>OX155902.1:48353457-49553457 GCA_944588485.1 Phosphuga atrata
GTTGTCGCCCCAAGTGCCACCACTATAAGTACCTGCAGAACATCTTGCAGCACGCCGGAATGTTGGCCACCACCTTTGCACAAACCATTGGAGTCTCCACCCTCACCAGTTCCTCCCGGGCCCACACCCTCCACCGGGACCCATGTTTCGGAAGTTCCGTCTGGTCCGTCTCTTCCTGCACCAAGAGGCAAGCGTAAGGCCAACAGCCCTCCAGCTTTAAGACAATCTTCAAGGACGAAGAAAGCACTTGTAGTCCCAACCGTATCCCCAAAGAGGCGGTTGAGTAGTCCTCCCGAGGGCCAGAGGCCGGCGATTCCTTCACTCAATCGTTCTCTGTCCCAGGATGGGAGATCAGCCCACCCAGCAGCCCCCACTGGTTCGTGTCTCAGGAACACTTCCTGCCGAATCGGGGTTCAGCAACCTATGGGTGCGGCTCCCATCCGAAGGGACACGGATGTCCCTTGCCCGACTAACCCCAACTTTGAAGCCTGCATCCTGCACGTCTCAATTACAGCGACCCCATTCAACTGCTGTGACGACGTGCTGCGAAGTTACCTCAAAGACCTTCTTTTTTTAATATGGGGGGCGTAGCAAGCACATTCAGTTAACTTGACAAGTGGCCCTCTGGTAACTCACGGGCATCTTGGAACCGCTTTTCGCATATCTTCAAAATGTCGTTGGCTTTGACCTTACATCCCCCATCCACGGAAGATGATTAGGGGTTCATGTTATTTTCAGTTTTCATTGTCTATGTTGTTTTGTCCGTTCATCCTGTTCTTTAATGCTTAGTATATTCCTTAACATCATTTCTGTTGCAGACCAATCTTCCTAACTCCTAAGCATTGTCTCCGTGAGTGTGCTAGTTTCTAAAATACTTTTTGTTTTTGAAGTGTATATGTCCCTCTCTAAAGACCACCTGGGGCATTCGAAGATTGTGTGATACACACTATCTGTCTTATCACAGTAAACGCACTGGTTGTCTGCTTCGCGCCCAATACTGTGTAGGTACTCTTCGAAGCAACCGTGGCCGCTCAAGGCCTGCGTCAGGTAGTAGGTAACTTTTCCGTGCCTTCTCGTGAACGGAATGGATCAAATTTTGGAATCAGGAGTCTCGTCCACTCACCCCTCTCTGAGGCTTCCCACTACTCTTGCCAACTTTCGAGCATCTGGGTCCTTGCCTTTTTTCTCAGTTCCTTTTTGTTTTCACTCCTACTTTCTTTATAAAGCGTGTCTCTAACTTCAACAAGAAATTTTAAAGGAGCAATTTCCGCAATAACGAGAACATCGTCACCAAAGATGGTCCTATATGCGCTGGACACGCCTAGCGCCATTTTGAATTTTTAATGGATTGAAATTTTTGCCTTAGATTTGCTCTCTCCATGGCTCGCTTCCAGATTGGCGCTGCGTAGAGCAACGGTAGATTCGACAACTGAACACAAGAGCCTTCGTTTGGTGCTGTTAGGACCACCTACAGTTGGCATAAGTTTTCCAAGTGCTACTGAGGTTTTTAATGCCTTCCCAGCTGCAAGAGCAATGTGTTGCTGAAAGGTGAGATTTTTATCTATAGTTACGCCTAAGTGTTTAATGGCCTCCTTTGGTATTATTGTTGCGGTTTTTATTTTAAATGTGACTGGTCCTACTTTAATTCTTCCTGTCAATAAAACCGCTTCCGTCTTTTCTGGAGCGAGCTATAGCTGTTTTTTCTCCAAGCAGTTGTCTATTAGTGCGATGGCTTACCTCAAAGACTTTCTGGCCACCGACAAAGGTCGCGCGATGTTCCACTACTTGGTGGACTTATTGAGGCGGAAACTACTCTTCCCAACGTGGAGCTCGTTGCCCACCTCGACGGATGGGTTGCTAGTCGGCTCAAGCCGACTATTAGCCCAGTGCACCATCGTGGTTCAAAATCCACCACTTTTCACACTTTTCCACAATTCCGTCCTTGAAGATCGGGGCACCACAAGGCGGAGTCCAAATTCAGGAAGGAAGCCGAAGTGATGGCCTTTAAAAAGGCGCAAGACCTGTTCTCTAAGAACAGGAAATTGCTTGCCGAGACCAACCTTGCGGGAAATCCTTTGCTGGAGGAGGATACAATGCCATGCGTAGAGGCGGTAGACGATCTGTTTCGTGGAATTCTGGAGACTCCATCGAGTACAGATTATACGGATCATAATATGTGTGAGTGCGGAGTGATACGGATCATAATATCATCCCAGACCTCAAAGCCACCATTTCGACCTTTTACCCTGTTACATCGGAAGAAATCGACGCAACCAGATCGTGCTGGAGACCGTCGGCCCATGGAACGGTTGGGGTGCGAGTCACAAGCCTGAAGAGAATGAACGTCAAGGAGTTAGAGGTACTATTCAACGTCGTGCTCCTCCGGAATGTTCTTTCGAACTCATGGAGACGCCTTAGGACTACCATCGTTCCCAAGGGTAGTGACCGAGCAGATGCGAGCAACTGGCGACCCATCAGAATAGTGTCAACGCTGCAACGACTCGTGCACCGCGTCCTAACCGCGAGGTTAGGTAACGCAGTGTCTCTGAATCAAACCCAGCGCGGATCCGTTCGTGACCTCGACGGAACCATGTGTAATGCCCTCCTTTTGGACCACTACATTAGAGGTATGCCCAATCGGGGACAAACTTACACCGTCGTCTCGCTGGACTTGAGTAAGGCCTTTCATTCTGTGTCTCACAATTCGATTCGCATGGCCCTCGAACGGCATTCTATCGATGCGCGTATAACAAGAGGCTATTCAGACCACCGAAACTCATTCTTTTTCTTTGTCGAGGACGTAGCAAGCACTTTCGTTAACTTGACAAGTGCCCCCCCTGAAACTTCACCTACATCCCGGAACCGCTCTTTGCATATCTTCGTGATGTCGCTGTACTGGAAAAGGTATTTCCAAATCTGAATTTCTTATTTACAGCATCCCTTACATCCCCCGTTCACTTTTTGTGTTTAGGGGTTCAGGGAGTTTCAGTTTGCCAAAGTTTGCTGTATATTTAGTTGGATTTGGCGCGTGTCTTGCGCTGTTCGTTCCTCCTGTTCTTTTTGTCTTAGAATGGCTCTTATAAAGTTGTAGGTGACAGTCCAACTGTCCTTGTCCTGCAGCATTTCCGTTACCAGTGAGTGTTCGTTTAGTGCCGTTTTTGTCTTGTTGGTCCATATGTTCCTTTCGTCAGTCCATCTCTCACATGCAAATAATGTGTGTGACACACTGTCGGTGTCCCCACAGTAGACGCATCTGTCATCTTTAGCTCCGCCTATGCCGAACAGGTACTCTTTGAAGCACCCGTGTCCACTTGGAGCACCTGGGTGAGATAGTAATTTATCTCACGTGTTTCTGTGTAACCCACGGGATTATGTCAGGTATCATTTTGTAGGTCCACCTTCCTTTTGATGCTGCGTCCCAGCTGCTCTGCCACTTCTCTAGCACCTTTTCCCTTGCATGATTTTTAATTTGAACTATGTTTAGCCCAACCGATTTCTTTTTGTCCCAGTAGACTAGGGTACTTTCTTCAGCCAAGAGTTCTATTGGAGGAATGCTGCCAATTACCAGTACTGCGTCCCTTGAAACTGTCCTATACGCGCTGCTGACTTTCAGGGCCAATGTTCTTTGCACCCTGGCTAGCCTGTTTCTTTGATTAGCTCTCCGCAGAGATGGAGTCCAGATGGGAGCGGTGTATAGTAGCGTCGAGTGGACAACACTACTTAGTAGTTTTCTCTTGCTGCTAAGGGGACCACCCACATTTGGCATGAGCCGTCCCAGGGCTGCAGCAGTTTTTAACGCCTTCGTGGTTACTCCCTCCGTGTGCAGGTTGAAGCTTAGCCTTCGGTCAATCAATACCCCAAGGTATTTAATGGCATCCTTTGGGACAATTTTTTTCAGTTCTGATTTTGATTTGTACGGGCCCAATCTTCCTTTTTCCGGTTAGAAGTACCGCCTCTGCCGTCTATACCGAAACTCATTCTGGAAGGGTAAAATATTCCCTTATCAAAATCTTTGAGGCACCTTAGCGTGCAACTGGACAGCGGTCCATATAGCTAAGACAGCGAAAAATGCAGCGTCTATAGTGACAGCTCTGGTGCGGTTGATGCCGAACATTGGAGGGCCGAGGGAATTGAAACGTAAACTACTCAACAATGTAGAACACTAACAAATTCTCAATGTAGCGGAAATATGGGCCGACGTAACGAAAAAAAGGAGGAGCGATAAAACAAGTTACAGGAGTACAGAAGAGAAGTGTCCTAAGAGTAATTTCCGCCTACGGAACGGTTTTGAAGTCAGCGGCACTATACTTATTGATTATACTTATTGATTCGCGCAAAACAACAAGTCTACGAAGAGCTACAGAAGCACAGATCGAAAAACGAAGTAAAGCATGAGCCAAGGAGAGAGCGCGACTACCGAGCGCTAACAGACTCATGGACCGATGGTAGACAAGATGGGATGGCAACACTAGTGGACGGTGGACACACAGCCTTATCCCTAACGTGATAGCATGGTACGACAGGTCACACGGACATATTAGTTACCATCTTACACAGGCGCTCACTGGCCATGGGTACTTGAACGCATACCTCAAATGGTTCAAAAAAAGGGACACTGCGTAGTGCTTCTACTGCGGTCATATCCCAGACGACGCACAACACACATCCTCATGTCTACAGAATCAGAGAATGAAAGAACTCGACTCGAGTTGATATTAGGCGGTACAAGACTGTAGACTGTAGTACAAGGCGGTAGAAAAACAGAACATCATGGAAGTTATGTTAGAAAATGAGCATAACTAGGATGCGGTGCAAGCTTACATACCCGGAATCATGATGGGAAAAGAGCAAATGGAGAGGGAATGGAAGGCGACCATAGTGGCGCACGACACACAAGGAAGGTAACATTTACGACTAGACATGCGACGGTGGACACACAGCCTTATCCCTAACGTGATAGCATGGTACAACAGGTCACACGGACATATTAGTTACCATCTTACACAGGCGCTCACTGGCCATGGGTACTTGAACGCATACCTCAAATGGTTCAAAAAAGGGACACTGTGCTTAGTGCTTCTACTGCGGTCATATCCCAGACGACGCACAACACACATCTTCATGTCTATAGAATCAGAGAATGAAAGACTAAACTAAAAGACGGAAAATAGTTAAATACACGACTACAACGAGATCAGGGAAGAAGAAAAAATAAGTAAATAGAACAAACACCACCATCCACCTGAAGTAATGCACACGCGGTTCCAGGTGGAGTGTAGTGAAGAGACAGAGAAAGGGTTTTTGTGGGTATGCTGGTCACGAAGAACTCGATCACAGAGACCACACTACACGGGTACGACGGCCCCGGTGTGCAATAATGCATTCCCACTCCTCCGAAAAAAAAACAGGACTAGAACTAATCTACAAGTTTTTCCATGTTAACTTCTTGTTTACTGATGCAAGCGAGTGATCGTGATATTAGTAAGACTAGAATAAGATTGCAGCTAGCTTGGTAAAGTTAGACTAGAACATCCGGACTGGAACGAAACTCGAAAGTTTTTTTATGTTAGTTTAATGCCTTATCTTAACATATTGTATTGTCTTAATTTATTCTTCAACAAAATATGTTGTCGGATAAAGAATTTAGTAAAGACCCGAACAATCCAGATCTTTCCTAGTCTAGTCAGGTTTTGTCTAGACTTGCTTAGTATTGTCGTGTCTTAATATATTGTATTGTCTTAATATATGGTATTGACTTAATACATGTGTGAATTATGTTTCTAAATATGTGATTATTCTTAATGGCAGCAATTCAAAACTTGGAGAGTAATTTTTAAATTAGCAACGCAACGAGCCAAACGAAATTTTCGTGTCTTTGTTAGTTAACATTCCACGAACGCGTATGTAAATTGCTCGTGTAATGGGCAAACTATTTGGTACAATATTTACACATAATTTCATGTAATAATCCACTTTACTGGACAGTTCAGCTTTACGGATGACCTAAGATGTTTGCAAAAAGAATTAAATCATTCTTGCATTGTTTAATTTAGTTTTATCTGTCTAGTCTTGTCTGTCGAGTCTTGTCTGCCTAGTCTTGTCTGTCTAGTCTTGTCTGTCTAGTCTTGTCTGTCTAGTCTTGTCTGTCTAGCCTTGTCTGTCTAGTCTTGTCTATCTAGTCTTGTCTATCTAATCTTGTCTGTCTAGTTTTGTCTGTCTACTTTTGTCTGTCGAGTCTTGTCTGTCTAGTCTTGTCTGTCTAGTCTTGTCTGTCTAGTCTTGTTTGTCTAGTCTTGTCTGTCTAGTCTTGTCTGTCTAGCTTTGTCTGTCTAGTCTTGTCTGTCTAGTCTTGTCTGTCTAGTCTTGTCTGTCTAGTCTTGTCTGTCTAGTCTTGTCTGTCTAGTCTTGTCTGTCTAGTCTTGTCTGTGTAGTCTTGTCTGTGTAGTCTTGTCTGTCTAGTCTTGTCTGTTTAGTCTTGTCTGTCTAGTCTTGTCTCTCTAGTCTTGTCTGTCTAGTCTTGTCTCTCTAGTCTTGTCTGTCTAGTACTGTCTCTCTAGTCTTGTCTGCCTAGTCTTGTCTGTATAGTTTTGTCCGTCCAGTCTCTGTATAAACGTACCTGTTGCAGTCATACTAGTCTTGCATGCTGAACTTCGCTGTCTAAATTTGTTTTAAATATTTACTTATACATTAAATATTCATTAAAATATCTACACCTTCTTATTTATTTAGCAAATAACGTATGTTTATACAATTGCAACATTCTCGATAATTTCTCTTGATTGTTTAAAAAATTAAAGCTAATTTAACCGATGCTTCACAGACTCATTTCACAAGTCTATAACTAATAAGTCGACAATGTAATCAAAGTGAAACTTTGAGTATTGTTTTCTCTTAAGTTTTATGAAAATTCTTCCCTTTTTTTTTAATTTTGCTGCGATTAGTTTTAGTTTTATTGCAAATTTTCTAGATAAACTTCAAAATTTCCTAAAGAATTTCATACACCAACTTCACACGCCTATAACTAATTCATCAGTCAAGTTATCAAACTGAAACTTTCAGTATTATTTTTCCTAGGGCTTTCTGGAATTTATTTCGAATTAAAAAAAAAAAAATTATCGCAAATTTTCTCCGCAAACTAGCCAAAATATCCAGATTTTCCTCATAAACTTCACGTTCTAACTTTACACGCCTTTAACTAATACATTGGTGGAGCTCAAACTGAAACTTTCTATTATCTAACTTCTTTTATTATCTAGCTTCAAGTCAAAGAAGATTAAACTATAATTAGTCGACTATTTCGTTTGTAATTGAAGAATTAGTGGAATCTACTTCTCTAGATATACGTCAAAATAAACAAGACAAGTCTATATCTACTACTTCATCTGGAATTGACGAATTAAAGAAATAAGTTAAATCTTGATATAGATCAGAGTTTCCCAAATGCCGGGTCGTGACCCGGTACCGGGCCACGGAAAAAAATACCGGGTCGCAAAGAAACTTAGCGAAATTTAGCTGCTTTTTGTTTTAGTTTATTTATCTTCACGAAAATGTAGAACATAACTAAATATAATTAAATCGACATTATTGAATAAATTAACTCTGTGCAAAAATACATTATACTTTTATACATTCTAGGAATACCATCCACAAAAGTTAGCTTAGAATTCTGATAAGTGTCCTGATTGGACACTGTAGACTTAGAAAACACCTCAAGACTCCAGGACTAGAGGAAGATGACAGATGCATATTTTGTGGTAGGTTATTCTTTACTAATATGCTTTTAGTTGCAAAATTTAAAAAAATGTTTTTAGTTGTAAAAAAAAACAAAATAAATTCTATGGACCGAAATGAACGAAGTGGAATTTACTAAATAAAATGTAACGATTTTAACGCCTCGTATGTAGGTTCAACAGGCAGGCGAGTTTAAATAAAACTAATTTTTGAAACTTACACGCAGTGTCTATTATTTATAATTATTTTTATAATGTTTCACCTAGTGCTTACAGCTGAATCTTTAAATTTTATGACATTACAAGGCAACAATGTCAATGGATTTATCTACGACCACTATTGTAAATGCCCATTATTGTACAGTTCGTGGACTATGTAAATACATCATATTAATTAAATGTTAAATTATGATTGATAACACACACGTGCGTTTGGTTTACGATTTGTTGATTGGTGCTCAACGATTGGCTGCTATTTCGTGCTCACACTTAGTAGCACCATTAGATAATGGTGTATGGATCCAGGTTGTTGTCCGTTGTAGTCAACATGGAAATTCGAATTGTTTACATCAGCGTTTCCCAAACTTTTTTCTTCGTGACCCGGTTATTTTAATATTTTGCTTTCGTGACCCAGTACCTAAAAAATTGTATGAGTTATTGTTAAAATGAAAGAAGATAAACAATGGATCATTTTATTAATAGTAAAACAAAATTAGCTCTAACAAAGATTACACGCAAACAATGCAAAAAAGCATTACAAAAAATATGTGTTTTAAAATAAATATAAATGTATGGATTCGTTGTGCGGAAGAAGGTAATTACAATGCTTTTATGAAGCCAACAGAATTACAAAAACAGTATAATTTTAGTTCCATGCCAGATGAAATTTCAACTGCATTCAAGGAGCATCTGCAAGGATTACAGACAAATATTAAATAATATTTTCGTGCAATCAACCGCAACAAATCATGGATAAGAAACCTGTTTACACTGAATGTAGAATTTGAAATAGAATTACTAGATTCGGATGTTAAATTTATAATTGAACAGTCATGTGACACAACGCTGAAAGACAATTTCAATAGAATGCCTTTGTTGGATTTTTGGCTTTCCTATCAGCGGGAATATCCAGTATTGGCACAAAAAGCAATAAGATATCTAATGCCTTTTGTGACATACCAGCGTGATACAGACTTTTCAATAATGGTTTTTCTTACAAATAAATTTAGAAATCGATTAGACGCAGAGCCAGATTTAAGAATAAAATTGTCATTCTTCATTCTCCACACCTAAAATATTTGGGCGACCAGAAACAGCAACACTCTTCACATTAATATTTATTTTATAACACTTATATCTTCTTCTTCTTTCGAATAGGCCTACTTTGGACCACGCTTGTTCAACTGTTGGGCTTTCACCTTTGCCCAGTATTGTCGCATCTTCTGCCGGTGTAACTCCTTTCTCTTTTCTGTCCAGGGGGTACCTTTCCTTCGAGGTTTTTCCTGAAATCCACAGACTTCCTTTAGGGTGCGTCTCACAGACTGTCTGTTTTTGAGATCTGTTATTCCCAGTTCTTTTATATCCTTCTCGGTCTCTGTCAACCAAGTAGTACGAAGCTTCTTGTTTTACCAGAAGGTGAACAGACGTTTGGTTTGTCGGTTTGGAGGCAATCTTGCAACGTGGCCATAGAAAGCTACCCTTCTTTTCCTTGCACAGTCAGAGAGCATCTCAATATGTTCGTAGAGCTCAGAGTTATGCCGTCTTCGGAATTCCCCATCTTCCCACTTTGGCAGCCTTCTAAGGCAGTTTTCTGAGGTAATATACCTACATTGTTGCCATCTCAAGAGAATCAGCAAACAGTGCCATGTCATCTGCAAAGGCCAGGCAATCTACAACCAGTCCATCGTTCTTACGTCCCAGGTAGATACCACTCTGAGCACCCAAATTGATCAGTTCCTTGCGCCATTCTCTCATAACCTTTTCAAGGACACAGCTGAAGAGAAGTAGGGAAAGTCCATTTCCTTATCTCACTCCAGTTTTTATTTCGAAGCTTTCTGAAATCTCGCCTCTAAATTTAACCTTGGAATGGGTGTTGGTTAAGGTTTCTAGGATGAGTCTGCGGGTTTTGTTGTCTAGCCCTAGTTCCTGGAGTATTTTATTAAGCGTATCTCTATCAATGGAATTGTAGGCTTTCCTGAAATCAACAAAGGTGACGAACACCTTGCGGTTTCTCATCTTGGAATATGCAAGTACAGCTTTAAGATTTAGGATCTGTTCAACACAGTTGACTATCCAGATGATTTTCTGCCCTTGTTTGTAACGCCTTCGAGAGAATCTTGTATGTTCCACTCGGGCCATACCAATCGGGTGGTAATTTCTCTGTTTCCCAGATGTCATGGATGATCTCAGCTGCCTTATTATTCTTAAGAAGTTGAATGATCTGGCCTTCTATGAACTTCTTCCAATGAAGGGGGCAGCGAGTCCGGGTTTGGTGTGGTTTCTTTATAGTCTAAATTTTCGCTAGGTGGATCACAGTTGGGTAGATTTTTAAAGTACTGAGCCAAAAAGTGACAGTTGTCCTTGTCGTTATAAGCCAATTTGCCTTGTGAGTCTCTGAAGTGGAGGCTTGGCGGAGCGTATTATCTGAGTGTCTGTTTGAAGGTACCAAAGAAATCTCTAGAGTTATTCTTCTGGGTTAGTTGGTTTTGTGTGAAGGTTCGTTTGGTTCCTTGAATTATCTTGGCTGTAGCCTTTCTTTGTTCCAAAAAAATATGCCAATTTTCCTTGGTCATTTTAGTATTCCACTTCACCCAGACTGTCTGTCTTTGGGCTATTGCATTGTCACAGTCTTCAGTCCACCACAGATGCTTCCTTCTTCTAGCGAGAGGGGTGAGTTCAGTGACCGCCTTGACAAGAGTCTCCTTCAGTTGGTCCCAACTGTTTAGATCTATATTGTTCAGTCTCTGACTTACTTCTTGACTGTTCTTGAGTCGCTCTACGTCAAATCTTACCATTTTGGAGGTTCTGTGTAATCTAGTGTTTCTATGCCGGAGTCTTTTTTTGATCTTTGAGAGCTAATGGTCTGAGTCCAGATTGGCGCTTCTTAGTACCTTCACTTTTTGTATTTCCTTTTCAGATTTTCGTGAAATGACCACATGATCTATCTGGAATTCACCCAGGTTGGTATTTAGTGAATTCCAAGTCTTCTGCTTCCTTGGCAAGTGTTTGAAGGTTGTAGACTTCATGAGCAACCCAAAAGTCCTACACAGATCCACCAATCGTTTTCCATTGCGGTTGGTTCAGTTTATAATTGAAGAATTAGTGGAATCTACTTCTCTAGATATGCGTCAAAATAAACAAGACAAGTTTATATCTACTACTTCATCTGGAATTGACCAATTAAAGAAGAAAGTTTAATCTTGATGTAGAAAATTCGAATTTCCATGTTGACTACAATGGACAACAACCTGGATCCATACACTATTATCTAATGGTGCTACAGTCCTGTGTAGGACCTGTGACCTCCTCCCACAACCGACGACTACTAAATTAAATTATATAGATTAGTCCAATTAGTCCTAATGTTTTGTCCTGTTATCTAGCTTTAACCATCTTGAAAGTAATCTAGACTAACAATAAGTCTAGTAGTATCTCGTTGATCGTAATCAACGAATTCGTAAAACAAAAAATTTAATCTTGATTTACCTAATTCTTTAGGAATCTAAGTGTTTATCAATAAACAGTGATACATTAAGAACTGGGCTAGCTTGGGTAGTCAAACTAGTCTTAGTTACTTATTGTGTAATCTAGCTATAAGTCAAAGAAGAATAATTTAGAATGAGTCAACTAATTCGTTTGTAATAGAAGATTTAGTAACTACTATAATAATAATAATAATAATACTTTATTGTCCAACAGAGCGAACCCCAATGACAGAACAATAATAATAATAATATATATATATACATACATACACATACAAGACACTCACATGCATACACATATACAAACACACGTACATAGATACACCTATATACATACATATACACATATAAATACATAAACAAATGGTGTAAACCCATACAAGTAATACAAGTAATAAATATCAATATACAAAACAGTAAAAATGATTACATAGAACAGGTAAATAAGTATATAAATATTAGTCTTAAAATATATCCTGAGATGCTTCGTTAGCAGCTTTACACATTACGAAGATAGGTGCTCTACGTAGTACGTTAGTCCTTGGAATCGGCAGACGAAAACTGGCGCTAGATCTAGACGATGATCTGGGAATATTGATTGGAATTTTGCCCAAGAGAAATGGACAGTCTATCTGACTATGCAAGAGCTTAGAGGTATATTGTGCACAGCAATGACTCCTTCTGTCTTCTAGAGAAACCATGTTATGTCTAATTAACAATTGTTTGAGACTAGTTCCTATCTCAGGATAAACTCCATCAAGTCTGTAGGACAGGTATTTCAAAAAACGTCTATGAATTCTGTCAAGTTTGAACGCGTGTGATGTATATAAAGGATACCACACGAGAATAGCGTACTCCAGTTTGCAGAGGACGTATGTACAAAAAAGTTGCTTCATTAGGTTAGTATCGGTGAAGTTGCGACTAACGCGCATTACAAATCCTAAGGACTTCGATGCAGAGGAGCACACGCTATCGAGGTGGTCGAGAAATGTTAGGCGAGAATCAAATATGACACCGAGATCTTTCATTATTTCCTTCTTGGCAATAGGGCTACCATCAATTGTATAGGTAGTTTGTATTGGAGAAAGAGTTTTTGAGTACGAAACATAACAACACTTGGTGGTATTAAGTAATAATTTGTGTTTAACACACCATCTCACAAATGAGTCCATGTTATTTTGTAAGTGTAACATATCCCCATGGCACTTAATCGATTTATATAATTTTATGTCATCAGCAAATGCTAATACGGGACACGATATCGTGGACAGTAGGTCATTAATGAAGATAATGAATAATAAGGGACCCAAGTTAGAGCCTTGGGGGACACCCGATGTTGCTAGAAATTCAGTTGATACGAACCCATTATAGTATACGTAACAAACTCTATTTTCTAAATAGGACTTAAGTAGTGCTAAAGCATCACGGTTTAAGCCTAGGTTGTAAAGTTTTTGTAAAATTAGGTTGTGTTGAATCTTGTCGAAAGCTTTAGATAAATCAGTATATATCACATCAACATGTCCGCGGTTATCAATTTCTTCCGATACGTATTGTGCAAATGTTGCTAAATTAGTACATGTGGAACGACCATTCACAAATCCATGTTGTTTAGGAGAAATAAAACTTTTTACTTTATTATAAATAACACGGTAGAGGAAAATTTCAAAAACTTTGGCAAAGTTGGATAAAATGGATATCGGCCTATAGTTGGAGATACAAGACTTGTCGCCATTCTTGAAGATTGGTGAGATGCGAGCGCGTTTCCACCTATTCGGGAATGTGCAAGTTTTAATGGATAGATTAAAAAGAATCATTAAGGGTTGAGCGAAAACAAACCTACAATCACGTACTAAAAATGAAGGTATAGAATCATCACCAGCTGTAAATTTATTAGATAATTGGGACATAATTAGTAGAAGGTCCTTTTCATTAACTTCAGGAAAGTTAAAAGGAACAATGTTATTTAAATATTCAGTAGGAGCAGTAGCATCAATTGAAGAGAACGAACTTGAGAAAAAGTCAGCAAAAGCGTTAACTATGGTGTTAGGCTCAGAAAACTCGTAATCTTCATTATGAAGCGTACCAGGAATTCTTGAGTGACCACGCTTGTTATTTAAATATTTCCACACGTCAGTTGGATTTTTCTTAATATTGCTTTCCATCCTAAGGATATAAGTTTTATAGCAATTCGCAATTTTAGCTTTACTTTGTCTGCGTAGTTGACTGTATTTGTCATAAAATAGGCGATCACCAGTTCTTGACCATTGCTTCCTATATGTTTCTTTCAATCGTAAGAGAGACCTAATTTCGGGGGAATACCATATAGGATACTTTGCAACAGAGTAAGATTTCTTAGGCACAAACACATCCAAGCATTGATATAATGTGGTATAAAAGGAATCAACAGCATCATTGATGTTATTATACTGTTCCAATGAAGTTGACCAATCAATATCGCAAAGGGATTGATACAATAACATTAAATTAGATTTACGAAAATTATACGCCATTTGGCTATTAGACGGAAACGAACGAAAATGATGTGATTCGAGAATACATATATTAATGTCTAGCGCAGGATGATAATTATCTTCCTTAACTAGGGGAGATATGGAGTGTAAAACAGACAAATTGTGATTTATATTGGCTAGCACTAAATCTAACAAATTATTGCTTAAGTTACTGACGTTATTATATTGTGTAATGTCGAGAGCATTGTTAAATTGTTGCAAACAGTGAGCTTTATTCGAAGCTGGAGTACCAGCTCTTGAAACATCAGGAGTGTTAAAATCGCCAACAATAATTAACTGATGATCAACAAGGAGTGTTTCCAAGGCGGACATGAAGGTTTCGAAGTCTTCATTTGGAATATCAGGGGGTATGTAAACTACACCAATAATAAGCTTCAGTGAGCCGATGAAGCACTTGCATAATACAATATCAACGAGGGGAACAATATTAATAACCCTGGAAATATCCACTGGTATGATCTTGATTTTATCACTAAATGCTGCTAACACTCCTCCACCTCTAGTTCGACTAACTTGCTTAAATTTGCGGTCGCAGCGCACTATCTGATAATTAGACGGAAATAATTCAAAATCGAATACAGAATCATTAAGCCACGTTTCACTCAGCAGAATAATATCAAAATCAGAGCTACAGGAGTTACAATAAAAGTTATCAGTCTTAGAGTTCAAACCTCTTACATTTTGATAGTAAATTGAACACATCTCAGATTTTGATGCGCTGTTGGACACCTGTTGGTTTTGTTTTGAATGTTTCAAGAGATGGTTCTCAGCTTCCTTGATTATTTGAGTATCTGTTGGGGATTTTATATTTATTTTAGCATTTTCGCTGGGGCCCTTTCTAATCTTAATAAAAAATTATTGATGCAGGCATGACGCGGCCAAATATCTGGGCTTTTCACCTTTTCGAAAACATCAAAAGGTACTGTCACCTTAAATGACGAGTACTCCTCCAGACGCCTTGACTGCAACTTTTTACAAATCACCTGATCAATATTTTTATTTGAGAGATATGTGGTAATATCTTCCTCACTTAATTGGGGGTCTAGCTTGTAAACATGGAGATGTTTATAGCGCATTGCTGCTTTTATCTCAGTTACGTCATCATTAGTTCCATGAATTACATTAGATTTCCGTGTATCCCTTTTCCTATGTCGCTGTACCGCCCATGGTTGTTCTTGAGATATATTTCCATCGATTTTATTATTTCGAGTAGCTTTATATATCTGCGGTTGATTGTATAGATTTTTTGTGGTGCCCTCGCCAATCTCGATCGAATTCGCTTTTTTGTCTTGATAGCGCGGAGTGTTGTCACTGTTATCGTCAAGTTCCAATGCCGAATCTCCTTCTTGGGATTTATTTTTTTGGGTATATTAGCAGTTTCCTTCTCAACAATAGTTTGCTGGGTTGAGATTTTCTTCTTATCTTAATACTACTACGTAATAACAATTTGAGTCAAGTAATATACTAGATGTGCAATAATAACAATTTGAGTAAGAAAGAGAGTAACAGAAATGCACCAATTAACTTTCTAAAACTGAACAAAACTGAACCACAAGGGTTCCTAAACTTCACATCTACCATGCTCTCTTGAAGAGAGTGACGACTCTACTCGTCTCTTTATTTCAATATAACATTTATGTATATATTTTGCATAACAATATATACATTATATTACAATACATTACATAACAATAGAACTTATAAAGGAAGGGGGGAGAAGCTATGATCACAGAACTATGCGAACTATTTAATAAATACCTGGAAGAAGGGAAAATATCAGATACATTGAACAACGCTAAATTAGTTCTTTTATTTAAAAAGGGTGATACATCAGACCTAGAAAATTACAGGCCTATTAGTTTACTTTCCCAGATCTAGAAACTCTTCACAAACATATTAACGAACAGAATTGCAAACAAACTGGACGACTACCAGCCTGTAGAGCAGGCCGCATTCAGAAAGAACTATAGTACATAGTTACATATAGTATAGTACTGCTAATGGAAAAAGTCACAGAGTACAACCTTAACATCTGCCTCGCGTTTATAGACTTCTACAAGGCATTTGATTCTATAGAACACTTGGCATATATATATATATATATATATATATATATATATATATATATATATATATATATATATATATATATATATATATATATATTTATATATACGCAACGCAACGTCTACAATTAAACTACATGGGAACACGAATAAAATAAACATAAATAGAGGGATCCGCCGGAATAGAGGGATCGATTAAGCTGTTCAATTTAGCGCTTGAGGGAGCATTTCGACGTGTCCTGTGGAAAGAGAAGGGTATACTAGTCAATGGAGAACGAACGACTTACACACTTGAGGTTTGCCGATGATGTGGACGAATCCGGACGACCTACGGGAAATGCTGCTTGAAATGGAAGGAGAGCTAAGCAAGATCGGACTACAAATGAATTTAAATAAAACCCAAATAATGTGCAAAGAAGATCCCCAAATAACTATTAAGAAGCAATTCATTGTAAAAGTAGAAAGCTATGGTAAAAACCTTGGGCATCAAATTGGGCACCAACTGAAACTAGGAAGAGAAAACCAGACCACCGAGATATACCGCAGAAGAAGACTAACATGGACGGCGTTCGGAAGACTTGCATATATTCTAGAAAAACGGAATATCCCCCCTAAGATTGAGATCAAGACTATTCGATCGGTGCATTCTCGCTGTGCTAACCTATGGATGTTAAACAAGGAGATTAACAAAACTAACAATAACCAAAATGGCCGTAACCCAAAGATGCATGGAAAGACAAATGCTGGGAATAGCGTTGAGGGACAGAAAAACCAACGAATGGGTCAGAAACACCACGAAAATCAGAGATGTGATCGAAACCATTGCCACTCAAAAATGGAACTATGCCGGACACATAGCCAGATATAGAGAATAACAGACTGTTGCGGTGGAGACCATATATACCTAGGACGGCGAAATAGAGGACGACTGATGCGCTGGACAAACGACATAAAATTATTAATGAGGGTGGTCTATGTCGCCTATGTTCAGAAATGGACTGTGTAGTGAGGTGATTGAGATTCTGATATTAAGAACTGGACTAGCTAGAGTGGTCGAACTAGTCTCAGTTATTTCCTGTAATATCTAGCTTTAAGTCAAAGAAGAACAATTTAGAATTAGGCGATTAGTTCGTTTATAATTGAGGAATTAGTGAAACTATTTAATACTATTACGTAAAATCGATTTGAATCAAGATGTCCCCCATTTTAAATGTTTGTGAATGACCAGTGATACATTAAGAACTGGACTAGCTAGAGTAGTCGAACTAGTCTCAGTTATTTCCTGTAATATCTAGCTTTATGTCAAAGAAGAACAATTTAGAATTAGGCGATTAGTTCGTTTATAATTGAGGAATTAGTGAAACTATTTAATACTATTACGTAAAATCGATTTGAATCAAGATGTCCCCCATTTTAAATGTTTGTGAATGACCAGTGATACATTAAGAACTGGACTAGCTAGAGTAGTTTAACTAGACTCGGTTATTTCCTGTATTATCTAGCTTTGTGTCAAAGAAAATTAATTTGGAATTAGACGACTAGCTCAGTTATAATTGAGAGGAATTAATTAAACTATTTGGTAATATCGATTATTTTTAAACTTTTACATTTTACATTTATCGATTACGAAATATTTATCGATCAAATATATATCCGGTCAAATTAGATCAAAAAATAGCACACCTGGCTGAAAATTGGTAGTGTTTTTCAAAACACTATTATAAATGTAATGTGAAAAGCCCTCATCAATCTGACACCAGCAAAAAAAATTACTCGTGGTCAAGGGTCACAAAAACGGGGTTTTCGCGATTTTCAGCAAAACGGTAAGTTTGATCATAAAATTAGCCCAGACAAAATATGTAGATCAGATACTTATCTATAAAAAATGTCGAAATACTTTTTTCATAAGAGCCATCGTTTTTGAGATATAACGATTAAAAAGTTGAAAGAGTTGTAATCGTCATAATATGTAAAAGTGCACCACGTATCACTGAAGCTTAGGATTTTATTAAAAAACTTATGAAGTGACGACCGTAAGACAGACAACTTTATACACAATTATGTATTTTTTCCATTTATTCCTACATAAACTAACTGAAAAATAATAAAACTAAAGCAGTGTTATAACAATTTTGTTGATGTCCCAATTTAATATTAGTACTAGGATGACAACTCACAAGTTGTTGTAGATGGATATACGTCCCAATTGACTCAAAACGGGCTAATTGTAAGACCAGGCAGATTAGAAAATGGTATAAACGAAGAACTACTTTGACTACTTTGACTCTAACTACTTTGATTTGCAGATTAAAATCAACTCGGATTTGTGTCAAACGCTTTCTGTACTTAATGGAGAGGTGGCGTATGTAGACTGAATGGACTTATCTGTTCCAGAGTTTGCTCTTATATTATAATTGAACTGCGACATTATAATAAAATACGTGACCATTGTGCCAAGCATCTGCAAAACAATGTGATTAAAACATATCAAACTAGTTACATTTGCAAAGGTTGCAATAAAATCGTACTGTTAGTAGAGTGCCGAAGTTGATTGAGAAGAAATTTCCCGCCGTGAAATCGATCGGAAATATTTGCTGTTCGATGGCAATATCCAAAGCCTTGAAAGAAAACTCAGATTAGAAACACTTTAGCAATTTGTTTAACTATTCTTAATTTTTAATTACTTGAGCAGCGACTACTTTGTAACCCTCCAAAAATACTTGAAGAAGCTCTCGAATAATAGCAGAAACCTGAAATTTGATCATTGTTTAATTTCATTGTCTATTTATTTACTTAATCGAGTCTGTTTAATTTTGTCTTGTCTTGTCTGACTAGTCTTGTCTGTCTAGTCTTGTCTGTCTAGTCTTGTCTGTCTACCCTTGTCTGTCTAGTCTTGTCTCTCTAGTCTTGTCTCTCTAGTTTTGTCTGTCTAGTCTTGTCTGTCTGGTTTTGTCTGTTCAGTTATGTCTGTCCAGTCTTGTCTGTCCAGTCTTGTCTATCTAGCCTTGTCTGTGTAGTCTTGTCTGTCTAGTCTCGTCTGTATATTATTGTCTGTCTAGTCTTGTCTGTCCAGTCTTGTCTGTCTAGTCCTGTCTGTCTAGTATTGTCCGTGTAGTTTTGTCTGCCTCCTAGTCTTGTCTGTCTAGTCTTGTCTGTGTAGTCTTGTCTGTCTAGTCTTGTCTGTCTAGTTTTGTCTGTCTAGTCTTGTCTGTATAAACTTGTCTGTCTAGTCTTGTCTGTCTAGTTTTGTCTGTCTAGTTTTGTCTGTCTAGTCTTGTCTGTCTAGTCTTGTCTGTACATTATTGTCTGTCTAGTCTTGTCTGTCTAGTCTTGTCTGTCTAGTCTTGTCTGTATATTATTGTCTGTCTAGTCTTGTCTGTCTAGTCTTGACTGTCTAGTCTTGTCTGTCTAGTCTTGTCTGTCTAGTCTTGTCTGTCTAGTCTTGTCTGTCTAGTCTTGTCTGTCTAGTCTTGTCTGTCTAGTCTTGTCTGTCTAGTCTTGTCTGTCTAGTCTTGTCTGTCTAGTCTTGTCTGTCTAGTCTTGTCTGTCTAGTCTTGTCTGTCTAGTCTTGTCTGTCTAGTCTTGTCTGTCTAGTCTTGTCTGTCTAGTCTTGTCTGTCTAGTCTTGTCTGTCTAGTCTTGTCTGTCTAGTCTTGTCTGTCTAGTCTTGTCTGTCTAGTCTTGTCTGTCTAGTCTTGTCTGTCTAGTCTTGTCTGTCTAGTCTTGTCTGTCTAGTCTTGTCTGTCTAGTCTTGTCTGTCTAGTCTTGTCTGTCTAGTCTTGTCTGTCTAGTCTTGTCTGTCTAGTCTTGTCTGTCTAGTCTTGTCTGTCTAGTCTTGTCTGTCTAGTCTTGTCTGTCTAGTCTTGTCTGTCTAGTCTTGTCTGTCTAGTCTTGTCTGTCTAGTCTTGTCTGTCTAGTCTTGTCTGTCTAGTCTTGTCTGTCTAGTCTTGTCTGTCTAGTCTTGTCTGTCTAGTCTTGTCTGTCTAGTCTTGTCTGTCTAGTCTTGTCTGTCTAGTCCTGTCTGTCTAGTCTTGTCTGTCTAGTCTTGTCTGTCTAGTCTTGTCTGTCTAGTCTTGTCTGTCTAGTCTTGTCTGTCTAGTCTTGTCTGTCTAGTCTTGTCTGTCTAGTCTTGTCTGTCTAGTCTTGTCTGTCTAGTCTTGTCTGTCTAGTCTTGTCTGTCTAGTCTTGTCTGTCTAGTCTTGTCTGTCTAGTCTTGTCTGTCTAGTCTTGTCTGTCTAGTCTTGTCTGTCTAGTCTTGTCTGTCTAGTCTTGTCTGTCTAGTCTTGTCTGTCTAGTCTTGTCTGTCTAGTCTTGTCTGTCTAGTCTTGTCTGTCTAGTCTTGTCTGTCTAGTCTTGTCTGTCTAGTCTTGTCTGTTTAGTCTTGTCTGTCTAGTCTTGTCTGTCTAGTCTTGTCTGTCTAGTCTTGTCTGTCTAGTCTTGTCTGTCTAGTCTTGTCTGTCTAGTCTTGTCTGTCTAGTCTTGTCTGTCTAGTCTTGTCTGTCTAGTCTTGTCTGTCTAGTCTTGTCTGTCTAGTCTTGTCTGTCTAGTCTTGTCTGTCTAGTCCTGTCTGTCTAGTCTTGTCTGTCTAGTCTTGTCTGTCTAGTCTTGTCTGTCTAGTCTTGTCTGTCTAGTCTTGTCTGTCTAGTCTTGTCTGTCTAGTCTTGTCTGTCTAGTCTTGTCTGTCTAGTCTTGTCTGTCTAGTCTTGTCTGTCTAGTCTTGTCTGTCTAGTCTTGTCTCTCTAGTTTTGTCTGTGTAGTCTTGTCGGTCTGGTTTTGTCTGTTCAGTTTTGTCTGTCCAGTCTTGTCTGTCTAGCCTTGTCTGTCTAGTCTTGTCTGTCTAGTCTTTTCTGTATATTATTGTCTGTCTAGTCTTGTCTGTCTAGTCCTGTCTGTCTAGCCTTGTCTCTGTAGTTTTGTCTGCCTCCTAGTCTTGTCTAGTCTTGTCTGTCTAACCTTATCTGTCTAGTCTTGCCTGACTTGTCCCGTCTCTCGGGTCTTTTATTCTTGTCTGTATTTTAATAAAAAAACTGGTCGGCCTACAAAATTAGTTGACCTAATCTTCTATTCTTAATCTTCTATCTGTTTAATACATTACCTGATTATAAATTTCTTGAAATGCAATTACAGGAACAATAATCTGGGAAGCATATATGAAGCTTATGATGCCATTGGAAAAGCAATAGAGGAGATTAAATTCTTCAGAAAAGTCAATAAAAAGCATATTGTACGTATACACAGTGCACCCAATAAAGTTATTGAGAAACAAGTAGACTAACTGAGAGGAATAATAATAATTGAAATAGTCCACTGCAGTTTTAATGGTGATAAGAATATTTCTAACGTCAGTCATTCTGCCTGAAGGAACATTATTTGTTTGTAAAATGGTGCTTAGGTAGTTTCCCAGATTTTTATAGAATTGGTAGATTATGAAAGAGAAGAGGCAAATTTGGACAACGCTGATTGTGCTGAAGAAAAGAGCTAGATAAAAGGAGTAAAACCGAATGCCAAATGGTATGATGTTCATAAGAAATACCCAATATCCTGTTCCAGTTGCTATACCAGTTGAAACCAAGCTGAAGGTGAAGATGGAAATAACAAGCTTTTGATATTTCATGACATAGGTTTTGTCCAAGTCGGTGGTGGCAGTTTCGAGTTTGAAGAATATTAAGATCATGGTTTTAAGATTGTTCAGGTTCCACCAAGTTAAGACAAAGCTTGCGATAAACTGAACATCGTAAGTTACAATTAGAGCTATATTCACAAACTGCACGAATTGGCCCTGCAGCTGCCTCGTGAAAGCATCGTAAACCACGAAACTCCCATAGATGCAAACAATCAAGATTCCATAAATTATCGTACCCTTCGATGTCTTTATTTGTCCGTCGGATATATTTACAGGCGTATAACCGAAAGCTTTTCCAAAGGCTAGCAATGTTTTAATATAAGGTTTCAGAGACATATTAGCCATTAATTACTACTTGTTTTGGTGGAGTTGCAGTGACGAATGAGGTCCATTACGAATATCGTTGAAGCAATCGGAAAACGTTTATCGAGACAACTATAAATATATTTTGAAATAAAAAATTATGTTATATTACTATCATTGTTTTTAATGGAAAACATCATTAATAGTAGATTGTTTAGAAGCAGATACTTTAATCAGACTAAACAAGGCCAAACAATAATGAACAAAGCTATATATGATTGGACTAAGCTAGGCAAGAATACATAAGGCTAGACAAGAGTAAATAAGATTAGACAAGAGTAAATAAGACTGCACAAGACTAGACAAGAGTAAATAAAACTAGAACAGACTGTACAAGACTAGACACGTGTAAATAAGACTGGACAAGACTAGAGATTGGACAAGACAGTAGTAGACTGCGAAATATTAACATCTGACCACAAACCTCTTTTCCTGTACATAGTTAAGTTTTTCCTGTGCTTAATTACATATAGACAATTATCATCTAATAAGTGCGTACTGCAGAAGAGGAGTAGGCTATTTGGGTACTCACCTAGTCACTACAATACTGAAATTCAAACAATAAATATTCATAATAAAAGCATTGAAAAGCAGATCGAAATTTGTGGATTTGAATGGAAATATAAAAACAAAACCGTACAAATTATTATAGCTTATCGACCACCCACAGGCTCGGTACTGCTGTTTTTAACTACTCTGGAGAACATACTGGACAAAATCGAAAAATAGCTGTGGCCCAGACCTCCTCCCGTGGTCTATAATAAAGGAATTTGAAAGCGAGCTAGTACACCCTATCACTGATATCGTCAACTGCTCGTTCAATAATGATATCTTCCCTACGGTGTGTAAAACGTCCGTAATTATTCTGATATTTAAAAAAGGGGAAAGAACTAATATTAATAATTACAGGCCCATAGCCTTAATATCGGTTATAGGTAAAATCATTGAATACTGTATGGAAAATAGACTGCTCCCATTCATTAATAAATATGGTCTAATCCCGAATCAACACCATGGCTTTAGGAAGGAGAAATCCACAACAACAGCTATTGTTGACTTTTACAATATAATTTTGTCAGAAATAGAAAAAGGCAATTGCCCAGTGGGCATCTTCTGTGACCTGTCAAAGGCATTTGACAGCGTCTGTCACAGTATACTTCTAAATAAATTAAACTCCTATGGGAAAAGGGGACAGGCTGGTCAATGGTTCGAGTTAATTCTGCAACACAGGAAACAGTTTGTGAAAATTGAGCATAATGCTAATATTGGAACTTCTAAACCAATAAAAACAAACATCGTAATCCCGCAAGGAAGTGTCCTGGCACCGACATTGTTCTCCCTATATACGGCCGATATGATAAAATACACTGAAGCCGATCATTGTGTCCTATATGCTGATGACTCCAGTTTTATCATATCTGAGGAGAATAGGCAAATTACAGAAGCGTCGACTAACAGGCTGCTTCCAGGCATCTTTAAGTGGTTTAGTAGAAACAACATGTGCTTTAGTGTTAACAAAACAAGATACATCATAATTCAAACGGTAAGAAGAGCTATCACGGATAACCTGGAACTACAGATTCGGCAGGATAAGCTACAGAGACCAAGTTAAGTGAAATTCCTTGGAATATACCTGGAAGAGCACCTAGCATGGAACACAACAGCCAACAACATTATATGTAAAATAAACAAAGTATTGTATCTGCTAAGATATATACGCCACATAATCAGTAAACCCATACAAGTACAGATCTTCCACGCAGAAATATAATATGTTATATGGTATGGAATACTCGTGTGGGGCTCATCGCCACTCAGTAAAGAAATTTTCAAAGCCCAAAAGAGAGCCATAAGATGTCTCACGAGCATCTCTGTTAGAAAATCATGTATATACATAACTTTATAGAATTGAGAATTTTAACGCCCCCTTGCAAGTATATCTGGGAATTAGCCTGCTACATTCACAAGAACAAAACTCAATTCTCCACCAACAAAGATCTACACAGCCACAATACAAGAAATCGTGAAAAGCTCTATTGCCACAACATAAATTTGACAATAAGTAGTTAAGCTCGGGATAAAATAGGCATCAGAACTTACAATAGTTTGCCGGAAAACATTAAATCAGATAACTCACTTAAAAGTTTCAGAATAAAATTAAAAAATCTATTGATTGAGAAAGTATACTGAAAAAAAAAATGAAAAAAAAATAGTCTTTAAGAATACTTCGAAGACATAGTGCAGCTGTAAAGAACTCAATTATGCCTGCGACCATTTTGATATCAGCACTGGTACTGTTGTCTTTTATTGATTTGCCTTTTATTGCTGTTACTATGACTATTATTATCTTGTATATCCTGTTTGTTCTCTGATGACATGTTCAATAAGTACGATTGCACCTCTGTGAATCAATAAATATATTTGATTTCATTTTACTGGACAAGACTAAACAAGATTTGACAAGACTTAGCAAGACCAGGCTAGACCTGACAAGACTAGATAAGACCAGAGAAATCCAGGCAAGACCAGACAGGAGTAGAGAGGGCTAGACAACACCAGACAAGACCAGACAAGACCAGAGAGGACCAGACAAGACCAGACAAAGGTGGTCTGCTTGTCCTGCTCATACGACACCGCATCTACTTTGCTCCAACACATTAATTCTAACATCCGTCCGACTTGGTTATACTAAGTAAGGAACTGTTTGGCGAAAGTGATAACAGTGATTCAGCATTCGCTTTTTTTTTTTTTTTATATGTGGTTTGGGGGAAGCTCTACCAGCCTGTGTGTGAGGCTCACTCACTAAACCCCTACTTCCACTTGGCTTAGAAAAGTACGCCACCCCGGTATCGCTTGCGCATTCCTTCAGGGTGAGCAGCCCGGACGGTTTTTTGCCGCCCTAGTTGTTCGAGAATCTGGCTATATAGTATTGGCTCTATAGTCTTGGTATTCCTTTTTGTAGTTGATTTTTGTCCGTTCGTCTTGTTCTTTTTGTGTCAGGATGTCACGTATCATTGTCTCCGTGTATGTCCAGTCCTCTGGTGATCTCAGCATCGCGTCTACCAGTGTTTGCACCTCTAGGATGAGGCCGGTCTGCTCCTTCCATCTGTCCCTCTCGGATATCCACCTACTGCATTCAAACACAGTATGAAGTGCACTGTCCACGTCGCCGCAGTATACACACATTGCGTCACTTGCCCTGCCAAAACTATGTAGATACTCCCTGAAGCATCCGTGGCCGCTGAGGGCCTGTGTTAGATGGTAAGTTATCTCACCATGGTTCCGTGTTAGCCAAGGTTTAAGTTTTGGGATCAATAGTTTGGTCCAATGTCCTGTTTTGGACATACTCCATGACTTTTGCCAGTCTTCATGTATTTGGTTCTTTGCATTTTTTTGTCTTTCTGTCCTATTTGCCCAGTTCCTTGTCTTATATAATTGGACTATCTCGTGGATTTTGCACTCTATCGGGACGATGCCAGCAATCACCAACACAGCTTCCCTGGAGATAGTCCTGTATGCACTGCATACTCTGATGGCCATTTTTCTCTGTACAGAGATGAGCATCTGTTTCATGTACCCCTTTTCAATTGCTCTAGCCCAGACCGGGGCTCCATAGAGAATGGTCGAGTGAACCACAGAGCACAGTAGTCTTCTTTTACTGCTTTTCGGACCGCCGGTGTTAGGCAATAATTTTCCTAGGGCCGATGTAATTTTTAGGGATTTTTCTGTAGCTTTCCTAAGGTGTGCTTTGAAAGACAGTTTCCGGTCAATAGTGATGCCTAGGTACTTGACTTCTTGTTTCGGTGTGATGTCCACTTTTTTAATTTTGAATTTTATGGGTCCTATTTTCCTATTGCCAGTGAGAAGTACAGCTTCAGTTTTTTCAGGGGCTAGCTTAAGGTTTTATCGCTCTAGCCATTCATCGACCTGCTTTATGGCGATGTTTGCCTTTCTCATTAGTTCTTCTTCAGTTTTACCTGTTGCAACTAAAGCTAGGTCATCGGCGAATCCTACTATTTCCACCCCCTCGGGGAAAACGAGCCTTAACACGCCATCGTATAGAATGTTCCATAGAGTAGGGCCCAACACTGAGCCCTGAGGAACACCACTAGTTACTTCGCATTCGACGACCTCATCGCCGGATTCCATCTGTATTCTCCTATTTGAGAGGTAGCTGCGCACCAGCCGCAACAGGTATGGGGTAAACTTTCTGTTAGTTAGCTCTTCCATAATCATTTCCCAGGCTGCAGAGTTAAAAGCATTTTTTATGTCTAGGGTTATCAGCGCCGTCATCTTACGTGTTCTTCGTGTGCCGCTTGTGGCTTTCTCTGCCACTTTGATCACCCTCAGAACGGCATCGACCGTGGACCTTCCCTCTCTGAACCCATATTGTCTATCGGAAAGACCTCCACCCTTGCACAATTCCGCTTTAATTCTGGCTAGAAGTAGTTGTTCAAGTAGTTTCCCGAGGACATCCAGCAAGCATATTGGTCTGTAAGAGGATGGTTCGTGTATGGGCTTTACACCTTTCCGGAGGAGGACCAACCTTGCTATCTTCCACCTATCTGGGAATCTGCCATCTGCTATTATATTGTTCATGACTTCTAGAACAAATTTTGGTTGTCTGTTTACGGCAATCTTTATAGCTTCCGGTGGGAGATTGTCGGGTCCTGGTGCTCTGCCATTTCGAAGACGTTGGCTGGCCCTGTTCAGCTCCTCAATAGAAAATTTAGGAGTGTCTTTTACTTCCGGTAAAACCCACTGTAGTTTCTGGTGCTTGGGGAAGAGAACCTCCACCACTTCTCGCACCTTTTCCATGGTCATTTTCAGATTTGGAGATCTTACTTTGAGTTCTCGGGTAGCAATGGAATATGCATCACCCCACACGTTTTCATCTATTTTATCGCAGAGTTGACGCCAGTGGTCCCTTTTAGATCTGTTGATTTCTGTGCGTAAGTTCTTTTTTGCTGTGGCGTAAGAATTTCTGTACGTAGCTTCTATATCTGGGTTTGGGTTTCTCTTCCCTTTCCGTTGGTAGGCACGTCTTTTAGCAAAACAGATCTTTCTCATCTCAGCAATTTTCACGCTCCACCAGTATACCTGTATTCTTTTCGAAGGCTTTTTTGGCATAAGGATATCATTGCAAGTTTTCCGTAGTACGCAGTAGAGAGCATCAGGTGAGCGGTCGTTTGTGTTGTGAATTTCCTTGTCCAGCTTATTTGCGAATTTGTCCTCGTTTATATTTTTTGC
Organism: Phosphuga atrata; assembly: GCA_944588485.1. Classification (NCBI taxonomy): domain Eukaryota; kingdom Metazoa; phylum Arthropoda; class Insecta; order Coleoptera; family Silphidae; genus Phosphuga; species Phosphuga atrata. The sequence continues at coordinate 48,380,724 of OX155902.1, forward strand.
GTGCCACCCCCTGCGAGTGAATTTTTTTGCAGATGGCTTTATTGTACCTACGTCTATACGGTATGACAAGTACCTGTGGTCACTTAGTGTTTCTCTCGTTAGCACCTGCCAGTTTTGAATTTTATGCACGAGGTCGGCCGTAGCAAGAGTAAGGTCTAGTAAGCATTCGCTTTGAAAATGCATAAAATGACAGTTATACTTATTTAGTTTTACAATATCATACAAAGCAGTACATGTTATAAGGATCTTATTAGGAAGGCTGTTCAAACGCAGTACCTAGAAATTGGAAAGTATCTCAAAGAAGCACTGTACTGCCGAAAGCAGTACGTCTGTTCACCTTATTATTTTCGAAATTTGGTAAATACTCTGCTTGAGACCCAAATCTAAACTAAACTCTTTTTCACTTCTCCACTACCTCATCACATCGGTCTTGATGTAAGTCCTCCCCAAATTTTAATAGAAAATTTCCAGAAATCATAAATTATATAAACAATATTATCGTCTCGGCACAGCCCTTAAGCTTGAGCGCATGCACGCATCATTGAAATAAAACAGACTAAGGGTGGTAAATGAAACAAACTAGTCGGGTGTCCACTTAAAGTTCTTTGTCGGCCCAACAGAGAAACTCGAATTCTTGGAAACTATTAACTCACGACATCACAGCATTACGCAATATCGATTACTGTAAACAGAGATTTCAATCTTCTTCTTCTTTCGAATAGGCCTACTTTGGACCACGCTTGTTCAACTGTTGGGCTTTGATCTTTGCCCAGTATTGTCGCATCTTCTGCCGGTGTTACTCCTTTCTCTCTTCTGTCCAAGGGATACCTTTCCTTCGGGGTTTTTCCTGAAATTCACGCATTTCCTTCAGGGTGCGTCTCACAGACTGTCTGTTTCGGAGATCTGTTAATCCCAGTTCTTTAATATCCTTCTCAGTTTCTGTCAACCAAGTGGTACGAACCTTTTTGTTCTGCCAGAAGGTGAACAGACGGTTGGTTAGTCGGTTTAGAGGCAATCTTGCAACGTGGCCATAGACAGCTACCCTTCTTTTAAATACCCTTCTTTTTTCCTTGCACAGTCAGAGAGCATCTCAATGTGTTCGTAGACCTCAGAGTTATGCCGCCTTCGGAATTCCCTATCTTCCTTTGCCGGGCCTAGGATCTTCCTGAGGATTCTCCTCTCTCTGATTTCCAATTTCCCTACCAAACCTCTTCGGTTCAAGGAAAGACACTCCATGGCATATAGGGCTTCTGGTCCTAGAACTGATGTGTAGTGCTTAAGTTTCAAGTTGCGAGACAGACATTTCTTGTTGTAAGTTTTCTTAGTCAGTCGATAGGCTAGTTCTAACTTGTTGACCCTTTTGGATAATGATGCTGTATCTGATAAATTGTGTTCAATTCATTCGCAGAGATACTTAAATTTCTCAGTCCTCTTGATGTTTCCCCTTTCTAACATTTCCCCATTTTGTTGCCAAAAGCAGGTGTTGCTAGACATCGGTCTATGTTTTTGAGCACCCCTTTAAATTCATTGATTATTCCGGCGTGTCAACGATAGTCCGATGTCAACATTCGCACTAACTTTAGTCTAAGTGCTGTGGTAATGGCAAGTTGCCTGCCCATTAAATCGACCGGGGCTATGTCCAGGATTGTCTCCAAGGCTTTCGTAGGCGTCGTTCTCATGGCTCCCGTGATCATGAGCGCCGCCATTCTCTGTACTTTTGTAAGCGCCATTTGATGGACTCTTTTATTAAGTGCCGGCCACCATATGAAAACGCCGTAGTAGAGTATTGGTGTAACTACGGCTCTGTATAGCCAGAAGGTAATCTTGGGGTTGAGGCCCCAAGATTTCCCCACCGCTCTCTTGCAAGAGTACAGCGCCACCGTTGCTTTCCGTACTCTTTCGTTTATGTTAAGCTTCCATGATAACTTTCGGTCTAGTATGAGACCTAGTACTTGGCGGTCTCCTTGATCGTCAGTTCAGTGACCTTTAGCATTGGGAGCCTGAATTCTGGGATGTTGTGTTTCCTTGTGAAAACGACTAGCTCGGTTTTCGCCGGGTTGACATCTACGCCACACCTTTTGCACCATTGCGCTAGTTTCGATAGGGCCCCTTCAACAAGTTGCGACATTGTATTGAGGTGTTTCCGTGAGACCGCTATTGCTACGTCATCCGCATAGGCGACGACCCTTCAGCCGGATTTCCTAAGTTGGAGGAGCAGCTCATTTAGCGTGATGTTCCAAAGCAATGGTGAGAGGACGCCTCCTTGTGGGGTTCCCCTACTCACCTTCCTTCTTATGTGGGATTCTCCCATTGTGGCCCTAATGTTCCTTTCACGGAGCATTTTTCCGATCAGGTGACATAGAGCGTTGTCCATAGCTAGTCCAGTTAAGGCTGATTCTATGGCTTCAGGCTTCACGTTGTTAAATGCCCCTTCTATATCAAGGAAGACAACCATCGTGAACTCCTTATGCCTCATCGAGCTCTCTATCTGGTTTACCAAGGCGTGGAGTGCTGTTTCCACGGATTTCCCTTTTGTGTATGCGTGCTGAGACATTGACAGCATTTCAGGGTGTAATGCCTCCTCCATGTGCAAGTCAATCAGTCTTTCAAGTGTCTTTAGCAGGAACGATGATAAGCTGATTGGTCTCAGGTCTTTGGGGGAGGTGTGTGAGGCCTTTCCTCCTTTTGGGATGAAGACCGCTTCGACCTCTCTCCATATTTTTGGGATGTATGAGAGGTTTATACATGCCTAAAACATAGTCTCCAATCTATGGCCTCTTGCAGCTCAACTGGACTGATCCCGTCAGGTCCAGCTGACTTAAAGGGTTTGAAGCTTTTGATGCTCCAGGTTAAGTTATCTCCACCTACAATTCTGTCAGCCAGATACCGAGGTGGAGCAGTTATGGTGGAGTCCACTACACTTATTCCATTGTTTGGAAAGTGTGTATCCATGAGTAGCTCCAGCGTTTCTGTACATGAGGTTGTCCAGTTCCCATCTTGCTTCTGTATGAAGCTTTGGACTGCCGGATCCTTAGATAAAATTTTTCGCAGTCGGCTGGCTTCTGAGGTTTCCTCTATTTACTCGCAGAGCCGAGCAAAGGATGACCTTTTGGCCTTCCTAACCTCCGTTTTGAAATTCCGTAGGCTGTTTTTATAGGCAGTCCACTCATTGGTGCTTTTTGCCTCGTTGAACAGCCTCCTGCATTCCTTTCTTAGGGAGCTTATTAACGGCGTCCACCACCGTGGTTTGCTCTTACCTATCCTGCTCACGACTTTGCATGATGTGCGCATGGCCTTGTTACAGGCACCTGTGAACTGTTTTACAGTTCTGTCTAGCTCATCCCCTGTTTTTGGTGTTGGGGGCGGCTCTTCCGATAGAAGACCCGATAGGGAAGTTTTGTACTTATCCCAGTCAGTCTTCCGTTTGTCTACAAACTTAGGCTTTGTTTGCATCTGTATGCCTACCTTAAATTCAATAATGTTTCTTAAGTATAATTGTTTCATAAGTACCTGTATTACCTTTCGAGATGTTTCCTTTTGATTTTGCATTGCTTTTCGTAAAAGCGTCTTTCTCAGGGTTCTCCAGGTCGAACTTTAGGGAATAGCTGTTTCTCTGGCATCAGTTCGTTCTGGTTTCACTGCTTCCTCCAAATAAGTAAGAGACTGTACGAAAGAAAAAATTAAAACATATTGATGTATTGCTGCATGCATAAAAATCTTCGAATGAGCTACTTACGTGTGGAAATATCTGATAGTGTTGACTGTACATTCAGTGCACATTGCGGTAAATTATTGTAGTTACAGAAGGAACAGCATGATTTCTTAGCCTTACGCAAGCTAGTGAGGTTCGGTCGAAACTTTCTTCCGGAAAGTGCAATGAACAAATATAGGCGTTTGTACATAGAGTTGTTAACTTTAATTCCAAAGCATTAGCTCATTGTAATCTTCGGTCCTCATCTTTGGGGTAACTAAATAACATTTATAATTTATTATAAAAATTTATAATAATATTAGAAACTTAAAACAAACGGAACACAGCCTGAATATATAAATATATTCAGTATTTCCGGAGCTCTATAACAATTACTGAATCTTTTTAGGACTACCGAAACAAATCTCATGTGAAATTTGTAAGTCATTTTATAGCTTTCAGTCCACCTTCGTGACACTCAACAAACTCTTGTTATAGAGCTCCGCAAAGGCTGAATGTATTTATATATTCAGGCTGTGTTCCATTTGTTTTAAGTTTGTATGATTATCTATAACGTAGGTTGTTTTCACCAATTCTATTATAATATTTATAAATTATTATATAACTTTTTTTAACTCATAATATACAGCTATTATATTTTTTGGTAGACTTGAGGTCTTCAGTACCCTGATTGTATGAGTATGTAATCGCTTACCGGTTGAATGTGAGTTTCGTGTGTTTTTGTATTTTCTCTTGAAGTTGGCTTTTCGTAGAAGACCGGTTAAAACAATTTGGAGCCACACAACTTGGCATTGTGGCGAAAAAATAATAATCCTGACAGCACTTTCAAGAATATTATTTGTTAATTCCACTTTTGTTTATTCAATCCCACTTAAGCCCTCTATCAGAGACAAGTATCTAATTAAAAGAAAGTTAAAGTAATGAATCTTAGGTGAGGGTGAACCTTACTACTACTTTCACAACCAGGAACCTTACATTTGAAGGAAGGAACGTTACATTCGAAATTAATTGTGTAAAAAGTATGGGATGTGATACTAATGATATTAAACAAAGCATTTTCTTTATGATAATATTAAGTGAAACATGCACTTACCTTTCAATTGGAATTATAAAACGTTGGAGAATTTTAAAGAATTCAATTATCAATAAAATCTTGCAGAGACAATATATTAGTGACTTCGTTTTTTGTTTAAATACCTTCTTAAATTAACAACACATGTTCCAATCCCCCAACACATATTTGAAATCTCAAGGGTAATTCTAGGAAAGGCCAAATGTACAACTTGTTGCCCTGGCTGCAAATATGCCTTGCCTGCATATATAACGCATATATAAATAATAATATATAAAAAAACGACGAAAACAAACAAAAAATCAAAAACAATATAACCAATGAATATACATGCGCATAGGAATAATATATTAATATATTATTCCAATGCCCATGCAAATTCTGACACAACGGCAAAATAATAAACTTCGCAATATAGGTATGCTAAACCCCCCCGCCGCGCACGTGGACACTCCCCGCGGCAAAACCTTCCATCCCTAGTATTCATGGGTCCATGGTTTAACCACTACCTAAAACTCGTTCAGCGCGGCTAAAGCAGTTTTCATTTCAGAAATAGATCCTGGCGTGTAATGTACGGTCACCCGTCTCTTCTAGTAACTACCGTGGCTGATACAATAACAATCTGTTTAAGAATCATAATTTAATTTCTATACTTAATTGTTGCAAACCGTGAAATGAACATCTAGATAGCATTTTAAACATAGTCCTGCGCCTTTTATGCAGAGATTTGTTACTTAATAACCTTTAAACTTTTTAATATCTTAAATACATATTTTAAAACTTGATAAAACTAAGGCAGTGTTTCACACTTTTTTTCAACATTAGTAAAGATTTATAACTTTTTTGCTATCCTTTAAATTGATTGATTATTATAATGTTTACTTTTACACATATAATTCTTGTGCACTAGGTAGTTCGCTGATATATTTGTCCCATTCTAACCGTAATATTGAGATAATAAACCACAAGTTGTTGTAGATGGATGGGTTTCATACGTCTCAATTGACTCGAACGGGCAAATACTAGACTGATTAGAAAATGTCATAAACGAAGAACCACTTTGATTTGAAGATTAAATTCATTTCGGATTTGTCTCAAACGCTTCCTGTAGTAAAAGTAGAGGTGGCGTATGTAGACTAAATGGATTTATATGTTCCAGGGATTGCTCTGAGCCGACATGAATTGTGACATTATAATCAAATACGTGGTCATTGTGCCAAGCATCTGCAAAACAATTCGATTAAAATAAATGAAAGTTGTTATATTTTACAAAAGTTGCAAGAAAATCGTACGGTTAGTAGAGTGCCAAAGTTGATTGAGAAGAAATTTCCCGCCGTGAAATCGATCGGAAATATTTGCTGTTCGATGGCAATATCCAACGCCTTGAAAGAAAACTCAGATTAGAAAACCATCAGTAATTTGCTTAACAAATCTTAAATTTTAATTACTTGCGCAGCGACTACGTTGCAACCTTGCACATATATCTGAAGAAGCTCTCGAATAATAGCAGAAACCTAAAATTTGATTATTGTCAAATTTTATTGTATATTTATTAACTTAAACAAGTCTGTTTAATCTTGTCTATATTGTCCTGTCTGGTCTACCTAGTCTTGTCTGACTATTCTTGTCTGTCTAGTATTGTCCTTCTAGTATCTCTAGTCTTGTTTCTCTAGTTTCTCTTGTTTCTCTAGTTCTCTGTTGTTTCTCTAGTCTTGTTTGTCTAGTAGGTCTAGTCTTGTCTGTCTATTCCTGTCTGTCTATCAAATCTTCTATTCTTAAATACATTACCTGATTAAAAATTTGTTGAAATCCAATTACGGGAATAACAATCAGGGAACCATAGGTGAAAGGTATGCAGGCAGTGACAAAGCAATCGAGGGGATAAAATTCTTCATAAAAGGATATGAAAAGGACACTGTACATATTCACAGTGCACTTAATGAAATTATTGAGAAACAAGTAGACTAACTGATAGGAATAATAATAATTGAAATAGTCCACTGCAGTTTTTATATTAATAAGAATATTCCTGACGTCAGTCATTCTGCCTGAAGGAACATTGTTTGATTGTAAAATGGTGCCCAGGTAGTTTCCAACATGTTTATAGAATTGGTAGATTATGAAGGAGAAGAGAGAAATCTGGACGACGTTGATTGTGTTGAAGAAAAGAGCTACATAAAATAGGCAATTTTGAATACTAAATGGCATAATATGCAACAGAAGTGACGAATATCCTGTTCCAATTGCTGTACCAGTCGAAACCAAGTTGAACATGAATATGGAAATAACAAGCTTTTGATATTTCATAGCGTAAGTTTTGTCCAAGGCAGTGATGGCAGTTTCGAGTTTGAAGAATATCAAGATCATGGATTTAAGGTTGTTCAAGTTCCACCAAGTTAAGACAAAGCTTGCGATAAACTGACCGTTGCCAGTTACAATCATAACTATATACATAAACTGGTCCATTCGGCTCTGCTGCTGCATCGTGAAAGCATCATAAACCACGAAACTCCCATATATGCAAACGATCAAAATTCCATAAATTATCGTACCTTTCGATGTCTTTACTTGTCCGTCGGTTATATTTACTGGCGTATAACCGAAAGCTTTTCCAAAGGCCAGCACTGTTTTAATATAAGGTTTCAGAGACATATTTCGCATTAATTACTACTTGTTTTGGTGGAGTTGCAGTAACGAATGAAGTCCATTACGAAAATCGTTGTAGCAATCGGAAAACGTTTATCGAGACAACCATAAATATATTCTGATATAAAAAAATATGTTATATTACTATCATTATTTTTAATCGAGAAAATCATTTTTAGTAGATTGTTTTTTAGAAGCAGATGCTTTCATCAGACTAAACAAGGCCCAACAATATTAAACAAATCTGTATATGATTGGGCTAAACTAGACAAGACTAGACAAAAGTAAATTAGACTGGATAGGTGTAAATAAGACTATACAACACTGTGTAAGACTAGACAAGAGTATATAAAACTAGAACAGACTGTACCAGAGTAGACAAGTGTAAAAATATATAAGCCCAGTCTGGAAAAAACTAGATAAGACTGAACAAAATTGGACAAGACTGGACTAGACACGAAAAGACTAGACAAAATTTGACAAGACTTGAACCGACTAGAAAAGATTTGACAGATCTTGTCTGGTATTGTCTAGTCTTGTTTGGTCTTGTATCGTCTTGTCTGGTCATATCTGGTCATGTCTGTACTTTTAGAATTGTCTGGTCTTGTCTGTCTAGTCTTGTCTGTCTAGTCTTGTCTGTCTAGTCTTGTCTGTCTAGTCTTGTCTGTCTAGTCTTGTCTTTCTAGTCTTGTCTGTCTAATCTTGTCTGTTTATTCACAAACACTTAAAATTAGGTAAACCAAGATTAGAATTTTCTCACGAATTCAAGACTAGACAGACTAGACAAGACTAGACAGACAAGACTAGACAGACAAGACTAGACAGACAAGACTAGACAGACAAGACTAGACAGACAAGACTAGACAGACAAGACTAGACAGACAAGACTAGACAGACAAGACTAGACAGACAAGACTAGACAGACAAGACTAGACAGACAAGACTAGACAGACAAGACTAGACAGACAAGACTAGACAGACAAGACTAGACAGACAAGACTAGACAGACAAGACTAGACAGACAAGACTAGACAGACAAGACTAGACAGACAAGACTAGACAGACAAGACTAGACAGACAAGACTAGACAGACAAGACTAGACAGACAAGACTAGACAGACAAGACTAGACAGACAAGACTAGACAGACAAGACTAGACAGACAAGACTAGACAGACAAGACTAGACAGACAAGACTAGACAGACAAGACTAGACAGACAAGACTAGACAGACAAGACTAGACAGACAAGACTAGACAGACAAGACTAGACAGACAAGACTAGACAGACAAGACTAGACAGACAAGACTAGACAGACAAGACTAGACAGACAAGACTAGACAGACAAGACTAGACAGACAAGACTAGACAGACAAGACTAGACAGACAAGACTAGACAGACAAGACTAGACAGACAAGACTAGACAGACAAGACTAGACAGACAAGACTAGACAGACAAGACTAGACAGACAAGACTAGACAGACAAGACTAGACAGACAAGACTAGACAGACAAGACTAGACAGACAAGACTAGACAGACAAGACTAGACAGACAAGACTAGACAGACAAGACTAGACAGACAAGACTAGACAGACAAGACTAGACAGACAAGACTAGACAGACAAGACTAGACAGACAAGACTAGACAGACAAGACTAGACAGACAAGACTAGACAGACAAGACTAGACAGACAAGACTAGACAGACAAGACTAGACAGACAAGACTAGACAGACAAGACTAGACAGACAAGACTAGACAGACAAGACTAGACAGACAAGACTAGACAGACAAGACTAGACAGACAAGACTAGACAGACAAGACTAGACAGACAAGACTAGACAGACAAGACTAGACAGACAAGACTAGACAGACAAGACTAGACAGACAAGACTAGACAGACAAGACTAGACAGACAAGACTAGACAGACAAGACTAGACAGACAAGACTAGACAGACAAGACTAGACAGACAAGACTAGACAGACAAGACTAGACAGACAAGACTAGACAGACAAGACTAGACAGACAAGACTAGACAGACAAGACTAGACAGACAAGACTAGACAGACAAGACTAGACAGACAAGACTAGACAGACAAGACTAGACAGACAAGACTAGACAGACAAGACTAGACAGACAAGACTAGACAGACAAGACTAGACAGACAAGACTAGACAGACAAGACTAGACAGACAAGACTAGACAGACAAGACTAGACAGACAAGACTAGACAGACAAGACTAGACAGACAAGACTAGACAGACAAGACTAGACAGACAAGACTAGACAGACAAGACTAGACAGACAAGACTAGACAGACAAGACTAGACAGACAAGACTAGACAGACAAGACTAGACAGACAAGACTAGACAGACAAGACTAGACAGACAAGACTAGACAGACAAGACTAGACAGACAAGACTAGACAGACAAGACTAGACAGACAAGACTAGACAGACAAGACTAGACAGACAAGACTAGACAGACAAGACTAGACAGACAAGACTAGACAGACAAGACTAGACAGACAAGACTAGACAGACAAGACTAGACAGACAAGACTAGACAGACAAGACTAGACAGACAAGACTAGACAGACAAGACTAGACAGACAAGACTAGACAGACAAGACTAGACAGACAAGACTAGACAGACAAGACTAGACAGACAAGACTAGACAGACAAGACTAGACAGACAAGACTAGACAGACAAGACTAGTTAAAATTTCTACCAGTCTTTCGCTCACACATACCATAGACAGACTCGCTATAATTACTGACAGTGTTGCCAATATATATGTAATATCAACACTTATACCTAATTGTTATGTATAGGATGGTTGCGACAGTTACTACGTGGTAATTCATACTTACATTGAATTGAAAAATTCAGTCTGTTAGAAAAGTATCCGACCTTATTCTTTATTTTGAAAACGGGATGGATTTGAATCAAGCGCGCTTGCATGAGCCGACCTTGAACCTTCGTGCGCATGTATGATTTTGTTCCCGCCTGTAGATAGCGTCAGTTGCTGTCGAGCAGTGTTCGAGTTCAGATTGTTAAGGTGCTATGTGTTTAGTATCCTGTACTACGGCGTCGAGGCTTGGACACTTACGAAGGCTATGTGTAAGAAGGTGGAGGCTTTTGAGATGTGGACTTACCATAGAGTGCTGAGAATTTCTTGGGTGGATCGAATTACTAACGTCGAGGTCTTGCAAAGAGTCAATAAGCAAACAGAAGTTCTCAACACAATAAAGAGAAGAAAACTGGAATACCTTGGTCATGTTATCCGAAATGATAAGTACAGGTTACAGCAGACAATAATACAGGGTAAAATACAATGTACGCGCAGTCCAGGCCACCGCAGAACATCATGGCTCAAGAACCTTCGCCAATGGTTTGGACAAAGTACAAGATCCCTATTTCTTAAAGCTGCAGATAAAATTCAAATAATGAAATTGGTCGTCAACGCCCTTGGAGGGCATGACACATGAAGAAGAAGAAGTGTTCGAGTGCCGTAGTGTGTAGTGCTCTCGTCGGCTTTTCAATGCAAGTAAAATAACGGAACGACTGGAGCAGCGCTACTGGTATGATATTATGTATATTTATTGCCCTTACGGGTTTATAAATTGAATCCAAAATTTACATCTATACTAAAACTAACATCGAACATAATATAAATAAGAATAATAATAAAAAGAGAAAAAGAAAAAATATACATTAAAAAAAAAAGAAACATATGCTGCTCAAACTCATTTCTGAACATTCGTTCAGCAAGTGTTCTATTGTCTTCTTGTTTTCTCCACACATCCTGCATACTCTATTCCTATCCTCCATCCAAAATTTATTATCTCTCTCTTCATTTCCACATCTGAATCTTGCCATTGTCACTCTCTCTTTTCTACTTTCTCTTCCTAGGTACTTTGGCAGTTCTTCCGTTATTATTTTTAAATATTTCCCATTGTACCTAGACTCCCTAATTCTTGCTCTCCTTTCTTGCCTTTGCACATCTCTATCTCTCTGGACCAATTCCTCTGTCATTACTCTACCTCTCTCTCTCATTCTTTCTATCTCCGCTCCTGCATACCCGTTTCTTCCTAGATATGCTTCCCTCTCTTTCCACACCAACTTTCCTATTTCTTTCCTTTTTTCTTTGAGGCACTCTTGCAGAATTCTGCACTCTCCTCTCTCTATCACTCTCTCCTCAAAATTTATTGCTCTCTTTCCTGCTTCTATTCCTATTTCATCTCTCTTTGTTTCCTCCATCACTATATACCCCGGGGTCTCTCTACCTAGTCCTAGCACCCATTTCAAATATTTTTCTTGCACCCTTTCCAGCCCTTCTTGCTCTCTCCATCCCCATATTTCCGCTCCATACATCATCACACTTTTCACCCGGCTATCAAACATCATCACTCTCCTTCTATAGTCGTGTCCAAATTTTCTCTCTCCTATTCCCCATACCGCTCCTAGTATTTTATTGGCTTTCTTTAGTAACTCTCTCACGGGTGCTGTTTCAGTATTTCTCTCATTAAACACGTACCCTAGGTATTTAAATTCTTTTACTTCTTCAATTTTCTCGTTCTCCCATCTCCACTCAATTACTCTACTCCTGCCACCCCCTTTTCTAAACACCATCAACTTGGACTTCTCCCCATTCACTGTCAGATTTTTCCTCCTCATATATTTCTCCATGTTTCTTATCATTTCTTTCATCCCTTTCTCGTCTCTCGCTAGCACCAAATCATCCGCGCAGGCTAGGGACCACACTTTTTCTTTGCCCACCACAACCCCACCCGTCTGCGCCTTGCTGAACATCTCCTCTATGTCTCCAATAAATGCTGCAAACAGGCGGGGCTTAGTGGTCAGCCTTGTCTCACTCCCTTATGCGTATTAAAACCTTCGCTCACCTTTTCACCAACTCTCACTCTACTTATTGTTTCTTCATAAATCTCTTCTAATTTTGATATCAGATGCTCCTTTATCCTTTTCTTTCTCAGGCATTCCCACAGTGCCTCTCTTGCTACATTATCAAAGGCCGCCTTCAGGTCCACAAATAATGCATACATCTTGCCGCCCTTCTTTTTTATCTCATTCCCTACTATGTGATTCAAGATGTATACATTATCCATGGTCCCTCTCCCTTTCCTAAATCCCGCCTGTCCGTCTGGTATCATACCCCGCTCCTTCAATTCCTTCGTCAATCTCTCTTCCACAATCATTGCATATATCTTATATGCCGTATTGAGCATGGTGATCCCCATGTAATTGCTTGCTGTTTCCCTTTCTCCTTTCTTATATATGGGGCATATTATCCCCTCTTTCCACTCCTGTGGGAAGCCCTCTCCCTTCCACACTCCATTCATTATCTCCAACAGCCTGTCAGCTTCCCTTTCAGTTCCATATATCCACGATTCATTCTGTATACCGTCCCTCCCCGGTGCCTTTTTCTTTTTCAGTTTACTCAGTTGTTGTTCTACAAATTGTTCTACTAATTCTTCTCTTGTTATCTCTTCTATTTCTCCCACCCTGTGTTGACTCTTTTTCTTTTCCTGTCTGATTTCATCACCACCCAACAGCTGACTGAAGTACTTTCTCCATTCCTCCATAGTAATTCTATTACTCACTCTTTCCACTTTTCTCTTTCTTTCCCTATTTATGTATTTCCATACCTCTTCTTCCGTCTTTATGCCTTTCATCTTTAGTTCTTCTCCCATCCATTTCTTTTGCTTCTTCTCCTTGCATACTAATTTGTACCTCTTGCGTGCTCTCTTGTACTCCTCATTACTTGATTTTTCTCTTTTCCAATTTCTTAATTTCTTTCTTACTGATTGCTTCCCTTCCCTGCATTCTTTATCCCACCACTCGTTTTTCCAAGACCCCACCTTCACTCTAGTCTCTATCACTTTTTTTTCTGTTGCATTTTTTACGTGATCACCCAGTTCTTTCACTTTTTCGTTTATCTCTTCCTCTTCATATCTAGCCTCCCTAAGTCTTGTTCTATAATTTTCTATTACTTCTTCCGTCCAGATATTTTTCACAATTTTTCTTCTAACATCCTTCTCACTTCTTCTATTTTTCTCTCTTCCTTTTGTCTTCACTTCCAATGGCATATGATCCGACTCGACTCTTTCTCCCACCTTGAATTGTTCTATTTCATCCAATGCTTCTTCATTCACCATAACAAAGTCAATAACTGTCTCCCCTCTTGGTCCGATATATGCGTACTCTCCTTTCTCATCTCCTAAACAGTTTCCATTAAGTATGTCCCACCCTCTTTCTTCTACTAGACTAATCAGTAGTCTCCCTTCGGCGTTTTCTGTTGCGTCTTTTGTTGGTCTTCTTTCTATTGTTGTTTGTTCTTCTTCTAGTCGTATTCCTTTTTCTCCAATTCTTGCGTTAAAGTCCCCCCCAATCACCAGAGTTCCCTCGTCTTGCTGTTTTACTCGCGCTTCTATAATTCTCTTCGTTTCTTTCATACTTCTGCTGTATATTGTTATAATTCTCCATTTTCTCTGTCTAATTTTCACCGTTCTTTCCATAATCCTTCTTTCTTCTTTTGCCTCGGTTCTGTTTTCTTCTTCCAAACCCTTTTTCACTCCCATTATTATCCCCCCTTTAGCTCTCCCTTTCCTGCTTACCCTCTCTGCAAATTGACCCTTCCACTTAAATTCTTTCGGCATTATTTTTTCCAAATTTTCCCACCCCTTCTCTTCCACCCACGTTTCTACCATTCCCACTACATCAAATTTTCCCAAATATTCCCAAAACTCATTGTCTTTGTTTTTTATCCCCGCTGTGTTCCAGTATATTGCTCCGTTTCTTCCTTATTCCTCTCCGTGTTCGCTTTCCGTTTTCTGTCCTGTCGTCTTTTCCTTGTGCTCTTATTCAAAAAAAAAGTTTAACTCCCCCTTTTCATCATCCCACTTAAAGCCTTTTCCGTCTATCCATATCTTTTTATAACCGACTTTCACCCACCGTCCTTTTTGTCGCTCTCCTTTGGCTAGCGCTCTTAATTCCTTCTGTATGTCTCTTTCCTTCTTTGTCAGATCGTCTTCTATGTATACACTCGTTTCCCTTTTTTCTCTTAGTTTCCTCTTATTTTCCATAACTTTCCGCTTTTCACCCCAGGTCCCAAGTTCCGCCACCAACATTTTCCCTCCACTTACTTTATACATCTCTTTCACCGTCACTTCTACCTCTAATTCTGCCTTTATCCATTCTTCCAGATTCTTCTCGTTCTCACATTCCCCTTCGTCCAGTCCCGACACAACAATATTCTTTTTTCTCATTATTTGTTCCTTCTCTTCCATTTTCTCCTCCAGTCTTTTAATTTTTTCATTTAGTTCTGTCTTTTCTCTTTCCCATTTTTCTTCCTTTTCACGCATAATATTTTTCAAATATTCCATTTCCCGGCCCATCTTCCGATTCTCTTCCTTTATCTCCCCTATATCTTCCATAATTTTTTTCAGCATCTTCATTTCCTCACCCATTTCCTTTTTAGCCGGTGATCTTTCTAGTTTCTTACTTTTTTGAAAGGGGTTCAACCTTTCTTCTGACTCTCTACCCTTTTCTCTTTTCCTTTTATAATCTTCGTCTCGGTCGCTTTCACTCGCACTTTTTTTCATTTTTTCTATCTTTTTTTTTCCTTATCGCGCGCCGTTTTTACGCGTCGCAAATAAAAAAACTCAATCCGTAAAACTCGCTTCACAAAACACGTCCGCTCCGCTCAACCGCTCCAATTGGACTCCAGCGCGTCCTGCGCGGAGCAGCGCTACTGCATCAAACATTGCCAGAAACTGGGCGACAACCAGGTGGAAACCATTCGGAAGATTCAGACGGCTTTCGGTTACGATGCTATGGGCATCACACAGATTAAGGAGTGGTACAACCGGTTTAAAGACGGTCGCACATCGGTGGAAAGCGAGCCACGCTCTGGTCGGCCATCAACATGCCGAAATGACCATGTCATTGCCAAAGTGAACGCTGTGGTGATGTGGGACCGTCGTGTTACTATCCGAGAAATTGCGACTGGAGTTGTGGTCATCAGGAAATTGGTGACTCCATCACGACAATGCTCCAGCACATTCTTCGCACTTGGTTCAAAATTTTTTGGCGAAAAACTAGATTCCTCTGGTTCGACAGGCTATTTACTCTCCTGATATGGCCCCCTGCGACTTCTGGCTATTCCCCAAGAGGAAGCCAAGAGGTCATTGAAAGGAACGCGATTTCAGACAAGAGAGCACATTACTTTCGTAGTTCAACTACTCAGTCATCGATTGACTATATGACCACTGACATCGATGCTAGCGCATTTTCATTCAAGATCGTTGATCCAGTCATCGCTGACCACCTTAGCTTAATCTTTCAACTGAACCCGAACTTGTAATGTGCATCGAAAAAAAAGTTGACATAACGCCTGGGAAGACATATTACCGATGTTGACATACACAAAATTAAACAAAATCTCATCAGTAAAATTAATTTCTCAACAATTTTGAGCGGGGATGTTGAGGTAGCTTTCAGTAATTTTTTGAATAACCTAACGCTTTATTTGGACCAAATCTGCCCCATCGTATCTAGGAAATATGTACTCAAAACCAACAAATGGATAACAACAACACTAATTAATGAAGGTAGACACCTAAGGAAGCTCTATTGGTTGTGTTATACATTAAATGATTTACACCTCATTGATCAATATAAAACTAAAAAAGGTCAACACGCTAGAAACATAACTAATGCCAAGAGAAATTTTTTATTCAATAAAATCCAGCAATCTAAAAACAAATCCAGAGTTGCTTGGGCATTTATCAACCATACGTTAGGGAAACAAAAAAAGAGTACACCAATAACACTCAATGTAAATGCATAAAAAGTAAGGAAACAACAAGTTGTTGAAGTGTTCGCAACTCACTCCTCGAATATAGCTCTCACTACAATCAGAAAGCACCTTAATGTTTCACCAACACCCCAGAACGTTAACCCACACATCATTAACCAAAACTCATTTTATATGCATACCATTGAAACAGCAAAACTCCATAAGGTCATTCAAAATATGTCAACCACGTACTCCTGCGGCACTGATGGATATTCAATTACAACTTTAAAATTAATTTTTGACGTCATTCAAGGTACTTTACTTCAACTCTACAATAAATCTATCGATGTCGGAATATATCCTTCTATATTAAAAATAGCTCTCATTATTCCCCTTCATAAAAATGCAGATGCCTGTGATATTGACAATTACATGCCAATTTCTATTGCGTCTGTATTCTCAAAAATCTATGAGCGAACTATTTACAATAAAATGATTCAATATCTGGAAAGATATAATTTATTGAGTAAATGCCAACATGGCTTTAGTTCCAAGAGAGCAGTAGAAACAGGCACGTGTAACATGACTATATTTATAGTAAACGAGTTAGATGCTGGAAGGCATGTTATGGGACTATTCTTTGATTTATCCAAGGCCTTCTATACGGTTAATGTTGAATTTCTGTTATCAAAATTGGAATGCGATAGTTTTCGGGGAACTTTCTTGAAGTTAATTCGATCATTTCTTACAGGAAGGAAGTTAATTGTTCGTGCTAATAACACTCAATCGAGCTGCAAGGATGTATCCATCGATGCGCCTCAAGGTTCTGTTCTGGGCCCGCTTCTATTTCTGTTGTTTGTAAATGAACTTCCACTTCATGTAAGCGCGGAAACTATTCTGTTTGCAGATGACATGAATGTGGCGGTATCTGCAACCAATTTAGATGAATTGGCAACTAAGATCGGAATTGTTGTTGAGTTTAAGAGCTGGTGTAGAACTAACCATTAATATTAAACTCCGAAAAAACAATCTGTACATATTTCTCTAAACTGAAGAAACTTCCACAATTCTTAAAAATAATTATCGATGACAAAGAGAAAAACCTTGCGGCATGTACTAACTTTCTGGGAGTACGGATGGACTCCACACTTAGCTGATCTAGCCATATAGACCATGTCTGTAAAAAATTATCTAGTGCATACTTTGCAATTCTGCAATTAATGAAATCAATGGACGACGACTCAATAATTAGCCTATACTATGCACTTGTCTACTATCACTAATCCCTCCACATTTAGCTCTGGGGTCAGGCTCCTAATGTAAAGCATAGCTGTATCATGCAAAAAAGGATTTTACGTCTTATTTTCAGACTTAAAACCGGGACAAGCTGTAAACAGTGCTTTAGGGATAATAGCATACTAACACTACCTGCAATGTATATACTTAAAGCATTATGTTATATAAAACTAAACATTCAAGAATTTGATACACTTGCTGAGTCCCATTCCCACAATACTAGATTTGGCGCCTCTTTATCCAATCCTAAGCACAATACTGCCCTCTATGAGAAATCCTTTATTTATACTAGAATAAAACTGTATAATAAGTTAGATTCGAAGATCAAAACTAAAAACTATACGCAATTTAAATGTGAATTAAAGCAAATACTCTTACGGGGAGCATACTAATCTATTACCGAATTCTTGTGTAGTTACAATGTGTAATCTGTTATTTTGTTACCTGCATGTGTTTTTAATCTGTTTTATTTAATTACATTGACCATCATATCCACAGCATGATATTTATATCCAATTATTTACTTATTGTGCTTATTTATTTATATATTGTCATGTGGCTAAGTGAATAAATATATTATTAGTATGGCTGCAACGACAGCCGAGCTAAAGTCGATTCCGAAAGAGGCTTTTTCGGAATGCTTCCAACAATGGCGGCACCGCTGGGAGAAGTGTGTGGAGTCCCAAGGAGCCTACTTTGAGGGTTATTAGGTTTCCAACGCTCCAGGCATGCCAGGTTTTTTACTGGCTAAAGGTCGGGTACTTTTTTAACAGACCACGTAGTGAATTTTTCAACTAAAACTAATTGTTATGATCTCAGTAGATAAAGTAAAGTTTATTATGTTAAATTTACTAAAGATAAATATTAAAATTCTATCTGTGCAATTTAACTAGTTACCTACATGTGTGTGTGTGTAAATTACCTATATAATACACTCACTCGATTATCCTGGAAACAGTTCATTTTGGAACGAGAAAGGAAAATTATCCTGATAGGATCAACCGAATTTCCAATCCGAGCGGATCCGGACGGTTCCGGCCGGATCGATGGAAATTCGGTCGGATCTGGCCGGATTCAAAATCTGGCCGGAGCTAAAGTAGTCGAACTAGTCCCAGTTAATTCCTGTATTATCTCAGTCAGTCTCAAGTTTGGCTCAAGTCAAGGAAGATCTATTTAGAATTAGTCGACTAATTAAACTATTACGTAAGAACTACTTAATACTATTACGTAAAATCGGTTTGAATCATGATTTCCCCCATTTTAAACGTTTGTGAATAAACAGTAATATATTAAGAACTGGACAACCTAGAGTAGTCTAACTAGTCGCAGTTACTTCCTTTATTTTCGAGTTTAAAGTCAAAGAAAATTAATTTAGCATTAGTCGACTAGTTCGCTTGTAATTGAGAGGATTTAATGAAACTATTACGTAATATCGATTACTTTTAAACTTTTACATTTTACATTTATCGATTACAAGAAACATAATTTGTTTTAGAAATTGATTAAAGAACTTATGAAGCGAAAAACGTAAGACAGGCAACTTTATAGACAATTAGGTATTTTTTGCCACAATTATTCGTTCATTAACTAATTGATGATAGTCAATTATCCAAACTTAAGCGTTGTGTAAATTGCTAGACAAAAAAAACTCCTGGCGTGTAATGTACGCCACCCGTGTATTCTAGTAACTTCCGCCATTGATGCAATAAAAATCTGTTTAAAAGGATCAAAATATAAATAATATACTCATCTGTTGCAAACCATGAAATCTATTTGAACATCTAGATAACATTTTCAAAATAGTCCTGCGACGTTTGTTTTATAATGACTAATGATAAGATTTGTTACTTATAATGACTTATCAATTTTTTAATGTCTTACAAAAGTTTTTTAAAACTAAAGCATTGTTTAACACTTTTTTACAAAATTAGTAAGGATTTATAACTATTTTGCTGCTCTTTAATATGATTGATTACTTTAATATTTACTTTTGCACATACAGGGTGTTAGGTAAACATGAGTAAACAAATCAAGGGGTTATTCCTTGGCCTATTCTAAGAATATTTTTCCCTACGATGATTTCTGAAAAACCCCTTTGTTCCGCAGATACAGGGTGAACAAAATTTGCGACAACCATATTCGATATTTGTTGAAATCATTAATGAAATTCAGAGTATGGCGTACGCCAATGAGTTATTCAAGTACAAAAAATTGTTAAATATAACTTGGATAACTTGGAACACTCTAAGATTTATTCGTAAATTAACTAACTGAATAGAGACAATTATCCTTACATAGACGTTGTGCAAATTTCTAGACAAAAAAAAAGTTCCTGACGTGTGATGTACGTCACCCGTGTCTTCTAGCAACTACTGTGACTGATGCAATAACAATCTGTTTAAAATGATCAAAATATAATTTGTATACTTATCTGTTGCAAACCGTGAAATCTACTTGAACATCTAGATAACTTTTTAAATATAGCCCTGTGACGTTTATGCAAAGATTTCTTACTTAATGACTCATCAACTTTTTAATATCTTTCATAAGACATTTAAATCTTAATAAATCTAAAGCAGTGCTTTAACAAATTTTTTTCAAATTAGTAAGGATTTATAACTATTTTGCTACACTTTAATGTGATTGATTACTTTAATGTTTACCTTTGCACATAAAATGCGTGTGCACTGATTAGTTTGCTGATATTGGGATATATTTATCCCACTGTAACATTAATACCGGGATAATAACACACAAATTATTGTAGATGGATGAGTTATATACGTCCCGATTGACTAAAAAAGTGTTCAGTCTAGACTGATTAGAAAATGCCATCAACGAAGAGACTCTAACTACTTAGATTTGCAGATTAAAATTATCTCGGATTTGTCTCCAACGCATTCTGTACTAAAATTAGAGGTAGCGTATGTACACTGAATGGATTTATATGTTCCAGTGTATGCTGACCTGAATTGTAACACTATAATCAAATACGTGACCATTGTGCCAAGCATCTACAAAACAGTGTGATTAAAACTTTTCATACTTCATATATTTGCAAAGGTTGCAAGAAAATCGTACGGTTAGTAGAGTGCCAAAGTTGATTGAGAAGAAATTTCCCGCCGTGAAATCGATCGGAAATATTTGCTGCTCGATGGCAATATCCAACGCCTTAAAAGAAAACTCAGATTAGAAACCCTTGAGTAATTTCCATAACAAATCATAATTTTTAATTACTTGCGCAGCGACTACGTTGAAACCTTCCACATATACCCGAAGAAGCTCTCGAATAATAGCAGAAACCTAAAATTTGATCATTGTCTAATTTTATTTATATTTATTAACTTAATCTTTTCTGTTTGTCTGTTTAATCTTGACTATATTGACAAGACTAGACTACGTATTAGTTTCATTAATTCACAGACTTTGTCTGCCTAGTCTTGTCTGTCTAGTCTTGTCTGTCTAGTCTTGTCTGTCTAGTCTTGACTGTCAAGTCTTGTCTGTCTAGTCTTATCTGTCTAGTCTTGTCTGTCTAGAATTGTCTGTCTAATCTTGTCTGTCTAATCTTGTCTGTCTACTCTTGTTTGTCTAGTCTTGTCTGTCTAGTCTTAGTTGTCTAATCTTGTCTGTCTAGTTTTGTCTGTCAAGTCTTGTCTGTCTAATCTTGTCTGTCTAGTCTTGTTTTACTAGTCTTGTATGTCTAACCTTGTCTGTGTAGTCTTATCTGTCTAATCTTGTCGGTATAGTCTTGTCTCTCTAGACTTGTTTGTCTAGTCTTGTCTGTCTAATCTTGTGTGTCTAGTCTTGTCTGTCTAATCTGGTCTGTCTACTATTGTCTGTCTAGTCTTGTCTCTCTAGTGTTGTTTGTCTAGTCTTGTCTATCTAATCTTGTCTGTCTAGTCTTGTCTGTCTAATCTTGTATGTCTAGCCTTGTCTGACTAGTCTTGTATGTCTAGTCTTATATGTCTAATCTTGTCTGTCTAGTCGTGCCTATCTAATGCTGTCTGTCTAGTCTTGCCTCTTCTCTAGTCTTGTTTGTCTAGTCTTCTCTGTCTAATCTTGTCTGTCTAATCTTGTCTGTCTAGTCTTGTCTGTCTAGTCTTGTCTGTGTATTCTTGTCTGTCTATCGAGTCCGTCTAATTTTCTATTCTTATATCTGTTTAATACATTACCTGATTATAAATGTGTTGAAATCCTATTACAGGAAAAAGAATTAGCGAACCATAGATGAAAAGTTTGATGGCATTGGAAACGCAATAGCGAATGAAAACTTCTTCTTCAGAAAAGTCTATGCTGAGGATGTTGTACATATACCCAGTGCAGTTAATGAAGTTATTGAGAAACAAGTAAACTAACTGAAAGGAATAATAATAATGGAAATAGTCCACTGCAGTTTTTATATTGATAAGAATATTCCTGACGTCAGTCATTCTCGCTGACGGAACTATGTTTGATTGTAAAATAGTTCCTAGGTAGTTTCCTACACTTTTATAGAATTGGTAGATTATGAAGGAGAAAAGACAAATTTGGATGACATTGATTGTACTGAAGAAAATAGTTAGATAAAGCAAGTAATCTCTAATATTAAAAGGTAAATAGATAGTTGCTGTACTAATTGAAACCAAACTGAAGATGAATATAGAAATAACATGCTTTCGATATTTCATGGCGTAGGTTTTGTCCAAGGTGGTGATGGCAGTTTCTAGTTTCAAGAATGTCAAGATTATGGTTTTAAGGTTGTTCAAGTTCCACCATGTTAAGACAAAACTTGCGATCAGCTGACCGCAACAAGGTATAATCTGAAGTATATTCAGAAACTGGCCGAATCGGCTGTACTGCGGCGTCGTGAAAGCATCATAAACCAGGAAACTTCCATAGATGCAAACGATAAAAATTCCATAAATTATCGTGCCCTTCGATGTCTTTACTTGTCCGTCGGATATATTTACAGGCGTATAACCGAAAGCTTTTCCAAAGGCTAGCAATGTTTTAATATAAGGTTTTAGAGACATATTTGCCTATTAATTACTACTTGTTTTGGTGGAGTTTCAGTAACGAATGAAGTCCATTACGATAATCGTTGAAGCAATCGGAAAACTTTTATCGAGACCACTATAAATATATTTAAAAATAAAAAATTATGTTATATTACTATCACTGTTTTTAATCGAAAAAATCATTAATAGTAGATTGTTTAGAAGTAGATACTTTAATCAGACTAAACATGCCAAACAATAATAAACAAAGCTATAAATGACTGTTATAAACTTGACAATACTAGACAAGAAAAAATAAGATTAGACAAGAGTAAATAAGGTGGAACAAGGGTAAATAAGACTAGAGAAGACTGCACAAGACTAGACAAGATTAAATAGAACTAAAACAGGGTGTACAAGACTAGACAGGTGTAAATAAGACTGGAGAAGGCTAGATAAGACTGAACAAGATTGGACAAGACTGGAGTAGACCAGACAACACCAGGCAAGACCAGACAAGGCCAGACAAGACCAGAGAGGACCTAAGAAGACCAGGTAATACCAGACAAGATCAGATAAGACCAGAAAAAAAAACAAGACCAGAGAGGAACAGAGAAGACCAGATAAGACCCGACAAGACCAGACAAGAAGAAACAAGACGAAATAAGACCACACAAAACCAGTCATGCCCAGAAAATACTTCTCTAATACCACTTCGTAATAACGATTAGAATCTTGATTTGCCCCCTTTTAAATGTTTGTGCTTAAATAGTGATACATTAAGAACTGGACTAGCTAAAGTAGTGAAGCTAGTCTCAGTTACTTCCTGTTTACCTAGCTTTAAGTCAAAGAGAAGTAATTTAGAATCAGTCGATTACTTCGTTTCTAATTGAGAGGAATTAATATAACTATTACTGTTGCGAACTAGGAATTTGGTATGGTGCTGCTCCAGGATCAGGACAATGGGTGGATGGTGTTATACGCAAAATATGTTCTTTATGTGTATTACTAAGTAGCTACTACTTATTTATTAGTACCATTTTTTTTATTATTATTCAGCTGTTTTCTACCCTTTGGGTATAAGCCTCCCTCTTATTTTGCCAGTTGTCACGATTTTGTGCCACCTGATACCAGTTCAGTCCTGCCGCTCGTTTTAAATCGTCGCTCCATCTCATTTGCGGTCTTCCTATGCTCCTTTTGTTGCTCCATGGTCCCCAACGAATTAGTTTACCATTCCACTTATCCTGGTCTCTTCCAACGTGTTCCGCTTGTGACGTCGTCGCATGACATCATGTACCTATGTTCTTCTCTTAATCCATTCATTTGTTTTCCTATCCCTTAATGATATCCCAAGTATTCTCCTCTCAATAGCTCTCTGGTTTACTTTAAGTTTGTCAAGTATAGTATAAGGTCCAAGTTTGTGACCCGTAAGTAGTTGATGTTAGGATACACTGGTTGTATAATTCGGTTTTGAGGATTAGGGTTATGTCCATCTTCAAGATGTCTTATTTTGGCATATGCGGCCCAGTTTTGCCGTATTCTCTCATTTATTTTGAGTTCTTGATTAGCTTTACCTATAGTTAGTGTTTGTCCTAGGTATTTGTATGCAGTTACTTTCTCGATTCTGTTGTCTCCTAGGATAATTTCTCGTTCGTCATCTACGTTTGATGTCATGTACTTTGTTTTGTCAAAGTTGATTTCTAGGCCTATGCGCTTCGTGGCCCTATAGATGTCATCGATAAGTGTGGCCAGTTTTTCTCTGCTTTCGGGTATCACTACTATGTCGTCGGCAAACATTAAGTGCTTGAGTTTCTCCCCGTTGATATTAATGCCTCTGTTTTGGAGGTCGATTGTTTTTAGTGCGTCCTCCAGAACTAGTGTGAAGAGCTTGGGTGACATAGTGTCTCCTTGGCGCACTCATCTGTTAATTGCCAATCTATCGGATTTTTCGTGTAGCTGGATTTGCAAGAGTTGTGTTTCGGTAAATGTTTTTAATTAGGTTTGCGTATCTGTGGTCTATTCTGACGTGTTTCAGGGCTTTCTGTAGTGCCCATATTTCCACCGTGTCGAAAGCCTTTCTAAAATCAATGAATGCTAGCCATAAAGGTATATTGTATTCCACAGCCCTCTCGATTAGTGTTCTCATCGTTTGCAGGTGTTCTGTAATACTGTAGCCCTTCCTAAACCCAGCCTGCTCTTTTGGCTGGTAATAGTCTAACTTTGGTGTGAGACGGTTGGTTAATATTTTCGCGAATAATTTGTATATTTGGGATAGCAGGCTGATCGGTCTGTAATTTTCTGGGTTCTCGTTGTCTCCCTTTTTGTGAATGATTATCACGAGGACGTTTGTCCAGTCCTGTGGTATGTCCTTCTTTTCCAGGCATCTGTTGAACAATATTTCTAGTTGGTCTTCTAGTATGTCGCCGCCTTGTTTTAACATCTCTGTCAGTGTGCCGTCTACGCCCGCTGCTTTCCCATTTTTCGTATGATGTGATGCTGATCTGATTTTGTCTTTTGTAATCTCAGGTATGTCTTCAGAGTTGACGTTCATGATTTTCACTTCTTGGTCTTGTTTGGATATGTCGCTCGTTACTTTCGTCTCGTATAGGTCTGCGTAGAATTCTTGTACCGTTCTTATAATTTCTTGTCTTCCTTCGATTCTTAGTCCTGTTTTCTCTTTGATTCTGACGATTTCCTTCTTTGTGTTTGTCGCTAGTCTTCTGAACACTTTCGTCTCTTTGTGTTGTTCCAGTACTTTCTGCGCGATTTGCACATTGTGTTTTCTGATGTCCCCTTTTGCCATTTTTCTGGCGATTTTATCTGTTTTGGCGTATTCTGCTGATGACCCTTTTTTATTTGCTATAAGTTGTCGTCTTTTATCTAACATGTTTAGTGTTTGCGCGCTAAATTTATTTTGCTTTCTAGTTTTTGTTTCTATGTACACTTCTGCTGCTTGGTTTAGGGTTCTAGTGATGATGATGAGTTTCTGCTCTTTGAATCTGTTTCCCAGGTATATTTGGAATTTATTTGGGTCTTGTTGGAATTTCTCTCTGTCAATCTGTTTGTGTATCGACTTTATGATTTTTTTACAACGCTCCAGTTTATGGTTTATGCTTATCCTTGCCCTCACCAGACAATGGTCACTTCCAGTATTAAATCTGTTTAATACCTCGACGTTTTGTACTATTTGGATATTCCTCGTTAGAATATAGAGAGATAGATAATTTATTCATTGGACAATATAATTACATATTTTATAGAATATGTCAAACATACATAATAATTAAAAAAAATATATATATATAAACAGATAGTTTTACATTTATACATTAACTTTTAGGTAATACAGTACAGTAGTACTACAACACATCTTCTATATACTCATTAAGCCTGTAATACGCCTTGCTTAATAACAGTTTTATAATTTTATTTTTAAACATATTAAAGTGTTGATTTTTAAATTCATTGAGTAGTTTACTGTAACTTATAATTTTCCTATATATTGGACTATTTTTAAAAAAATCCTTTTTGTGAATTGGGATTTGTAAGGTATTTTCGTTCCTTGTGTTATAATTGCTAACGTTTACAGATTTAAATTTTGCAATATTTTTCTTTACATATAATAATAATTGTAGTATATATTCAGATGTTAGTGTCAATATATTTAACTCAATAAAATAATCCCTACAACTGGTGTGTTTATTGATACCCACAATAATTCTTATAGCTCTTTTTTGCAGTTTAAAAATTCTGTTGTGATTTGGTCCTTCTCCCCATGCAACTATTCCATACTTTAGTAGACTATGGAAATGGGCAAAGTAGTACATTAATAGCATTTCACTATTAACCAAAGTTTTCATTTGTCTTAAGGCGAAGCATGCCGTAGATAATTTTGCACAAAGAATATCAGTATGATCTCCCCATTTCAGATTACTGTCAATAGTAATCCCCAGAAATGCTGTAGAATTTACTTGTTCAATGGAGCCCTGTTTTGCTTTTATTAAGTAACTTATATTTCTCTCACAATTAGTTTTATCAAATTTAATAAATTTAGTTTTTTTGTTATTAAGATGTAATTTATTTTCAGTGTAATATTTTTCGAAATCATTTATCTTATTAGTTGCCTTTTTTGATATATTTTCATTTTTTTGTCTGCTTCTACAAGAGCTGAAGTATCATCCGCGAAAAGTATCGAATTTTTAAAATTAAAATCGGTGGTATATATTAAATAGAGCATGGGTCCTAGTACGGACCCTTGTGGTACACCACTATTTGTTGTTAATATATTTGATGATTGACTTTCTATGACTACGTAGTGTTCTCTGTTTTCTAAATAGCTTCTGAACCATTCATGAGTGTTTCCCCTTATTCCTAATTTCCACAGTTTGTCTAGTAAGATAGAATGATTCACCAGGTCAAAGGCCTTGCTCAGATCTAAAAAGATACCTACTGTATTTTTATTATCATCTAAGCATTTATAAAGGTTATTTATAAAATCAATAATTGCAGTTGTGGTGGATTTTCCATAAGTGTAGCCATGTTGACTATTGTTCAGTAAGTTATATTTTGCCAGGAAACATACTATTTTTTTAGCCATTAATTTTTCTATAATTTTTGAAAAACAGTTCAAATTTGAAATGGGTCTATAATTTAAAGCTATACTTCTGTCTCCTTTCTTAAATAATGGTATAATTTTTGATTTTTTTAGTTAAGTTGGGAATACCCCATTATCAATAGAATTATTTATTATTGCTTTCAAAGGTGCACTTATTTCTTTGGAACATTGTTTTAAAATAATTGACGATAAACCATCTGGACCACAAGATTATGTTTTTTTTTAGTTCATTGATTACACTAATAATGTTATTTTCTTGTACTGGTTCATAAAAGAATGTATTCAAGTTAAATAGTTCAATTCTAGTATTTACTTCTCTAAAATTATTTGAATTTATGCTGTCTGTATTCGTTTGTAACGTTATTAAAATATTTATTCATAAAATTTGCACACGTTAATGAATCAGTATTCAATGAATCTTTTATTTTAAGTTCAATTTTATTATGAAATTTATTTTTATTTTTTCCGATAATTTTCCATGCTGTTTTGTTCTTATTAACAGATTTCTGTATTAAATTGTTATGGTATATTTTTTTGCATTAATTATTACTTTATAATAATTTTTTTTATAATTTCTATAATATTCCTTTAACATAGGAACATTTAATTTTGTAATAATTTTGTTAGTTGAAACAGTTCTTTAAGTTTAGATGATGAGATTTTAAGTCCTCTGGTGATCCACTGGTTGTTATTGCTTTTTTCTTTGTAAATATTGTTTTTTTTTTGGCATTAATGGAAATGCCTTGTCTAAATTATAAGAGAACATATTGAGGAAGAGATCATACTGACTATTCACATCATTTTAATTATACACATTACTCCAATCTTCCCTTTCTAACAATTTTTGAAAATAATTCATACTAGGTGTGTTACCAATTTGCCTATACCAAGTCTTACCTGATTGCTTTGTTACAATCACCTTATGTTGAATATTCAATATTATAGCTGCATGGACGGACCATTCCACATCAGTAACTTTTGTTTCAGTTTTCAATTTCATTAGAAATAAAGGAATTGTCTAAACAGTTTTCCAATCTTGTAGGTACATTTATTGTTGTTTTTAAGTAATAAGCTCTAGTTATGTCCAATATTTGCGTTTTCTTTGAAGATTCTGTCAAAAAATTTACATTAAAATCCCAGCACATAATAATTTTATATTTTTTGCTAAATTTTGTTAGATAATTTAATATTACTTCAAGTTTTTCAAAAAATATTTGTAAATCTCCATTACTACTACTGCGATATATACATACTACAATAGCATTTAATGAGTCAGCTTTGACCTTTACTGCTGTACACTCAAAGTGAAGTTCTATTGATTCTAACCGAATTTCATCTATAGGCATAATTTCTACATGTTCTTTGACATTTCCAAATATCGCAACCCCTCCATATCCATAATTCCTGTATTCCTGTATTGTGTCCATAATTCTACTGAAGTGGTCAATGAGTTGATAGTCTTCTAATTTCATTGTTGTAATTTCGTCATTTCGATACCAATTTTCACTAACACATAGAATTGTGCACGGATGTCTGTCTAAAGATAATTCAAGAAATTCACACTTATTTATTAAGCACTGGCTGTTTATATGAGTGATTGTCAAAGTTTTTTGGTTATTAACCTTAACCTGATTATTGGATTGGCTGACCTGTTGTAAATTGTCCTTTTTGGTCACTTTTTCGAAAGGATCGAAAGTCAAATCGTTTAACAATAATTCCTGCTGGCCAATTATCACCGTTGTAGAGATCATTTAACAACGTAATTGTTAGTAATATAGGCGATTTGGTTGAAAGTTCTCCCGTCTGGGCTTGCCCAGGTCCATTTGCGGTTGCGTTTCTTTTTGAAAAAGGTTTTTAGCTTTATAGAGATGTTCTTCTTCCAGAAAGTCAGCCATCATTCAGCCTCTGGGATTTATTTTGCCTAGCCCGTGTTTGCCTACGTATTTTTCCTCTGGGTCTGCTTGGCCTCCAATCTTGCAGTTGAAGTCGCCGATCACTAAAACTAGTGATGTTTTATTGCTGCGCATTCCTTCCGAGATATCCTTGTAGAATTTGCTGACGTCCTCGTCTTCGGCGGTGCTTGTGGGAGCATATGCCTAAATAATTATCTTTAGTGTTTCCAGTCTATTTATTATCTATATTATATATATATATATGTCTATTTATATATCCTTACGTATATCACTCTTTCGGATATAGCTTTGAGCATTTTTACGTTGTCTGTTAGTCTCTTGTGCATCAGTATGCCTACGCCTCCTAGACTGGAGTTTTCGTGTCCTTTGTAGTAGAGCTTATGCCCGGATTTGAGCTTGGTGTAGCCTTCGCCTCTTTTCCTTGTCTCACTTAAGCCAATAACGTCCCATTTGATTTTTTTCTGTTCCGCTTCCAGTTCTTCAGTTCTGTCTTCCGACGCCATTGATCTAATGTGCGTATCAATGTTTATCTTTGTGGGGCAGCCTGATCTCTTCCAGTTATTCTTTGCACCCTCTGCCGTTCCATTCTGGCTACAGCTGCCGTTGTAGGGATCTTTTCGGCTGCTGGGGACTGAGGGCCTTTGGTTTTTGTTACTATTCATTTAATTTAAGTGGGGTTTTTGGCATTTAAAACACCTCGCTTGCCGAGCGGGTTGGTGAGTTTATATTTCAGCCGCCCCTCTGGGGAACAGACGCTGTTAATAGCCGCCCTTTCTGGGTCAGACGCTATTGTGCTAGTTTTGGGCCGCCCCGGGTATTTCATTTCCCCGGTACCACCTATAGCTAGGAGGCTTTCCCCTATCCGACACCTGGGGAGGCGCCCGATGGGGGACTAGCAACCCCGCACAAGATTAATCTTGATTAATACAATATGTAGAGCTAATTACTAACTTATACTTAACGATATAACAGTTAATGTTAACGAACTTGTTGTCAAAACCCGACACTTATTGTTAGTTATTAGCGAAATTACGTAAATACTTTACTCGAGTCCCAAATCTAATCTAAACTCTTTTTCACTTCTCCTCTACTTCATCATCTAGGTCTTGATGAATCCTCCCCTAATTTTAATGGAAAATTTCCAAAATTCATAAATAACATAAACAATCTTGTCGTTTCGACACGACCCTTGAGCTCGAGCGTATGCACGCATCATTGAAATAAAACAGACTAAGGGTCGTAAATAAAACAAACTAGTCGGGTGTCCATTTAAGATTCTTTGCCGGCCCGTGAGAAACTCGAATGTTTGGATACTAATTCAAATTAGTATCCAATAAACTCGAATGTTTAGATACTAATTCAAATTAGTATCCAAACATTCGAGTTTCTCACGGGCCGGCAAAGAATCTTAAGTGGACACCCGACTAGTTTGTTTTATTTACGACCCTTAGTCTGTTTTATTTCAATGATGCGTGCATACGCTCGAGCTTAAGGGTCGTGTCGAGACGACAAGATTGTTTATGTTATTTATGAATTTTGGAAATTTTTCATTAAAATTAGGGGAGGATTTACATCAAGACCTGGATGATGAAGTAGAGGAGAAGTGAAAAAGAGTTTAGATTAGATTTGGGACTCGAGTAAAGTATTTACGTAATTTCGCTAATAACTAACAATAAGTGTCGGGTTTTGACAACAAATTCGTTAACATTAACTGTTATATCGTTAAGTATAAGTTAGTAATTAGCTCCACATACTGTATTAATCAAGATTAATCTCGTGCGGGGATCACAACATTACGCAATATCGATTACTTTGACGAATTTTTCAATCTATTGTATATACATAAGAAAGAAACAGAAATTGTTTTAGAATTCGATTAAAAAACTTGTCTAGCTTTATAGACAATTAGGTATTTTTTGTCCCAATTATTCGTACATTAATTAACTGAAGACAATTATCTATACAAATACGTCGTGCAAAATGCTAGATAAAATAATAGATCTTGGCTAGAGATTGCAATCCGGAAAACCGGATCCAGTAATCCGTCGAATCCGGCATCACTAAACGTTTACCGGATCCGGTACTAATTTACCGGATCCGGTCACCGGATCCCGTGATGCTATTTTTGTTACGATAATCGAGCTGAAACATGAGAAGGTACTTTAAATACGTGGTGGGCATGGCGCCACATGATTTTTTCAAAACCAAAATTGATTTTGTGATAAATAATGCATACTTAAAATAATTACCGTATTTGCCGGTGTATAATGCGCACTTTTTTTCCAAAAAAATGCCTCTAAAACATAGGTCCGCGTTGTAGATGCACAAAAAGTAGGTTAAATTTTAGAGTGCGCCTTATACACCTTCAAATACGGTATTTATAGTAAGTTGATTAAACTAAATAGTTATAAACTTATCATTGTGATAATTGTGCCATTCATTAGACAGATTCATGATATCTGTCATAAATATAAGAATAAGACTTCTTAGTGTTAGAATAAAAGAGACGAATATAAGAATAGAAGAATAAAATCCACTAGTTTGTCTTTTAGAGTTTTTATTACAAAGAAAAACACTACACACATTAAATACAATTTCTACCATTCTTTCGCTCACACATACCATAGACAGACTCGCTATGGGTGCGTTCCACTTGGCGCCCACAACGCTCACGCTCACGACCTCGGTTTATCCCGTTCCACTTGCTTGAGGGCGTTACAATCGAAAACCCAAGTGGAATGGATTTTGTAGCGTTTTGAGCGTTCAATAATACCAACTTTGCAAATGGCGATGAAAACATTAGAAATGGCAGTGTAAACAACGCAGTTGAGTTTTTATATTCAATTGCAATAATGTATATAACAATTATCAATTGCAGTAAAGGATATAATCAAAATGTCGTTGATTGCGGCAGTTGAATATTGGTTGGGCAATCGCATAACGTCTCGTTTTTTAGGTATATTAATTACATTCTACATTTTAAAAATTTTACATCCAATTTGATATCTAGATTATACTCTAAACCCTTACTCTTTTATATGTAAGTAATTATACCATTTATGACTTTTACTAAAATGTTAAAACTAAAATGCTTTTTCTTTTTAAACTCCGAAGCTTAGAAGAGCATTGTCACAAAATGCGCAGTCCTATCATAAAATATCCTTTCTTCGAAACTCCTATTGCAATTTTCTCCCAAACTTTTTTTTTGAGATAATTTCCCACCATGGAGGGTATTCTCCATAGATTTGTACGTTTCCAGTAATAGTAATACTGAAGGCTGAGTCCATCTGGACTCCGCCATAAAGAAGCTAAAATATGCACATATGTAACTGACACCTTCGCATAATAAAAATAATATAATAATAATAATAATATAATAGCAGGTTAACTATAGAATTTCCGTAGCAGATTCATATTCCGTAGCAGAAACATAAGCTTCCACTAAAATATTACTATTTGCATAATGCAAAGAATTTTTCTGCATCTCCAAATCCGAATTTCTGTAGAACGACCACTTCGACCCAGCTGAAAAGCTTGTTGTGGGCGAAAATAATGACGTCATTAGTGACGTATTCGCCGCGACCAGAACGACCGCGATCGTCAAGTGGAACGGTTAAATGGATGTTTTGAGCGTTGTGGGCGCCAAGTGGAACGCACCCTATAACTACTTATAGTGTTGCCAATATATATGAAATACCAACACATAGCATGCTCAAATTCCTAATTGTTATGTATAGGATGGTTGCGACAGTTACTACGTGGTAATTCTTACTTACATTGGATTGAAAAATTCACAGTTTTTTTTTTGTAACAGTGAATTTTTCAATTCAATCTAATTGTTATGATCTCAGTAGATAAAGTAAAGTTTATTATATCAAATTTACTAAAGTTAAATATTAAAATTCTCTCTGTGAGATTTAACTAGTTACCTACACTAATCAGGGGTGGATGGGCCATAAGACGAACCGGGAAATTTCCAGGTGGGCCGGCTGTTCAGAGGCCCGCAGGACCGGTGGTTGAAAGTACGTCTAAGTGATCTACCAGCCTATCTTCGTAAACATGTACTTACCGAAAATAAAGAACTTGAATGAATTTTTCATTTTCTTAACAAATTTTTGAGCCAGACAGGGAAGTTTCCCCTGCTTCTCCTCTAGGTTGTTCTACTAGGTTTACATCCTTCGGAGGTTCATCTGTGGTTGGTTTGGTTTTTATTTTTGCCTTTTCGGTCTCCATTTTTAGTCCCACGAGTAGCTAGGGTAATAAGTTGGTCCGCCCCTGCAGAGCCCCGCATGCAGGAGTAAGGCTATGTTTACAAAATAACCGGGAGGGCGCCATTTTTCCCCGTTGCACCGTTATCGACCCTGAAATTACCCTAGTGCCATTCATCCATCACCACGGTAGCTAACAGCTTGGATTGGGGAGTTTTGAAGGCAAAAAATACAGATAAAGACGACCCTATGGTCTGAAGTTAACAAGAGTTAGGCCAAAAGAGGCCTAGACAGGATAGAGTAAGAAGAGTAGGTGGAGATCTATCGCAAGTCAGGAAGAGTTAGACGACAGATCACCAGCTGGGGCACCCCGTTTTTTGCCAAAAGACTGTTTCGCCAGTTGCGAACCCCTCGGGTTTGGAAGTTCTTAGTTATTCGGCACCCAGTGTCCGTTCCGACACGAGTAGCCTGGACTGGGCAGTGCTCTTCGCGCCAGAGCCATTGAAAGGGCCAGCGCCAAACTAAGCCCCCGCACCACAAGGTGACCTCCAATAGTGGGGGCCGTTAGAGCATACTTTATGTACAAGCATAAATAGGACATTTCCAGTTTGCTTCTTTCATCTACATTAAATATCAGACAGCAGCAAATAAAGAAAAAACGACGAGTAGTGATTAGAAGTGATTAGAGACATTATAAAACTTATTGGAACACACGGTCAAGTTATAGAGGAAAGAAATATGAAGCTGTTTATACTTTAGCTGGTCCCACATTGGGTCATGGTAACTTTTTGGAATTAATATTGTTAGTAACTAAATATGATGCACACTTAAAAGAACATTTAAATGAGGTCATCGAAAAAAGCAAAAATATCCATGAAAAAGGACAGCAACGTAGATCTGGATCATTCGTAAGTCTATTATCTAAAACAACTGGAAATTCAATATTGCAAATCATAAGAGAATTGATCAAAACATCCATTCTGGAAGAAACCAAAAAAGCAGAAATATTTTCTGTGCAATTGAACACTACACAGGATATTTAAGTTCAAGATCAATGTTCAATTGTGATATGGTATGTTTTGGGTTGTGATATCTATGAAAGACTGGTTTCCGTTTTAAGTTGTACAGACTCTACCGGGATAGGTATATTTAACCTCATTCAAAAAGAATTTTCATCTTTAAATAGACCACAATAAAATTGGGTCTCTAATACCACTGATGGTGCAGCAAATATGCAAGGGGCTTACAATGGTTTCCCTAAACAGATGTCTGAAAATACACCTAGTCATATACATGAGTGGTGTTACACCCATGTCCTGAACCTACTTGTGTCCTACACCGTCAAAATAACAACAAATGCATTAAATAAATTCCATTGTAATTTTCTTCAATTTTGTAGCATTCCATTGCTATTCTACCAAAGAACGAATGTATGTAAAAGCACATCCTTAGAGGCAAAAAAATAAATTACAAGTAGTTGGATAAACCTGTTGGTGGGCAAAAGAAGCAGCTTTAAAAAAAATATTTGGAAATTACAAAAATCACGCCAATGCTCTTTACATCGATGTATTATTAGCATTACACGATATAAAATTTTCTGAAAACATGCCACCAGATTTCCGTGTGAAGGCCTGTACCATGCTAACACAATTTATAGATTATGAAATGCTACTAACAGCTCAAATTTTTACAAAATTATGTGAACTGCTAGAAAACTATTACCCAAATATTACAAAAGAAAATCTGCAAGAATAATTGGTTAGTTTCGCGAAAAATTTAGACAAATTTAATGTTTCGGCAACAACAACTCCGCATTTGTTGTTGCCGAAACATTAAAGTAATCAACAATTTCAGAATAATGTTACAGTAATAGATACCGATGAAACTGGTAAAGAAGACAACGATGATTTTGAAAGAGATGGCGGTTTTGATGTTAATAATAAAAAATGTAAATCTTGTGTTGAATGTGCAATTGGCTGTTATTCTGTCATTAAAAAGTACAATATGTACAGTGAGGCATATTCTGCACTAGAAAATGATTACAAATATTTATTAACATTATCAATAAATCAAGTGCAATATGAAAGAAGCTTTTATACATTAAATTTAAAGTTAAAATACATTAAAAATATATTGTGGAATTCAATGTCGAATAATAATTTGGATGCGTTTATGACAATGGCTTGCGAAAATGATATTTTATATAATATAGCCTCTGACAACATTATAGATATGCTTATGCAGCAAAGCAAGTTATTAAATAGATTGTTAAAATAGTAAAGTTTTTTTATAATAATTTTTTATTGAATTTTTGTGTTAACTAATAGTTTATAACAAACCTAATTTCTACACTTGGAATAAAAAGACTTTAAACTTTGATTTACTTTTATTTTGTTGTATGTTTAAACAGTTTAAACAGATATGTATTTGACTGGGAGTCCGACATATTTAATTAAAAGAATGTTTTGTGGATAGTAAATGTAATCTGATTAAAAAATCTGTAATAAACCTATGCTCCATTTAATTTTAAAGGAAAAATGCGTAATACCCTGTAAACAGTGGTGTATTGGGCAGGGAACGTGGCGGAACGACGTTCCGGCACCTATTTTCAGAAACGGAACGCGTTCCGGTACTTTTTCTGGTAGTCATTTTAAATGAAAATTATATTTTAAATTGGAGGATTTGTAAAAACATTTAAAAAAACATGTTAATTAGTAGATAATTTATCTAAACAGAGAAATTACCACCCGATTGGAAATCTGCTCTGATCCATCCGCTTCACAAAAAGGGAGATTTTACTGATCTAAACAACTACCGTGGAATTTCTCTCGTCTCGGTAACATACAAGATTCTCTCGAAGGCGTTACAAACAAGGGCAGAAAATCAGTTCGATAGTCAACTGGGAGAATACCAGGGGGGCTTCAGAAAGACCCGATCCTGTGTTGAACAGATCTTCAATCTTAAAACTGTACTTGCATACTCCAAGATAAGAAACCGCAAGGTGGTCGTCACCTTTGTTGATTTTAGGAAGGCCTACGATTCCATTGATAGAGAAACGCTTAACAAAGTACTCCAAGAACTAGGACTAGACAACAAAACCCGCAGACTCATCCTAGAAACGTTGACCAACACTCATTCCAAGGTTAAATTTAGAGGTTAGATTTCAGAAAGCTTCGAAATAAAAACTGGAGTGAGACAAGGAGATGGACTTTCCCCACTTATATTCAACTGTGTCCTTGAAAAGGGTATGAGAGAATGGCGCAAGGAACTGAACAATTTGGGTGCTCAGAGTGGTATCTACTTGGGACCTAAGAACGATGGACTGGTTGTAGATTGCCTGGCCTTTGCACATGACATGGCACTGTTTGCTGATTCTCTTGAGATGGCAGAAATGCAGATAAACTGCCTCAGAAAACAGGCTGCTAAAGTGGGTCATCAAGTGTCACTGGAGAAAACAGAATTCTTCACCAACATTAGAGAAAGAAACAGAGAGATGTTACTAGAACAGGGAAATATCAAGAAGACTAAGAAATTTAAGTATATCGGCGAATGGATTGAACCCAACCTATCAGAAAGAGCATCATTACCCAAGAGAGTCAACAAGTGAGAACTAGCCTATCGACTGACTAAAAACACTTACAATAAGAAATGCCTGTCACGCAACCTGAAACTGAAGCACTATACATTAGTCTTACGACCAGAAGCCCTGTATGCCATTGAGTGTCTTTCGTTGAACCGAAGAGCTCCAGTAGAGAAATTAGAAATCAGAGAAAGGAGAATCCTCAGGAACATCCTAGGCCCGGTAAAGGAAGATGGGGAATTCCGAAGGCGGCATCTGCTCTGCGAACTCTACGAACATATTGAGATGTTTTCTGACTGTGCAAGAAATAGAAGTGTAGCTTTCTATGGCCACGTTGCAGGATTGTCTCCAAACCGACTAACCAACCTTCTGTTCACCTTCTGGCGAAACAAGAAGGTTCGTACCACTTAGGATAATAGGATAGTAAAGAAGTGGGAATAACAGTTCTCCAAAACAGACAGTCTGTGAGACGCACCCTGAAGAAAGTCCGTGGATTTCAGGAAAAACCCGGTAGGAAAGGTACCCCTTGTACAGAATAGAGAAAGGAGTTAAACCGGCAGAAGATGCGACAATACTGGGCAAAGGTCAAAGCCCAACAGTTGAACAAGCGTGGTCCACATTAGGCCTATTCGAATGAAGAAGAAGAGAATTTATCTTGCTTTTTCATCTTGTTTCCTTTTCCCTTTTGAATCAAATAAACATCATGTGTTCTGTGTTGGCTATTCTACATACCATACTACTAAACTTTAAACTTCAACAATAGTGCGATTGCGCAAATCTGCTGTAGTTCGAATCCCGTCAATTACGATTTCATTGCGAATTGCGTCAATAACCAGTAACTATTTAGTCTGTGCCAGCAACGTTGTTGTTTAGATTGTGTTATTGTGTATAACGCCAACGTTGTTTTGGTAGTTTGTGGTTTCTATTTCCATTGTAAATTATAAGGTAGTTTAATTATTTTTTAATGGATTAATTATAAAGCATATTGATTTTCATTATTGCAGTAATATTTCGAAAAATCTAAAATAATTTTTTTTTATACTAAAAATTTAAAATGAGCGAAAAACTTAAACAACCCACTTTGGACACTTTCTTTGGAAAAAAACTTAAAACGCAACAAGAAGAAAATGTGCAAATGCTGGAAACTAAGGAAAAACATATAGGATATTCCATCAACTTCAACAGAAAATGAAGCAGAATCCACATTAATAAATTGGCCCAGTATTTGGACTGTAGATATGTGGTTCGAAAAGAAAAAAAATATGCTTGTCTAAAATGCGATTCGGGAAAATTAGGATGTCTGAGTTGTTCAGCTATTCAAAATTTAGAACCTTTAAAGACGCCGGGTGTAAGCATCTCAAAAGAATGCAGAGGTACTCAGATATCAGGTTATGGAAAGGATAAAGCCGCACAACTAACTTCTTTAAAAAAAAATTACAAACGTTGTAAAAGCTTTTCACAAACAACAGCTGAGAGAATCTTAAAAGAAGCAGACAAGCAAAAGCTTGAAATTATTTTAGATCAGTT
Source organism: Phosphuga atrata (assembly GCA_944588485.1). Taxonomy (NCBI): domain Eukaryota; kingdom Metazoa; phylum Arthropoda; class Insecta; order Coleoptera; family Silphidae; genus Phosphuga; species Phosphuga atrata. The sequence goes on from OX155902.1 coordinate 48,419,097, forward strand.
GAAAGATTCTGAAATTTGTAGCACCAGTAAGGTTTTTAGTGCTTTAAAACTGCTTATTATATTGCAGTATTACTGCAGTATACTGCTTATTATATTGCTAACCATGATCCTCCATATTTTGATCATTTTGGTTTATTGAAACTTCAAGAAATGTATGGATCTACTATAGCTCACGGATTACAATCTATATTTAGTGCTACAGAAATAATTGATCATATAGGAATTCAAATGAAATCCAAAATTTGTCAACAAATAGTAAAACTTCAAGGAATCTATTATCACAGATGAATCTATCACTTTAAGCAAAAAGTCTGGTCTTTATTTGGCATTTATTTAAAATGCGAAACCGATAAAATTAAAGATCCTCATTTCTTGTTTCTTGATTTAATTTAATTGCAGGATCAAACACCATAACAGAGGTTCTCTTAATATGGTTGGAAAAAATGGTTTTGATGATAATTATTTAAAACACCATTTAATTTCATTTACAAGCGACGGGGCCAGTGTTATGTTAGGAAGAAAATCTGGAGTAGGAACAAAAGTAACACAGAAATATCCGAATCTAATTACTTAACATTGTCTAAACCATAGGCTCGAATTGTCGGTAGGAGAAGCTATTTCTGAGGTTAATGCGAACATCATTTTCAAATATTTATGGACAAGTTATACTCCTTATATAGTCAATCTCCGAAAAATCGAAGAGAAATTGAAACATGTGCAACTGCTCTCGTTGTAGAAATTAAACGTATGGCACTTATATTTAACGTCAGATGGATGGCCAGCTCCTTTAGAACTGTATCAGCAGTTTGGCAGAATTGGTTATCTTTATGTAATCATTTCGAAAATGCGAGTAAAGACAACAACCGCACTAAAACGGAACAATCCATGTTCAATGGATCATATAAAAGAACATAATCGAAACAATTTATTCGAGATTTTGGATTTAATGTATGATATTCTATTCAAGCTATCTATTCTATCAGAAGCATTGCAAAAAGAGAAACTTCAATAGTATATGCAAACAAATTAACTCCCCGCACATACATTTATTTAAAATATTTAAAAGATCATCAGAAAAGAAAGAAGAAAGTCAAGAAAGAAAGTCGTTGGAAGCAGTTTCTACTTTTGAAATAACGCAATTATCTTCAATTTCGATGACGGATAATAAAATGGCAAAATTGATTCACAGAAATCAATTCTTAATTAGTATTATAAATAGTATGAGGAATAGGCTAATCACTACATCTGTAAATTGTTCAGGTTCAGACGGAATTTTGACTTCCGACTGTTCCGACATTGTAAAAGAATTGCGAATTCTTGAACCAACCGAATGGCCATCTGAAATTAATATGGAATCTGGAACAAAATATGTAGAATCTCTGTGCCAACGATTTAATTTACCTTTGGAGAAATTTTTAAATGCCTTTAGAGATTACCAGTTCTTCAGAATGCTAGCGTGGTTTCAGCAGTATGAATTTGATTATAACGGAAAGAAGATAACGCATTTTAATTGATCATGTTGCAAATCTATTGTTTATAAAACTTGTTGGACCACCCTTGGAATTTTGGAATCCAATTTTATAGGTAAAAACCCGGTTGCGTTCTCATCGATCCGCTACTGACCAGCAAACTAAAAGAGCAGGGGCAAATGAAGAAATTGTATGTGATCCTATTTGGGAGTTACATTATAAGTGTACTACATAAATATAATATCTTTGAGATTCTTATTTTTATCTTTTTTCGAATTTCTTATTTTTGTGTTTGTTAATATTTTGTATCGTAAGAATAAAAAAAGCTTACAAGGAAAACAAAAGTTTGCTTAAAGCACGATGATCTCCGAAAAACTTTCAGGAAGCTGTTTGTTGAAAGTCGTGGACTTTTTTTTTTCTCTCACCATGCGTTCCGTTACTTCTTATTTTACCAATACACCACCGCCTGTAAATGTATATTTTAGGCATATCTGGAAATAAAAAAGGGCCGACAAATATTTTTTACCGGGCTTATATTTGTAATTTTTTGTCTAATTATAAATGTGTGTGTGTGTGTGTGTGTAAACTATCTACACAATACACTCACTCGATTAACCTGGAAACAGTCCATTTTGGAACGAAAAGGGAAAATTATCCTGATGGGATCAACCGAATTTCCAATCCGAGCGGATCCGGACGGTTCCGATCGGATCGATGGAAATTCGGCCGGATCTGGCCGGATTCAAAATGACACCGAATTGCAATCCGTAATCCTGGCGTGTAATGTACATCACCCGTCTCTTCTAATAACTATCGTGGTCGATAATATAATTCATCATAATATAATATAATTTGTATACTTAACTGTTGCAAACTGTGAAATAAAGCTTTTAAATATACTCCTGCGACGTTTGTACAGAGATTTGTTAAAAACCTAACCTAACCTAACATTTCAACTTTTTAATATCTTACATAAGTCTTTTAAAACTTGATAAAACTGAGGCAGTGTTTCACACTTTTTTTTCAAAATTAGTAAAGATTTATAACTATTTTGCTCCGCTTTAACTTGATTGATTACTTTAATGTTTACTTTAATTACTTTAGTTCGCTGATATTTTTGTCCCATCTAACAGTAATATTGGGGTAATAAACCACAAGTTGTTGTAGATGGATGGGTTTCATACGTCTCAATTGACTCGAAAGGGTAAAGACTAGAGGATTACAAAATGCCACAAACGAAGAGACTCTAACCACTTTGATTTGCCGATTAAAAATATCTCGGATTTGTTTCAAACGCTTCCTGTAGTAATAGTAGAGTTGGTGTATGTAAACTGAATGGATTTATCTGTTCCAGTGTTTGCTCTTGTAGCCGGTATGAACTGTGTTATTATAATAAAATACGTGACCATTGTGCCAAGCATCTGCAAAACAATGTGATTGAAACTTTTCATACTTCATATATTTGCAAAGGTTGCAAGAAAATCGTACGGTTAGTAGAGTGCCAAAGTTAATTGAAAAGAAATTTCCTGCCATGAAATCGATCGGAAATATTTGCTGTTCGATGGCAATATCTAACGCCTTGAAAGAAAATTCAGATTAGAAACCCTTCAGTAATTTGCTTAGCAAATCTTAAATTTTAATTACTTGCATAGCGACCACTTTGCAACCTTCCAAATATACCTCAAGAAGCTCTCGAATAATAGCAGAAACCTAAAAAGTAATCTTTGATTTGATCTTTGTCTAATTTTATTGTATATTTATTAACATAATCCAGCTTAATCTAGTCTGTTTAATCTTGTCAATCTTGTCTTGTCTGCCTAGTCTGCTCTGTCTTGACTTGTTTGTCTAGTCTTGTCTGCCTAGTCTTCTCTGTCTAGTTTTGCCCGTCTAGTCTTGTCTGTCTAATCTTATCCGTCTAGTCTTATCTGTCTAGTTCTCTCTGACTAGTCTTGTCTGTCTAGTCTTGACTGTCTAATCTTGCCTGTCTAGTCTGGTCTGTCTAGTCTTGCCTGTCTAGTCTTGTCTGTCTTGTCTTGTCTGTCTAGTCTTGTCTGTCTAGTCTTGTCTGCCTAGTCTTTTCTTTCTAGTCTTAACTGTCTAGTCTTGCCTGTCTAGTCTTGTCTGTCTAGTCTTGTCTGTCTAGTCTTGTCTGTCTAGTATTGTCTGTTTAGTCCTGTGTGTCTAGTCTTGTCTGTCTAGTCTTGTGTGTCTAGTCTTGTGTGTATAGTTTTGTCTGTCTAGTCTTGCCTGTCTAGTCTTGTCTGTCTAGTCTTGTCTGTCTGTCCTCCTCGGTGGTGTAGTTGACAATATACCCGCCCTCCAATGCGGGAGACCCGGGTTCGAATCCTGGTCGGGGAGATAACAACTAGGGCGGTTTTCACTAACCGTCCGGGCTGCCCACCCTGAATGAATGCAAAATATGCGGTACCGGGGTTGCTTATAGTAAAAGCCAAGGTGGAATAGGGGGTTTAGTGAGAGCTTCCCCCGAACCACTTAGAAAAAAAAGTCTTGTCTGTCTAATCTTGTCTATTTAGTCTTGTCAGTCTAGTCTTATCTGTCTAGTCTTGTCTGTCTAGTCTTGTGTGTCTAGTCTTGCCTGTCTAGTCTTGTGTATCTAGTCTTGTCTGTCTAGTTCTGTCTGTCTAGTTGATCTAGTCTTGTCTGTTTATTCTTGTCTGTCTATCGAGTCTGTCTAATCTTCTATTCTTACATATGTGTAATACGTTACCTGATTATAAATTTGTTGGAATCCTATTACAGGAATAACAATGTGGGAGCCATAAATGAAAGTTATGATGCCACTGGCAAAGCATTCGAGAAGATAAAACTCTTGCAAAAAGTCTATGAAAAACGCACTGTACATATTCGCAGTGCACTCAATGAAGCTATTGAGAAACAAGTAGACTAATTGAAAGGAATAATATGAATTGAAATAGTCTACTGCAGTTTTTATATTAAAAAGAATATTCCCGACGTCAGTCATTGTGCTTGAAGGAACATTGTTTGATTGTAGATTGGTGCCTAGGTAGTTTCCAAGATTTTTATAGAATTGGTAGATTATGAAGGAGAAGAGAGAAATTTGGACGACGTTGATTGTATTGAAGAAAAGAGCTAGATAAAATAAGTGAAACCGAAAAGTAAATGGTATAACATTAATCAGAAATAACGAATATGCTGTTGCAGTTGCTGTACCAGCTGATACCAAGCTGAAGATGGAGATGGGAGCAACAAGCTTTTGATATTTCATGGCGTATGTTTTGTCTGAGGCGGTGATGCCCGTTTCGAGTTTATAGAAGATCAAGATCATGGTTTTAAGGTTGTTCAGGTTCCACCAAGTTAAGAGAAAGCTTGCGATAAACTGGGCGTCGCAGATTACAATCTGAATTATATTCACAAACTGCATGAATTGGCTCCGCTGCTGCCTCGTGAAAGCATCATAAACAACAAAACTCTCGTAGATGGAAACGATCAAATTCCCATATATTAAAATCCCAATAATTATAGTTCCCTTCGATGTCTTTACTTGTCCGTCGGATATCTTTACAGGCGTGTAACCGAAAGCTTTTCCAAATGCAAGCAATGTTTTTATATAAGATTTCAGGGACATATTTGCCTCTTAAATATTACTTTCTTTGGTGGAGTTGCTGTGACGAATAAAGTCCATTACGAAAATCGTTGAAGCAATCGGAAAACGTTTATGGAGACAATAAATATATTTTTAAATAATGTAATTATGCTATAAAGGCATAATTTATTTTTAATCGAGATAATCATTTTTAGTAGATTGTATAGAAGCAGATACTTTCCTCAGACTAAACAAGGCCAAACAATAATAAACAAAGCTATATATGACTGCGCAAGACAAGAGAAAATAAGACTAGGAGTAAAATTTACTTATAGTCTTGTCTAGTCTTATTTAATAAGTCCAGTCTTGTCTTATTTACGCTTACCTAGACTTGTAGAGTTTTGACTAGTCTTATTACAAGGCCAAGACTATTTAAGACAGAACAAGATTTGACAAGACTGGCCTGCATTGGACAAGACTATATAAGATTTGACAAAACTACACAAGACCAGGCTAGACCAGAAAAGACCAGACATTTTATATTGTAATGTCTTAATGTAGTCTTCAACAATAAAGGGCGTATAGAGTAATAACCATAGTAAAGACTTTAGTAAAGACCAGGATCATCAGAGCCAGACCTTTTCTAGTCTATTCAAGTTTCATCTAGACTTTTTTAGTTTTGCCGTGTCTTAATATATTGTATATCTTATATATTCGCTAATTCCCACCGATTAGTTTTTGTCACATCGCAAATATTTTTCTCACCGTTATTTCTGTTTTTTTCTCAAAACCTTCACAAACTAAATTTGCAGGTCTATAACTAATAAGTCATTACAATTATCAAACTGATACTTTCAGCATTGTTTTCTCTAAAGTTTCTTGAAAATTCGTTAGAAATTTTCAATTTTCGTTAGAAGGTTTTTACAGACTAGCTTTTGTTTTTTCGCAAATTTCTTCGACTAACTTTGCAACTTTATTTAACTAAAAACCAGATTTATTCGATAACTTCACCGACTAATTCACACGTCGGTTGTAATAAAAACCAGGACTGGATATCTGTGCCATTAGCGCACATTCCAAAACGTGTCCTTGGTTCCACGTTCTGGGTAAATGCAATAGTTTTATAGTTTTTCCAGAAACTAAGGGTTTTTATTACCACGCTAAAATCTACCGCCCCAAACATATTAGAAAACGTGGGAAGGCCCATAAAACCTTCCCATAGAGATTAACAGTGGACCAGATATTTTCAGTATTTAGAATGTAATTGCCAAATAATTACCATATAATCTCAATCGCCCCCTTATTTGAATTAGAGGGATGATTTAACCCCTCTTAGAGTTATATTATAGGTATGCCGACGATACAACGCTTCTGGCTTCATCCAAGGACGATATCAGTAACATGCTGCGGATACTCGAAACCACTAGCCTAGAATTTGGACTCGCCTTGAACCGCGAAAAAACAAAGATGATGATAGTTGATAGAGCCAAAGAAAACAATCCAGATACTTCACCCATTGCAAACTGTGAGGTTGTCGGCAGCTACATTTACTTGGGCTCCACTATCACCAATAACGGGGGATGTGACCGCGAGATTAAACGACGTTGCGCCATGACACGGTCCGCTGCGCAAAGGCTAGACAACATATGGAGAGACGTCTTATGAACAGCCTGGTTTTTCAGATATTTTTGTATGGAGCGGAAAAATGGACCTTGCGGATGAACGATCCACGCAAGATCGACACCCTAGAAATGTGGGGTTGGAGGCGCATGCTGGGAATCAGCTGGACCGCTCACGGACTAACGTGTCCATACTCAAGGAATTAAAAATTGACCAGCGTGTCTTGTCGCTTGTTCAGTTACGAATCCTCAGATTCTTTGGACACGTTACCCGCAAAAGTGACTCAATGGAGCGGCTGGTTATTCAGGGCAGAGTGGAAGGTAGCAGACCTCGTGGCCGATCACTAACTCGATGAACAGACATCATCAAATCTGTCACTGAGACTCATGTGGCAGAATGCTCGCGCCATATGACCAACAGGAATTATATGGAGAAGATTGGCGAAGGCAGCAGTGAAAAAAGCAGACGAATCCCCATGACCACGACCATTCTGTCAAGAGTGAACGAAGAGAGAGTTATATTACAAAAGGAATGGTACCATTGCCCAGTTGTCAGTAGAAGATGGTAAGCTATAAGTGTATAGGTTTTATTTTTCTTTACTAAAACCTTCTTTATTAAATAAGTAAAAGTTTTTGACAAATTTCCCCGGATTACTTTTTGTTTTATCACAAATTTTCTCGCTAAACTCACCGAAATATAAAAAAATAGATTTTCTTCACTAGATTCACTAATGCATCAATCACACACAAACTAGTAGATTTAGCCCAGATTGGTCTTAACTAACTCATAACTAGAAAATACATCAACAAACTTATACCAAATAGACTAGCCTACTTAGTCTAGTTTTCTAGCTATTACCAATTCCTAATCAATTCGAATTCCTAACAAGCTTTATTAGAAAATTTTCTTTAATTCCCACCTAGTTTACTAAATATTCTCTCGGGGGTCCTGGGTGTGATGCGCAATACATGATCACCAGCGACCACATAGCCTCTCCATCCCAACTCCACACTCGCCTACACGTGGTGCCTCTGTTTCCCTTAGTTATTGGGTAACCAATCCCAGCGGGAAACCAGGTCAGCAAGCCGAAGAGTGTTGGGGGTTCTAGGTAGGGCAAGTACCTGGCGTAGCTGGAGAATGGTCTCCTAGCTGGGTAGGTACACGGACAGATAACCTACTCTATGGACAATGGCGGAATGAGACAGGTTCTCAAAAGAACGGCGGCATTCCTCAGCCATGACGATTCTGTTGGGCTACTGTGTTTGCTACTTAAGGGTACTTACTCTAACTAGTTGTCTCAGCTATCTGTGCCACTAGGATCGCAGCCTGTACCTGTAGCAGCAGGCGGAGTATTACGTGCAAGCCCCTCTGTTACTCTGTGCAGAGTCACCCTCATTCACCATTAACCATCCCCACCTCTTCTTCACCAACAAACTACGTATTCTCTACACGCAACACCATTATAAGATCAGGCGGTATCGAGACATTTGTATGTTCTCAGTGCCAACGTACCATCCGATCTCGCATCGGTCTCTAGAGCCACCAACAGGCCCATGAGCGGAGACGGCGATTGCAATGAGGGAAGGATCTTCGGCAACGAAGAAATCCCGACGACGACGACTAAATATTTAGTGCAGAAAAAGCCAATTTCCATAATCTCAATGGAAATTTTCCAAACAATAATTTTCAATCCACCCTAGTTTACACACCAAGTTTGATATATTAGATCTTCAATAAACAAAGACTGAACCGACTAGATCAGATAATCTAGACTTGAGAACCTAAACTAAGTACAATAACTATACCAACCGGATTCTCCATACATATACTACTTCTTCTGGAATTGACCAGTTACTGAAACAACTTATATCTTGTTGCGGACAATTCAAATTTACAAGTTTGACTAGTGATTACTACTAAATTAAATTACGTAGATTTGTCCAATTAGTCTTAATTTAATGTCGTATTATCTAGTTTTAAACATCTTGAAAGTAATCTAGACTAACTCTACTAGTTCTATAGCAATAGACGAATTTGTGAGACTAGTAAAAAAATTGTTATTTTGATTTACCTGATTTTAAATGTTTGAGAATAATCATTGATAGATTAAGAATTGGACTAGATAGGGTCGCGTAACTAGTCTCCGTTACTTCTTGTATTATCAAGCTGCTAAATCAAAGGAGATTAATTTAGAATTAGTCGACTAATTCCTTTGTAATTGAGGAATTAATGGAACTACTTCTCGTATTATCTAGATATATGTCGAAATAAACCAGAGAAGACTACATCTACTAATTCATCTGGAATTGACAAATTAGAGAAACAACTTTAATCTTGATGGAGACAATTCGAATTTCCAAGTTTAACTACTGACAACTATTAAATTAAATTAGGTAAATTAGTCCAATTAGTCTTATTTTATTGTCTTATTATCTTGCTTTAAACTTCTTGAAAGTAATCTAGATCAATTGTTGTAGTTCTATCGTAATCAACGAATTCGTGAGAAAATTCTAATCTTGGTTTAACGAATTTCAAGCGTTTATGAATAAACACTACTGCGACAGGTACGCCTATGCGCTCCGAGCGTAAGAGCACTAGCGCCAAAGGTGACACTTTTAAGAACTTCACGTATAGTTATATCAGATAGTATGTATATCAGACTAATCAATATTTACGACTAATCTTATCTCTCTAGTCTTGTCTGTCTAGTCTTTTCTGTCTAGTTTTGTCTGTCTAGTCTTGTCTGTCTAGTCTTGTCTGTCTAATCTTGTCTGTCTAGTTTTGTCTGTCCAGTCTTGTCTGTCTAATCTTGTCTGTCTAGTCTTGTCTTTCTAGTCTTGTCTCTCTAGTCTTGCTTGTCTAGTCTTGTCTGTCTAGTCTGGTCTGTCTATTCTTGTCTGTCTATCGAGTCCATCTAATCGTCTATTCTTATATCTGTTTAATACATTACCTGGTTATAAATTTGTTGAAATCCAATTACAGGAAAAATAATCAGGGAACCAAGGGTGAAAGGCAAGATGGCAACGGCAAAGCAATCGAGGAGATAAAATTCCTCAGAAAAGTTTATGAAGAGGGCGTCGTACATATTCGTAATGCAATTAATGAAGTTACTGAGAAACAAGTAAACTAACTGAAAGGAATAATAATAATTGAAATAGTCCACTGCAGTTTTTATATTAATAAGAATATTCCTGACCTCAGTCATTCTCGCTGAAGGAACATTGTTTGATTGTAAAATGGTGCCTAGGTAGTTTCCAAGATATTTATAGAATTGGTAGATTATGAAGGAGAAAAGACAAATTTGGATGATGTTGATTGTGCTGAAGAAAAGTGCTAGATATAAAAAACAAAAGTCAATATCAAAAGGATAATATACATCAGAATTAACGAAAATGCTGCTCCAGTTGCTGCACCAGTTGAAACCAAGCTGAAGATGAATATGGAAATAACATGCTATTGATATTTCATGGCGTAGGTTTTGTCCAAGGCGGTAATGGCAGTTTCTAGTTTGAAGAATATCAAGATCATGGTTTTAAGTTTGTACAAGTTCCACCAAGTTAAGACAAAGCTTGTGATCAGCTGACCGTAGCAAGGTATAATCTGAAGTAAATGCAGAAACTGGTCGAATCGGCTCTGTTGCGGCATCGTGAAAGCACGATAAACCACGGAACTCCCATAGATGCAAACGATCAAAATTCCATAAATTATCGTACCCTTTGATGTCTTTACTTGTCCGACTGATATATTTACAGGCGTATAACCGAAAGCTTTTCCAATGGCTAGCAATGTTTTAATATAAGGTTGCAGAGACATATTTGCTTATTAATTACTACTTGTTTTGGTGGAGTTTCAGTAACTAATGAAGTCGGTAAACGTTTATCGAGACAACTATAAATATATTTTGAAATAAAAGATTATGTTATATTACTATTCTTGTTTTTAATCGAAAAAATCATTAATAGTAGAAGGTTTAGAAGCAGATATATTAATCAGACTAAACAAGGCCAAACAATAATAAACAATGCTGTATATGATTGGGATAAACTAGACAAGAAAAAATAAGGCTAGACAAGAATAAATAAGATTAGAGAAGAGTAAATAAGACTAGACAAGGCTTCAGAAGACTAGACAAGAGTAAATAATACTAAAACAGACTGTACAATACTAGACAGGTGTAAATAAGACTGGACAAGACTAGATAAGACTGAACGAAATTGGACAAGACTGAAGTAGAGTGGACAAGACTACACAAGATTTGACAAGACCAGGCTAGACCTGACAAGACTAGATAATACCAGAGAAGTCCAGCCAGGACCATACAAGGCCAGAGAGGACTAGACAACACCAGACAAGACCAGGCAAGATCAGACAAGACCAGACAAGGACAGACACAACCAGAGACGATCAGACAAGATCAGACAAGACCAGACAATACCAGACAAGGCCAGACAAGAACAGACGAGACCAGATAGAAACAGACAAGACCAGACAAGACCAGATCAGGTCAGACAAGATCAGACACAACCAGACAAGATCAGACATAACCAGACAAGACCAGACAAGACTAGGCAAGATCATACAAGACCAGACAAGACAAAACAAAATGCTGAGAGGCAATAATGCGCTAGAGGAAAAAAAACGACTGAATTGGAAGGATAGACTCCTCCCGATCCACCAAGAAGAGATAGTACAGGAAATATCGGCGGAGGAATTAAGGACTGCGGCTACCCAAATGAAAAATGGGAAAGCACCTGCGCCGGATGGGATAACTTCGGAAATATTTAGAATAGAGCTGGAAAATTACAAAGAGATGTGTAGAGCTTGCCTGAATGAAAAGACTACTGAGAGAGGAGAGATTCCCACAAATCTGGAAAACTGCTGGCTTAGGGCTAATAGAAAAACCATAAAACACAAAGACTCAGAGGACAGCTATCGACCTCTATGCGTACTAAATGTACCAGGGTAATTATGGGAGAGCGTCATGAGAAACAGACTGCAACAAGAGCTTGAAGAAAGAGGCGCCCTGTCAGAGCAATAATATGGCTTCCGCAAAGGCAGATCAAATGTCGTTACTGTCAGGAAAATACAAGAGCTAACAAGGGTTGCCTCTGCCCCTTCTTACCGACATAAGAAATTAGCAATAATAGTGGCACTAGATATACGAAATGCTTTTAACAGTGCACCGTGGTCTGAGATTCTGAAAACGCTGGAGGAACAAAAGATATCGGCATACTAAGTACGACTGATACTATCTTAGAGAGGGGAAAATATAAATAGGGAAAAGTAAAAAAGTCGACATAAAACGCGAAGTGCCACAAGGCTCTGTCTTGTCTCTGCCCACATTATGGATTGCATATTACGACAGGATACTCAGGCTGGTCGTCCCGGAGGGAACTTACTTTGTGGCATACGCGGACGATTTGGCAGTGGCGGTGATCGATGGCAATGCGGAATACTTGAAACGAAAAGTGGAATGGTCGCTTAATATCATAGACTAGGAGCTGTAGGAAATGGGTGTTGAAATTGCGCCAGAAAAATCAGAAGCATTGGTACTGGTGGGGAGAAGGACCCTATATGAGATGAGCATAGGTTTTAAAAATACAACAATTAAAACAGAAAACTGTATAAAATGTTTGGGCATACGAGTGGATAAAGACCTAAAAATGTATACGCACCTGCAGGGGACCACAGAAAACGTAACCGAAACGGTAGAACAGCTGAGAAGGCCAATGACAAACGTTAAGGGACTAACGGCGAGCCGCAGACGCACACTCTGCACAGTGGCACTGTCAAAAATGCTGTACGGTGCTCCTACGTGGTATGAACCGTCGATAAGAACCAAAAAATAAGGAAAAATGTATGAAAGAATAAAGAGACAGCTGGCAATACGGATATGTAGTTTCTAAAGGACGGCTTCTGCCGAAACGCTGTCTGTAGTTGCCGAGCTGATGCCAATAGACCTGATGGAAAAAGAAAGGCTGAGAAGGTACCTTGAAGGGGAGGAGAGCAGTGTAGTCGGATTAGAGAAGACACTATGCACGAATGATAGACAAGATGGAACCAGGAAACTGGATGTGCGGTGTGGACAAACCGACTTATCCCACGCATAAAACCATGTGTGAGACGAGGATATGGAGAAGTGAATTACTTTCTCTCGCAGCTGCTGGTCGGACATGGTAGCTCATGGCATACCTCTAAAGCAGACACCTGAGAGAGACCGAAAATTGCCACCATACATTTTTCAACTGCCCAGATGGGCGTAACAACGGCTGGAAATGGAAATAAAGGTGGGAGAAAAGCTGACCCGAGAAAACCTACAGGAGACAATACTACAAAGCAGAGAATGCTGGGACGCAGTGGAGAAACTAGCGACATCTGTCATAACAGCAAAAGAGAAGGACGAAACGGACTGTAAAAAAGGAGAAATAAGATGAACAGATGGCAAACTCCGAGCGAAATAATGCCGAGAAGGCAGGGGTCTCGCAAGGGGTCGGGACTGAGGAGTGGGATTTTTAGTGGGTAGGCAAGCCACTAAGGCGGCTAGTGCCACACTCCCCAGAGCAACATGGAGCACTGGGGGCTGTACGTAAATGTATTTTACCCCTCCTCTCGAAAAAAAAGACAAGACAAAACAAGACCAGTCAAGACCAGGCAATACCAGATAAAATCAGACAAGTCCAGACGAGAACAGATAAGACCAGGGAGGACCGGACAAGACCAGACAAAACCAGACAAGACCAGACAAGACCAGGCAAGACCAGACAAGACCAGACAAGACCAGACAAGACCAGACAAGACCAGACAAGACCAGACAAGACCAGACAAGACCAAAGAAGACCAGACAAGACCAGACAGGACCAGACAAGACCAGACAAGACCAGACAAGACCAGACAAGGCCAGACAAAAACTGATAAGACCAGAGAAGAACAGACAAGATCAGACACGACAAGACAAGACTAGACAAGATCAGACAAGACCAGACAAGACAAAACAAGACCAGTCAAGTCCGGATAAAACCAGACAAATCCAGATAAAATCAGACAACACCAGACAAGACCAGACGAGGCCATATAAGAACAGACAAGACCAGACAAAACCAGACCAGACCCGACAAGACCAGACAAGAAGAACAAGACGAAATAAGACAAGACATGCACAGACTACTCTAATACTACTTCGTAATAACGATGAAATTTGAATCTTGATTTGTCCCATTTTAAAATGTTTGTTATTAAATTATTAAACTGGACTAGCTAAAGTAGTCATGCTAGTCTCAGTTACTTCCTGTATTATCTAGCTTTAAGTCAAAGAGAAGTAATTTAGAATTAGTCGACTAGTTCGTTTGTAATTGAGAGGAATTAATGAAACTATTAAGCAATATTGATTACTTTTACAGAATTTTCAATCATTTGTACGTAGATTAGAAAGAAACAGAAATTGTTTTAGAATTCGATTAAAAAATCTGTGAATTAAAAAACGTAAGACAAGCAACTTTTTGGACAATTAGGTATTTTTTGTCCTAATTATTCGTACATTAACTAACCGAAGATTCCGAAGGGAATATGCATCAAATTTAAATTTGGTTCAAATATTTTTTTCCCAATTCTTTATTGACCGGACATTTCAACTAAACAATTATTTTTGTAAATAATATCTTTTTAAATACTTACCATTAATAAATAAAAGTGCAAATTAGGCAAGGGAAATTCAATTTTGTAAAATGTAACACCATTGGTTAAAACGAAAGTGAGGTAATATATTATGTAAACAAGTTCATATTGTATACATTTGTATGTCATTGCAGTCTTTTGGTTAGAAAACCAACGTCAAAAACGTGAAGTAGCTGTAGTAAATAAGTAAGTAGTAATTGACGTTATCAACAGACCGCGCGAAAAAGGGGGCGTTTAAACAGTTTCAAAATTTCTCTATTTTTAATATTTTTTAAACTTAATTACAACACTTTTAAGCAGTATTTATATTTCTTAATATCTCACAAAGGTGCAAACAGTTAATTCAAGATGTAAAAGAAACATGCATATTCCCTATAATCTATACAAACACGTTGTGCAAATTGCTAGATTAAAAAAATAGATCTTGGCGTGTAATATAAGTCACCCATCTCTTCTAGTAACTACCGTGGCTGATGCAATAACAATCTGTCATAATCATAATATCATTTGTGATTTTTATCAATCAATCATAATATAATTTCGATACTTTTAACTGTTGCAAACCGTGAAATGAACATCTAGATAGCATTTTAAATATAGTCCTGCGACGTTTATGCAGAGATTTTTTACTATTGACCTATCAGCTTTTTAATATCTTACAAAGGTCCTTTAAAACTTGATAAAACTAGGTCAGTGTTCCACACTTTTTTTTCAAAATTAGTTAGGATTTATAACTATTTTGATGCTCTTTAAATCGATTGATTACTTTAATGTTTACTTTTGCACATATAATTCTTGTGCAATGAGTGAGAGTTCGCTGTTTCTGGGATATATTTGTCCCATTCTAACAATAATACTGGGATAATAACCCACAAGTTGTTATAAATGGATGGGTTTCATACTTCTTAATTTACTTGAAAGGGCAAAGAGTAGACTGATTAGAAAATGCCATAAACGAAGCGACTCTAACTACTTTGATTTGCCGATTACATTTATCTCGGATTAGTTTCAAACGCTTCCTGTAGTAAAAGTAGATGTGTTGTATGTAGTCTGAATGGATTTATCTGTTCCACAGTTTGCTCCTGCACGTGAAAAGGACATGTGTGACATTATTATCAAATACGTCACCATTGTGCCAAACATCTACAAAACAATGTGATTAAAACATTTCAAACTTCTTATATTTGCAAAGGTTGCAAGAAAATCGTACGGTTAGTAGAGTGCCAAAGTTTATTAAGAAGAAATTTCCCGCCGTGAAATCAATCGGAAATATTTCAATCAATCAATCGGCAATATCCAACGCCTTGAAAGAAATCTCAGATTAAAAACACTTGAGTAATTTCCTTAACAAATCTTAATTTTTAATTACTTGCTCAGCGACTACATGGTAACCTTCCACATATATCTGAAGAAGCTCTCGAATAATAACAGAAACCTAAAATTTGATCATTGTCTAATTTTATTGTATATTTATTAACTTAATCTTGTCTGTTTGATCCTAACTATATTGTCTTGTCTGCCTAGTCTTGTCTGTTTATTGTTGTCTATGTAGTCTTGTCTGTCTATTCTTGTCTGTCTAGTCTTGTCTGTCTAGTCTTGTCTGTCTAGTCTTGCCTGTCTAGTCTGTCTAGTCTTGTCTGTCTAGTCTTGTCTGTCTAGTCTTGTCTGTCTAGTCTTGTCTGCCTAGTCTTGTCTGCCTAGTCTTGTCTGTCTAGTCTTGTCTGTCTAGTCTTGTCTGTCTAGTCTTGTCTGTCTAGTCTTGTCTGTCTAGTCTTGTCTGTCTAGTCTTGTCTGCCTAGTCTTGTCTGTCTAGTCTTGTCTGTCTGGTCTTGTCTGTCTATCGAGTCTGTCTAATCTTCTATTCTTACATCTGTTTAATACATTACCTGATTATAAATTTGTTGAAATCCTATTACAGGAATAGCAATCAGGGAACCATAGGTAAAAGTTACAAAGCAGTCGAGATAAAATGTTCCAGAATCGGGCACGAAAAGGACAGTGTACATATATGTAGTGAAATTAATGAAGTTATTGAGAAACAAGTAAACGAACTGAAAAGAATAATAATTATTGAAATAGTCCACTGCAGTTTTTATATTAATAAGAATATTTCTGACGTCAGTCATTCTCGCTGAAGGAACATTGCTTGATTGTAAAATGGTGCCTAGGTACTTTCCAAGGCTTTTATAGAATTGGTAGATTATGAAGGAGAAGAAACAAATTTGGATGACATTTATTGTGCTGAAGAAAAGAGGTAGATAAAGCAAGCAATATGTAATAGTTAATGGTGCATTATTCCTCACAAAATACGAAATTTCCGTTCCAGTTGCTGTACCAAATGAAACCAAGCTGAAGATGAATATGGAAATAACAAGCTTTTGATAATTCATGGTGTAGGTTTTGTTCAAGTCGGCGATGGCAGTTTCGAGTTTGGAGAATATCAAGATCATCGTTTTGAGGTTGTTCAAGTTCCACAAGTTTTTCTCAAGTTAAGAAAAAGTTTGGGATAAACTGACCATCGGAAGTTATAAACTGAACTATATAGATAAACTGGTTGAAGCGGCTCTGCTGGGGCATCGGGAAAACATAATAAACCTTGATACTCCCATAGATGCAAACGATGAAAATTCCATAAATTATCGTACCTTTCGATGACTTTACTTGTCCGTCCGATATATTTACAGGCGTATAACCGAAAGCTTTTCCAAAGGCTAGCAATGTTTTAATATAAGCTTTTAGAGACATATTTCCCTATTAATTACAACTTGTTTTGGTGAAGTTGCACTAACGAATGAAGTCCATTACGAAAATCGTTGTAGCAATCGGAAAACGTTTATCGAGACAACTTTAAACATATTTTGACATAAAAACTTATGTTATATTACTATCATTGTTTTTAATCGAAAAAATCATTTATCTACTCACACACCAAAATGAACACATTAATTTATACATTATTGTATGTGAAGGATACTATTATTATAATCGTGTGTAAAAGTATCCGAATCAATGTAAATCAAATGGAGTTTCATTTTTAAACGATTTCTGCTTGTTGTTGCTATGGCAACCTAACCATAATCTAATCTAGATTAAATCTAGGTTAACACAGATTACATCGAAGTAGGGAAAGATGGTTCCTTCTAGACCCTCCACCGACCATTGACCTTGACATTTCCGGTTCCGATTATTGGTTTCGACTTCCGGTTTCGACTGCCGTTTCTGATATCAACTTCCATTTCCGATTTCCCAATTACTGTTTTTCACACATGAGAGTGTGAGGTTTATGTAGCCTTACGTGCGAGGTCCATGTAACCCCACGCTGGGTGTGAGGTCTATGTAGTACCACGTGTGAGGTATATGTAATCCCACGCTGGTTATGAAGTCTGGTTTCGACTTTTTTTTCCGGTTACGACTTCCGTTTCCGACTTCCGGTTTCGATATCCGTATCCGTTTTTCCACTTCCTGTTTCCATCATCCGGCTTCCCAGTTTCGGTTTCCCTTACCCGGTTGTCCATTTCCAGTTTCTCACTACCTGCCGCCTCACACCATTTCCGGTTCCTGCACTGTGTGCTGTCACCATCCAGAATTTCGATAATCTTAAACGGACCTTTATATTTGGGATCTAATTTAGATTGATTGCGTTCTTCATTTTGAATCAAGGAGCGGTGTTTGTCCGAAGATGAGGACTTATCTGTTTGAGATTGGGTTAGATTAAAAAGTTGGGAAAAGATTAGGTCAGTTTGCTCGTTTAGGAGATTGACTGAGGGATTACGGGTTTTTTTGAAAATTTCTAATGACTCTAGGAGATTTAGTTTCGGGCCTTTGTTGCAATTATGCAAGATTTTTAGATTATCTATTTCTGGGAATTTATGATTGCATTCGAGACAATGGTTTGAAAATGAACTAGTGTCTTTTTCAGACGAAAAGCGCGAGAATCGCCCCCCCACCCCACCAAAACTATAAGGGTATATATTCAACCTCATCAATTTGTTAAGTCACTTGAAAATGACCGTCAAACGTCGAAACTCGAGTCGTGATATGTGTAGAAATTTATATAACTGTGAATAATAAGTTATATAACATTTTTACATAATATAAGTGTGGTAAAAAACAAAGTGAATTTTTCAATTCAATGTAAGTATGGATTACCACGTAGTAACTGTCGCAACCATCCTATTCATGAAGAATGTCAATTATCCATACACAGACGTTGTGCAAATTGCTAGAAACAAAAAAAGATACTGGCGTGTAATGTACGCCACCCACGTCTTCTAATACCTTCCGGGGCTGATGCAATAACAATCTGTTTAAATCGATCAAAATATAATTTGTATATTTAACTGTTGCAAACCGTGAAATCTTTTTGAACATCTAGATAACATTTTCAAAATAGTCCTGCGACGTTCGTGCAAAGATTTGTTACTTATAATGACTTATCAACTTCTTAATGTCTTACAAAAGTCGTTTAAAACATGATAAAACTAAAACAGTGTTTAACACTTTTTTACAAAAGTAGTACGGATTTGTAACATTTTGCTCCTCTATAATTTGATTGATTACTTTAATACTTACTTTTGCACATAGAGGGTGTCAGGTAAACAAGCGTCAAAAATTCAAGAGATTTTTGGCCTATTCTAAGAATAATTTGTGTCTTGATGATTTCTGAAAAAACTATTTGTTTCGCAGATACAGGGTGAACTTAATTTGCGACAACCATATTAGATATTTGTTGAAATCATTAATGTAAATAAAAGTATGAGTTTATCAAGTACAAAGAATTGTTGACGATAACATGGAACGGCTGTTTTATTTACCAACTTACAAATGGATTTCATTTGAATACGTCTCGTCAGTGATTGTCACTTGTATCGGGCAAGAACGGTATAACTGGAACATAATGTGCTGGACATGATAGAGGAAGATCCAAGTACTTCTACGCGACAAATTGCCGATACCTTGAATGTAAGTCATTGGACAGTTTGGAAAATTCTTAAGAGCAATTTGTTGTATCCATACCACATTCAACGTGTTCAGGCACTACTACCTTCTGATTATCGTCCACGTAATTCGTTATGTCAATGGGTTTTGTAAACATTAGTTATAATCCCTCAATTCCTGACACATATTCTTTTCACCAATGAAGCCAGTTTCTCAAGAAATGCAAAAAGCAATTTTCGTAATAACCATTTGTGGGCAGATGAAAATCCGCATGAGGTATGTGAAGATCGATTGGGTTGGACGTTTGGGTTGGAATTGTGTGAGACTATCTAATTGGACTATCTCTACCAGCAAGACTTACTGGCGTGTTGTATCGCAACTTTTTGGAAGAAACACTGCCTGAGTTTCTGCAAGATGTACCATTGGCGACAAGAATTTCAATGTGGTTTATGAAAGATGGTGCAGCACCACATTTCAGTTTGGTTGTTCGTGGTTATTTAATAGCAACATTCGGGTATTGCTGGATTGGTCGAGGTGGGCCACACGCATGACCTGCTCGATCCCCAGACATAAACCCCCTGGGTTATTTCTTATGGGGCTATCTTTTTTTTAACTTCTTTATTTATCAGATTAACAAATTAATGTTATACATGATGATTTATCTTACTTATTTATTTGGTGTGGAGTGGTCTTCGCCGTCGGTTGTAATGTTGCTTACTGGCAGGAGTTTTCCTCATAGGTCTTCATATATGAGATCTTGGGGTAGTTTGCGACTTAGACGTTGGTGAATATTCTTTTGTCCTAGGTTGAAGTGTGTAGCGCTGTCACAGTGTTGAAGATTTGTGTGGAAGGTTTTTGTTAATTTGTATATGAATTCCTGGGTGGTTGGCATATTTAGTTCATAGTGGAGTTGCTTATTTCGGATGTACCATGGCGGGTTGACAATTGTGCGTAAGACTTTATTTTGTTTCGTTTGATTTTTTTTTTATATTTGTCTTTGCTGTTCCGGCCCATATCGGACACCCATATGTTATTAGTGGGCGTATGACCGATTTGTTTAGAAGGGTCGCGCATTCTATGTGAAGTGACGACTTGCAGTTCATAATAGGCTATAATTGTGCGAGTCGGGCATAACATTGGTTTAATTTTTTATTGACATACTTTACTGCGCTGTCTTTAGGATTCCATGTTATGTTCTTGCCATTGATGTTGAGTTGGTTTGCGTCTATATTGTGTTTGGGGGTGAATACTTTGGCTTCTGTTTTGGCTTCGTTGATAGTGATGCACAATTTCTTGTACCATCTTACTATTTGGTTATACGCTGCTTGCAGCGCTTCTGTTGCTACCTGCAGATTTAAATCTTGAGTGGAGATTACTGTATCGTCTGCGAACATTCCAATATAGGCTTTAGAAATAACGGGAATATCATGTGTGAAGATATTATATAGGGTGGGAGCGAGGACGCTTCCCTGGGAAACACCAGCGTTGATGGTTTTCGTGTTGGAAGTGGCATTGTTTACTCTAACAGAGAAAGTTCTGTTTTCAATGAATGAAAATATAATTGATGTTAGGTAGTTTGGTAGATCAAGTTTAAGTATTTTATATTTTAGACCAAACAGCCAAACTTTGTCGAAGGCTTTGGTGACGTCTAAGAAATGACTGGTGGTGTATGTTTTATCTTCATAGCCCTTTTCGATGATTTCAGTTAGTCTTTGAAGTTGATATAGGGTTGAGTGGCCTTTTCTGAATTCACATTGCGTGGGAGGTATGATGTTTTTTTCTGCGATTTGGACGTTGAGTCTTGTTTGTATTGTTTTCTCGAAGAGTTTTGACCTCGTTGGAAGCAGGCTTATCGGTCTGTAGCTATCTATGGAGTTTTTGTTTTTGCCGTGTTTGTGGAAACAAACGCACGCATTGTGGAAACACGCGCACATAGTGCGCCTAACTATGTGCGCGTGTTTCCAGATTTTGGGGAAGTATTGCTGCCTGTAGCATGTGTTAAAAAGTATAATTATGTATTTTAGTGTATTTTTGGTTAGGTTTTTCATTATTTGGTTCGTAATTAAAGCCGGGGTTAGGCCATGGTTATATTAGAGCCACGCCGCGTGTCGCAACGCGTGGGATTGCAACCGGTTACATACATTTAGTATGAACGTGATTACATTAGCTGAGTCCCGTGGGTCGCCGAGCGAGCTGACGCCACGCAGACCACACGATTTCGATAGGCGTGGCATCGCTGGCGGGGGAAGCAACGCGTTGGCTTGCTCCGCGCTAGTATAATCACCACGTGGCTACGCGCATTCCGGCGCAGTGTGTTGACGAGCAAGCAAGGTAGAGATCTGACCACATTTCAGTACGCGCGCAAGATGTCCGCCGACGAACTTATTGAGCTAGTAAGAGATTATAAATTGCTCTTATCTGATCTTGTCTATTCTTGTCTGGAACTCTTGGCTTGCTGTAGATGGTAACTACGCTCCGCAATAATCATTAACCATCTATTTGTAAAATACTTGTATCGTTTTTGTTGAATAAACTTCGCAATAATTATGCACTACAACGGAGAAATGATATGACCTGAAGCCCTAAGCTCTGGACTTTGTAGCAATGACATTAATATTTTCTGTATGCAAATATTTCATAACGAGCTTTAGTCCCAAGCTCTACTCCCAATTGGCAACAGGCTAAGATATTTGAAACAAATATTTTAACGAATTTATAAAATTTGCTATAAAAGAGTCGGACGAGAACATTACAAATAGGTGCGGACGTTTACGCGGTCGCCACTGAACTGACACAAAAATTAATCAGCATGCGCGGCGACGCGACAATGTAGTATAATCACCAGCCTGTTGCGTCAGGCAGAGTTGCGACACGCGGCGCGGCTCTAATATAACCCCGGCTTAAGTCGTGACCCGGTGTTTTTTTTAGGTAACTTTGAGATTAGCGTTTTGGCTTCTGGTAGGGTTATTTCGTTGATTGAATCTACGATCGCTGGCCAATGCATTTCAATGTGTTGTATGATTTGTGTTGCGTGTCTTTTGTTTTCGTCGGTAATTGTTGATGTAAAGATGTTTGCTAGGTGGCTCGCAAATGCCTGACACTTTTCGCCATCGGTTTGATATATAGTGCCGTTGTCTATTATATTCGAGATGCTTTCTGGTTGTTTGAGTAGTTTTTTGGTCGTTCGCCACAGTCCAGGGTCCTTGGAGCTTAGTTGTTCGATTGTCCGTGAGTATGACTGGTAATAGTAGTTGTCCATTTCCCATTTGATTATATGTGTGAGTTTGTTAAGGGTGGTTTTGGTTTGCTTGTTTCGTGTTTGTTGCCATTCTCTACGCATTGCTGATTTTTTGTTAATTAGTTCCATTATGTGGCGTGGTGGAATTGGTAGGCGGTTAGATTGTGTTTACGTGTTGTTTCTTTCGTTGCGATGTGGATACATTCCTCAGTTGTCTCGTTAAGATGTGCTATTGCTGAATCGATTTCGTTGGGGTTGGACAGCTTCACTTTGGAGTTTAGTTTCTCGTCGAGGGTCTATTGAAAGATCTTCCAGTCTTTTTTACATTTGATTAGAGTTTGAGGAGGTATGATTAGTGTTGGAGTAGCTATGAACGTTATAGTCCTCATAAATCTCATCAGTTATAGGCAAGTGGTCAGATCCCAATTCGGGGATGCCCCGTTGAAGAGAGATGAAGAGGGATGCCCCGTTCGGTAGATTTGCTTCTTGAATTTATTCATTATTATTAAGTCTAGTATGTCGGATTGGTGATATTGGTCGGTAAGATTGGTAGATATGTTCTTCGAGAGCCTTTACTATGTAGGGGTGTGCCGATAGTATTTTGTGGAGTTTGATTCCATTGGGGTTATTGACCCGACAGCCCAATGAGGTATGTTAGGAGTTGAAGTCCCCGATGGATAACGTAGACTCATCCTTCTTGAAGAGATTTATCATGTCTTCTTGCCAAAGTGATCTAATTGGCTGTTTGTAGACACAGTTGATTTTGAGCGTTTCCTTGTTTTGTAGAATAATTTTTATTCCTGTTACTTCCAGGTTGATGTAATTATTTTCGTCGAGAGGGTAGGCTGTTATTGATGTTCTGGCTTTGCTGTATATTTTATTTGCTGGTATTTTAAAGCGTTCGTTGACGTGAAGATGAGTTTCGGTTATGCAGGCTATGTCTACTTTATATCTTGCGAGGAACGCTATGAATAATGTTCGGTGTTTAATACCGTGTGCATTCCAGTTTACTATTGTTATGTTTTTGATTTGCACAGGTTTTTTATGGTCCATTGAAAAGGGAGGGTAGTATATTGTTAACGATAAATGTTTTGATATGAGGGATGAAGTGAAGAATAGTTTCTTATTATTAAAGCTTAATTAGCTTCTTATCTAGGTATTTAATGATGTTGTTAACGATATTCCCCATAGTGGGATCTGTTGTTGGACGTGTGCCGTTTGCGGCATGTTGGCATAGGAAGGTTGTTATTTAGGAAGGTTTAGATTGGTATGTTTAGGGTTTATGTTTCGTCTTGGATTTTGGAGCTTTTCTTCTTGTAAGTTTTTGTAATATGGACACCCGCGGTAGTTCGCAGGGTGTTGGTCGTTGCAGTTGGCGCACCTTGGCTGTTCCGTTTGTCTTTTTTCGCAGTTTATAGTCCAATGTGGCCCGGCGCATTTGACGCATAGGGGTTGCATGTTGCAATAGTTTTTGGAATGACCGTATTTTTGGCAACGGTGGCATTGTGGGGTTTCCTTTGTTCTCCTGCGGGCTGCTACTGTGATGATTACGTTTGAGTTGTGTAGTTTCAGCTTTTCTATTTAAAATATTTTCTTACCATCATCGTTGTTTGAAAGGTTCACTGAGCACAATGGCATTGGTTGTTTATTTCTATCATATAGCTTTGAGATGTTTATAATTGGTAGTTGTTCTTTGGCTAATTCTTCCCTGATGTCCTCCGCAGTTAGTGCAATAGGTACATTCCTTAAAATTACTTGAAGCAGCTTCTCTTTGGGGTTTTGGGATGTATAATATTCAACGTTTGTATCTTTATAGTAATTTGTTAGTGTACGGCAATCCTCAGCTTTATTGAGGTTGATTCTTAAAAGTTTATAATTTGAGAAACTTGTATAGTTAGTATCGCTAACTAATTTGTTTATGTCGTTATATATTATATATATATATATATATATATATATATATATATATATATATATATATATATTCTGTTAGATAGATTGGCGGGATTTTAATCTTACTTTGTTGTGTTGGCCGTTGGATGTTTTCTGAGGTACTCGCGGATTCGTCGCTGTTTATGCTCTTTTCGATGTTTGCAGGAAGGTAGTACCTATTCTTGGATAGATCCTCATGGTTCCAAGTGTATCTTTTTTGGGTGTCGTTCAATATTGGTGGCGATAGTGTTGCAGCATCTGCTTACCGTTTTGAAGGTGACATTTTATCGTTATGTTCTCGGCCCAATTGCGAGCAGAGGCTATCGATTTGGTTGTTTCATTTTAGTTCTAGTGTTTTCACTCGTACTAGGACTCGTGAGTTTATCGCTTGTGCTAAAAATAGACTCGCGTTTTATGTTTTTTATCGCTCGCGGTACGTCTGTTCACTTCGACTGTTCGCGCTCGAATGATGGGGCTATATGAATATATTGCTGGGTGTAACTCAATTAGAAACAACCCTGGTATGTTTGAAAGAGTTCGATACTGGATGACGAGAAGATTGAATGCAAATGTCATTGAAAACACACATATATATGAAACGTCGAATACTGTATGAAACGTCGAGAATCCGGTTCTTTTCAAAGCCAACCCTCAGCATCAACGCGGAATCCCCGAGAAAACAATACAACACACACACATATATATATATATATATATATATATATATATATATATATATGTGTGTGTTTGTGTTGTATTGTTTTCTCGGGGATTCTGCGTTGATACTGAGGGTTGGCTTTGAAAAGAACCGGATTCTCGACGTTTCATACAGTATGCGTCTAACGGTTCACCCGCACGGACGCATATATCTCTTGAGAATGGCGAATGTTAGTTCGCCGAAACGTCGAGAATCCGGTTCTTTTCAGAGCCAACCCTCAGCATCAACGCGGAATCCCCGAGAAATCAATACAACACAGGTATCTATCCGCGAAAACCTTAAATACACATATAGGTTAAATACAATAAACATATATATATATATATATATATATATATATATATATATATATATATAAATATATATAAATATATATATATATATATATATATATATATATATATATATATATATATATATATATATATATATATACAGTGAAACTTGTCTAAGACGGAACCTCAAGGGACTGGAAAATATTTCCAACAGGTTTCCGTCTTACAGGGGTAATCTTTTTTTTTTAATTTTATTCTCAATTTTTAATGCATGGATATGTATGTAATACATTTGGTTTATTAAAATTTACTTTTTTCTTTTCATTCCCAAATTGAAATCCTTAAGGTAACTTAACAATATACTGCCAGTCATCCAAACCTTTCTTTCAAAAAGTATGATTGAATATGATTGAAAACATGACGAGAAGATTGAAGATTGAATATGATTGTATCCAGGCTGGAGGATGTCTTTCCGGACATTTATTGTAGATTGAGCAACTTGACATGTACTTTTTGATAATAAAATTTTGCTACTGTCGCAAATTTTGTTCACCCTGTATCTTCCAAACAAAGGGTTTTTCAGAAATCATCATACAACAAAATATTCTTAGAATAGGTCAAGGAATAACACCTTGAATTTTTTCCGCATGTTTACCAACACCCTGTATAATGCTTGCTCACTGGGTAGTTTGCTGATACTGGGATATATTTGTCCCACTATAACATTTATACTGACTTAATAACCCACAAGTTGTTGAAGATGGATAGCTTATATACGTCCCAATTGACTCGCAACTGGTTAAGACTAGACTTACTAGAAAATGCCAAAACGAAGAGACTAACTATTTTTATTTGCAGATTAAATTTATTTCGAATTTGTCTCAAACGCTACCTGAAGTAAAAGTAGAGGTGGCGTATGTAAACTAAATGGATTTATGTGTCCCAGAGTTTGCTCTGAGCAGCATTGAATTGTGACATTATAATCAAATACGTGACCATTGTGCCAAGCATCTGCAAAACAATGTGATTAAAACATTTCCAACTTGTTATATTTGCAAAGGTTGCAAGAAAATCGTACGGTTAGTAGAGTGCCAAAGTTGATTGAGAAGAATTTTCCCGCCGAGAAATCGATCGGAAATATCTGCTGTTCGATGGCAATATCCAACGCCTTGAAAGAAAACTCAGATGAACCCTTCAGTAACTTACTTAACTAATTTAAATTACTTGCACAGCGACTACGTTGTAACCTTCCACATATACCTGAAGAAGCTCTCCAATAATAACAGAAACCTAAAATTTGATCATTGTCTAATTTTATTGTATATTTATTAACTTAATCAAGTCTGTAAAATGTGTATAAATCTGTATAGTCTTGTCCGTCTAGTCTAGTCTTGTCTGTTTAGTCTTGTCTGTCTGGTCTTGTATGTCTAGTCTTGTATGTCTAGTCTTGTCAGTCTAGTCTTGTCTGTATATTCTTGTATGTATCGTCTTGTCTATCTAGTCTTTCTGTTTAGTCTTCTCTGTCTAGTATTGCCTATCTAATCTTGTCTGTCTAGTTTTGTCTCTCTAGTCTTGTCTGTCTAGTCCTGTATGTTTAGTCTTGTTTGTCTAGTCTTGTCTGTCTAGTCTTGTCTGTCTAGTCTTGTCTGTCTAGTCTTGTCTGTCTAGTCTTGTCTGTCTAGTCTTGTCTGTCTAGTCTTGTCTGTCTAGTCTTGTCTGTCTAGTCTTGTCTGTCTAGTCTTGTCTGTCTAGTCTTGTCTGTCTAGTCTTGTCTGTCTAGTCTTGTCTGTCTAGTCTTGTCTGTCTAGTCTTGTCTGTCTAGTCTTGTCTGTCTAGTCTTGTCTGTCTAGTCTTGTCTGTCTAGTCTTGTCTGTCTAGTCTTGTCTGTCTAGTCTTGTCTGTCTAGTCTTGTCTGTCTAGTCTTGTCTGTCTAGTCTTGTCTGTCTAGTCTTGTCTGTCTAGTCTTGTCTGTCTAGTCTTGTCTGTCTAGTCTTGTCTGTCTAGTCTTGTCTGTCTAGTCTTGTCTGTCTAGTCTTGTCTGTCTAGTCTTGTCTGTCTAGTCTTGTCTGTCTAGTCTTGTCTGTCTAGTCTTGTCTGTCTAGTCTTGTCTGTCTAGTCTTGTCTGTCTAGTCTTGTCTGTCTAGTCTTGTCTGTCTAGTATTGTCTGTCTAGTCTTGTCTCTCTAGTCTTGTTTGTCTAGTTTGTCGAATCTATCTAATCTTCATTCTTACATCTGTTTACTACATTACCTGATTATAAATTTGTTGAAATCCAATTACAGGAATAACAATCAGGGAACCACAGGTGACAGATATGCAGGCAGTGGTAAAGTAATAGAGCAGAAAAAAATCTTCAGAAAAGGGAAAGAATAAGAGACGGTACATCTCTACAGTGCACATAATGAAGTTATTGAGAAACAAGTAGACCAACTGAAAGGAATAATAATAATTGAAATAGTCCACTGCAGTTTTTATATTAATAATAATATTCCTGACGTCAGTCATTCTGCCTGAAGGAACATTGTTAGATTGTAAAATGTTGCCTAGGTAGTTTTTAACATTTTTATAGAATTGGTAGATTATGAAGGAGAAGAGAGAAATTTGGACGACGTTGATTGTGTTGAAGAAAAGAGTTATATAAAACAAGCAATTCTTAATATTAAGTGGCATAATATTCAACAGATGTGACGAATATACTGTTCCAATTGTTGTACCAGTTAAAACCAAGCTGAAGATGAATATGGAAATAACAAGCTTTTGATATTTCATGGCGTAGGTTTTGACCAAGGCGGCGATGACAGTTTCCAGCTTGAAGAATATCAAGATCATGGTTTTAAGGTTGTTCAAGTTCCACCAAGTGAAGACAAAGTTTGCGATAAACTGTCCGTTGCAAGTTACAATCATAGCTATCTTTATAAACTGGTTGAATCGACTTTGCTGCGGCATCGTGAAAGCATCATAAACCACGAAACTCCCATAGATGCAAACGATAAATATTCCATAAATGATCGTGCCTTTTGATGTCTTTACTTGTCCGTCGGATATGTTTACAGGCGTATAACCGAAAGCTTTTCCAAAGGCTAGCAGAGTTTTAATATAAGGTTTTAGAGACATATTTGCCTATTACTTACTACTTGTTTTCGTGGAGTTGCAGTAACGAATGAAGTCCATTACAAGAATCGTTGAAGCAATCGGAAAACGTTAATCGAGACAACTATAAATGTATTTTGAAATATAAAAAATAAATTATATTACTATCATTGTTTTTAATCGAAAAAACCATTAATAATAGATTGTTTAAAAGCATATAATTTCATCAAACTAAATAAGGCCAAACGATAATAAACAAAGCTATATATGATTGATCTAAACTAGACCAAACAAGAGTAAATAAGGCTAGACAAGAGTAAATAAAATTAGACAAGAGTAAATAAGACTAGACAAGACTGCACAAGACTGGACAAGAGGAAATAAAACTAGAACAGACTGTACAAGATTCATCATCATTGGCACGACAACCCGGGTTGAGTCTTGGCCTCCTCTAGTATTTTTTAGCCTCCACCGGTTTCGGTCTCTAGCGCCTCTTCTCCAGTTTGGCACCTTAATAGGGAATATGCATGAAATTTAAATTTGGTTCAAATATTTTTTTTCTGAATCTTTATTGATCTGACATTTGTACTAAACCATTATTTTAGTAATTAATATTTTTTTAATTAAATTAAGTGAGAAATTCAAATTTGTAAAACGCAACAACATTGGTTAAAAGTTTTAACCAATGGTGTTGGTAATGGTGACGTCAGAACATAACTCCGTTATATGGCTCCGTTATATGGCTCCTATATGGCTCCTTTCAGGAATATTAATCTCCTTTCAGGAGGTTTGCAATCATCATCGCTATCTTCATCTTGCAAGCGGTAGCTCGCAGTAACTCTTGGGATGTGATATCATACCATCTCAGGTTACGCAGCTATGAGTATCTGCGTCTACCGCTGTTCCGTTTGTCTATTACTTTGGCCTGTATTATCAGTTGAAGCAACTCATACTTTTCTCCTCTGGATATATGGCCTAGATATTGTAGCTTCCTTCCTTTTCTTGTTTGCATGATTTCTCGTTGCTTGTTCATGCGTTCCATTACTAGTGTTCGTCACTTTGCCCGTCTGGTATTTTAAGCATTCGTCTATAACACCACATCTCAAAGGCTTCTAGCTTTTTTATTTGTGTTTCTTTTAAAGTCCATGCTTCCA
The DNA here is from genome assembly GCA_944588485.1 of Phosphuga atrata. NCBI lineage: Eukaryota > Metazoa > Arthropoda > Insecta > Coleoptera > Silphidae > Phosphuga > Phosphuga atrata. The sequence goes on from OX155902.1 coordinate 48,448,766, forward strand.
TTCCATATAGTAGAATGGAGAACACATAGCCTCTTAGTATTTTTGTACGTAGATCAAGTTTTACTTGTCTGTCACAAAGAAACACACGCATTTTAAGAAATGTGCTTCTGGCCATTTCAACTCTGGTTTTAATTTCTAGGGTTTGATCTATTGTATTGGTTATTCCTGTACCAAGGTATTCATATTTAATTGCCTTTTCTATACGCGTGTTATCGATGTTTAAGTCTTGATATTATGTTCTGCCTTTTGTTATGACCATATACTTCGTCTTCTTCAGATTCATCTTCAGACCGTATTGTATGCCGATGTCGTTTAGCTTGTTTGTTAAGCTCTGGAGATCTGCAACATTCTCTGCTATAATAACAGTATCATCGGCATACCTCAAGTTGTTAATCGTCTGACCATTTATTGTGATTCCAGTGTGTTCTTCACTTAGCGCCTCTCTGAATATTTCTTCGGAGTATAGAGACAGTATACAACCCTGTCGTACTTATTTTAGTATCTGTATTTCGTCAGATTCGTCGTTGTACACTTTTATCGTGGCTGTTTGGTTCCAGTAAAGTGATTCAATAATCTGAATGTCTCGCGAGTCGATGTTTCGTTTGTTTCAGTAGATCTATTAGAATATCATGGCGTACATTATCAAAGGCCTTTTCATAATCTATGCAGCATACGTGTATATCTAGGTTCATGTCTAAACATCTTTGCGTTAATACATTAAAACTGAATAATGCCTCCCTTGTACTAAAACCATTCCTGAAACCAAATTGAGTGTTTCGGATGTCATTTTATAGCTTGTTGTATAGTCTCTTGTGAATGACTGAGAAATGCTTTCAGTGTATGACACATTAGACTAATAGTCCTATAGCCACTATACTCTCTGGCATTTGGTTTTTTTGGTAAAGTTATGAAGGTAAATTTTATCCATTGTTTAGGTATCATTGGTTCTGTATATTGTATTAAATAGATCTACCATAATATCGAGCTGGTCCTTATTTATTAGTTTTAACAGTTCGCTTGGTATTTCGTCTGGTCCTACAGCTTTTCCGCTTTTTAATGTCTTTATGGCAAAGAGAACTTCTTCTTTCAATATGTTTGGTCCTTCTGTCATATTCTGCTTAGTTCTAGTACCTCTTGTGTCATGAAATAATTCTTCTATATATTCTTTCCATCTTATTAGTTTTAGTGTTGGTTCTACTATGATCTTCCCTTTTTTATTTTTGATAATGATGGTTTGTCTTTTTCGCGTTGTTCCTGTTAATTCTTTGATTTCTTTGTGTAAATTTCTGTTATCGTATTTCGATTGTAGCTCTTCTATATATTCACATTTTACAGTTAGCCATTTTTCTTCGTCATTGAACTCTATATATATATATAGTTCAATGACAATACGGAGTTATGTTCTGACGTCAGATATATATACATTTATATATATATATATATATATATATATATATATATATATATATATATATATATATATATAGTTCAATGCGTATTGTTTACATTTGTATTGCATTGCAGGTTAGAAAACGTAGTAATAACGTGTTGTGAATTTATTTATTGTGTAAGTGTAAAGCATCCTAGTGAGACTAGAAATCATTTAAGACCGTAAGAGATTAGACAGGTAGAGATTATAAAAGATACAATATCTCTTAGAATTTCAGAAATTTGGTAATGGATATTTTTTAATGGATTTTACAATAGGGTTTCTTAAGAATTTGGAAATTTCAGGTTAATTCCTACAACCTGGCCGTCTAGTAGGTGGCAGAAAATGCAACTAACGTGGCAGCTCAGTGGCGTTGCGCGGGAACACACTATATATATATATATATATATATATATATATATATATATATATAAATATATATATATATATATATATATATATATATATATATATATATATATATTCAACTTATTTTCACTACGCCTCTGTCTCCCATTGTAATGCGCATGTCCGAAATTGTAATGCGCATGCACCAAATTTATAAAAACGACACCACTAAGTTTTTTCCGGTCAGGTTGTAGGAATTTACCAAATTTCATAAAGTACATTTTATGACCAGATTATAGAAACAATACCCGACAAACGATTCCTCATACCTGGTAGGAGATATAAAAACGCTTACCCCCGAAAAACAATTCAGTTCACCAAGTTCACCTGAACAATTCAACCCGACCAGTTCACTCCGAGCCACAGTCACGCCAAGCAGTTCATAAGTTCATACCAAGTTGCATCGTTGAGGACACCCACAAGACAATGACTGATAGTGGTTTTGTGAAAGCACAATCTGACAATCTACCCAGAATAGATGCATTCATGATGTCATCTTATTTTCATTCAAATCCAAATTTCAAAAGAAGTCCGTATTTTGGAGGTAGATTTTGATAATGAACTGTGCGTAACTCTGTTAGAAAAATGCATCCTGTTTTGGAATCGTGCCATCTTTCCAAAACTTATAATAAAATAAATGTACATTATCATTGAAATTCTTTATATTATTTTAAATAAAACAAAGCTTTATTTGTATTTACTTTTTTATTAAGAAATCTTGCATATTTATTAATCCACAAGCTATTATTATCACTTCATCTATGAAGTGGATTAAATTGTGGTGGACGCAAGCATGAGGAAGCAGCATGTGAAACTCCCTTAATTTTATTTATCACATGTTCCACATGAATCCTCAATGCCGCAATCTGTTTTGATAGTTTCACTTCTTGTTTTGAGCTTGGTGACAACTTTGAAACTGATGGTGGCCTTATAAGATCTTTTAGCTTCTAATAAACATGACAAATCTTTGAAGCCTCTATCTGCCATCACTGCTTGGTTAGGTGGTAAACACTCCAAGTAACCACAGTCTTGAACTATCAAAACATCTGTAGCCCTTCCGCTATAACCTTCAGAAATAAAATTAACCAACCCATCAGGTGTGCATGAAATTAAATACTTCAAGGTATTGCATTTTTTGTACTGTGACCAAGTAAGTGATTGGTGGACTGCATCAGATGGTTTCTCAATCTGAATTTCAAGGCAGTCGATGATAGAAACAACATCTGCATACCGGGACCTAAATGATATGGGTAGCTTTTTGTAGATTTCTTGTGGTGTTGGCCATGAAATTTGATTTTTCATTTTTTCAGCTATAATAGGTATGCTTTTACTGAATATTCTGCTTATTGTACTTTGTGAATATCCAAATTGTAAAGCTAATATATTAAATGACTCGTTTAATTTTATTTTCTTTAGATTAATTAATATATCTATGGTAGCAAGGGGTAGATTTTGACTTAATAATTTTACTATATGATATGATTTTTTAGGAAATCCGAAGAACATTTTAGGCTCTTTTTCTATAACAGTTAACATGACAGTACGCATTAGACTTGCTAAATGTTTTTCATTCTCCGAGTATTCATCTTGCATCCAGCTTGATTCGGATGAACAACTTGGTACATAATCTTGAGATTTCACTGAAGAATTAGAAGACATTGACGTATGATCTGGGCTATCGGCAAACAATTGTTTTTTGGCAAATGATTTTATTGGTGATGTTGCAATATTTGTTAATGAAGGAGGACATTTTAATGGAGATAGTGCTACATTTTTCTTGTCTATACTTAGTTTTAAAAATCACTTGCACAGCTTTATCAATAAGTTGTATATTTTCAATCTCGGATGAATTAATTTTTTCAATATGGGAAGAACAGGATGCTGCTTCATCGTTATTTGTTTGTGGTGGTTTAATATTCACTTGCACAGCTTTATCAATAACTTGTTTATATTCATTCTCCGATGATTTAATTTCTTCAATATGTGAAGAACAGGATTTTGCTTCATCGTTATTTGTTTGTGGTGGTTCACATATTTCCAGAACATCACTACTACTGGCAGTAGACTCCGAGAGAGCTTCTTCTATCAGTGCTGACCGTTTTCTCTTGATAGCACCCATTCTTAAAACGGGTGGCTGCATATTTCGATTTTGGTAATGAAATTTGTGAGGTAGAACTCCTTTATTTAATGTTGTATTGTACATAATGTTGTGTATCCCCCTCTATCTGTAATTAAAGATGTATTGTAAATATAAAAACAAAATACATAAGTAGGTTTAACTTTGTAAACTGGATTTAGATAGTTATCTACTGCTTGTGTGATTGATTTTCAATACAAAACTTACTTCTGATTAACTGAAATCATATTAGGTATCGAAATAAGTTATACTTACATTAAAGTGATCTTCACAACAATGTAAACAACTTATTGCAGATATTTCATCTCATCTGATAGCCTTACACCATTCCCTACGTTTTTCTTCACCTGTCGGGACTGAAAAAAACACTTTATCGGGTGTATTTACGGTAGTGTTCTTGCATTGAGGCACTAAGCAACACCTATAACCTGGCGGATTTTTAGTTTTCTTCATTGTGAACTAGGTTAAGAACGAGAACACGTGTAGTAAACAAACAATCGACTAGACTCTAAGGCCGCGGTCCGAATTGCGCATGTCCATATAATCGTGTCGTGACGTCATCAACGGAGAGCGCGCCCAAATGGTGGCGTTTAATCAGCTCAAAATTATTCTCTATTTTAAATATTTTTTTAACATAATTAAAGCATTTTTAAACAGTATTTATATTTTTTACTATGTTATAACGGTGTAAATAGTGAAATAAACAAAAAAAAAAAATTGATGCATATTCCCTATTGCTCGTGCATCTTGGTCTATCCCGTCGCTCCATCTGAGTCTTTCCTGCTTTCTCCGCCCTTCTGGTTTGCTTGTATATATTTTATTAATGGTTGTTTTTCCATCTGCCCTTAGAACGTGTCCAGCCATTGCAGTCTACTCACTTTAATTTTTATTATGATGTCGTTGTCTCCATATAATTCGTATAGTTCTGCGTTGTATCTTCTTTTCCATTGGTTGTCTACATTTATGGCTCCGTATATTCGTCGTAATATTTTTCTATCGAAGGTGGCAATTAGTTTTTAAACGTTCTTTGTTATCGCCGAACCGTATTTCATAACTATTATAATGAGTGTTTGTGTAACTGGTATAATGTTATATATTGGATGTTCGGGTAAGTGTCCTGGATATAAAGTATTGCCTGAGGGCATAGTAACATTTATTTGCTAAGACTAAGAGTCTTCTTCTAATTTCTTCCTTCGCGTTGTTTTGCCTATTTACTAGTGAGCCCAGATATATGAATTCCTGTACCACTTCGATGTTGTATTCTCCGATGGTCAGGTTTTGCCCAGTCCTGATCGCTCTTACATTTGCGGTTTCTATCATGTGTTTCGTCTTGCTTTCGTTTACTTGCAGACCCATTGTTCTGCTGGCTTCCTCGATTATTATAAATGACTCCTTGGCCGATGCGACCGATCTATCTATTATGTCTATGTCGTCTGCATATGCCAGTATTTGGGTCGATTTGTTAAAGATTGTGCTTGTAGTTTGTACCTAATTACTTTCTCTAGTGTTATTTTAAATAGCAGGCACGCCAGTGCATCGCCTTGCCGCAGTCCTCTTTGTGTGCTAAATTGCTCTGATGTGTCACTTTGTATTTTGACTGCACACCGGACGTTTGTTGATGTCATCAGAGTAAGTTCTACTAGTTTTTGGGGTATCTTAAATTCTTGCATAGCTTCGATCTGTTAATATTATCGTATGCCGCCTCAGAGTGGCGCAACGAGCCATGGAACGTTCCATGCTCGGAATTACATTGCGAGATAAAGTGCGGAATGAAGTACTAAGACACGATCTGGGGTTAGCGATGCAATTGAAGTAATAACCAAACTAAAATGGAACTGGTCCGGGCATGTCGCAAGGATGCCAAACAACAGATGGACCAAAAAGATCCTGGAATGGCGACCTAGACAGGAGGCATACAGAAGTAGAGGACGCCCACCCACCCGATGGACAGACGATGTGAAACGCATCGCCACCAACTGGATGCAAGAAGCACAAGATAGAAGTAGATGGAAGATGTTAAGAGAGGCCTATGTCCAGCAGTGGACGAGACAGGCTGAATAAAGAAGAAGAAGAAGAAGATGCCGCCTTAAAGTCGAAAAATGTGTGATATGTCTATGGTCTATACTCCATTCGTTTTCTCTAGTATCTGTCGTAACGTAAACAGCTGGTCAGTGGTTGATTTGTTGGGTCGAAAGCCGCACTGATACTCTCCGACAATGTCTTATCTACGATAGCATAAATTAATAGTCTATTGTATAGTATGTTGGAGAGGAGTTTGTATATTGTGTTGAGGAGTGTAATTCCCCTATAGTTGCCGCATAGTAGTTGGTCCCCTTTCTTGTGCAGGGATTATGCCAAGGTTCCATTCCGCTGGCATTGTTTGGGTCTTCAATACGTCTATTATTATTTGATGGATCTGGTCTGCTGGTGCTTCTCCTCCGCTTTTAAGTAGTTCTGCTGCGATTCCATCGCTTCCTGGCGACTTATTATTGTTCAGCTTTTTGATTGCGTCTATGACTTCTTCGTAGGTTGGTATGGGGGTATCCTCATATGCATTTTGTGCAGTCGGACTTGCTTGTGTTGCTATATTTCCAGCTTCTTCGTCGTCGTTTAACAGTTCTTGGAAATGTTCCGTCCAGCGTTTAAGAATTTCGGGCTTTGTATTTAGGATTTTTCCTTCCTTATCTCTGCACTTAGTGATTCTGGGCATAAGCTCCCTCCTTGATTCGTTTACCTTCTGGAAGAATTTCCTGGTTTCATTCTGTTTCCGTGAGGCCTCTATTTCTTCAATTTTCTTGTTTTCGAACGTGTACCCGCTTTTCCTCTCGTCTCCGTTGTTTGTATAGTTCAGCTGCGTTTCTTGTGTTATGTCTTCGCTGCATTGCTTTATAGGCTTGATTTTTCCTGTCGGTTGCTTCTCGGCATTCCTCCTCAAACCATCCATTTGTCTTGGCTCCCGTGGTCGTGCCTAGTACCTCGCTTGCGGCTGCTTTTATTGCTGTTTTGCACTTTTCACATCGCTCTTCGGCCCCGATTTCTCTATTTTCTGTTGGTTGCTGTAGTTTGTTGCTTATATTTTCGAAAAGCTCTTGCTTGCATGTATCTTCTTTCAATTTTTAGGGTTCCGTACCGAAAACGGAACCCTTATAGGATCACTTTGTTGTCCGTCTGTCTGTCTGTCTGTCTGTCCGTCTGTCTGTCTGTCAAGACCATTTTTCTCAGGAACGCGTAGAGGTAACAAGTTGACATTTGTATCAAATACTCGGGTCTGCGGTCTCTTTCAGCTGTGCAAAAATCAAACTTGTAAGTCAACGCGATCAAAAGATATGACCGTTTATGTCGCATATTTTGCGATTTCACAAGGAAATCAAAACCTATAGGGTACTTCCCGTTGACCTAGAATCATGAAATTTGGCAAGAAGCGGTGTCTTACAGCACATGTAAAGGGAAAAATCTGAAAACCGTAAATATGTAGTTTAATTACAAGAAAAATGCGAATTTACTATTAGAAACTTATGAAAATACACTAATGTTGTCGTAGTGGTATTGTCAGGCTCCGGAAGCATATGGGTTGCATACAGTTAGGTCCTATTTGGTTAGGTCCGAATGTTAAAAAGTAAGTATGTGTTGGACCCAAGCTGTTTATTTTGAATTTCTTTGTTTATATTCGTTATGCATTTTATCACGTACGCTCTATATACATAATATATACAGGGTATATATTATGTCTAAATTTTGCTTGTTTATAACCGATATGCGACATACTCAAGTCCCGTAACATCTTGTATATATTATATTTCGTCTAATTTTTTTTTATAATCTACATAGGGGGAGGTGGGGCAGATTGATTCACAAAAATTGAAAATCAAATAACATAAGTATAAACGTAATATGTTTTATTTATTTTCAACTCAACGTCTAGCTAAATGTATAAATATTATAATGTCAAGGATCAAAATTGTTTAAGATGTTATAGAAAAGAAAAATTACGTGTTTTGTAAAAAATGGATTTTGAATCATTCTGCCCCACCAACGGGGTACTTAGATACATCACTTGGGGCACTTTAATACAGAATGGAAATTGTATGAAATGGTTATATTATATCACTAAAAGATAGATAATCCCATTATCACGACAATAGTTAACAGCTTTAGTAGAAATATGTGATTCGTGGTTTGCACAAATAGTAAGAATTGGGTTATCTTTAGTGCACAGGTGTCACCCACCCGCTCCTGTTTGCTAAACCAAGACTATATACATATGATAATTGGGACGAGTTTTGTTTGTTTACTAGCAACGCCTTAACAAGTTAACTCCACAAAAAAAAGATACCTTACTTACAAGTTTGTACGGAACCCTCGGTGCGCGAGTCACAACTCACACTTGGCCTCCTTCCTGGCTTCCTTGACCGTTGATATTCTGGCTCTCAGTTTTGCTGCCATTAGGTACTGGTCTAAATCCACATTTGCGCCACTGTATGTTCTCACGTCTAGGCGTCAATTAGGATGTGGTCTATCTGATTGAATGTGGTCTGTCCATCTAGTGACCGCCAGGTTCTTTTGTGGTCGAATCTTGTGCTACTTACTATCGTATTTCTTGCAGATGCAAAGTTCATCAGTCTCTCTCCATTGGGGCTCGTGTCCTCGTGGAGGCTGTGCGTTCCTATATGATCCCTATAGATGGCTTCTCTACCCAGTCTTGCGTTAAAGTCGCCCAGGACGATTTTGATGTCGTTTTCTGGGCATTCGTCACATGTTCGTTCTAAGTTGTCATAGAAGTCATCCTTTTCGTCGTCTTCTTTGTCTTCCGTGGGGGCATGTGCATTTATGAGGCTTATGTTGAAGAATCTTCCTCGGATCCTGAGCCGGCATATTCTCTTGTCAATTGGGGCGAAATCCATGACTAGTTGCCTAACTTTTCCGTTGACTACAAATCCACACCCGAAGGCGTGTTCACTGTTCTACAGCTGTAATACACGTCGGTGTTGCGCTTCTGCAAGATTACATTTTTAAGCCTTCTTATTTCTTGTATGGCAGTTATATTGGTTTGGTATTCTGGAAGGGTATCGGTTAATTCTTTCAGTGCACCAGTTCTATAGAGGGTTCGCACGTTCCATGTACAAATTCTTAAATCGTTGTCCATATTTCGTTTGCCGTGTCGTTGCCGTTGGTTCCGTTCAGTTCGAGGCAAATCTTGGGGTTATTAGTCCCTCGCCACAACCCTTCTCCTTTGTCTGGGCTTGGGACCGGCAACAGCGGTCGCAGGGCTACTCAATCCACCCAATGACCACCGCATGCGGAGTTACTGTACAAGACTAGACAGGTGTAAATAAGACTAGATAAGACTGAAAAAGATGGGACAAGCCTGGAGTAGACTGGACAAGACTAAACAAGATTTGACAAGACTTAGCAAAACCAAGCTAGACAAAAAACCTGACAAGACTAGATACAACCAGAGAAGTCCAGGTAAGACCAGACAAGACCAGAGAGGACCAGACAAGACCAGGCAAGACCAAAGAAGACCAGACAAGGTTAGACAAGAACAGACATGACCAGAGAGGACCAGACAAGACTACTCTAATAGTACTTCATAATAACGATTGGAATCTTGATTTACCCCATTTTAAATATTTGTGATGAAATAGTGATACATTAAGAACTAGACTACCTAAAGTAGTCAAGCTATTCTCAGTTACTTCCTGTATTATCTAGCTTTAAGTCAAGAAGAAGTAATTTAGAATGAGTCGACTAGTTCGTTTATAATTGAGAGGAATTAATGAAAATATTACGCAATATCGATTAGTTTTACAGAGTTTTCAATCTTGCGTACATTAATAAGAAAAGAAATTGTTTTAGAATTCGATTTAAAAACTTGTGAAGTGAAAAACGTAAGAGAAGAAACTTTATGAACAATTAGGTATTTTTTGTCCCAATTAACTAATTTAAGATAGACACTTATCTATACAAATACGTTGTGGAAATTGCAATATAAAAAAAAATAGATCCTGGAATGTAATGTAAGTCACCCATCTCTTCTAGTAACTACCGTGGCTGATGCAATAGCCATCTGTTTAAAAGGATCATAATATATTTTGTATACTCAACTGTTGCAAACCGTGAAATGTACATCTAGATCGTGGTTCGTAAACTTTTATTGCTGCTGACACCCCAAAATTATTTATTGTAACTCACGGCATCCTGCAATCCTTTCATCTCCTTTGAATAGTATTACTCGTTTTTAGTTTTGATTTTCACCATAGTAGAAAAGCCAAACTCGCATAAATATGAAGTTGTAGGAGAATTTTGAGTGCTCGTATTCGGGATATTCTTTTTTAATCTCATTCCAGAAGCAATGGAGGTTCAATTTCTCGTGTTTTACTTTGAGTGCTCGATCATTTCGAATATTCATCAAGTTCCAAATAATTTTTTTCCATCATCAATGGACTTCTTATCCGATCATTCGAACATGATTTTTAAAATAATTATCAACTTTTGTCTCAAAAGTTGTTAAATACTCAATAATGAGTTGCCGAATTTGGTTATTTTCTGTTCTATTAGTTCTTGAAAACATTCCCATATTACCCTAGGTTACTTCCTTTATCCACAACTTCAATTTGTATTTGAAAGCCACTACTTTGTCTGAAGAAGTTAAAATATTTTTATTTCTTCCCTGTATACTGGAGTTTAATTTAATAAGTTTTTTCAAAACTATCTGCCAAATAAACCAGCTTTGCATGCCATCGTACAGCAATAATTCGCAATATATATATATATATATATATATATATATATATATATATATATATATATATATATTGCTTTTCTTCTTCAAAAAATAGTAATAATTCTGCTTTCAAATCGTAAAAACAACTAAAAACACGCGATTTAGAAAGCCATATTACTTCTATATGAAGAATAAGATTTTTATATTGAGATCCCATTTCTTCATGAAGTTTATTAAACAAAAGTGACTTCAGAGGTTTGTAGATTGCAGGTTGTAGATTTCGGTGGTGACTTGAACTGCGACCTTCATAGATCTATTGTAACCCACCCTCTTCCTCTAATTGTTGGTCGCCTCCTCTAGTCCTGATTCCTTTAGGAATTCCAAGATCTGGTTGGGATTCAAGGACTGCAACTCCTCTGCGTTCAAGCAGTGGGACTAAAGAAACATCTGTCTCTTGCGGAGCAGGGCTCCGCAGTCTTCAGAGGTTTACCATGTTAACTACCTTGTTCAAGACACATTACAAGTCCTTATTTACGGATTTTGCAACAAAAGCTTCACGGTCTATAAAATAATATCTTGATACGATAAGAGACACAAAGCCCTTTATGGAACCGACCATAGATGGTACACCATCCGTACATACGTGGTGTGTTAGAAAAGTATCCGACCTTTAGGCGGTAAAAAAACTGGCATACCTGGAGAGTTGGAAACCTAATCACCCTCAAAGTAGTCTCTCTGGGACTCCACACACTTCTCCCAGCGGTGCGGCCATTGTTGGAAGCATTCCGAAAAAGCCTCTTTCGGAATCGACTTTAGCTCGGGTGTCGTTGCAGCCATAATGTCCTCTCTTGTCTGAAATCGCGTTCCTTTCAATGGCCTCTTGACTTTGGGGAATAGCCAGAAGCCGCAGGGGGCCATATCAGGAGAGTAAGGGGCCTTTCGAATCAGAGGAGTCTGTTTTTTCGACAACAAATTGTGAACCAAGGGCGAAGAATGTGTTGGAGCATTGTCGTGATGGAGTCGCCAATTTCCTGATGACCACAACTCCAGTCGCTTGCGCGGCACAGCATCTCGTAGGCGACGTAGGGCATCCCTCATTTCACTTGCATTGAAAAACTGACGAGAGCACTACACACTACGTCACTCGAACACTGCTCGACAGCAACTGACGCTATCTACAGGCGGGAAAAAATTCACGCATGCGCACGAAGGTTCAAGGTCGGCTCATGCAAGCGTGCTTGATTCAAATCCATCAGGTTTTCAAAATAAAAATAAGGTCGGATACTTTTCTAACAGACCACGTATACCAAAACATGTTTCTCAATACTGATCTAAAATATTAAAAACATCAGCCCCAGTCGTTCTTTCAAATTGTATAAATTTGTATAAATCGCGTGTATATTAATAACTAAGCTTTCAGTACTTTTATCATCAACTTGCAATGTTTTCATCAACTTGCAAAGTGTACATATTAGCTTCTTTCATTTTCAAAACAACATTTTCTTCTATGTTATTAGACATTTCATTAATACGACTTCGTACTGTGTCGTCTAATAAAGAAATTTTCTTGATTTGAGTTACAGCTGCTTCTCCGAGCACTACCATTACAATTGCTAAACATGACGGTAAAATTAATGTTTCTAGTCTTGTATGTGGTTTCATTTGCTGTGCTATAATTTCAGCGGCTCTTGTACAAATACTGGTCTCTTGACCACGATCAGAAATTTTAAATTGTTTTGTAAAACTACGTGTTGTGTTCTCGTTGTGAAACAAGCAGTCTTTTAACTTTCTTAAAGTATTTCATAGATCAGCTTCACACGCCTATAACTAATTCATAAGTCATGTTAGGAAATTGAAACTTACAGTGTTATGTTCCCTAAGGTTTCATTTATATTATTCCGAAATTTTCAGTAATTTACACAGATTAGTTTTTTTTTATTGCAAATTTTCTGTAAAAAACTATCGAACTGAGCTATCAAATTGAAACTTTCTTGCACTATCTAGCTTCTTTACATCTTGTATTATCTAGCTTCAAGTCAAAGAAGATTAATTTAGAACTAGTCGATTATTTCGTTTGTAATTGATGAATCAGAATCAGAACTACTTATCGTATTATTTAGATCAGTGATTCTCAACCTTTTTTCTCTTGCGGTACTCTTTCAACAACATCAAAAATTGGCGGCACACTGACAATAAAATGAGTTTAATAGTCATTTATTATGAAACGGTGTTTAGAGTTAAACCTTAACTTTATCCGCGAGTGAAACACAAACTTTTATTCAATTTTGCTTTTGTTTAAACAAGAAACAATTCAAAGAAAAGTTGGTCATGATTGTGGTGTTCTCATGGCAACCATAAAATTGTTGATTTATGCGTCAAAATTTTGCTTAGAGTATTTATTGTGTTTAATTAATTTGTGTTTTATTAATCGTAGCTGGATACATCCGAAGAATTATTGTTAGATGGTGACGCGGAAAGATTACTCCGGCAAAAATCATGGGATTTGTAAAAAAAAATGTAGGTATAATAAGTTGTGTGATTGGCGATCAAAAAAGAACATCAGCGCACATTTAGGATTATGTTTACGGAGCTCGTAAGTGAGTTATATTGATGCGCTGCCATGAAGACTTTTATTGCACTAGTGAATAAATCACTGTTTTATTGATCCGTATGCAAGGAATTAAACATGACTTTATGAGGCAAAATTGATTAAATATAAAACTCGGATTATAGCGCATGTAAGGAGGGCGTCCAAGTCTCAAGGTAAGAGGTAATTATTGGAATTATTTTTTATTATTTTGGATCGAGAGGTCGCGCTACCGCGTGATTATGGTCTGCATTTATTTATTCTAATATTACGCAATCTAACCTATAACCCAACCTAGGTTAAAACCGTGAAATCAGTAATATATTGTCTTTTTACGTTCGTTCTAATTTCTGCCACGGCTTACATACATCGAACTACGTTTTAGCCGAAAACTCTGCTAGTAAATAGTTTTGTTTGGGTTTAATCCAGATTTGTAGTAAATCTATACATGGATGCTGTATCAAAGTAATACCAAATAATTTTTATTTTTTGCACTTCTAAAATTTGATGGCACACATCAAGAATTTGGCGGCACGGTCGTTGAGAATCGCTGATTGATATACGTCAAAATGAACTAGACAAGTCTACAGCTACTCCTTTTAGAATTGACGAATTTGAGAAACTAATTTAATCTTGATGGAGACAATTCTACTACTACTGAAAATTACTTAATTAAATTAGATAGATTAGTCCAGCTAGTCTAAATGTTTTGTCCTGTTATCTAGCTTTAAACATCATGAAAGTAATCTAGACTAACAATAAGTCTACTATACTCGGGTCGGCGAGAGAATGCAGCTGTACTGCGCCTAGATTTGAGGGGCGTTATCCTCCTAGTGTAGTTGACCCTCTAGCTACCTCCTCGGTAGTTTCAATGCGGGAGACCCGGGATTGAGTCCAGGTTGGGGAGGCGACAACTAGGGCGGTTTTCATTAACCATCCAGAATAAATGCAAAATATGCGATACCGGGGTGGTGCATTCTAAAAGTCAAAGTTGAATAGGGGGTTTGTAGATGTAGATTGTAGATATGGTGGTGACGACTTGTACCCCACCCTCCTCCTCCAAACGTTAGTGTACTTACCCATTTAGAGCGCCTCCTCTAATCCTGATTCCTTTATCAATTTCAGGATCTGGGTGGGATTCAAGGCCTGCAGATCTTCTGTGTTCAAGCAGTGAGCCCCGACGTACATCTGTCTCTTGCGGAGTAGTGCTCCGCAGTCTTTGAGCAGATGTATGGAGGTTTCCTCTGCTGAACCACAGAATCTGCATCCGTCAGCTTCCTCTAAGCCTAGGGCTTTGAGATGTTTCCTAAGTCTGCACTGTCCCGTGAGGACTCCTGTCAGAATTCTAAGTTTGCTCCTGCTTAATTTCAGGCAAGCTTTTGTTCTTTTCTGGTTAAAAGATCCAAGCATCACTTTGGACTGCCTTAGCCCTGGAAGTTCTTTCCAGGTTTTCATCCATTGTTCTCTTGTTTCTTCATCTAAGCTTTTGTGGATGGTATTCACACTCATGTCGCAAAAGGATTCCGGACTTATAAAGGGACTACTGGGTCCCTTGTTTACTAGGTGATCGGCTTCTTCGTTTCCGTCTATACCAGTGTGTCCGGGTAGTCAGTATAGCGATACTTTATTGTTTTTGCCAAGCTTGTTTAGATTTCCCACACAGTCCCATACCAGTTTGGATCTGATGGCGTATGAGCTAATGGCCTTGATGACTGCTTGGCTGTCTGACAGGATAGCAATTCGTTTTTTACGATAATTCCTGTCGAGGTTAAACTGTGCCTATCTTTCGATTGCCTGTACCTCTGCCTGGAAAATACTTGGGAATGTTCCCATGAATTCGAAGTATTTTGTACGAGGTCCAAACACTCCTGTACCAGTACCTTCCTTTGTCTTCGATCCATCTGTATACCACTTGATAGCATTTTGCTTTATGTGGTATGTTGAGGATTCGTCGCTCCAATCGGCTTTACTACTACGCATTGCTGTGTAGTTTTTCTCGAAGTGGTATTTGCATACCATTTCGTCTTTTGGTGCTTCCAGCCAGAGGATCTTGGCAGCGAGGCTATTTCGGTCTCTGCTCACGATTATTTTACCTATGCCTATTCCTTCCTTGCTGAACCTTACAATCGCCGATCTGACGGCCCTTTTGGCGGCACCACAAGGTGCAGCGGAGTCAGATCCAGCAGCAGCTCCATTGCTGCTGTCGGACATGACCCCATCGCCCCCGTGATGCAGACACACGCCAGTATTTAAATTTTCTCAAGCTGTTTCCTCATAGACGCCAGCTTGGTTCTACTTCCCCATGCAACTGCCCCATAAGTGATCGCACGTCTCACTATCATGGTGTACATCCATAGCAGGATTGTTGGGTTACAACCCCACGTTTATCCTGCCAGATTCCTGCATACCATTAGAGCGCGTTTGGCTTTACCTACCGCTGCCTCAGCGTGTCTCTTCCATATGAGTTTGCTATCTAGTGTGATACCCAGATGCCTTATCTTCTGTTTGTATTCTACTGCCCTCCCATCTTACAGTATGGGCTGTAGGCAGTTTAGTTTTTTCCTTCTAGTAAATGGTATCACCGTAGTTTTGCTCGGGTTGAGTCTCAGTTCCACTGTTTGATACCATCTACTAGTCACTTTGAGGCCTCTCTGAACGATTTCACAGAGCGTTCCCTCAAACAATCCTCTGGCCATTATGACTATGTCATCGGCGTAACCTTGACATTTGATGTCTAGGTCGTTCAGCCTAATAGCCAGTAGTTCAACAACTACCAGCATCCACATTAGTGGTGATAGCACACCTCTCTGTGGGCACCCTCGAGTTGTGTAGATATTAATGGTGTCTCTTCCCACTTGTGTCTCCGTCGTTCTGGTTCTCAGCATTTCTCCCATCCACTTTGAGATAGTGCTGTCGATATTGTACATTTGTGTGAGGTGTTGTCAAGGGCTCCTTCTATATTCAAGAAGGCACATAACGCTACTTCCTTTGTCTCTATTGCTGCTTCTATTTCATTTGTCAGCTGATACAAGGCGGTTTCTGTGGATTTCCCTGCTCAGTATGCATGCTGACAGTTGCGTAGTGGTGCACCTACCAGCACTATTGTCCTAAGGTAATTATCGATTTCCTTCTTCATTGTTTTTAACATAAAAGATTTTAGACTAATGGGTCTAAATGACTTCGGTTAAGTGGTGTCTTTCTTCTCCACCTTCTGTATGAATACCACTTTAGCCCTTCTCCATAGCTCTGGTATGTATCCGAGTGCTAAACTACTTCTAAAGATTCTTAGAAGATACGGCATTAGTTCTCCCCCCCCCCCCCCCTTTTGTAGGAAGGCGGGAACTAGTCCGTCCACAACTGGGGCTTTAAATGGCTGGAAAGTGCCAATAGCCCATTTGATTCGGTTTTCCTTACAGATGGACGCGGCGCTCTACCAGTCAGCCCGACTTGGTCTCTGTAGTTGCATCAAGCTCTCGGTCCCTTTGTATTTTTTACATCCCGAAAATTGGGTTTCTAGTAGGAAGAGAGCTCTCTGCTCTTCATCCTCCGTGAAGCTCCCATCCGGTGTCTTGAGAGTGGTTGTCATTTCCACTCTATCCTTCGCTAGTGCTTTGTGCAATCTAGCTGCCATCGGGGTGGATTATATGTTTTCGCAGAAGGTCCTAAAGTTTTTCCTTTTTGCCCTTTTGATCTCTTTGTTGTAGGTGGTAAGCACCTCGGAGTATTCTAGCCAATTTCCGTATTGCTTAGCTTTGTTGACAAGCTTACGTACTTTTGCTCATAATTTGCTCATAATGTAGACAAATTTTTGTTCCACCATTTTTCATCCTTATGCTCCTTCACGATTGCTACATTTATTTCTCCTACAGCCTGCTCCAGTGCGGTGTAGTTTTGATACTACCTCGCACTGTCACTTGCTCTAGTTTCTCTTTTTGTTGGGAGCTAAACATAGGCCACACAGTTTGTCTGGGGTTTCGAATGGATGTGTTTTCCTCACTCGCTCCTTCCAGTGCAGTGTGTAAATATTGTGCAGTTTTTGCACAGGAATTTAGTGGAAAAGGATCTCATCAAAAGCTTAACGCATTAGTTTAAAAACCCTTTAAAAACTGGAAAGATGCTATTGAGGTGTTTGTTCGCCACAGTAAAACTGACTACCACAAGAATAATTCCGTTTTAGTAGATAATTTCATTGCAACTTTCAACAAATTTGCCCCAGATATCATGATGCAACTCGATTCAAGTCGTTCTAAGCAAATTGCTGAATATAAGAAAGTTGACACCTATAATTGAGACAATTATCTTATGTGGACGTCAAGAGTTAGCTCTACGAGGAACTTCTGATTTTGGACCACTAACTTTGGAACAGCCCATGTGGAATGATGAAAATTCAGAGCGTTACTGCGTATGCGTCTATCATGTGGAGACAAAAAATTTAAGTGATCACATCCAGGGGCAGTCGTTAAACGCGTTAAAGTCGTTAAATGAACAGTCCAGTAATTCAAAATAATATGATTAAAATTTGTGGCGAAATAATACAAAGTGAAATTATAACTAAAGTAAACAAAGCAAAATTGTTTTCTATTCTAATGGACGAAACCATTTTCCCGTACTGAGCAGTTATCCCTTTGTGTAAGATATATAGATTTTGATGAAGAAAATAAAAACTCGTTCTACATACTGCAAGAAGATTTTTTACAATTCGTAGCTGTCCATAATACAACTGGTATGCATTTAGTGACAGTTATGTTAGCAAGTTTACAAGGACTTGGAGTAGATTGTAGCTACTTGGTTGGTCAAGGGTATAATGGTGCTACTGCAATGAGTGGCAGTAAGGGGTACAGGCCACAATAAAAGAAAAGTATCCAGCAGCAATATACGTGCACTGCAGTGCCCATTCTTTAAATTTAGCTCCCTCCCATTACTGTAAGGTTCAAAATATTAGAAATTGCATTGGAACCACAAAATCTATGGCAAATTTCATAAAAATCTCGGCTTTCCGCACTGACATCTTGAAAAATACAATAAAAGAACACGCTTCAAATACTAAATGAACTAAGCCTGCGTTTCCCAAACTTTTTTGACAGCGGCCCGGTACGTGGTTTTAAAATTTTTCGCGACCCTTTCAAAAAAACATTTATTTACAAAACAAATTTATTTTTTTAAGAAAAATCAAGTTATTTGTTTATTTCATACACAAAAATTGCAAAATAATTATATGAGCAAAGTATAATAATCAAAAAATTAACAAATATATTCATTTAAAACTTTAGTAAATGAAGTAAACTTTATTTTACATATTTTGTCCTTAGTTTGAAGAATGATGTTATTTGTCATCACATAACAATTTTAAATTAGGAGGTAATGATGTTAATTTCATTCTCAAATTAGGTTCGAAATCCAATCTGTTTCGATACTTATTTTCTAAGTACACCAAGGCTGAGAACGCAGCTTGACACGAATAAGTGGTGACAAAAGGTATTCAAAAGCCTTAGCTTTGCATGCTGGTATGCACTATACCACCCTTATACCCGCCATACACACAACGGTCCACCGGAGAAATCTACCTGTGCAGGTTTTCCTGCGCAGGTAGACCGCAGCGTGTGTGGGCATAGACCTGTGCAATTTTTTGAACCTGCGCAGGCGACCGGAGCAAGATCGAAAATCAATTCTTTCGACGGTGTACCTGTGCAGCTTACGTCAGTTGTTTTCTAGTATGTTTTGGAATGTAGTGGTTTCGAATATATGTATTGGTATATACGTTGCTGGGCTTAGATATCATATTGAATATTCTTATATTGATTATGCATTTCCCATATTTTTCAATATAAAACAATAAACAAAAATGTATTTAAAAATATTTCTTTGCTTTTATAAAAAAATTTATTGTATTTGAAAAATAAGTTCTGCCTAAAACACGTGCACGAATTTTAAAATTTTTCATTTCAGAATTTCAAAGTTTCCAAATATTTGTTTTTTTTTCATTTTGTTGCAAGCAAAACTTCATCAAATAATTTCTTTCTACACCAGTGCCTGCCAAACTGGAGAGGTTTCAAATGTGCAGCGTAAGATTTTATAGTACAATCACATAGTATAGTCTCAATCGATGATATCGCAATAAGAAATGAAGACCGCTCCGGTATACCGGAACGTCCCCATACACGCTACCGACGTACGGTTGACCTGTGCAGGCAAACCTGCACAGGAAAACCTGCACTGGTAACCTCTCTGGTAGACCGTAGCTTGTATGGCGGGCATAAGTCTTAATATTTATTGATTTTTATAAACCATTCATCATAGTAGAACTAATATCAATTAAAGCAGCACTTGAGTGGTATAGGATAGATTATAGATATAAGGCTTATAGAATACATACGCAGTCACACTACCACAACTGTAAAACTTCATGAAACAACAGACCAAATTACAGTAGACCGAGAAATCAAACAAGGGAACCTCATTTCGCCTAAACTTTTCACAGCTGTCCTCGAATACGCAATGAAATCTAAGAGAGGTATTTAAAAGTGGTACCTATATGTCTAAGGATAAAAGTGTACGAACAATTCGTGATACCGGTAATAACATATGGAGCAGAAACTCCTATATTAACAAAAAAATCGCCAGAAAATCTAATAGTAGGTCAAAGAGTAATGGAGACAGCTATACTTGGAATCACTAAAAGAGAATACCCAATAATACCACCAGACAAAGAACTAAAGTTAAAGACATAATTGAACACACACGCATAGTTAAACTAGAATGAATTGGAGATGGGAAGGTCATATGGCGAGAACATTGACGACAGTGAACTAAAAAAATGGCAGAATGATAGCAAGACCACGAGAGACAAATGAAATGGAGGTAGAGCACCGATACGCTGAAGCGATGATATAAAGAGAATCACTGGGATTTTGATACTGTCGGCCCAGAACCGAGAGACATGGAAGAACTTAGAGGAGGCCTATCGTCAGCTATGGACAACGATGATGATGAATGATCGCCGAAAATAAACTTTTTACCTTTATTCAGCATACATTATTTGCGTCAATCTTTAAAGCGGTAGTATTATTTTTTTCTCCAGCACTATGATGATATGAATAACCAGTCTCAGCTAATAATTTGAAAATTTTTAAAGCTGTCAAAGTGAAGTTTTTATTTGAGGAAAGACTTTTTCTCAATATTTTTTTAGCAGTAATCAATTTTTTTTCTTATCAGCAAAAAAAATGTGGTTTTACAATTTTTTTCGCGATCCGGCAACATTTTTTTGCGACCCGGTACCGGGTCGCGACCCACACTTTGGGAAACGCTGGACTAAGCCAATATCTATGTGTGAAACTCGGTGGGTGGAAAATCATGACGGACTAATTAGGTTTACTGAAATTTTTAAGCCAATTGTTGAAACATTGGAAGAACTAAAACTAGTAAAAGACATCGAGACTTCCTCAAAAGCTTTGCAATTCCTTCACGCGATTATGACTAGCGAATTTATCGTCAGTATGTTAACTGCATCCACTTTATTTGCTTTTACTCTACCTTTATGTAGAATTCTACAGTCTGTAAATTTTGATCTATTTATAGCTGTTGAACATGTGGATACTGTTATAGGTCAAATGAAGAAAATATGAGACTTGATATAGATCAGGTGTTATACAGGTGTCAGTAATATTTTTGAAAAAACCGAAACTCTTATAAAGTCTTTAGATGACCAAGAATGCATTAAAATTCCCCGAATAGTTTCACGTAAACAGAATCGTTCTAATGTCATAGCAACCACCGCACAGGAATATTTTCGTATTACAATTCGCTCCGAGCGCAACAGCACTAGCGCCAAAGGTGACACTTTTAAGAACTTCACGTGTAGTTATATTGACATGTATTTTCTAATATACTGACATTTTGCTCATCAGAAGTCTTCGACTCCCTAGTGTCCTTGTTAATAAAATCAATCTGTGCATACATATGTTTACATTTTCCGCATGCATGAGAAACGCATGTGTCTTGCACTTTGAGTAACGTATCGTTTATCATTCAACTAACAAAATAAAAGATTATTATAATTAAAGCTTCATAATTTATTGTGATATTAGTTTTTTAATAAATAATCTCAACTTACTTGCAATTCTACTTTATATGGGAGCTTCAGTAACATTAGTTTGCCGAAAAACCTTACATTAAATTGTAGTTCCTTTAATTGTAGAACTCTTCAACATAAACAACGTTAATCTCACTTAGTTTTACACCATTCACAATTTTTTGTTCATTAAAATTAATAGAATGGAAAAAAAATTCAAAGCCAGTTTTAATAATTTCATCCATTATGAATTTAATTTATAATTATTATCTCGGTAGTATCTTATTACAGAATTGAAGTATTACAATAGTATATTAAAGGACGAGTTCAGTCAGCGCGATTTTACAGCACGCGTCCAAGTTTGGAAAACGACGAGCGTAGCGAGGAGATCTTTGACCAAGTTTCTCTCCATTTAAATTGATGGCTGGTTTCATTAAAACAATTTTTTAATAGGTTCTACACCATGTGGAACAATGAAATTGAACACGTCTCTAGAGAAAAAATCTATCTGTCCAACACCTTAATATCTAACATCATTTTCGAAAATAGTATATTAAAGGACGAGTTCAGTCAGCGCGACTTTACAGTACGCGTCCAAGTTTGGAAAACGACGAGCGTAGCGAGGAGAAGTGATGGACAAGTGATGGACAACAAACTAATGGACAAGTGATGAAAAACGTCTAACGAACGAGTTTTTTGTAATATTTTTTCTATTTTGCGCTCTTTTATGCCATGTTATGCCATTTCTAAATAAAAAAATCGCCCATACATGTTCATAAAATTTTATGGTGGTTTTATGGTGGTTACGCTGATAATTGACACTTGAAATTAATTTAAAGGTTTAAAATGGGTGAAAAATATCGTGCACTCCACTAGAATTGAAAGAAATAACTGCAAATACAGTGAATAAATTGTTGCCAGATAAATCGCGAGCAAGATATGAAAAAGAATACTGCAAATTATTTAATTAATTAAAAAAAGTGGGTGTAAAGTGGGAGTGGTTTAATCTAAATAAAGTTACAGTTGTTTCGGAAATTGTTTTACTTGCTTACTTCGAATTACAACGTACGAAGTATATACCATCAAGTTTATGGACGATAAATTCTATGTTGAGGTCCTATTTATCTATACATAAGGATGTAGATAAATCCAAATATTGTAAATTTCAGGCCTTATTGAAACGGATATCTCAGGGCGATGCATCTCAAAAGTCGAAGATTTTAGAAGAAGACATTCATAAATTTATAAGGGATGTGGATGATATGTAATATGGATTGTATGTAACGGTATTCATTATAGATCGTCTTGATAATGGGTTATAATGGTGTGCTTAGGCGTCAGGAATTAACGGATATGTCTGTCAATGACATAGAATACTGATCCAATTCCATCATGTCTGTATCTAAAACAAAAAATTACATTCCAAGTATGTTTGCAATTACAGATCCTCATTGGATTGACTTAATTAAAAAATATGCTAACTTATGTCCTAATAATGTTACACATAAGAGATTTTTCTTAACTTTTCGTAACGGTCATTGTATTAATAGTCCAATTGGTATTAAAATAGGGAGAATATCAAAAGACATTACGATATTTCTGAAATTAGGAAACTCTGATCTTTATACTGGACATTGTTTCCGAAGAAGTAGTGCGACACATTTGGCCAACCATGGTGGTGATTTGTTGACAGTAAAAAATCATGGTGGATGGAAGTCTACTACTGTTGCGGAGGGGTATGTTGACGCTTCGTTAAAAAAGAAGATTGAAATATCTAAAATGCTTGGGTCTGAGCAAGCAAATATCAACTTACCTGGATGTTCTTCTAGTGCCCCACATTTGCAATTTGATAGCAACAGTAGTAGTAGCACTGTATAATGTCCCTGGTGTGAGTGTTACTGCTCAAGAATCCAATGTTACTATAAATAATTAATTAATTAAATTTGTGTATTCATGATTTCCACACATCTTCTTCTTCTCGTCTTAGAAGGTTGGTTATCATAACTATTTTCACTTTTGATGTTGTAGCTCTAAACAACTCAACGGAATTATAGTTGTACCATTTTCTTAGATTATTTAACCAGGAAATGCATCTACATCTTACTTTCATCTTAGCTACATTCAAAACTGTCCCCCACAGAGATCCGAATAGGGGATTAGAGACTGGTATTTTCACCTTGAAATTAGCCATGTTGATTAACTAGGGATATGTAATCACTGTAATCAGGTAGTTTCCCATTGCTTTCCTCATTCCAATGCCGTTGACTATTTCTTATAGTTCGTCCACCTTCGGGGGCGATTTCTTACCCCAGGACAATAGAGTGCCCTTCCGATATCATTTGTTATTGGTTGATTGCTTATACCGGCACACATTCGGTCTATTACATAATATTCATATATTATTATATTACTTTTTTTTAAGTCCCATAAAGAAAGAAAAAGAATATTTGACACTAAAATAATTTGACGTTTCGAAGGATAATTTTCTTGAAACCAAATTCACTTTGTTTTTAACACAATTTTTAACACTAACACCAATCTAATGTTAACTTGTTGTTTTTTCACTATAACTTTCTCTCTATATAAACTTTATACCATTCAAAAAATACATAATTTCAAGGAGCAAATTTTTGTTGTGATTCCACACATCACATAACCTCAAAACTATTTCGCCGAAAATTTGATATCACTGACAGCTCTGAATTTCTGTGCCAACTTTGAATAAATTAACTAACTAAAAATATTACAGCACTCGGCGAGCGATTACCGCACGCATATGAATGCTGTAATGAGTTCATTACAGACGCAAAATAGAAAAAACCTATTATATAACGTATAATTTTTTTTTGCTGTCAAATATCGTATATTTTATTATTTTTGCCTGTTGTTGAAATATACTAATCCAGTAAGGTACCGTCACTGAACTCGAAGGGGGTCAAAAGTCAAGATTTTTTGAAAATTAAGAAAAATTGTCAAAAAATGCGGTTTACGTCTTGAATTTTTTCCAATGAATTGAACAAAAAATTAGTTTTTTTTTAACGAGCCTTGCTAAGTTCTGCCCTCGCAGGGGGCGGCTGTAGGTGCGTTTTAAATTTTTCACTTTTTCCGTAAAAACTCCGTT
Source organism: Phosphuga atrata (assembly GCA_944588485.1). Taxonomy (NCBI): domain Eukaryota; kingdom Metazoa; phylum Arthropoda; class Insecta; order Coleoptera; family Silphidae; genus Phosphuga; species Phosphuga atrata. The sequence continues at coordinate 48,473,240 of OX155902.1, forward strand.
TCTCTTGCGCGTCCAAACAGGAAATTGTCATTTTCTGTTGTAAAACTGAACGGGCCTTCGACCCGTGTCTGTCTGCCGCTCGCAAGTCCCACACGGCGTCCGCCAGGTGCCAAAAACAGGAGATCGTTTCTAGCACTTTTGAGGAGCAATTTTGGTCCGCGGCTCGATTTTTTTACTGCTTCCTCTTGCCGCGTCGATTTCACGTTTTTTGACGTCATGCGGAAAAGTACGCGACCGTCGGTTCACCCGGTGCGGCGGAAAATATAAGCGAAAAAAACAGTTTTTTTCATCACATCTGTGGACGCCGTACTCTTGATTGAAGAGCGCCGTGTCTCCAAGCCGGTTCGTTCGATGCGAGATGTTTACCCGCAACGGGCGGTAGAAGATTCTGGGAACTGCGGCATCCTATTCCCGCTCTGGGTCAATTTTAACACAAAAATCGGAAAAACGCGCTGTTTTTTTCACCGAGTTTTCATACACAATTATTCTACGCGAAGTTGTCTTTTTGGCCACGCGTGGCGCTAAGCGCGGTTGTGCACGGAGCGAATAGCAATTCCCTTTTTTGATGATTTCATAAAACAATTAACTGAAAGATTTGCAAATCATAAGAAATCACTTTCTTCATTATATGTTCTTTTACCAACTATGTGCGTTTCACACTCGGTGAAGGCTGAAGACTTTACTTTATACGACCAATTTTTGGACCTCGATAAGTCGTCTACAGAGTTACACTTATGGAAACAAATATGGACTGAGTTTTCTCAAGTTGACAGACCGAAAAATGCTATTGATTCATTGTAAGCATGTAATCAATAGAGGTCGGACTTTAAGGTCGCAAAAAGTATCAGAAAAGGTAGGCAAAAAGGCAAATAAATTAATGAAAAAAAGGTTTAAATTTACAGTTTTAGGTCGCTAAAAAGACAATTACTTACTCCAAATTTTATTTATAAATTTTAATTTTTGTTGGAATCTAGGTCAGTTCTTGGGTATTTGGAACAATGATTAATACTCTTAGTCTTTTTTATAAGGTTTCGTCCATTATTTTCGGACTTCTCCAAAGAAGCTACAACATTAAGAAGCTACAACATTACATTATCTTCCACTTACCGAATTATTTCTATAAAATTAAATTCACCGTCATAAAATTCAAATTGAATTTTATGACGGTGACATTTAAATAAGTTATTTATTGTGAATATGTAATATTGTAGCTTCCTTGAAGAAGTTCGAAAATAAAGGATGAAACGTCGGAAAAAAGACTAAGAGCATTAATCATTGTTTCAAATACCCAAGAACTGACCTAGATTTAAAAAGAAAATGGAACGAGAACCTGAAAACATTATAAATTTTAATTTTCATTAATTGTTATCTGTGTAGCACACCATCAGTTTTCCTAAATTATCTTCCGTCAGCCGTTGACGACGGTCAGATAATATGGTCTTGTAGATGGAAAATGACCTCTCCACATAGCATGATGTTAGTGGTGCAAATTTATAATTTGGGATGTGTGATATGATCAATTTTTCTGGCATTTCCACATTTTCGCCAGCCAATAATTTTGAAATATTATTCAGAAAAGCAAATCCAGTGTTTTTATTTATTACTTTTGTCAATTTTTCGTATGCTTTTCGACCCACTTGTCCTGGGATTGACATCAGGGACTCCAGGGAATTACATTATTGATAATGCTAATTGTTTCCACCAAAGGTGAGGTATTTGTTTCAAGTAGCTTTATACCATCAACAAGAATTTTGAAATTACTCTTGATATAAATTAAATCGTTTTTGATGTTCGGTTTCGCAAAGTACATTTTTGCATCTTTTATAGCCCTAGCCGCATCAGAATCAAAATCTTATATTACCTTAAACATTTGAAATTTGCTAGTAGGAATATTTTCAACAAATAGAGAATCAAGTCTTTACCTGTTTAATTGATTCAAAATTGTCGCAATAAAAGAAGGCAACTTTCAGCCAAGTGCCCCATCGTGTTATTATTGGCTCAGGAGGCAGCGGCAGGCCATGTAAATGGTCTCTATATACTTGAATTCTTAACGGAGATTTGAGAAATACCTTTTTTGTTCTGGCAATTAGTCCGTTTACGTTTTCATATTCGTTACGTATTACTTCACATACCAAATGCAATGAGTGAGCTAAGCAAGTGACATGTATAAGATTTGGGTAAAAAATCTTCAAACTTACAGCAGATTTCACCTTATATGCAGCTGCATCTGAATAATAAAATTTAACTTTGTCATGCTGGCCATTATATACCATTTGGCCATAATAATGCTAAAAAAATGTAGGCAACTACCTGTAGACAAAATTTAGACTCGTACCTACTTAAATTATCGTTAATAAAACGTGATATTGTAGCATGATTTGCTTTTTCTAAAATTTTGCAGGCCAATAAATGAGCTTTTGAAGGGCCTTCATCGGTTAGTTTTCCTACTATCAAATTTGTAACATATCGTCTCGTGGCATCAGTTGTTTCGTCTACGCATATGTATATATCATGGAGACCAATAGCAGTTCGTATGTTTCCAATAGACAAAATATTTATAATTTTTTTATATTAGGAGCAATTTTGTCTTTTTTAAAGTTTAAAGGTACCTACAGTTAAAAAACACAGAATTGTCCCTAACAGCAGATAATTTAATTTCATTAAAGTAGAAATCAAGATTTATGTAAGTATCCTATGATTTTGTTAAATTAATTTGCGTACCTTGTCGTAACATTTAGACAAATAGTTTTTTCGTAGTGTAGATTCACTGGGTACATTCTTTTTGCAATATTTCTCCAAGAATCCCTTAAATTCAGTGATTTCAAATTTAAAAAAAGGTATATTTGCGGCCACTAAAGCTGTACATAAATCTAAATAAAACTCATTTTTCACCTGAGTTTGCTCATTTAAAGTACTTTGAGTTAATAGTGATTGCCTCAAATTTTTGGTTTTATTTTCTTTATGGAGAGATGTTTTTATTGATGTTCAACATGGCTACTCTTTTTAAATACCACCTACAATTATACATTTAACATCAGTAATGTTTCAGTTTGTGTTTAATGGTGAAAAATTGTAGAACTTACTATTTTACTGCAGGCGCTGCAAAATACACCGTCCCCATCCAATTTCAGTTCGGATATACCTGATATCCATTCTTTTACTTTTCTATTAAGGGGTGTCTTTTCTTTTGGCATTTTGATAAAAAAAAACGTTCAAATTCATTTTTGCTCAACTACAACACAAGACTACAAGGGCCAAACAAACAGCAGAAACAACTGATGTAAAGGCAATGACTACAGTGAGAAGGGAACTTTCAAATATTGCGTTAGTTATTCACGATCTGTAGAAGGGCTGGTTTTCAAGGATTGGCTGAGAAAATTAAAGAGTGGAGGGAATAGTTGGTTGCGTAAGTTTCGCGGTATTTTAACAAAAGAAAGGGGATGATCAAACAAATCGGTCTGTGACACCGCTAAAAGCAAAAAAAAAAACAATTTCGTCTGGTGAAGGTAGGATGGCTTCACAAAGACTGGTCACAAATCTAATTTATGATAAATGGACCTAAATTGCATAAGAAAATGCCAAAATACAAAATAGACACAGAAATAGGCAAATATAGGTAAAAATAAACGAAAATAGGCAAAATACCTGGTAAAATAGGTGATAAAAAAAATAGTACAAAAAAGGCAAAATCAAATAGGGCTCTAATGATTTAGAATTTACTAAAACAAATTTGTGTATTATTAGAAAGTCGATGCCTGAAAAACTGACGATAGGTGTTTTGCCTAAAATCCGATCTCTAGTAATCAATGTATTTTTCCCAATATACATACTTTTTTAAAAATCCTTGCAACATTACCTGTAACAACAGCTTCGTCGGAGAGATCATTTTCAACGTTGAGACGTTTAAAAGTTTATTGGCGCAATTCAACCGGTCAAGAGCGACTAAGAGGTTTTGCCCTTTAAGCGTGCATATGAATATTAACATCGGTATCAAAGAGGTGATAAATCGTTTTGCGAGAGAGAAGCAAAGAAATATTAATTTATTATTATGAGTTATTGTTTACAAAATTAATATTCAAAACTTGTATGATGAATATGTTTATGTTAAACCTGTTGCATCAAAAATATTCAAAAATGTTATGTATATCTTTTTTTGAACCATTACAAAAATTTCATTTTTTTGACTAGTCGAACCCCGCCCCCGAAATTTTTGTTCACATACGGCCCTGGTCCCAAATGACTCGAAACGGGTTAAGACGAAATTTATTAGAAAATACCACAAACGAAGAGACTCTAACTGCTTTGATTTCCAGACTATATTTATCTCGGATTTGTCTCGAACGATTCTTGTAGTAAAAGTAGACGTGGCGCAAATAAACTAAATAGATTTATGTGTCCCAGAGTGTGCTCTGGGCCGCATTGAATTGTGACAATATAATCAAATACGTGGTCATTGTGCCGAGCATCTGCAAAACAATGCGATTAAAACATTTCAAATTTATTATACTTGCAAAGGTTGCAAGAAAATCGTACGGTTAGTAGAGTGCCAAAGTTGATTGAGAAGAAATTTCCCGCCGTGAAATTGATCGGAAATATTTGCTGTTCGATGGCAATATCCAACGCCTTGAAAAAAAAACTCAGATTAGAAACCCTTCAGTAATTTGCATAACAAATATTAAATTTTAATTACTTGCGCAGCGACTACGTTGTAACCTTCCACAACAACAACCACATATACCTGAAGAAGCTCTCGAATAAGAGCAGCAACCTAAAATTTGATCATTGTCTAATTTTATTGTATATTTATTAACTTAAGCAAGTCTGTTTAATCTTTTGGTTTGTCTTCTCTCTCTAGTCTTGTCTATCTAGTCTAGTCTGTCTAGTCTGTCTAGTCTGTCTAGTCTGTCTAGTCTGTCTAGTCTGTCTAGTCTGTCTAGTCTGTCTAGTCTGTCTAGTCTGTCTAGTCTGTCTAGTCTGTCTAGTCTGTCTAGTCTTTCTAGTCTGTCTACTCTGTCTAGTCTGTCTAGTCTGTCTAGTCTGTCTAGTCTGTCTAGTCTGTCTAGTCTGTCTAGTCTGTCTAGTCTGTCTAGTCTGTCTAGTCTGTCTAGTCTGTCTAGTCTGTCTAGTCTGTCTAGTCTGTCTAGTCTGTCTAGTCTGTCTAGTCTGTCTAGTCTGTCTAGTCTGTCTAGTCTGTCTAGTCTGTCTAGTCTGTCTAGTCTGTCTAGTCTGTCTAGTCTGTCTAGTCTGTCTAGTCTGTCTAGTCTGTCTAGTCTGTCTAGTCTGTCTAGTCTGTCTAGTCTGTCTAGTCTGTCTAGTCTGTCTAGTCTGTCTAGTCTGTCTAGTCTGTCTAGTCTGTCTAGTCTGTCTAGTCTGTCTAGTCTGTCTAGTCTGTCTAGTCTGTCTAGTCTGTCTAGTCTGTCTAGTCTGTCTAGTCTGTCTAGTCTGTCTAGTCTGTCTAGTCTGTCTAGTCTGTCTAGTCTGTCTAGTCTGTCTAGTCTGTCTAGTCTGTCTAGTCTGTCTAGTCTGTCTAGTCTGTCTAGTCTGTCTAGTCTGTCTAGTCTGTCTAGTCTGTCTAGTCTGTCTAGTCTGTCTAGTCTGTCTAGTCTGTCTAGTCTGTCTAGTCTGTCTAGTCTGTCTAGTCTGTCTAGTCTGTCTAGTCTGTCTAGTCTGTCTAGTCTGTCTAGTCTGTCTAGTCTGTCTAGTCTGTCTAGTCTGTCTAGTCTGTCTAGTCTGTCTAGTCTGTCTAGTCTGTCTAGTCTGTCTAGTCTGTCTAGTCTGTCTAGTCTGTCTAGTCTGTCTAGTCTGTCTAGTCTGTCTAGTCTGTCTAGTCTGTCTAGTCTGTCTAGTCTGTCTAGTCTGTCTAGTCTGTCTAGTCTGTCTAGTCTGTCTAGTCTGTCTAGTCTGTCTAGTCTGTCTAGTCTGTCTAGTCTGTCTAGTCTGTCTAGTCTGTCTAGTCTGTCTAGTCTGTCTAGTCTGTCTAGTCTGTCTAGTCTGTCTAGTCTGTCTAGTCTGTCTAGTCTGTGTAGTCTTGTTTGTCTAGTAGGTCTAGTCTTGTCCTTCTATTCTTGTCTGACTATCGAGTCTGTCTCTTCTTCTATTCTTACATCTGTATAATACATTACCTGATTATAAATTTGTTGAAATCCAATTACAGGAATAACAATCAGGGAACCGTAGGTGAAAGGTAAGATGGCAGTGGCAAAGCAATCGAAGAGATAAAATTCTTCAGAAAATTCCATGAAAAGGACACTATACATATTCACAGTGCACTTAATGAAGTTATTGAGAAACAAGTAGACTAACTGAAAGGAATAATAATAATTGAAGTAGTCTACTGCAGTTTTTATATTAATAAGAATATTCCTGACGTCAGTCAATCTGCCTGAAGGAACATTGTTTGATTGTAAAATGGTGCCTAGGTAGTTTCCAACATTTTTATAGAATTGGTAGATTATGAAGGAGAAGAGACAAATTTGTATGACGTTGATTGTGCTGAAGAAAAGAGCTATATACATCAAGCAATAATGAATATTAAATGGTATAATATCCATCAGAATTAACGAATATCCTGTTCCAGTTGCTGTACCAGTTGAAACCAAGCTGAAGATGAATATGGAAATAACAAGCTTTTTATATTTCATGGTGTCGGTTTTATCCAAGGCGGTGATGACAGGTTCGAGTTTGAAGAATATCAAGATCATGGTTTTAAGGTTGTTCAGGTTCCACCAAGTTAAGAAAAAGCTTGCGATGAAGTGACCGTCGCCAGTTACAATCTTAACTATATTCATAAACTGGTTGAATCGGATCTGCTGCGGCGTCGTGAAAGCATTATAAACCACGAAACTGCCATAGATGGAAACGATTAAAATTCCATAAATTATCGTACCCTTCGATGTCTTTACTTCTCCGTCGAATATATTTACAGGCGTATAACCGAAAGCTTTTCCAAAAGCTAGCAATGTTTTTATATAAGGTTTCAGAGACATATTTGCTTATTAATTACTACTTGTTTTGGTGGAGTTGCTGTCACGAATGAAGTCAATTACGACAATCGTTGAAGCAATCAGAAAACGTGCATCGAGACACACATAATGTATTTTTAAATAACAATAATTTTTTATTACAAACATTGTTTTTAATCTAGATAATCATTAATAGTACATTGTTTAGAAGCAAATAATCTCCTGCCAAACAAAAATAAACAAAGCTATATATGACTGAGCAAAACTAGATAAGACTGGACAAGAGTAAATAAGACTAGAGAAGACTGTACAAGACTAGACAACAGTAAATAAAACCAGAACAGACTGTAAAAGACTAGACAAGTGTAAATAAGACTAGAGAAGACTGAATAGATTAGACAAAACTGGACTAGGCTGGACAAGGATAGACAAGACTTTATAAGCCTAGACAAGATCAGGCAAGACAAGGTCAAGGCTAGTCAAGACCAGACAAGACCAGATACGACCAGACAAGACCAGAAGGGACCAGAAAAGACCAGACAAGACTAGATAAGACCTTAAGGGATCAGACGAGACCAGACAAGACCTGACAAGACCGGACAAGACCAGACAAGATCACACAAGACCAGACAAGACCAGATAAGACCAGACAAGACCAGACAATACCAAACAAGATCAGACAAGATTAGACAAGACCAGACAAGGCCAGACAATACTAGTCTTCTCTGTCTCATCTTACCTTTTTAGCCCTATCTACTTAGTGTTGTCTGTCTAGTCTTCTCAGCCTTGCCTTTTCTGTGTAGTTTTGTCTGTCTAATCAAATCAACTCACATCAAATCGTTTATTTCTCTTGTGATGTATAATACTATACATATGGGATATGGACACAGAAAGTATCATTAAGCATGATATTTTTGTAGGAAAAATTACAATATAAATTTTAGAATAATATGGTCTTACCTAAAGTATTTTCATTGAGACAAAGCGGAACAAATGGGATGACATTAGAATTATAATTTAGTTATGACAGCAGACCATTAATTAAAAAAATATATTTTTTATTTACTCACACACCAAAATGAACACATAAATACTTGATTGTTGGTGAAGGATGAAGCATTATTATAATAGTGTGTAAAAGTATCCAAATCGTGCTTAAAAGTCCATTGTAAATGAAATGGAGTTTTATAATTAAACGATTTCGGTTTGTTGTTACTATGGCAACAACTTGCGTCATTAAACAAAAAAACGTAGACGTAGTGAAAATCTATTTTCTGACGTGCACTCGTAACGTGGTATGTAACGTATCTTTTTACGAATAACGCCTCATCAAAAAAAGATCATTTTTCGCAAATATTATTTTTCGGAAAATGGTTACTAATAGATTCAAAAGATTTTTCCACCTATTCCCATAAAATATCCTTTTACAATGTCACCCAATAAAAATTTCAGAACAAGGTGCCATTAAACGACCGTTTTTTCTGAAAGAAGTCAAGATTTTGTATAATAACTGCTAGGAATATCTTGAAGAATAGACAGTTCAATTCGAGTATATTAAAAAATTTCATTGGGTGACACTAAAAAAGGAGATTTTATGGGAATATGTGGAAAAATCTTATTTTATATATTACAGTACATTTAAAATAAAAAATGCAGATATGTTATAAAAAGCGGGACATTTTAAAAAATCGGCGGGTTGCGGGACAGTTCTCCAAAAAGCGGGACTGTCCCGCCAAAATCGGGAGGTGACCATACGTCTTCCCTTTAGTCAAACTAAAAGGAATTCTTAACCATCTATTGAATAATTGTTCTGATTCTATCTAGGTGGTCTAGAACTAACCGGAAATTACACTGCTAATCTAGAATATCACAATACAATGATAAAAACTAATTAACTCCGTAGAGTCGAATGATCCTAGATATGTAAATTTGCTTTAAAAAAAATCTTTAACCGTGTAAAAGCATTTTCCAATTAAAAAGGTGTTCGTTTTTGTCTCAAAGCTCTATATTGTTATTTAACGGAAGCTTAGTTTAGTTCACAAAACGAAATAGACTCTTTCACTTCATACAGTGGTTTCATCGATTGTTTAATCTTCATTGATTTGACTGGATAGGAAGAAATCTAATTGGAATAGACTAATGTGGTTTAGATTATATAACTCCATGTTATAACTGCGTATAACATGCGAAAAACTTAACTCCATGTAGATTAGACTTTTTTCTACAAGATTAGACTAGATTAATTCTAGTTTCTAAAAAACCTAGACTCAACCTTTTTCACGTGGGTGCTGTTGAGCCACGCTGGGGCGTAGTACACCGGTGCAGAATAAACAAGGCCTAGAGCTGACGATCTAAGTGTGGAAGCTGAAGCTCCCCACGTCAATCCACAGAGTTTCTGGATAATATTGTTTCAGGTCTTTAACTTTTCCGCGGTTTTAGTTAGGTGCTCCTTAAAGCTTAATGTTATGTCGAGGGTAACGTCTAGGTATTTTGGATTTTTATTGTGATTAAGCAAGGTGTAATCAAGGTAGACGTTAAGTTTTCTCTTGGCCATCTTGTTGTTTAAATGAAAACAGGTTACAGTTTTGGAAGCGTTAGGTTGGAGTCTCCATTTTCGAAAGAAACTTCCCATAACTGCTTGGTCCGCAGATAGAATTTCTTCGGATTCTTCTATTGATTTTGCTTGGGTGAATAACGCCCAGTCGTCGGCGTAGCCAAACTTCGTTGATGTCGTTTTGGGCTTTGTCTGCAACATGTAAATTAAACAACAATGGCGCAAGTAATGATCCCTGCGGCAGAACATTCTAAAGCTTTCTGGGGGTACTGATTTCCGGTCCCATTATCACCTGAGATACTCTGTCGTTAAGCTATATTATCTATTAATTTATATGTGAGTTTGCAGAGAATTATGCGTAGGAATTTGTACATTAATCCTTCCCCCCATACGGTATCGTATGCTGCTGACAGATCGATAAACGCAGCAGAACTCTTTGATTTTCCCTGAAAACCGGCTTAGACATAAGTAGTAAGTGACAACACTTGATCGGAGCAGCTACGTTTTGGTCTGAAACCCGCTTGTTCGTCTGTGATATCTTTAAGTATGACTGGGCTTACTCTGTTGTAGATTATTCTTTCTAGTAATTTGTACATTGTCGATAACAATGCAATTGGTCGGTAACTTTTTGGTTGGTCTGCTGGTTTACAAGGTTTTGGAATGGCTATGACTTTTGAGCGTTTGAATTCGCGAGGGATTTCACTAGTCTGCATGATATTTGTAAAGAAGAGTGCTAGCCAAATTTTTGCATATTTCCGCAGTTAAGAAGGAATTCAGGCTGGATTCCATCGCACCAATAATATCTTTAAGGGCATATCTCTTTAAGTTCATCTCATATTTCATCGCCGCTGAAAGGACGAGCGTTTCTCTCGATTCAGATTTAAGATGAGTTTTTAGATGTTGTTTTAACTTTCTTGTTTGAGCTTTGTCTCTGGATGCTCTGGATGTCGCCACAATGTGAGAGGCCACTGAATTTGGGTTTATGGGAGCTTTTTGTTTTTGAGAGGGGTTTCCATCTCCAAGTTTTCAAATTGTGCTGAATAAAGGAGCTGGATAAAACAAGCAATACTGAATACTAAATGGTATAATATCCATCAGAAATAATGAATATCCTGTTCCAGTTGCTATACCAGTTGAAACCAAGCTGAAGATAAATAGGGCTTTTGATATTTCATGTCGCAGGTTTTGTGCAAGGCGGTGATGGCAGTTTCGAGTTTGAAGAATATCAAGATCATGGTTTTAAGGTTGTTCAGGTTCCACCAAGTTAAGAAAAAGCTAGCGATATACTGACCTTCGCAAGTTACAATCATAACTATATTCATAAACTGGTCGAATCGGCTTTGTTGCGAAGTCGTGAAAGCAAAAAAACCACAAAACTCCCGTAGATGCAAACGATCAAAATTCCATCAATTATCGTACATAAATTATCGAATATATTTACAGGCGTATAACCGAAAGCTTTTCCAAAGGCTAGCAAGGTTTTTATATAAGGTTTCAGGGACATGTTTGCCTTCTTCTTCTTGTTTCGAATAGACCTACTTTGGACCACGCTTGTTCAACTGTTGGGCTTTGATCTTTGACCAGTATTGTCGCATCTTCTGCCGGTGTAACTCCTTGCTCTCTTGTCTAGGGGGTACCTTTCTTTGGGGGTTTTTCCTGAAATGCACGGATTTCCTTCAGGGTGCGTATTACAGACTGTCTGTTTTGGAGAACTGTTATTCCCAGTTCTTTAATATCCTTCTCGGTTTTTGTCAACCAAGTGGTACGAACTTTCTTATTTTGTTTATTTTCCAGAAGGTGAACAAAAACGGTTGTTTAGTAGGTTTGGAGGCAATTTTGCAACGTGGCCATAGAAAGCTACCCTTCTTTTCCTTGCACAGTCAGAGAGGATCTCAATATGTTCGTAGAGCCCAGAGTTATGTCGCCTTCGGAATTCCCCATATTTCTTTACCGTGTCTAGGATCTTTCTGAGGATTCTTCTCTCTCTGATTTCCAATTTCTCTAACAGATCTCTTCGGTTCAAGGAAAGACACTCCATGGCATACAGGGCTTCTGGTCGTAAGACTGTTGTGTAGGGCTTAAGTTTCTGGTTGCGTGACAGGCATTTCTTGTTGTGGATGTTCTTAATCAGTCGATAGGCTAGTTCTAACTTGTTGACTCTCATGGATAATGCTGCTTTTTCTGATAAGTTGAGTTCAATCCATACGCCGAGATATTTAAATTTCTCAGTCCTCTTGATGTTTCCCTGTTCTAATAACATCTCTATGTTTGCTTCTTTGATGTTGGTGAAAAATTCTGCTTTCTCCAGCGACACTTGAAGACCCACTTTGGCAGCCTGTTTTCTGGGGCAATTTACCTTCATTGTTGCCATCTCAAGAGAATCAGCAATCAGTACCGTGTCATCTGCAAAGGCCAGGCAATCTAGAACCAGTCCATCGTTCTTACGTCCCATGTAGATACCGCTCTGAACACCCAAGTTGATCAGTTCCTTGCGCCTTTCTCTCATAACCTTTTCAAGGACACAGCTGAAGAAAAGTGGGGAAAGTCCATTTCCTTGTCTCATTCCAGTTTTTGTTTCGAAGCTTTCTGAGATCTTGCCACTAAATTTAACCTTGGAATGAGTATTGGTCAAGGTTTTTAGGATGAGTCTACCCTTGTCTAGCCCTAGTTCCGTTAGTACTTTGTTAAGCGTTTCTCTATCAATGGAATCGTAGACCTTCTTAAAATCAACAAAGGTGACGACCATCTTGCGGTTTCTCATCTTGGAGTATGCAAGTACAGTTTTAAGATTGAGGATCTGTTCAACACGGGATCGAATCTTCCTAAAGCCTTCCTGGTGATTTCCCAGTTAAATATCCAGCTGATTTTCTGCCCTTGTTTGTAACGCCTTGGAGAGAATCTTGTATGTTACTGGGACGAGAGAAATTCCACGGTAGTTGTTTAGATCAGGGGTCTCCAGACTACGGCCCAAAGGCCACATCCGGCCCGCGGACAGATTTTGTCCGGCCCGCGGAGAGCTAGCATACTTGAAAACTCCTTTTAGAGAACATATTTTTTATAGCAAATTAAATTTAGTTTACTGAAGTATTCTAATTTTATGTTGAATAATTATTAATATGACATCTACATTGATATGGTCATGGGCTAACTACTCATAACATTGTTGTAGGCTTATTGTTATTGTTTTTGTGATAAGTTGGATAAAGAAACACAGAATTGTAATGAGTAAAGACATGTATAATATGCAGAAAATTTAACTTCAGTATATAATAACTAACAAATTATTGAAATGAATCCAACTAACATTTTATACATTTTAAATAAAAACATAACTTATAACAAGCATAATGACATATGAAATACTAATGAGATTTATGTAATTGAGATTTTCCACTGACAATAGTTTGTAGTTGTGGACTAATTTTACTTGTACCAATTATTAAAAGAGATTTAAAATGCTCATCAGTTAATTTAGATCTATAAACATTTTTTGTGTACTAATTTTGGAGAAGGTCTTCTCACACAAATAAGTAGTACCAAAAACAGAAAACAGCCCACGAGCAAATTTATGCAAATTATCAAATTGTGTCAGTGGAAGACTCTTATAAAATTCCAACAAAGATGAGTTTTGATATTTGTTCTTAATTATATCACTGCACTGTAGATCAATCATTTCCATTTGAAGTTCCGGGGCTAGGGTTTCAATGTCAGTATCAAAAGGATTCTGAAAAATCTTAATTTGATTCGCAATGGCATCAAAGTCCGAGAAACGAGTATCAAAATTTATTTTCAAAGCACTCAAAGTTTCGATTGCAAAATCGATAGGAAACTCAGTCTGAGTGGTGTGGCTGAATATTTCACATGTTTTAAAATGTGAAAAACATTTACTTCGTAGTTGTGATTGAAACAGTATCAATTTCTTCCGGAATGATTTGATATTAGTGTATAAATCAGGAAGATGCTGGTTTTCTCCTTGCAATCTCAAATTCAGTTCGTTCACATGTTTTGTCAAATCAACATAGAATGCTAACTTCCACAGCCATGCGTTGTTTTGTAATTCAGTAAGAGGGCGATGCTTTTCATTCAAAAAAATTTCGATCACTGCTCGAAGTTCAAAAAAGCGCTGAAGGACTTTCCCACAACTAAGCCAACGTACGGAAGTATGATAAGGTAAGTCATTTTTTCCAATCTCTTCAATAAATTGTCGGAATTGTCGGTGATTCAGCCCAAAAGATCTGATAAAATTAACGGTTGATATGACTTTATGTCTGATTAACAGTTGAACTTCAAATATATCCAAACATTTTCCGCACAAAGACTGTTGATGAATGATACAATGTAAGACTAATGGTTTTGAACCACCGTCATTTTCTACAGCCTTTAACACAAGAGCGACCACTCCTTTATCTTTCCCACTCATGTTTTTGCCTCCATCAGTTGTAATACTTTTACTAATTTTACTAATTTCAAGTTTTTCCATCGAAGGTTCTTTTGATTAATGGCAATTTCAACTCCTTTAAAAATATCTGTACCAGTAGTTGTGCCATGAATACTATACATATCAAGAAGTTCTTCATGCACTTCATAGCTTTTATCTACTCCTCGAATATAAATCAACACCTGAGCAGTATCTGAGCAGACACATCCGTTGACTCATCCAAGGCCAAAGAAAACCACTCAACATGTCCATTTTTGTCGAACAGTTGAGAGGATATACTTTCAGCGATGTTTTCTACCCTTCAAGCCACAGTGTTTGCTGACATACTGACAGTTTTTAATAAATTTACCTTTTCAGGGCACATTTCTTCGGCTACTGCAATTATGCATTCTTTGATCATTTCTCCATCGGTGAATGGTTTTCCACGTTTTGCAATTTCAAGAGCCACACGAAAGCTGGCACGAGTTGCAGCCTCTTGTTCAGTTTTGAGTTTTGTAAATGAAGATTGCTGCGATTTCAATCCGCGCTTCATAGCTTCGAATTTTTCTGTCCGCAAACTTCCTGTATATTTTGAGTAATTTTGAAAATGTTTTGTTTCATAATGACGTTTAATGTTATATTCCTTGAGAACGGCTATGCTTTCATTGCAAATCAAACATATCGCCTTGTTACTGGACTCAATTACGAAATACTGAACGTTCCACTGATCTTTGAATTTTCTGCATTCACTATCAATTTTTCGCTTCTTTTCCATACTACTAAATCACACACAAAAGCAACAATTCAAATCAAAATACTGTTACAAAGATGTCTTAAACTTAAACACGCACAAACACGTTTTAAGGAGGTACGCACTATTTTATTTCACAACAGTGTCATAGGAACTGACTTGTGGTTGCGCCACTAGCCTTCTTATATATTTCAATTACTGCCATCTAGAAGTGAGTGGAAGACACCAGAACTTTCTCGAACCAACGAGATTATTCTGTATGTGCTATTAGCGCCATCTGTTAGCGATAGAAGGTACCACCTATTTCCGCTTGTGTCCACCAGATGTCGTGTCACGTTACTCCTCAAGGCTCGTACTCTACGACTAATCTAGAAATTACAGATAATGGCAGGAAAATTAATAATATGCAGTGTTGCCGTTTTGCGGACTTTAGTCCGATTTGCAGTTTTTTTTTAAACGTTGTGTACTTTTTCGGACTTTTTTTTTCATCAGTGGACTATTTCACTTTTTACCACCGGCAACAATGATAATATGGTTTTGGCCCTCGGAACTTACTGGAGTAATCAGTATGGCCCTAAGGCTAGAAAGTTTGGAGACCCCTGCTTAAAAAAAAAAACACCACACAACAACCATTACCGCCGTTTCCGGTTTTTCAAAATTTAAAAGTATTCCTGTCGCTTCGTTTCGCGTTACAGGTTTTTCGGTACAATCATGCTTGATTGATTCCAAAGTTTTAAAAACTTTGTGCCAAGAAACACTCAAACTTCTAGATGCATCCTCTTCAGCTGACCAGCGTGTCAAATTTACTCTCTTTAGCGATTTCCCTTTCCCAATTTCAGTCATTAACTTTTGCCAGCGTTTTGTCGAATTTATAAAAATCTTGGTCTTAGTTATTCAACATGTCTCACTAAAAATAGATCGAATTCAGTTAAAATTTCCAAAATCATACAATAATTTCCGTTATTCAGATCACTGAACTTTCATTTTTCCCTCTATAGCACACAACCGAAGAAAAATAAATCATATAACTCAATTAAATGACTGATGAAATTACATGACTCAATCAACAGAGTCGGCTTTTCTTTTCGGCGACTTTCTCGATTCTATCGTCGCTCTATATCTGTATCTCACAGATACAATGCCACTACGCGGCGTATGCCCCTAAAAGTAGAGACACACTGGTCCCACGTACGTATGTAACGCATTACGATATCTGAACTCTTGATTTTAGATGAAATACTATGCCATAGAAACACACTTATCGTATGCAACGCAATCACACGCCTCACACGCAATGTCGATCTGGGATGTCCTGATTTACGTGGGAAGGTGGAGGGGATATTCGTACGATATCCAAGCATGTGATCAGTGTGTTTCTAGAACCCACACGTAGCATGTAATAAACAAATTGACTTTTGATGTAAGCATTCTGTTGTCAAAATAGTTAAAATGGGAGATGAACAGCTGATAGATTCAAACTGATTTTAGACATGCGAAACCCGTATTTTAGACATGCTCAAACTGTATTTTAGATATGCTCAAACTGTATTTTAGGCATGCGAAAGTACATAAAGAATCGTTATTCATCAGATTCCAGTTTCTGCACTAATGTATGATATTATCCAACTTTTTTTCTTTGTTTATTTATCTCATGAACCCAATATCTCTTCTTAACTTTAGTTTTTTGTTTTTGTCGCGCGGAAATATTCATTTAAAAATAGTAAACTCAATAAATCATCCTCAAACTCACTATCAAAATTAGAAAACATGACTTACAGACGCACTAGTGCACCGTGTGAGAAATTACAACAGCGTCTGATGCAAAATTTACGTTGCATACGCAGGACTAGTGTGCACACCAATTCTCCCACGTGCATCGCATACGTTGCGTACGTGGGACCAGTGTGTCTCTACCTTAACAGTTCAGCCCCGTCGATCGTGCTTTGGGCCGACCACTACTACGCAAATTGTAGAAAAAAATTAATTTAACAATATGTGGTGAAATATTACATATTGAATTGTTTGTGTGAACCTAATAACATTTACATTAAGGTATATAAAAATTAATCTTTTTAATTTCTGTACGACCAAAAAAAATGTTGGCCCCACACTTGCCTCCCATAAAATCGGCCGCCCTAGGCTCCAGCCTACTCAGCCTGCTGATAAATCCAGGACTGTCTCCTAGTTTAGACATTGTTTTGAGACAAAACATACGCGGCAACGATTTACGCATGAATTCGGCTTCAAAATCACAGACTTCTACTGGCACTGGCAGCACTGGCACTGGCGAGACGCGCGCTGCTTTTCGGTTTAAAAATTGCGCGTTAAACGAAAAAAAATAAGTCCATTTTTGTTGTTTCGAGAAAATTGAAGATAAACATATTAGTTGCTATGCAATTTCCTATATTGGCCAATTTTAAATTGAACAAAACATTGGCATTTTTTAAGATATTAAATACTTATTAGTAATAAATAAAAAGTTTACACTGAATTAAACATACATTGCGTAATATCTCTTTTTTTAATAAATGGACTTATACCACTTTCAAAATAAACGGTCCATATCTCACTACAGTGTATCTCACTACAAATATTAAAAGTCAAATATTAAAAGTTATCGTGCTTGTTTCGTACCATCGTCTAGTACTACAAAAAGAACTCTTCCAAAAATGTTTTAAATGTCCCAATTTGTTAAACGTCGAAACCAATGGTTTTAAATAGTACGCCGAAGAATTCTAAAACGACGATTTTATAAAGAATGTTTATTTTTTAATTTTTCACCCTTTTACCCTAGAATTAAGTTTCACCCTTTTGACGTCACAAACAAATTATGGCGCGTTTGGAGTAACGTGATATTATTTTAAAAATTTTATCACTTTTAAATTCTTTATAATTAACTTTTTCGCATCGCACATCCGAATTATTTATAATAAGGTTTTAAATTAAATAAAAAAATCGATAATTTTTTTTTATTCAACAACCCAATTATCCATACATACACATTGTGCAAATTGCTAGATAAAAAAAGATCCTGGCAAATGTACGCCACCCGTGCCTTCCAGTAGCTGCAGCGGCTGATGCAATAACAAACTGTTTAAAGGCATCAAAATATAATTTGTATACTTAACTGTTGCAAACCCTGAGATCTATTTTAACATCTAGATAACATTTTAAAAATAGTCCTGTGACGTTTATGCTCAGATTTCTTAATGAATTATCAACTTTTTAATTTCTTAAGGCAATGAAACATTGATAAAACTAAAACAATATTTAATAGATACTTTTTACAAAATTAGTAAGGATTCATAACTATTTTTCTCCTCTTTAATTTGATTACTTTAATATTTACTTTTGCAAATACAGGGGATAGGTAAACATGCGGCAAAAATTCATGGGGTTATTCCTTAGCCTATTATAAAAATATTTTCTCTTATTATGATTTCTGAAACACCGCTTGGTTTTGAAGATGCAGGGCAGGGCCGGCGCTATATTTTGCGGGGCCCTGTGCAAAGTAATTAAGCGAGGCCCTGCGCAAAATAATGAAACGGGGACTTCTCTCATATGAAAAAAAAATGCTTAAAAAAATCACATTTAATTTTTGTAATACTTTAATTTCAATAAATCAGTTCATAATAGAAATAGTTTATATTCCATTGTCAAAAATTTTAAAATAAATAAAATAGATTATGACTAGATTATGATAACATTATCATAATCTAGTTTCTTAGCAATTTCATGTTCGATGGAAATTGTAGCCAGATGATAGCCATAATTATAGACGACAGATGATCTTGAGACGTGGAGTAATTCTTTATCAGTTTCAATATTGAAAATAATCTTTCTGCTGATGCAGCCGTAACAGGGTTAGTTAAAAAAAGTTTATATGTAATTCATATGAGTTAAGTAGCAATTTTGTTTTTACCCATAAGCTTCCTCTCGGAACATCGCATTAAATCTTTTAAAACTGGATTAAATTCTGCAAATCAATTCAACAAGGGACAAAAAGTTACCATTATGAGCTGTACATAACTTTCAATTCTAAATTATGTTCCGCTAAATACATTATTGATGCGACAATACGTCTTAAGGGAAAACCCCTTATCTGCTAAAAAAGTTGTGATCAGATGAAAATAACTTGCAGCAACAACAAAATATTTTGTGAGAATATTTGCACATATTTTCACATAATATGTAGCGGAAAAACATCTCTTATTAGCATCTTTTGGGAAATCATTTGTAGTTGAAGTAGAAGGTGGACCACATTGAACAATTATTGTTCTCGTAGCATGGTTTAACATTGGCCAGGTGGATAGGACATCAGTGGTAAATAATTCAGCTATGTCTTTCTTCTTTAGTGATTCACTTTTTAGTTTTCCAGATGTGATTGTTTAGCATTCATGAGATGACGTATCAGGTTCTTTGTGTTCTCTAATTATTTCAACCGATACTTTTTTGTTTTGTGTTGTGGAATTCTCGTTATCAACATCAGCAGGATTTTTCATGAAAATAGGTGAAATAATTGAAGATTTCTTTAAAAAAAAATTGAAAGAATCTTTTTGATGTTGTTTTGCCGCTTCTTTATCAAGTTTTCTTTTGCGTTTTTCACACCCACTAATATATTTTCTTCCGCAGTCACTTTCACGGCTAGACATTCTGGGGTTATATTGCGATTGGATTAAAAAATAATTTAGCTAGATTAGAATAATTTAGCTTGTAATATCAGTTTTAGTTACGAGTGGTAGTCTACGTTCGGCGTATTCAAAGTAGCAACTCAATTAAGCGGCTAAATGTGTACGTCGCAGCAGACTGCGGCACGCCAATATTCTGATAGCAGACTTACTGGCAAAATATCAACTCAACTCTCTGGATGCGCGGGGCCCCTGCCTAGCGCGGGGCCCTGTGCCGTCGCACAGTTCGCTCACCCTTTACGCCGGCCCTGATGCAGGGTGAACAAATTTTGCGACAACCATATTCGATATTTGTTGAAATCATGTAAATAAAGTATGGCGTACGCCAATGAGTTTATCAAGTATAAAAAATGAATTACTTTATCAAGTACACAAAATTATTGACGATAACTTGGAACGGCTGTTCTATCTACTAACGTACAAGTGGATTTAATTTGAATACGTCTTGTTAGTGATCATCACCTGTATCGGTCGCAGTTATTTACATTGAGTTACGTTTCACGTCTCTTTGATAGTTTATACTATCATGTATACGAACGCCGAGATGACTGACATGTATTTCATGTATGGACTTGCTGATGGAAATTCATTACAAACTAGACGATTGTACATTGAACGTTTTCCTAGCAGTAATATCTCCAACCGAAAAATCTTCGAAAACATTCGTGAAACAGGCTCATTGAAACAAAATGAAGGGCCAAGATCAATGACAGTAAGAATGGTACCATTGGAACAGAATGTGTTGGACATGGAAGATCCAAGTACTTGATCCAAGATCCAAGTACTTGAATGTAAGTCATTGGACAGTTTGGAAAGTTCTTAAGGGCAATTTGTTGTATCCATACCACATTCAACGTGTTCAGGCATTACTGCCTGCTGATTATCGTCCACGTATTGCGTTATGTCAATAACTTGCAAACATTAGTTCTAATCCCTCAATTCCTGACACAGATTCTTTTCAGCAATGAAGTCAGTTTTTCGAGAAATGCAATAAAGAATTTTCTTAACAATCATGTGTGGGCAGATGAAAATCCGCATGAGGTATGTGAAGATTGATTTCAACGTCAGTTCTCCTTGAACGTTTGGGTTGGAATTGTGTGTGACTATCTAATTGGACCGGTATTTCTACCAGCAAGATTTACTGGCGAGAGGTATTGCAACTTTTTGGAAGAAACACTGCCCAGATTTCTGCAGGATGTACCATTGGCAACAAGAATTGTAATGTGGTTTCTACACGATGGTGCACCACTTCATTTCAGTTTGGTTGCTCGTGATTTTATAACAGCAACATTCGGAGAAACCGCTGGATTGGTTGAGGTGGGCTACACGAATGACCTGCTCGATCACCAGACTTAAACCCCCTGGGTTATTTCTTATGGGGCCATCTGAAGTCATTAGTTTACGTTACTCCAGTGAAGAATTTAAACGAATTGCGAAATCGGAAAATTGCTGGATGTAACTCAATTAGATACAACCTTGGTGTGTTTTAAAGAGTTCGGTACTCAATGACGAGAAGATTGAATGTTTGTATCCAGGATAAAGGATGTCTACTCGGACATTTATTGTAGATTGAGCAACTTGACATGTACTTTTTGATAATAAAATTTTGCTACTGTCGCAAATTTTGTTCACCCTGTATCTTCGAAACAAAGGGTTTTTCAGAAATCATCATACAACAAAATATTCTTAGAATAGGCCCAGGAATAACCCCTTTTTCTCCGCATGTTAACCTAACATCCTGTATAATTATGCTTGCGCACTGGGTAATTTGCTGGTACTGGAATATATTTCTTCCACTATGACATTAACCCTTAACCACCTGCTATGCGTCTCAGGTGAGAAAATTACTGCTACTTTGGGTCTGAGAGACGTATGTCAGGTGGCTAGGTGTTAATACTGGGATAACAACCCACAAGTTGTTGTAGATGGATGGGTTATATACGTCCCAATTGACTCGAAACGGGTTAAGACTAGACTTTTTAGAAAATGCCGAAACGAAAAGACTCTAACTACTTTGATTTGCAGATTAAATTTATCTCGCATTTGTCTCAAACGCTTCCTGTAGAAAAAGTAGAGGTGACGTATGTAGACTAAATGGATTTATGTGTTCCAGAGTTTGCTCTGAGCCGCATTGAATTGTGACATTATAATCAAATACGTGGTCATTGTGCCAAGCATCTGCAAAACAATGTGATTAAAACATTTCAAACTTGTTATATTTGCAAAGGTTGCAAGAAAATCGTACGGTTAGTAGAGTACCAAAGTTGATTGAGAAGAAATTTCCCGCCGTGAAATCGATCGGAAATATTTGCTGCTCGATGGCAATATCCAACACCTTGAAAGAAAACTCAGATTAGCAACCTTTCAGTAATTTGCTTAATACATATTAAATTTTAATTACTTGCGCAGCGACAACGTTGTAACCTTCCACATATATCTGAAGAAGCTCTCGAATAATAGCAGAAACCTAAAATTTGATCATTGTCTAATTTTATTCTATATTTGTTAACTTAATCAGGTGTATTTAATCTTGTGTATTTTGTCTTGTCTTGTCTGCCTAGTCTTGTCTGTCTAGTCTTGTTTGCCTAGTCTTGTCTGTCTTGTCTTGTCCGTCTAGTCTTATCTGTCTAGTCTTGTCTTGTCTGTCTAGTCGTGTCTGTCTAGTTTTGTCTGTCTAGTCTTGTCTGTCTAGTCTTGTCTGCGTAGTTTTGTCTGTCTAGCCTTATCTGTCTAGTCTTGTCTGTCTAGTCTCGTCTGTCTAGTCTCGTCTGTCTAGTCTTGTCTTCCTAATCCTGCTTGTCTAGTCTTGTCTCTCTAATCTTGTTTGTCTAGTAGGTCTAATCTTGTCTATCTATCGAGTCTGTCTAACCTTTTATTCTTACATCTGTTTAATACATTACCTGATTATAAATTTGTTGAAATCCAATCACAGGAAGAACAGTCAGGGAACCATAGGTGAAAGATAAGATGGCAGTGGCAAAGCAATCGAGGAGATAAAATTCTTCAGAAAAGTCCATGAAAAGGACACTGTACATATTCACAGTGCACTTAAGGAAGTTATTGAGAAACAAGTAGACTAACTGAAAGGAATAATAATAATTGAAGTAGTCCACTGCAGTTTTTATATTAATAAGAATTTTCCTGACTTCAGTCATTCTGCCTGAAGGAACATTGTTTGATTGTAAAATGGTGCCTAGGTAATTTCCTACATTTTTATAAAATTGGTAGATTATGAAGGAGAAGAGACAAATTTGGATCACGTTGATTGTGCTGAAGAAAAGAGCTATATATTTCAAGCAATAATGAATATTAAATGGTATAATATCCATGGGAAGTAACGAATATCCTGTTCCAGTTGCTGTACCAGTTGAAACCAAGCTGAAGATGAATATGGAAATAACAAGCTTTTGATATTTCATGGAGTAGGTTTTATCCAAGGCGCTGATGGCAGTTTCGAGATTGAAGAATATCAAGATCATGGTTTTAAGATTGTTTAGGTTCCACCAAGTTAATAAAAAGCTTGCGATGAATTGGCCGTCGCCAGTTACAATCTTAACTATATTCATAAACTGGTCGAAACGGCTCTGCTGCGTCGTCGTGAAAGCATTATAAACCACGAGACTCCCATAGATAGAAACGATTAAAATTCCATAAATTATCGTACCCTTCGATGTCTTTACTTCTTCGTCGGTTATATTTAGAGGAGTATAACCGAAAGCTTTTCCAAAGGCTAGCAATGTTTTTATATAAGGTTTCAGGGACATATTTGCGTATTAATTACTACTTGTTTTGGTGGAGTTGCAGTCACGAATGAAGTCAATTACGATAATCGTTGAAGCAGTCAGAAAATCGTGTACCGAGAAAAATCGTGTACCGAGTGTACAAATATAAATATATTTTTAACATTATTTTATATTACAAACATTGTTTTTAATCTAGAAAATCATTAATAATACATTGTTTAGAAGCAAATACACTCCGGCCAAACAAAAATATACAAAGCTATATCTTGGCAAAACTAGATAAAACTAGACAAGAGTAAATAAGACTAGATAGGCCGGCGCGAGTGGTGTGGTGGTGACGCTCGTTGCCTCATGTAAAAGCGCTAACTAACAAGTATAAACGTCCCGAGTTCTATCCCCAGTGCTGGTCGCATTTGTACCAGAAGACAAATGTGAAAAATAGTAATTAGCGCAATTTGCAATAACAACTAGGTTTCTGGGCCTATAAGTGAATGTGAATGCAGAATACAATAGGCCACAAGTAGGCCGCAGTGTTCGAAAGGTCAGCAACCCGGCATCCACATCGGACCAAACTAAAAAAAAAAGACTGGAGAAGACTGTACAGGACAAGACTCTCTTCGATTTGGGTTAATTGGTTTTGTGTGAAGGTCTGTTTGGTTCTTTGAATTATGTTGGCTATAACCTTTCTTTGTCCCAAAAATGTGTGCCAATTTTCCATGGTCTTTTTAGAATTCCACTCCACCCGGGCTGTCTGTCTTTGAGCGATTACATTGTCACAGTCTTCAGTCCAACACGGATGCTTCTTTCTTTTAGCGAGGTGGGCGAGTTCATTGACCGCCTTGACAAGAGTCTCCTGGTCCCAGATGTATAGATCTGTATTGTTCAGTGTCTGACTTACTTCTTGGTTGTTCTTAAGTCGATCTAGTAATCTAGTGTTTTTAGGATGGAGTCTTATTTTGATCTTTGAGAGCTAGTGGTCCGAGTCCAGATTGGCGCTTCTTAGTGCCTTTACATTTTGTGATTTTCGTGAAATGGCCACATGATCTATCTGGAATTCATCCAGGTTGGTATTAGGTGAAATCCAAGTTTTCTGCTTCCTTGGAAAGTGTTTGAAGGATGTAGACTTCATGAGCAACCCAAAAGTCCTACACAGATCCACCAATCGTTCTCCGTTGCGGTTGGTTTGCTTATGCGCCGGATAATTGCCCACTATGTTTCTGTATTTTTACTCTCTCCCAATTGAGCTTTGAAGCCACCAAGCAGTATGATGGTGTGCCTCTCTGGAAGTTTAGAGATAATATCTTCTAAGTTTTCCCAGATTTTATCAGTTCTGTCTGGATTACGTGTGTTGTCCTGTTTGATTGGGGCATGTACATTGACTATACTGTAGCCCTTGTTTGCACATTTGAGAGAGATAGGAAGGATACACGAATTGTAAGACTATTAAAAAAAAACCGGCCAAGTGTCAGTTGTGACTCGCGCACCGAGGGTTCCGTACAAACTTGTAAGTAAGGTAATCTTTAGGAGGACCTAACTGTATGCAACCCATATGCTTCTGGTGCCTATAACAATAACACGACAATATGACAATACCACGCAACACATTAGTGTATTTTCATAAGTTTCTATTAGTAAATTCGCATTTTTTCTTGCAATTAAACTACATATTTACGGTTTTCAGATTTTTTCCTTGACATGTGCTGTAAGACACCGCTTCTTGCCAAATTTCATGATTCTAGGTCAACGCGAAGTACCCTATAGGTTTTGATTCCCTTGTGAAATCTCAAAATATGCGACATAAACGGTCATATCTTTTGATCGCGTTGACTTACAAGTTTGATTTTTTCACTGCTGAAAGAGACCGCAGACCCGAGTATTTAATACAAATTTCAACTTGTTACCTCTACGGGTTCCTCAGAAACATGGTCTTGAGAGATAGACAGACGGACGGACGGACAGACAGACAGACAGACAGACGGACAACAAAGTGATCTTATAAGGGTTCCGTTTTCGGTACGGAACCCTAAAAAAATAGAATAGGGAAAAATATTTTAAATAATTTAAATAAAATAACAAAGAACTAAGTCACTATTAGTCAAAATATAAAAAAAAATAAGGATTGCACATCCAGACTTACTTACTTACACAAAATACCGAAAACTTAAACAAAAATTCAAATGGTATTTATATTTATTTCACTAAATTTAATTTCTCCTAAGAAAATAGGATTTTAAAAAACATAAAATATCCACTGAACGGTCGCAAAGTCTTGTTCTTATTTTGGATACAATATTGTCTAAAATACTCGTTCACTACTCATGTGTCCTGTGCTGGTCTGGCGGTCTTGAGCTTTCGCCCAGCTGTGCCGCCGTCTTGTGATTTGATTGTCGTTGTGTTTTTTTTTTTTTTAGTCTGTTGTTTGTCTTTCATTTTTTTTCCCCTTGGTTTTCTTCGGTGGCTTTACTTGACTACAGCTGGGTCCTGTTGTCTTGGTGGGGTTGTCGGCTTTCTTGGTTGGTTCTTCTGTGTCTGATCTTCTGCGGTTGTTCTACAGTGGCCTGCGGTCCTGACGTGCTTGGTCTTCTCGATGGTGGTGATGGTTTCTGTGGGGCTGTGTGTGTCCATCGGTGTGATTCTTCTCCATGGGGCGGCTTCAGTTGCTCTTTTGTGGTCTGCTTCATTTGTTCTCTCGGGGGCTTCAGTTGTTCTCTTGGTGGCGATTTCAGTTGTTCTCTTTTGGGCGGCTTCAGTTGTACTTTTGGGGGCGGCATCGGTAGTTTTCCTTGGGGCGGCTTCGGTTGTCTTTTCGGCGGCGGCTTCGTTTGTCTTCTCGGGGGCGTCTTCAGTTGTTTTCTCGTGGGCGGCTTCGGTTGTCTTTTCGGCGGCGGCTTCGTTTGTCTTCTCGGGGGCGGCTTCAGTTGTCTCTTCGGGGGCGGCTTTGTTTGTCTTTTCGGCGGCGGATTCGTTTGTCTTCTCGGGGGGCGGCTTCAGTTGTCTTCTCGGGGGCGGCTTCGGTTGTCTTTTCGGGGGCGGTTTCCTGTGGTTTCTCCTTGACAGTTTGGGTCTTCATCAGTTTCGTTATGTAATTCATCATTTGGACGAGGACGCTGTCGTCCAGGGTGTCCAGGTAGTCGGGGTCGAGATACTTTGCTGCGGCGGCTTCGTTGGGGGTTGTCGGAGTAAACGTGTTAATTTTGCGACTGCGGAGGAACAAGTGACTCGTTCACTAGCTACTGAGCTTGGTTTTATAGTTTTCAGAGCATAAAATACCAAATCTAAGTTATTGGTTCTTTTATTCGTTGACAACTAATAGGCACACAAAGACACACTAATACTGAATTTTAGAAGAACCCTCATCATAGCATTGAAAATATTTACCCTAATGCAAATAAACAATCGGCCGTAATTTTCGAATTTACATTTATTATCGTGTTGTTAGCAAATACCATAAAAGTGTCGGCTGAACTGGGTGGAAAGAGGGTCGGAATCGGTAAAATTACATCGTTTGGAACATAAACGGACTTAAAATAAATTTTCATAGTAATTTGAATTCTTTAAAACCGGTTTTCTTAATTTAAAAACCTGTTTTCGAATGTGTCAAATCTATTTGAAAAACAGTTTTTTAAAACCGGGTTTGAAAAACCGTCAAACCCTAACCATAATCGTCTTGTTCGCTTTCTTTTTATAGGTTTCAAAATAATCACGTAATTCAGAGGTATCACACAAAACAAAGAAAAACGTTGTCTATAATTGTGATAGTTCTAGCAGTGTTTGTGCTTATTATTAAGGGTACATGCCTTTAGAGGAGAAATATTATGAAATTGCATTATGGGGATTAGCTTGTCTCTAACCATAGTAACTTTTTTTATTGTGGTTTGGTGGAAACTCTCACTAAACCCCCTTTTCCACTTGGCTTTTCAGTATGCGCCACCCCGGTTACGGGTATTTTGCATCCCTTCAGGATGGGCTGCCCGGACGGTTAGTGCCTCCCTGGTTGAAAATGCCTCCTCGGCGGGACCTAACCGAGGAGGACATAACCGAGGAGGACCTAACTGTATGCAACCCATATGCTTCTGGTGCCTGACAATACCACGCAACACATTAGTGTATTTTCATAAGTTTCTAATAGTAAATTCGCATTTTTCTTGTAATTGAACTACATATTTACGGTTTTCAGATTTTCCCCTTTACACGTGCTGTAAGACATCGCTTCTTGCCAAATTTCATGATTCTAGGTCAACGGGAAGTACCCTATAGGTTTTAATTCCCTTGTGAAATCGCAAAATATGCGACATAAACGATCATATCTTTTGATCGCGTTGACTTACAAGTTTGATTTTTTCACAGCTGAAAGAGACCGCAGACCCGAGTATTTGATACAAATTTCACTTGTTACCTCTACGCGTTCCTGAGAAAAATGGTCTTGAAAGACAGGCAGATGGACAGACAGACGGACAACAAAGTGATCCTATAAGGGTTCCGTTTTCGGTACGGAACCCTAAAAATGAATCTTGATTTACCTAATTTTAAATGCTTGAAAAAAATATGTGATAGATTAAGAACTGGACTAGATAGGATCACCTTACTAGTCTCAGTTGTTCCTGTATAATCTAGCTCCAAGCCAAAGAAGATTAATTTAGAATTAGTCAACTAGTAGGTTTGTAATAGAAGATTTAGTGGAAGTAATTAATACTACTACGTAATAATGATTTCAATCTGTATTTACCCTATTTTTAATGTTTGTAATTAAATGGCGATACATTAAGAACTGGACTAGCTATAGTAGTTTAACTAGTCTCAGTTACTTCCTGTATTTTCGTGTTTTAAGTCAAAGAAAATTAATTTAGAATTAGTCGACTAGTTCGCTTGTAATTGAGAGGAATTAATGAAACTATTACGTAATATCGACTTTTACACTTTTACATTTTAAATTTATCGATTACAAAAATCAGAAATTGTTTTAGAAATTGATTAAAAAACTTATGAAGCGAAAAACGTAAGAAAGACAACTTTATAAACAATTAGGTATTTTTTGCCCAAATTATTCCTACATTAACTAATTGAAATTTGTCAATTATCCATAGTAGGGAAAGATAGTTCCTTCTGGAGCCGCCTCCCCCATAAGGATTTACATGTAACCCTCCACCTTATGGGAAATTACATGTAAACCCTCCCCCTTACGGGAAATTACATGTAAAATTTAGCCTACCCCTCCGTATAGGGAATCCTATAGAAAATAGTTCTGAACGTAGCCTAGCGTGTATCTGTAGATGGCGCCAGCGTTAGGGAGGGGGTTAGGGTTGCGGGGTGGATATTATTTTGTCAAGCTGTCCATAAGAGTAAATAGGTGCGACAAGGAAAAAACATGAAGATGTATTGATATGAACCACCGAGCATTTTCCTGAACATGACTGTAGACTATCAGTTTTTGGAATTGTTTATTCTAGAAACGTGACCGTAACTGCTTCTTGGAATGTGTTTGTCCTATTAAGAGTTCGACCTAGTTTTTGACCCGTGCAAGTGAATCGTGAGAAAGTTAAATCGTCGAGTCAACATTTTCCTGAACGTGACCATAGAAACACTGTTTCTTGGATTTAATGTGTTTATGCTATTTCCGTTGAGTCTGCATTTTCCTGAACGTGACCGTAGAAATAAACACTGTTTCTTGGAATGTGTTTATCCTATAACCCTCGACTCAGCTTTTTCCTGTTTCAACTTGTCTGTAAACGTGACCGTAGACTGTCAGTTTCTTAGAATTAATGTGTTTATCCTATTAAGAGTTTGACTTAGTATTTGACCCGTGTAAAGAAACGTGGGAAAGTTAAAATCGTCGAGTCAGCATTTTCCTGTTCAACTTGTCTGGGTGATTCTGAGAAATTTATAAGTTATTTAAACTCATCTGTATCCCCTATCGTATTAATTATTTAAATATTTAATATAAATAAAAAAAGTATTTCTGCTATTAGGTTTAATTTCGAGTGTGTCATGGTATTGTTTCTTTTTTAAGTTTACGTAATCAGTTTAGTATTTGAACTTGAAGATTTTAAATGTGTATCAAGAAAATAACATTATTTTAACAACTACGACAGTGAATGTTTATGTAACCGCACGCTTAGGACCGGGCGCTTAATAAAATATATAAACAATCGTGTCCAGTTTATAAATTACAACCGCTGCATTTAAAAACTACCGCAATAAGAAACGTGGTCTAATTAATTTAGTATTTGATCTTGTAAATGCATGCGAGTATGACATATCTAAATCGTGAGATAGGAAACGCTATCAGTTTAATGTTTCATTTTATCTGGATGCTAGTTTGAACTTATTCGATGTATTCTGAGAAATTTGGATGAGTCATACATGCATAGAATCGTGGGAAAGTTAAAACCGTAATTGAAAACCGCCGAGTCAGCATTTTCCTGTTTCAACTTGTATACATACAGATGTTCGGACGTTTTGTTTACAATAAATTTACTAACACACGCCTCGAGCGCAGTCGGATGTTAAGCATTGAAAATTATTTTATAGCTATTCGGAACGCGATTGATATTGATGCCTGAGCTCTAAATTCATCGTCATATCAACAATTAAAACTGTATCCCTGCCATCAATGTGTAAAGGTTTTCGCAAGGATAATCTTGGTATCCATAAGGAAGTATGTGATGACAATAAAAAAAAATGTACTACAAATGCACCGTTTACAATTCAACTTTCACAAGAGAAGATAGCGACATATGAGAAAATATAATATAAAATCAATAATAATGGTGGGAAGAAGAGGAGTCTAGATCCTGAATATTCACTCTACACCTCCAAGAAGATAAAGTTGGAGCCGTAGACAGTCAAATAATTTCTGTAAAATATGCAATCAACAATCCCCAACAAGGCTAAAGTTTGCAGACGATCTACGATCACAGAATCACCAGTGAAGCTGGTCCAGCAGAACATCATCCAAGCCTGTGTCAGCTATAGAATTGATGGTTCAGGGATTCATGTAGATGATTCATGCTTTATTAGTAAATTGAACAGCCGTTGTACGAGAAGCCGCATTCTATCCATCCACTTTACGTCCACTTTTTCCGTCCACAGTCCATTATCCGTTCACTTTAATCAACTTTTTGATTAAAAGCTTTTTAAAAGCTGATAAGGAAAATGTTCGGTTGTTCATATCAATACATCTTCATGTTTTTTCCTTGTCGCACCTATTTACTCTTATGGACAGCTTCACAAAATAATATCCACCCCGCAACCCTAACCCCCTTCCCTAACGCTGGCGCCATCTACACATACACGCTCGGTCACGTTCAGAACTATTTTGTATAGGATTTCCCATACGGAGGGGTAGGCTAAATTTTACATGTAATTTCCCGTAAGGGGGAGGGTTTACATGTAAGTTCCCATAAGGTGGAGGGTTACATGCAAATCCTTATGGGGGAGGTGGCTCGGGAAGGAACTATCTTTCCCTACTATCCATACATAGACGTTGTGCAAATTGCTGGATAAAAAAAACCCCTGGCGTGTAAGTCTTCTAGTAACTTCCGTCGCTGATGCAATCATCGTCATCATCAGTAGTGCTACAGCCCTACAGGGCCTCGACTTTCTCTAGTCTCGTCATCCTTTCTGGTCTCTGGCACGGACCTTCCAGTCAGCTGCACCAATTTTTCTGGCATCTTCAGAAACGCCGTCTTTCCATCTCAGCCTTGGTCTCTGTCTGTCTCTACTGCCTGTTGGTATGGCCTCAAATTTTCTTCGCTTTGGCACGTTGGTGTCATTTGCCCATCTTAACCTGCCAATCTTGATTGTTGTTATTATGTATCTGTTACCTGACCCTCTGTAAAAGTTATAAAGGTCAAAATTATATCTTCTAGCACCATAAATCTTCCTAAGGATTCAGGATTCCTAAGGATTTCATCCTAAGTTCATATGTTAATAGTAACGTCTCATCTGCTTTTGTTAGGGTCCAGGTTTCCGAGCCATAGATTAAAACTGGTACAATTAACGTCTTATAGATTCTGATCTTTGTGTTTCTCGAAAGGCTCGATTTACGTAAGTATTTTGACAGCCCAAAATAACAGCGATTGGAAAGTATTATGGGCCTTTTTATTTCTTTGCTGACATCATTACTCGGGTTTAGCCCTGCCCTGCGTTCTTTTGTGGCAGCTATAAACTTTGTGTTATTTGCATTTATTTGTAGTCCCATATTTCTTGCGGCATTCTCAAAATTTACAAAGATTTCTTTTGCCAATATATTGTAAAAAGAATTTACGATTTACTGTGTCAGTGCACAAGATGTAGGTCATATATAAAATAACTGAAGTTGTCTTTTAGATATTAATCCTTCAGTGATTTCTTTTGCTTTTCGAAGAGTTCTAGGGGTCAGGTCCATATCGACTGCGTATGCCTACGCCTGTGATGACTTATTAAAGATAGTACCTCTAGTATCCAGTTCCGCATCTCGAACTACTTTTTCTAGTGCTATGTTAAACAGGACACACGCCAGCGCGTCACCCTGCCTTACGCCTACAGTTGTTTTGAATGAATCTGAGGTTTCATTCTGTATTTTTACGTGGCACACAACTTTTGACATTGTCGTTTTATCAATTCAATTAAGGTTTTTAGAATGTATAGCTCATAGCTTGGTGTAGCTCATAGCTAATTCATAGCTTGGTATAACTTTGGTCTTAGAACGCTATTATAAGCTGTCTTAAAATCAATGAAAAGGTGGAACGTGTCGATATTGTATTCGTAGCACTTCTCGAGCATCTGACGTAGTACGAAAATCTGGTCTGTTGTCGATCGACCAGTACGGAATCCGCGTTGGTATTGTTACCGATTCTAGGTTCTGCGTACGTCCTTATGCGAGATATCAAGATATATGCCAGTATTTTATAAGCAGTGTTTAATAGTGTAATAGTTCGATAGTTACTGCATTCCAACTGATCACCTTTTTTGTGTAAAGGGCATTTAACCCCTACTTTCTACTCTTCTGGACTACTTTCCACTCATACATTTGCCGATGCAATAACAATCTGTTTAAAAGGATCGAAATATAATTTGAATACATAACTGTTGCAAACCGTGAAATCTATTTGAACATCTAGATAACATTTTAAATATTGTCCTTCGACGTTTATGCAAAGATTTGTTACATAATGATTACTTATCAACTATTTAATATCTTACATAAGTCATTTAAAACTTAATAAAACCAAAGCAGTATTTAACACTTTTTTACAATATTAGTACGGATTTAAACTTACATGTGTTACACGGATTTACACTTACAAACTATTTTGCTTCTTTTTAATTTGATTGATTACTTTAATATTTACTTTTGCACAAATAGGGTGCTAGATAAACAAGCGTCAAAAATTCATGAGGTTATTCCTTGGCCTATTCTAAGAATATTTATCTCATTATGATTTCTGAAAAACAAAATTTGTTTGGCAGATACACGCTGAACAAAATTTGCGA
Source organism: Phosphuga atrata (assembly GCA_944588485.1). Classification (NCBI taxonomy): domain Eukaryota; kingdom Metazoa; phylum Arthropoda; class Insecta; order Coleoptera; family Silphidae; genus Phosphuga; species Phosphuga atrata. Next base: position 48,505,829 of record OX155902.1, read on the forward strand.
CAACCATATACGATATTTGTTGAAATCATTAATGTAGTAAATAAACGTATGAGTTTATCAAGTACCAAAAATTGTTGACGATAACTTGGTACGGCTGTTTTATCTACTAACGTACAAATGAATTTCATTTGAATACGTCTCGTCAGTGATTGTCACTTGTATTAGGCAAGAACGATATAACTGGAACAAAATGTGCTGTACATGATAGAGGAAGATCCAAGTACTTCTACGCGACAAATTGCCGATATTTTGAATGTAAGTCAGTTTGGAAAATTATTAGGGTAATTTGTTGTATCCATACCACATTCAACGTGTTCAGGCACTACTACCTGATGATTATCGTCCACGTAATGCGTTAAGTCAATGGCTTTTGCAAACATTAGTTCTAATCCCTCAATACCTGACACAGATTATTTTCACCAATGAAGCCAGTTTCTCAAGAAATGCAATTTTCCAAATAACCATTTGTGAGCAGATGAAAATTCGCCTGACGTATGTGAAGATCGATTTCAACATCAGTTCTCCTTGAATGTTTGGATTGGATTTGTGTGTGACTATCTAATTGAACCTGTATATCTAATAGCAAGACTTACTGCCGAGATGTATTGTAACTTTTTGGAAGAAACACTGCCCGAGTTTCTGCAGGATGTACCATCGGCGATAAGAATTGCAATGTGGTTTATGCACGAAGGTTATCACCACCACATTTCAGTTTGGTTGCTTGTGATTTTTTACAGCTACATTCGGAGATAGCTGGATTGGTCGAGGTGGGCCACAAGGTTTGCTCGATCCCCAGACTTAACCCTCCTGGGATATTTCTTATGGGGCTATCTGAATTAATTTACGCTACTCCAGTGGAGAATCTGGACGAATTGCGAAATCGGAAAATTTGCTGGTTGTAACTCAATTAGAAACAAGTCTAGTGTGTATCGGCACTCAATGACGAGAAGATTGAATGCTTGTATCCAGGCTGGAGGAAGCCATTTCGGACATTTATTGTAAATTGAGTAACTTTACAAGTACTTTTTGATAATAAAATGTTGTTACTGTGGCAAACTTGGTTTACCCTGTATCTTCGAAACAAAGGGTTTTTCAGAAATCATCATAGGGCAAAATATTCTTAGAATAGCCCGAGGAATAACCCTTTGAATTTTTGTCGCATGTTTACCTACCACCCTGATAATATACTGGGCAGCTTACTGATACTGGGATATATTTGTTCCACTATAACATTAATACTTGTAATAACCCACAAGTTGTTGTAGATGGATGTGTTATATACGTCCCAGTTGACTCGAAAAGGGTTAAGACTAGACTGATTAGAAAACGTCATAAACGAAGAGACTCTAACGAATTTGATTTCCAGATTAAATTTATCTCGGATTTGTCTTCTAGTAGTAAAATTAGAGGTGGCGTATGTAGTCTAAATAAATGTATCTAATCCAGAGTTTATTCTTGTAGCCGACATGAATTGTGACATTATAATCAAATACGTGACCATTGTGCCAAGCATCTGCAAAACAGTGTGGTTAAAACTTTTCATATTTCTTATATTTGCAAGGGTTGCAAGAAAATCGTACGGTTAGTAGAGTGCCAAAGTTGATTGAGAAGAAATTTCCGGCCGTGAAATCGATCGGAAAGATTTGCTGTTCGATGGCAATATCCAACGCCTTGAAAGAAAACTCAAATTAGAAACCGTTGAATAATTTGATTAACAAATTAATTTAAATTTTAATTACTTGCGCAGCGACCACTTTGTAGTCTTCCAAATATATCTGAAGAAGCACTCGAATAATAGCAGAAACCTAAAATTTGATCATTGTTTAATTTTATTGTATATTTATTAACTTAAACAAGTCAGTTTAGGCATGTTTATATTGTCTTATCTCGTTTGCCTAGTCTTGTCTGGCTATTCATGTCTGTCTAGTATCAAATCAAATAAAATAATTTATTGCCCATGAGATATAGAAGCTATAGGAAGTGTCAAACATTAGATCTTTACAATATACTGTTAGAGTTTACATTTTTAATATATAGTATAAATTCCTCGAGGTTGTAGATTGTGTTGGAGAGGAGGATGTTCTTTGTTGTTTTCCTAAATTTTGTATAGAATTTTTCCTCTGTTACTCTGATTGGTAGTTTGTTATAAATGATAACTCCCTGATAGTTTGGACCTTTTACACAGAGTGTTAGGTGTGTTTTGGGCCTGTATATTTGGTGTTTAATTCTCGTGTAGTGTTGATGTTTATCCAGATGCTTCTGGAAGGTGTGCTTCTGTTTATGGATGTAGCATGTTAGTTCTAGAATATATAAACTTGTGACTGTGAGAATACCCAGCTTCTTGAAATGGGGTCTACAGGTGTCCGTGATCTTGACACCTATTAAGGTCCTGATAATTTTCTTCTGCACTTTTAAGATGGATTCAGTTTCTGACGAGCATCCCCATAGCAGAATACCGTATGAAATTATTGATTGGATCTCCGCATAGTAGAATGTAAGGGGAACTTTAGGAATTGTCGTAGCTACCTTATTTGAAAGAGCTTCTTATGTAGTTTGGAGCACATATGTTATATGGTGGTGTTCCAATGAAGCTGTTCCTCTAAATAAATTCCTAGGAATTTAGCCACCTTGGTTCTTTTAATTTTGTCTTTAATTATTTTCAACTGGACGTTGCTTCGTGCTGTATGGAATATAACGTATTCTGTTTTGTTTCTGTTGAGAAAGAGACGCGCTAACCATTTCTTGAGTGTATGCAAGAGCATGTTGGCACGTAATGGGTTGTTGGAAGCATCTTTTTCGGAGACGATAAAACTTTGCTTCGTCAGCATATAAGGTGCAGTGTTGATCTCCGATGTAGCTGACCAGATCTACGGTGTATAGTAGGAATAGAGTTGGAGCCAAGACACTGCCCTGCGGGACACCCATGTTTACAGTCGGATTGGCCAGTTATCGATCCGCATTTTACTTTCACAAATTGTTTCCTATTTGTGAGGAATGATGTGAGCCATCTAGCAGATTTACCTCTTATATCGTAATTGTAAATTTTGTTAAGTAGTTGCTTGTGCGACACACAGTCGAAAGCTTTCGATAAATCGCAGAAGATACCAATCGGGTGATTTCCTTCATCTACTTCATCTAAAATTTTGTTATAGAATTCGGTTAAAGCTGTTGTTGTAGATTTACCTTTGGAGAAACCGTGCTGTTGATTTGGCACTAGCTGGAATTTTTCTATGAAGGGCAACATTCTATTCCGCATGCAATATTCTATCTTTGCTAGAACCGATATTAGGGCTATAGGACGATAGTTATTAGCTTGCGACTTATCTCCATGTTTATAGACAGATATTATTATTGCGCTTTTTTAAATTCCTGGAAAGATTTCATTATCGAGGGAGGCGTTAACAAATCTGTTATTAGGTGTACCAGGACATGTCTGAATCCTTTGAGAATGATGGTACGCAGTGAGTCAGGGCAACAAGTTGTTGTATTTTTTAGTGACTCCATAATCTGTAGAATTTCAGTTGTTGTAAATGTTTCCAGAAATATTGTTTGTGAGATGCGTGGGATATGCTCATCAGTGATGTATGTTGGTTGGATCTTTTGGCGGATTGTTGAAGATTGTTGCAATCTGTTTTGGCCGAGTAACTAGCATGTCATTTTCCTCTATTTCGATTGGTTCTGGTGCTTATTCGTCTGCTCCTTTATTACTTTCCAGAAGGCTCTTTGACTATTTGGTGCTTCCATTATTTTATGACGAAAGAAAGACTCTTTTGCCGACTTAATAAGCAGAGAGTGTTTATATTTTTGTCTTAAGTATTTGCTTTTAAGTAATGGATATGGTTTTTGGAGAGTGAACATATCCCTTAGTATGCTGGCTGACCGTTTTACCTCCTTCTTAATCCAAGATTGCGAGTCTGATTGATTTTCACCGCAGGAAAGCATGAGAAGAAGTAATATTGTAGGATGTTGATAAAGGAAACTGTCTTCCCATTACAATCCCGGTTATTATAGATTTCCTCCCAGGTTTCGTTCTGCAAGTATTGGGAAAAGCGATTTTTGTTCTTTTGATCTATGTTCTTTTTTCTGATTCATCTTCGTATTGTCACATAGACGTATTAATCGTTGGTAGGACAGAGGGGTGTCTTCTACTGAGGTGAATAAGTACTGTCTAGACTTTGCAAAAATATTGTCTAACTGTGTGCTTGATTTTACTGTTGTCCTTCTATATTGGTGGACATATTCGACCATTCCATAAGAGGCTAGTATGTTTACCAAATGGTTTTTATGTTTAGTGCTTTCCTTAAACTTAACATTAAAGTTTCCAGCTAGTATTATGTCTTTGGATTGGTTCGCATATGTGTGGAGAATATCATCTAAAACAGTTAAGATTGTTATTAAGCAGCCTGTTGGTGGTATATAGATATATATATATATATATATATATATATATATATATATATATATATATATATATATATATATATATATATATAAAATATATATATTTAAACTAATGGTGTCTAGCTCATTGATTGTTGCTTCTATACCACTTATGTCAATTATCTTTTCTATAGCACTATTTTCGAACTCCAATTTTTTGACGACTTTGCAGTTATTACATATTGATAAGTTCGCCCAAATAGCTATTGCCCTCCCGTTGATTCGGTGGCTGATTAGCCTGTAGTTCTGAACGTGAATAGGTGTTATGTTTACTGTAATAGGTGTTACTTCGAGTTAATTTGTTTTGTTGCGTAATATTGGATGTTAAGTGCTATTAATATATTCATATTTATTTTTTGAGATTTTGTAATTATATTGGTACCCTGCTCTGCTCGAGGTATAGGAAAAAACTATTAATATGAGTATATCCTGGCCATAATTCAGGGTTCATAATATCATCTAGATTGTCTAGCGGTACTGACACTTGACACTGAAAGAAGAATAGTCTTCTGGCCGTTTTGCCGCTAACTTCTTACAGAACACAGTTTTGACTTTCTGAGCTTCAGATAATTGATTATATCATCTTCAGTTATTGTGGCTCAAGTCTTGATATATGCAGATGAGCGTATTTAGTTACTGCCTTTATATCAGTTTGTTCCGTATTGGTACCTAGTAATGTAGTTCTTCGATTTAGTTTCCTATTGTATTTGTTTTGAGTTGTATTTGTTTCCAGTCCTCATTATTTATTGCTGTTTGGTGGACAATGTTTGTGACGCTACCAGATTGGGCGTTGTTTTGTTGAGTTCGATTTTGTCGAGCGGGTATCGATTTATCGATGCGAGCTGGGTTTTTTTCAGCTATCTCTAGTTGATTGGATTTGTCGCCTTTTCTTCATCGATATTAATTATTTCGATGTGATTCGGTGGAGTTTTGTTTTTCATTTCAGTTAGTTTTGTGTTTTCATCTTTAATAATTTGTATTTGATTAGTTAATTTATCGAGACGATTGTACAGCGGTTCTACTTCTTTCTTAACCGCTTTGATGATTATTCCACTAATTAATTTTTCGAATGATGTACTGTTTATAAAAGTAATTATCTGCTCGTGGCATTTTTCCGGTGTCGCGGTTGATCTTAGATTTCTTTGCATTTTTATTATTTAATTATTTGAGCGAATTTATTTATAACAGAATTTAGATTTATTCGCTGGTTTACTCACTCGTACGACCACTCACGTTGACGGTTGAGTCTCGACGTATTGTCTGTCTGTCTTGCCTGTCTAGTCTTGACTGTCTAGTCTTGTCTGTCTAGTCATGTCTGTCTAGTCTTGTCTGTATAGTCTTGTCTGTCTAGTCTTGTCTATTTAGTCTTGTCTGTCTAGTCTTGTCTGTAACCTAACTTAACCTACTCTTGTCTGTCTAGTCATGTTTTTCTAGTCTTGTCTCTCTAGTCTTGTTTGTTTAGTAGATCTAGTCTTGTCTGTCTAATCTTTTATTCTTACATCTGTTTAATACATTACCTGATTATAAATTTGTTGAAATCCAATTACAGAAATAACAATCTGGGAACCATAGGTGAAAGGTAAGATGGCAGTGGCAAAGCAATCGAGCAGAAAAAATTCTTCAGAAAAGTTTAAGAAAAGGACACTGTACATATTTATAGTGCACTTAATGAAGTTATTGAGAAACAAGTAGACTAACTGAAAGGAGTAATAATAATTGAAGTAGTCCACTGCAGTTTTTATATTAATAAGAATATTCCTGACGTCAGTCATTCTGCCTGAAGGAACATTCTTTGATTGTAAAATGGTGCCTAGGTAGTTTCCAAGATTTTTATAGAAGTGGTAGATTATGATGGAAAAGAGACAAATTTGGATTACGTTGATTGTGCTGAAGAAAAGGGCTACATAAAACAAGAAAGACTGAATAGTAAATGTTGTAGTATCCATCAGAAATAACGAACATCCTGTTGCTGTTGCTGTACCAGCTGAAACCAAGCTGAAGATGAATATGGAAATAACAAGCTTTTGATATTTCATGGCGTAAGTTTTGTCCAAAGCAGTGATGGCTGTTTCGAGTTTGAAGAATATCGAGATCATGGTTTTAATGTTGTTCAGGTTCCACCAAGTTAAGAAAAAGCTTGCGATGAAGTGACCGTCGCTAGTTAAAATCTTAACTATATTCATAAACTGGGTGAATCGGCTCTGCTGCGGCGTCGTGAAAGCATTATAAACCACGAAACTCCCATAGATGGAAACGATTAAAACTCCATAAATTATCGTACCTTTGGATGTCGTCACTTGTCCGTCGGATATATTTACAGGCGTATAACCGAAAGCTTTTCCAAAAGCTAGCAATGTTTTTATATAAGGTTTCAGGGACATATTTGCCTATTAATTACTACTTGTTTTGGTGGAGTCGCAGTCACGAATGAAGTTAATTACGAAAATCGTGCAAGTAATCAGAAAACGTGTATCGAGACACATATAAATATATTTCGAAATAACAAAATTATGTTATTTTACAAACATTGTTTTTAATCGAGAAAATCAATTGTATGTAACCTTCCACACGTTGTAACTACATGTGAATACTTCGGTGAATCTAGAACAACTTCAAACTTCACAAAACTGAACAAACTTCAGTGTGCCACGGCACTTTTATGTGCCGCCAAATTCTTGATAAACCGTCAAATTTTAGAAGTGCAAACAATAAAAAATATTTGGTATGTACTTTGATACAGCATGCTTGTATAGTTTTACTGCAAATCTGGATTAAACCCAAACAAAAATATTTACTAGCAGAGTTTTTGGCTAATACGTAGTTCGATGCATGTAAACCGTGGCAGAAATTAGAACTAACGTTAAAAAGTGAATATTTTACTGATTTCACGGTTTTAACCTAGGTTAGGTCATAGGCTAGATTGGGTAATATTAGAACAGATAAATCCAGATCATATATCACACGGTAGCGCGACCTCTCGGTCCAAAATAAGAAAAAATAATTCAAATAATTTACCTTGAGACATGGACACCCTTCTTACATGCGCTATGATCCTAGTATTCTATTTATTCAATTTTGCCTCATAAAGTCATGTTTAATTCTTTGCATACGGATCAATAAAACAGTGATTTATTCAATAATGCAATAGAAGTTTCCATGGTAACGCATCAAAATAACTCACTTACGTGCTCCGTAAACATAATCCTCTAAATATTCACTGATGTTCTTTTTTGATCGCCAATCACACAACTTATAATACCTAATTTTTGTTTGTACAAATCTCATGATTTTTGCCGGAGTAATCTTTCCGCGTCACCATCTAACAATAATTCTTGGGATGTATCCAGTTGCGATTAATAAAACACAAATTAATTAAAAATAAATACTCTAAGCAAAATTTTGACGCACGAATTAACAATTTTATCGTTGCCATGAGAACACCACAATCATGACCAACTTTTCTTTGAATTGTTTCTTGTTTAAACAAAATCAAAATTGATAAAAGTTTGTATTTCACACGCGGATAAAGTTAACCCTCTAATTCCCAACTCCGCGTCAAAGCGGACAACAATAAATCCCATATAATGCTAAATTCAAATATTGTATAGGTTCGATAACTAACGACGATTATACATTATGAACAACACGTGCATTGCAAGAAATATCTCACGCTGCAAAAATATGTGCAGGTTATAATCTTTAGTTTGCTGCGAAAAGTGCTACTACACGGACGTACGCATTATTCAGGAATTATAAGAATATATATATATATATATATATATATATATATATATATATATATATATATATATATATATATATATATATATATATATATATATATATATATATATATATATATATATATATATATATATATATATATATATATATATATATATATATATATATATATATATATATATATATATATATATATATATATATATATAATATATATATATAAAATAGTATCAGTGATAGTTTTTGAAAATAAAAATTACTGGTAGGTTAAAAATTTTATTCTCTTTTTAGTAAATTTATTTGAAAAGAAAATCCGCTAAGGTAAACACGTATACCTGCCCAAAAAGTTCCTAAGTTCCAAAAGTACCGTCTGGAGGCAGACTTTGGCAGTTAGTACTATAAATGATATGAGTTTACTAAAGCACGTTTTTATTTTCTTTGCGGTATTTGCACAATATATATATATATATATATATATATATATATATATATATATATATATATATATATATTATTACTATCGTAAATTCCCTTTAAAGAGAGCGTGTAAACTTGAACAAAAATCATGTTAACTCAGTCATGCGGCGACGTTCTTCCCAAATCCTCTTCATTCGTGCACTATGTTCTTTCTTCCGTTCGTCCGTCCACTTTTTTCCTGGTATCTTTGGGAGCAGTTCTTTATCAAATTTATAGTGCATTATGGTGTTTCTAAATTTAAACCGATCATTCATGTCGTGTATCGTGATGTTTAGCTGCTTGAGGTCTTCTTCAGTTTCCTGTATCCATTTGGACCTATTTTTACTGTTGAAGGTAATTTTGAAAATTTGTTTCGTAATTCTGTTCTGGTCCATTCTGTATATGTGACCAAAAAATTTAGCTCGTCTATTTCTGAAAGTGTCAGTGATAGGTTCTACGGTTTTATATATTTCTGACGATGGTCTCTTAATCCATATTCCCTCTTTATTCACCGGCCCAAAAATTTTTCGGAGAATTTTACGTTCTTGTTTCTCTATTTCTTTGATTTTTGAGTGACCATGAAGTAATGTTGTTTCTGCGGCATAAAGTGCTTCAGGAAGAACGACTGTTTTGTAATGTTATTTTGCATTAAGAGATATTGATTTTTTGTTATAATGATTCCAAGTAAGTCGGTAGGCTCTCTGTAATTTTTTTACTCGTTCTTGATTTGCTATTATATTTAGGCCGGACAGTTAGATGATTTCTCCTTTAGTATTTAAACTGGGAAACTGGATACAGAACCATATTGTGTCTTGATGGGTAGATTGTCGGACGGGGATCGTTCTATATACTGTGTTTTTTCATAAGATATCAGGAGACCAGCCTTTTGTGAAATTTCGTGTAATTTTTCAAGTGCATGCTTTGCTTCTTCTCTGGTATTCGATAATATTGCAAGATCATCAGCAAACTCCAAACATTTGATATTAGCTCTATAATCTCTTCTCTTACCAATGTGTATTCCCTCAATCTCTTTTTCCCAAGTTCTGATTATTTTTTCCAGGACCATATTAAAAAGGATGGGTGAAAGTCCATCTCCCTGTCGAACACCCGTATGTATTTCAAAAGGTTGAGAAATTGCTCCACCAAACTTAACCTTTGATGTAGTATTAATGAGAATTTGTTGAATAAATGCCCTGGTTTTCCTATCAACTTATCAACCTATTTATTTAACCTATCAACAATGATTCCATCTTGCCCAGGGGCTTTGTCGTTTTTCAATGAATGAATGATGTCAGTTATCTCCTGGACGGAAGGCGGCACGGAATCTGGATAGGATTCAGATTGTTCAAAAATAAACTTGCTGGATGGGGGGTCGCAGTTGAGAAGATTGTTGAAGTACTCAGCTAAAGTTTGACAATTCGCATTGGTGTTTGTCTCCATTGAACCATCAGATCTACGAAAGCATAGGCTGGATGGTCGATATCCTATCAGGTTCTTTTTAAAAATTCTGTAAAAACTCCTAGTATTATTCTTTGTAAATTCTTGTTCTATTTCCTCCAGTCTTGTTTTTTCATAGCTACGTCTTTCTTTTCTAATTAGTTTTGATGATTGTTTCCGAATGTACAGGAACTCCTGCCATTTGTCTGGCGTTTTGTTGCTATGAAATTTTTTCCAAGCGTTAAGTCTGTTCTATTGCTTGGTCGCATACACTGTTCCACCATCTGTGCTTACGTTTACGTGGGGGCTGACCTATCCTCATAGCGTTCCTGATAACATCCGATAATTCTGTCCAGTTTAACGAGTTTGTTTCGTTGATTCCTTGCAAAGTACTGTCCCTGTTCATTTTTAATATTCAGGGTGGTCTAGCTTAAAAATTCGTGGTTGTCGTGGTCTTCTCCTGTTGGGTTGGAGTTTAATTTTAATTTGTAACAAGTAGTGATCAGAATCGAAGAAACCTTTCCTTGTTTTTACATTAAGGACCTCCTTTTGGTTTGTATGAGAGATGGCAACATGGTCGATTTGAAATTCACCCATATTGATGTTGGGTGCCCTCCAAGTGCAAAGCTTTTGTTTGGGTTTTCTAAATTGTGTTGACATGATTTTAAGTTGGAAATTTTCACAAAAAGTAATTAGTCTTTCACCATTTCTATTTGTTTTTTTATGTGCTGTGTGAATACCTGTTGTTTTCCTAAATTGTTTCTCTATACCCAACTGTACGTTAAAATCGCCTAACAGAATCTTGACGTGGTGCGGTGGAATTTGGTTGGTGACCTCTTCTAACTGTTCCCAGAAGGTATCCGATGTTTTAGGATCTTTCTTATTATAGTCGTTTGTGGGAGCGTGTGCGTTGATGAGAGTATACGCTTTGTTCGCCGATTTCAGCAATAGAGTGGAGATGGGTTCCGATGTAGACGTAAAGTCAATGATTGAGTCTACAATTGATTTTTGGATGGCAAACGCTGTACCAAATATGCTAATAAAGTACTTACTAGAAGATTCGACAAGCTCCGATCCTTCTCAACATGACGCTCCTGGTCCCCCGGAATCCTACGACCAGGAGTAATCAGTCTATTGACTGATGCCTGGGGTAGTGGAATTGTACCTTCTGTTATCATCATGTTTGTTTCAAGTTGAAGTTAAAGATGAGGTGATCAACAAGAAGAAGATCACAAGGTTACGACTTGATTGTTGAGATCAAGAAGATGTTCTGACAGCCGCACCACTGGTGAACAGACGCTGACCACTTTGTCGCTTAATATAAGACAGACACAAAGCGGATTTTTATTGGTGTGACATCCAGCGTTGGAAATTTAAGAATACTCTTCCGATGGCAAGACCGTTGACCATTTTTCACCTAGTAACCCTAGGCAGGGGCCCTTACACGGTGCTACCATCCGGAGCCAGATGGACCCAGCTTTTTTAACGAGGTTGTTACTCCTCTATATAGAATCCCACATATTATTATATTACTATATATATTTTTTTAAATCCCACAAATAAAAAGAAAATTTGACAATAAATTAATTTGTCATTTCGAAAGAAAAACCAATTCATTTTTTTTCACATTGTTTATACACAATTTTTTCTTCTCACTAACACCAATCCAGTGTTAACCCTCTGACCCTCGCCATAAACCTCTCTCCCTATAAACACTTAAAATACATAATTTTTACGAGCAAAAATTTTGTATGTCTAACTTGTTTGGCGGTTGCCTGGGGTTATATATATATATATATATATATATATATATATATATATATATATATATATATATATATATATATATATATATATATATATATGTTGTATTTGAGGTTTTCGCGGATAGATACCTGTGTTGTATTGTTTTCTCGGGGATTCCGCGTTGATGTTGAGGGTTGGTTCTGAAAAGAACCGGATTCTCGACGTTTCGGCGAACTAACATTCGCCATTCTCAAGAGATATATGCGTCCGTGCGGGTCAACGGTTAGACGCATACTGAGAGCTCGTTCGTGCGGTGCGACTACTTATAGCTGTCTGGCTTCGGGTCATGCGCGTTGTGTGCGGTGCTTCGGTTCGGTTGTTTGTTTGTCTTGTTGGTCGTACATGAGTCTGGGGTGTCTGGGGTTGCATTTTGAGGGTGGATATGATCGGTCGCCATGCTGGGGGCAGTCTCAAGGAATCGTCTCTCGTGTTCATGCAGTAGTCTCGTTTTTCTATCTCTATGGCTTCTCTGTATACTCGTGACATTTCGTGGCTAATCTGTGCAAGAGTCCTTGAATTTCTAAAGTCCATCCAGTGACCGGTGTTTGTGTGTTGGACAAGTGCCGATGAAACTTTGTCTCTGTGTCTGACTGAAACTACATGTTCTTGAATCCTAGCAGATATTTTTCTATTGGTACGTCCAATGTAGGTTCGTTCACATGTTCCGCAAGGTATTTCGTAAATTCCATGGGATTCTAACGGGATGGTGTCTTTAACGCTGCGTCGCATGGAGGATATTTTCTGGTTAGGTTTGAAAATGGTGTCGATGTTGTGTCTTTTAAGAATTCTGGAGATTTTGTCAGTTGATCCATGAACATATGGTAGGTATGCTGTGCTAACGGGTTTCTGGCGTTCTTCAGTTCTCTGGCTACTGTTCTCTGTACGACGAAAAGCTCTGGATATTAAGCTGTTTGGATATCCATTTGAAGAAAGAGCTTCTCGTAAGTTCCTCAATTCTTTCGGTAAGTTCAGCTGGTCGGCTAGTCTTTTTGATCGGGTGGTAAGAGTGTTTACTACAGATGCTAGTTGTTTGGGATGATTCTTCTTTCTTGGTTGGTTCTTGGTTGGAGGGTTGGTTCTTTTCAGAACCAACCCTCAACATCAACGCGGAATCCCCGAGAAAACAATACAACACACACACATATATATATATATATATATATATATATATATATATATATATATATATATATATATATATATATATCCCTATTCAACGCCATTCTAAGGCACTTGTTTTGGAATCTTTGCAGGATTACCAGGTTGGTCTTGGCAGCACTGCATGAAGCCAGTGCTGCATAAACTAAAACGGCCCGAATTATAGTTTTATACAATAAAATTTTGTTGTGTTTTGAGAGTTTGCTATTTTTGTTCATTAGGGAGTAGATGCTCTTCAATGCAGCGAAAGCTCTGTTAATTGTGTGTTTGATGTGTGTTTTGTAACATAATCAAGTGTCTAAATGTACACCCAAATATTTTACCGCCTTGCAGTACCGGTGGTACTGAAATATTTTCAATTTTCGGTGTGTAAATGAGTTTTGTGTTTGTGTATTTTCGTGTGTAGGTGATGGTTTCTGTCTTTTGAGTGTTTAGTGTAATTTAAAAAAAGTTTAAAGAATTTAGTGATCAGGTCCACGTGAATTTCAGTCTTTTTGTGTGCTGCGATTGAACTAAACGAGTGACTGTAAATGGCGGTGTCGTCGGCGTAGAGTGCAAGTTTCGTCTGTGGCATTGTCGGCGTGTCATTTATGTAAAGGTTAAATAATTGGTGCTGGAATCGATCCCTGTGGCACACCTACTGCTATAGGTCTTAGTCTCGAATGTTTGTCATTTATTAGTACAGTAAAGTGTCGATCTGTCAAGTAGCTGTTTAGTAATTTTATAATTGTCGGTGAAAATTTTAATTCAATCAATTTGAATAGTAGTCCGTCGGTCCAAACTCTGTCGAAAGCTTTCTGTATGTCCAGTAATGTCATGGCAGTTACGTTCTGTTTGTTTAAATTGAATTTTACGTCCGTTATGATTCCACAGATTTGTTGTACAGTGTTACGTTTCCGTCTAAATCGAAATTGATCGTCCGTCCAAATCTCTCCTCGCCTAATGTGTTTGTTCAGTCTTCAGTAACTTTACATAACTTGTTTAGTAGGCTTATTGGCCTGTAACTGTTTGGGTCCGAGTCGGTTTTCCCAGGTTTCAGTATTGGAACAACATTTGCGATCTTCCGGGACGGCGAAAAATATTGTAATTTAAAAATTCCATTAATTATGTGTGTTGTATACAAAAACTTTTCGTGAGAGATTTTTTAATAATTTGTTTTGTATTTGGTCAGGTCCGGGTGCTTTTAGTGGTTTTAGATATTTAATAATCAAATTAATTTCCGTCGGGCAAGTCGTAAGTTCGTGGTCTGGTTCTGTAAAAGTCCTCTCCATTTAGAAATTCTTTCACGATTTCAACTATTAATTTCTGTTTGTCGTTAAATTCTGGGCGCCTGTGTAAGGGTCTGTGCCCTGGCCTGAGCGCCTGTGTAAGGTGGTAACTCATATGTCCGTGTGACCTTTCGTACCATGCTGTTACGTTTGGGATAAGCCTGTGTGTCCACCTTTTCCTAGTGTCGTTATCCCATCTTGTCTGCCATCGGTCCATGAGTCTCTTACGTGCTCTCTCCTTGGCGGCTGCCCTCTCATGTTTTACTTCGTTTTTCGCTCTGTGTTGTTGCAGGCAGAGGCGGCTCCAGACTCGATTTTCAGTAAGGGCAATCACTGTTGAAACTAACAAAAAAAAGGGTTTAGGCAAGATGCCGATTACGAGCATAGCGAGCCTCCCGACTAGGAATTGCAGTTCGTTTTTTATTAGGAACGAATGAGGCATGCCGAACTCAGTGTTCGTTCCGCATGAGGCAACAGCATTAGGCCGTCATGACATATGTAACGCACGTCCGCCTTCGTTTCTAATTAGGAAGCCTCATTCGGAATACATGCGAAAGCCACACTTGCACCCAACTAGGAAATTCAGTTCGTTTTTTATTAGGAACGAATGAGGCATGCCGAACTCCGTGTTCGTTCCAAATGAGGCAACCGCATTAGGCCGTCATGACATATGTTACGCACGTCCGCCTTCGTTCCTAATTAGGAAGCCTCATTCGGAACACATTCGGAAGCCACACTTGCATGTTATAACTATAACCTCAACCTAGTCTGGTCTGAGTTCGGTTTTCACTTTAGGCAGCAGTTTGGAATCCAAACTCGGATGTAACGATCCCAACCTAGCCCAAATTCGGATTCCTCTTTAGGTGGCGGTTTGGAAACCACACTTCAGATTTCGGATTTGACTTCATTTTGAGACAGCAGTTCAGAAACTACACTTGCATGCGTCTTAACTGTAACTTAATGCGGTCCAAATTTTCCATTTGTCTTACAATTACAATTGTATACAATTGTACGAAAAGAATGTAGTATTCTTACTGCTTTTTAGTGTTTAGTATGTTTATTCTTTACTGTTTAAGACATTAATTTTACAAAAAGGTAAGCAAAATAATACATTTCGATGAACTATAAAGATATTAACTTAAAGCAAATATTTTTATTAAAAAAAAAGCACGAATAGTAACGGAAAGTAAATTTTATTGTTCTTTACCTTCTTAATTTGTTGCTTATTTCTTGCTTTTCATAACGGTCCACCATCCCAATCAACACAATGATGTAAAACAGAGGACACAGTTTTGTCTACTGATCCCTTACTCAAGAGATCATCTGCTGACTTGGAAACTTTCATTAGTCACTTCTTTTGAGACTTTCTGTCGTTTCAAAAAAGTCTCATTCAGTCTAGCTTTTATTTTTGCCGAGTCTTCATTCTCTGTTGAATATACGTATGCTTGATATTGCAATTTTTTGACTAATTTTTCTGCTTCGTCGTATGATTCTAGAAATAACAATTGGTTACTTATCAACTACAAAAAACCTCAATAAAAAAATATGAAAAATAAAAATATCCCTTTGCAAATTACCGATTTTTACTATTTGTCAATAAAAAATGCTGTTATCCCTCGGATAGTATTATTTTTCAAAATATACTATTTTAAAAAAAAATATATTATTTTTTAAAACATTTATTGTAAAACAATAGATACTTAAAAAACTTTTACTTACTGGCTCTTCCACGAACTTCGATAGAATACGATGGCCAATCACGCTCAGGTTCATCACAATTCTGAATTCTCACTTGTCATTTTGTTAATTTTCAAGTCAATAAGAATATGTTTTTTCTTTTATTATTAAGGACAATGGGAATATTTGTTTTCTTTTATTATATTCAGATTTATTCACTGCAAATTTAGTCACTAGCTGCTCACTGCAAAGGTCCATCAGAAACTAAGTCACTTGTAATACTAAACCACTAAACTAACACTAAAACTTTATACAAACACTAAGACTCTGCTGTTTATTTGTCGGATACCGCTCTATACAGGAGGTTATAAAGAACATCCAAATAAAACATTATGTAACATTATAGTCTAGCATACGGACCGGTAATTTCGTATTTACGTATTAATTCCTGCATTATTTTTACATATATAATAATGGCATTACACATAGTTTTTCTTTATTATTGTTACTTAAATCAATGCATACCATTTTTTTCTTAACATCTGTGATTATATTACACGTCTCGTTCTCGATGATTTGTAGTAGTATGCTCGTCATTGCTTACATTTCACACTTTTTAGAGTTTGAAATTTGGCGCCTAGGCTAGTGTGGACTAGCCGGCCCGGACCTGTACAGTCATATATTTGTTCGTTGTGTTTGACGTTTCACACGTACTGAGTAATCTTAGTATAAAAAATTACCAAATCTAAATAAGAATAGAAGGTTTAAATGTCAGGAGATAAGAAGAAGAGAAAATCATGTTCACGATCACGAAAAGAGATAGGAAGAAACCAAAAACGGATGGAAGACTGGAAAAAATTGGAAAACAGATCGATAACCTCAAAAACATCATTTCTAAACTGGCAGAATTAAATAAAAACCACTGATAAAAATCAGAATGGAAATGCAGGTATCACATAAAAAGTATTTAGCCTCCTTACGAGACAATTCTAAAATGATTAAGTGTGGATTCATTCACACTTAAATATGTTTTATTTATTTTTTCTTTGTACAAAAGCAACATGTACAAAAAACTGTCTATATAACAAACTGTCCATACGACAAACGGTCTATATTACAAAAACTGTTTATATGACAGACTGTCCAAACGACAAACTGTCTCTATTACAAAAAAGATATATGAGTTTCCGTACGAAACAGTATAACAAAAAAGTATTTAGTCTCCATACGAGACACTTACTTAACAAATGTTTAAGTGTGTTCATTCATTCACACTTAACTATGTTTTTACACAAAAACAACATGTACAAAAACTGTCTATACGACAAATTGTCCAGGTGACAAACTGTTTATACGACAAACTGTCTGTATAACAATGATATATGAGTTTCCACACGAAACCAGTATCACACAGATAAAAAGTATTTAGTCTCCATACGAGACATTTACTTAAAAAATGCTTAAGTGTTCATGAACACTTAAGTATGTTTTTGTACAAAAACTGTCTATATGACAAACTGTCTATACGACAAACTGTCCATACGACAAACTGTCTGTAGAACAAAAAAGATATATGAGTTTCCATATGAAACCAGTATCACATAAAGAGTATTTAGTCTCCATAAGAGACATTTACTTAAAAAATGCTTAAGTGTAGAGATTCATTCACAGTTAAGTATGTTTTTTGTACAAAAACTGTCTATATGACAAACTGTCTATACGACAAACTGTCCATACGACAAACTGTCTGTAGAACAAAAAAGATATATGAGTTTTCATATGAAACCAGTGTCACATAAAGAGTATTTAGCCTCTATACGGGACACTTACTTAAAAAATGCTTAAGTGTGGTGATTCATTCACAGTTAAGTATGTCTTTCTACAGAAATAACCTGTACAAAGAGCTGTCTATACTACAAACTGTTTATACGAAAAATTGCCCATATGACAAACTGTCAATACGACAAACTGTCCAAACGACAAACTGTCTGTAAGACAAACTGTCCATACAACAAACTGTCCATACGACTAACAGTCCATACGACAAACTGTCCATTAGACGAAGTTACAAAAATACTTACAATAAAGGTCTATATTACAAAACAATTTAATTTTTTAGAAGAAAATCTGGATAAAATTCCGATAAATTTCTTCCCAAAAGCAAGAAATAGCTCTTACTGAAGACGTAGAAGCAACTTATGCTAGGAGAGCATTCTGACTCTAAAAAGGAAATTCCAATAAAACAAAACCTCAATGAAAGAGGTACAATACGACAGAAGCATCGAGTCGGTCATCAAATCACCAGCAGCCCCTAAGGAAGTAGATGAGTCAGCAGGCTGTCTAAAATACTTTACGCAAAACTAGGAATAAATTACCTAGGATAAATTTGTCCTAGACTGTCTGAAGGGTTATAAAATACCTTCCAGAGAAATCCATATCAAACAAAACCACTAACAGATCAAAATTGGCCTAAAAATGGTATTATAAAAAGTAGACATGAAATAAATAAGCTCTTAGCCAAAAATGTAATAAAGCCTTGTCAAAATGAAGTTAATGAATTCATTTCCTCTTTGTTCTTAGTTGACAAGCCAAATGGCTCCAGTAGATTTATTAAAAAAAAAAACTAAACACATTTATCGATGCTATCCATTTTAAAAATGGAAGATATTAAGTCCACCAAACACTTGATATCTATTGGATCTAGTTGACTTTATCATTTATTTACCTTGATGATTTATTAATTGTGGGAAATTCGTATGAATTCTGTAAAAATTCATCAAATTTGGTGAAAAACATGTTGGAACAATTGGGCCTTGTCATAAACCACAAAAAAAGTTCACAAACACCAAGTCAGAAATGCAAATGCTTTGCTTTTATTATAAAATCAGTAGATTTTAGACCTGTGTTGACAGACGGCAGCTTGCCCAGGGGTGGCATATAGATCTATCTACTGTAAAAGACTAGAAAGGCAAAAATAACTAGCCTTTGTTTTAAGTGACAACGACTACGACAGTAGAAATTATGTCAATAAACTAATAATGGAAGAACTGTATTGGTGGAAAATAAATACACCAACAGGTTCTAACCTAAATAGAATACTTCAGTTTAAACTTGAGATATCTTCAGATGCATCTCAGACCGGTTGGAGTGCACACTGTAATGACGTAAACGCTCATGGTTTCTGGACGAAAGAGGAAAGAAAATTTATCATAAACTATCTACAAGTATTAGCAGCGTTCTTTGGTCTAAGATGTTTCGCGAACAAAGTATCAGACGGCAAAATTCTCTTAAGAATTGATAATACGTCTGCAATTTCCTATATCAATAGGACAGGCCGCATTCAATATCCCCACTTCAATGCATTAGCAAAGGTCTGAGGTCTGATAGCTAGAGGTCTGGCAATGGTGCGAGAGGAGAAAAATCTGGATTTACGCGTCATACATCAGTTATGAATAAAGAGGCTGGTTTAGCATCGAGAATCACTAATATAGATACTGAATGGGAGCTATTTAAAGAGTCATTTGAAAAATCAATAAAGTTTGTAATTTTCTCAATTGACCTTTTTTACATCAAGGTTGAATCGAAAATGCCCTAGATTTTGTTCTCGCTTCCCAGATCTAAACGTGATGACAGTAGATGTATTTACTATTATATGAACCAATGAAAAATCTATGTTTTTTCCTCCTTTCGCACTTACCCTTAGAACTCACAAAAAATAATAACCGATAAAGCTGAGGGATCAGTCGTTTTACCATTGTGGTCAACCCAGCCCTGGATCCCGCTCTTTAAATCACTACTTACCGAACAGCGTTTAGATAAAACCTCACAAAAATGTATTATTTGTCTCCTTCCAAGCAAGAAATATATCCACTGGCACACAAACTTTCATTGGTTGCAGGTAACTTGTCCGCAAAGCGCTCCTAAGTAAAGGAATAAATGAAGCATCTACAGAAATCATGATCAAGGCCATAACACCATCAACACTCAAACAATACCAACGTACCTTAAAGCTATGGCAAGTAAAGGGGTCACCAGTTTTGAATGACTTGGCCTGATTAAATCGGCTAAAAGTAGCTAAAAGCAGCTAAAGGGTGCAGCAGAAAAAGTATCAACGATGCTTATTTTATATACAGCACAGCAAACTATCGCACTAATTAATATAAAAAAGTTATCCATGGGCAAATAGAAAATTGCAATAAAAATACCAGACCTGATAAAAATGTCCAAGCCAGGAAGAAATAAGTCAGAGCTTATACCACCTTTTGTATAAAGAACAACCTGGCCTATGTGTCGCTACAGATGTAATTCACTACTTGAATAAGACAAAAGACCTAATAAATGAGCAAAACAACAAATTACTCATATCAAACATCAAGCCATGCAAAAACGTAACTTCTCAAATGATTGGTCACTGGGAAAAATCCTTGCTGTCTAAAGCAGGCATTGATAGAAATCATTTCACAGCACATAGTACAAAATATGCTGCAGTATCAGTGGCTGGTTTTGGAAGTGGATATAGACACAACCAGACGTACTGCTAGTTGGCCTCGACGGTCACAGACCTTCGCAAAACTTTTCAATCGCCCGATCCAAGATAATAACGATACGCTCGCAAAATCTCTATTATCTAACGCACGGGAACTCTTTCCTTTATGGTTTCCAGTCATGTAACATGATAAATGAATGAATTTTCCTATACGCTAAAAGTCTAAAAATCATCGAGAACGAGACGTGTAGTATAATTGAACGATCAAACGAGCCCGCCGAAGTCGGGCGAAGTTCGATCGTTATTATACGAAACGTCTCGTTCGAAGATGATCAATCTCCCTCCCTACATGTACCCGTTAATAAACATACCCTAGATCATCTTGCAGGGAAAACTCAACTACATAAATCTCTAAAAATATGACTGTACAGGTCCGGGCCGGCTAGTCCACACTAGCCTAGGCGCCAAATTTCAAACTCTAAAAGTAGCATACTACTACAAATCATCTTCGAACGATACGTTTCGTATAATCACGATCGAACTTCGCCCGCCTTCGGCTGGCTCGTTTGATCGTTCAATTTTATATGTATCGATATATCAATGCCCATTGCCGAATTTCTTCAATTACATCTAAATTGTCAATAACATGATTTAATTCTCTCCCGGTCTCCGAGTCTGAGCTATTTGTTAAATTTCGAGATTGTCATCATTGGTTTCGATACTGATACATCTGCTAATATGTTCTTCTAATTCTAACTCATCATGTTGTACTTCATTCTCTTGGCCACGAACTAAATTTGAACCAGTAGCACGTTCAATATTATTTGTAGGTAATATATCATTACAACATATCCCGCGGTCATTAACACAAGACATTACAGGTTCAACATTACGTTCACGTTCTTGAACACAAGATAATTCACCTCGCGCGTTATTTCGGAATCTTTGGACTCTTAAACGAGCAAGTTCACGCTTCCGATAACTTTTATTGTTAATAAGAAACATGTTTAGATAAAAACACAGCTTAAAAGTACCAGAATCTTAAAAAATACGAAATGTTTGATGCACTATAAAGTATTTGAAAGAATAGTTAGTAACTGAAACTATATCTTAGTAAAGTATGGAAATAGTCTTTTGGAAGGAGTAAGTGTGTGTACGCATGCGCTTAATGAAACTCATAATTTCTGGAATTCCAAAGATATATTTAAGTTAGGCTATGCCACAGACTTTCCTAATAACAAACGAATATCGCTTGCCTAACTTCAATAAAATTTCATTCGAATGAGGCTTGGCACAGTTCGGTAACAGTTCGGAAGGCCTCTTTAGGTGGGAGTTAGGACTTCCAAAGATTTGCCGAAAGTAGGCTTTCCTAATTAGGACGGCACAAGATTCGAATGAGGCTTTCCACAGTTCGGCAACAGTTCGAAAGGCTTCATTAGGCCCGAATAGATCTTTCGGCATGCCTCACTATTTTCCTAGTCGGGCTAATGTAGCTCGCCGCAGTGCCCCGTGTAAATTTTCCAAAATTTCAAGGTCACGTGTTAAACAAGTACCTCAAAATAAACCTTAACTCTCTAATATTAAATTACACTTTTAAATAAAGTTTTATTGAAAAATAAAATCACAGGGATTGCTAATTTTTTAATAAAAAGAAAAAAAAAGATTTTTTTTTATAAAACAACTCATTTTCAACTCTAATGATATTTTAAAACATTTTCATTTATAAATAAATCAACAAAATATAATATACTCGTAATAATCCAAACTAACTCAAATAACAAAATCAATTCGCTGTTTACTTGCCTGGGCATTTTTTTCGATAACATTATCACGGTTAACATTTATATCTTGATGTATATTTAAAAGAGTTTGTGCGCAACAAAGTATTTAATCTTCGCAAAGACGAAAAAGATCTTTCAGCAGTTGCAACACTTACTGGTAGGCTTGCAAAAATGAGCAGCAATGCATGAATGATTGGAAAAAAAATCCTGGTCGCATTTATCACTGACTTCCATCACATCAGTTGGATAAGAATTCTCTACTCTTTCCCAATTTTTAGACCAAAACTCCCATTCTCCCTGCAACATTAGCTCAACCTGAAATTGTTGATACCTACTTCACACGAGAACGATATTTTTTTCGTCTCGTCTCGTAAAGGCGAGACGAGAACGAGACGAGACCACATGTGGTCTCACTCTCGCGAGAGCGAGAACGTATGTGGTCTCGACAAGAGTCTCGTTTCTGATCCCGGTCATACTTCCTCTTCAATCTTTGATTCTAATACGGGCAGCCGTAATATTTTCTTGCATAAATTTGAACTGCGGGCTCGGATAAGTTACATTTCATTATATAACAATTAAAAGAAATTCGTAATATGAAATAGATGTCGTAGACAATTTCAAATTATTATAAAAAATATATTCGTTTTTATTATTAATTTTAAATCGTCAACAAAATAGAAGGTTTATATAAACAGACATTTATGGTGTGTTATCACTACATTTTCATGTGGATGGAACAAAGCGAAATTAGAAGATATTAATAGCAACCAAATAGAAAATTTATGTAAAGAGACAGAGATTAGTATACAAAAAGAGCCCGCAGACCCGAGTATTTGATACAAATTTTAACTTGTTACCTCTACGCGTTCCGGAGAAAAATGGTCTTGACAGACAGACAGACGGACAGACAGACAGACAGACGGTTGTTGTCAGACGTAGTGATCCTATAAGGGTTCCGTTGTCGGTACGGAACCCTAATAAAATGAATCATAACCTCGTTTTGGACTATCTTAACGATAAGTTCTAGCAAGAACGATATTTGGCGAGGTTAGACGAGACAAGACAACCGGTGACGAGAGCGAGACGAGACAAACGGTTACGAGAGCGAGACGAGACTAACGGTTACGAGATCGAGAGCGAGACAAGACTAACGGTTCCTTGAGCGAGACTGAGGCGCGAGTAATTTTTTACACAACAAACGAGAGCGAGACGAGATTTTTGAAACTCTCGCCCTATCTCGTCTCGTTTGAAGCCCTATTGATACCCCAAAAATGAATAATATTTTTTGGATAATATCTTTTACCACAATGAATCTGTATTTTAAAGTATTTTCTTTGTTTGTAAATACATTGGGCATGAGGTTATTTAGCTCATGACATTCCAATGACTGTTGAGAATAAAGTGATTTTTTATCGATCATTTTATGTTCTAGAGGTGGAATATACAAATATTTTTTATAATAGACTTCTGGGTTATGGGCTGAATAATTCTCTCTATTTCGTTATCTTTTCACAAGACGAGGCAAACGTATTTCAGCATCAATTTCAGAAACTAAAGCGGTTGCATTTGAGTATATAAGAGCAAATGTATTTTCACAGTTTTTTCTTTTATTCTCTAATATCTGTATTGTATAATCTATCATTTAAGATGCCGTGCTTATTTTTCAATATATCTTTTTCAATATATCAGTCATTGCTACAAGAGCTATTATAAAATCAGGAGATAATGAAGCTAAAAGTGTAGTGGTCGTTGAACTGCTATTTTTATCATTCCAGGATGAAATAAGTTATAATGCTTCCATTATATTAAGCAAACTAATTTGAAATTGTAGAAACGAATCATATATCTCAACCCATCGCGTTTCACATAAACTGCTTAATTGTCCACCTAATTTTTGTTTTAAAATCAAATTTCTTTTTGCTGATAGATTAAAAAATGCTATTGCAGATTTAATTATTCCATCAGCATTTTTGATAGTATTAATTTTAGTAGATTGAGATATTGAATTATTCAAGGCATGATTAAAACAAGGACATCTAGAAGCATTTACAGAAGCATACAGAATGTCTGTAACTGGCCAGCTACTTCAGCAGTCATAGCGCTAAAACTATCAGTTCCAATCCCAACACAATTGTTAATATCTAAGGCTAAACTATTTATTAATTTCACAACAATTTCTCCAAGAACTTTTCCATTTAGCTTTGGTTCTGAACTGCTAGTGTTATGCTCTGCTTCTAGATGTGCATCCAGTGCATCCACAATTGTAATAAAGTTCCCTAATAGCATTTTTATACAAATAGCGAAAACTCAGAGACATTTGTTCGATATGAGACATATTTAGACAGTAGATCAAAAATCGCACTAAAAAAAATTATCATTATTAATTCGTGATATAGTTTCCTGAATTTCTTTTCCACAGTATTTATTTAATCAATTCATTCTGAGTAGATTTGGATATATACGTTGCTCGCGATGAAGTATTTTTTAAATGATCTTGCATTATATTATCTCCTGATTGAATTCGAATTTTAAGGAGTTATTTACTTTAGAACTCATTTACACACTCAGAAATTTCCTTCATTTCAAGACCCGTCAGCTCGATGGCCACGTAAAGGAATATTTTGTTTTCCAAAAATTTGATTGATTCAATTATGGATCTAAGTGTTTGCACGGTTTTCTTAAATTTGCTTTCAACGTATTTGGTTTAATTGATTAGGTATTTCTTCATCAGAACAATGATAAGTTTGAAGAAAACATTTACCTTTCAGAACATTAACTATATGGTACTCATTTTTTCATGATGCAATAAAATATTGTTACTGCCAGAGCCTGTGATTTTCTTCAAATCTATCAATGCTTCTGTAACCATACGGTTTACAATATTTGTTTTGTTATGGCCTGTTTCTCCGTGCATAAACAACACACTATATTTACAAAAAAGTCCTTGGCTTGATGGTGAATATACTAGCCAATGATATTTTTGTACATGATGCCAAGATAAATATCATTTTATTTGCTTTGTTGCTCCGTATTCATTTTTGTATACTTAACTATGTTCTAGAACAGTGGTTCTTAACCTTTTTAAGCCGCGACCCATTTTGAGGAATATGTTTATAGCGCGACCACTGAAATATATGTACTAACTGGAACGAGCGCTGCGTCTTGGCTGGTGCGGGCCGATACAGAGAGCATCACAAGGTGTCTCTCGTATCGCTCTGTCTGCGTCTAGTACAGTCCAAACGGAAAACTAATTGTGTGTCCGAAGTCCGACGTCCACTTTTCCTTGCAAATACAACAGTATTTTACCATTGTCTTTTTGAAAACAACTTTCATTAAAATATATAAACTTCGTTTTATAATATGCTCACCGATTGAACGATCTCACTCTCTTGATACAACTCAATACAACTAGCTTTTCGCTGTGACTGTATCACATCCTCCCACTCTCGAATTCACTGTTGGCTAGACAAGGATGAAGGGATGCCCTTGGGACCTCCCTCCCGGCCAGCACAAGCTTAGAGGCCAGCGCTCGTTCCAGTTAGTATATATTTCAGTGAGCGCGACTCAAAAAACTAAACTTACTTATTTCCTTTTTTAGACCATATTTGAAAAAATCTTCAAATTTACAATAGTTACCATTTTAACTTTAACATATCGTTGGTGTACTGCCAAAAGTGACAAAAAATTATCAAAAATGAGATAATCTTTTACAATTTTATAATAAAATTTAATTTTATTTTAACAATTTTACAATATTTATCACCTATGCGAGGAAAATCTTGAAAATGTGTCTCGTTCATATTTACCGAGTCGGCGCCGTATGGAAGATAATTTACGTCCACGTCGGCGCGGTCATCTTCTCGGTCCACGGATAGAAACAGCCGATAGCTTAGTCTAAACTACTTGTTTGTTTTGTTTTGAACACATGAACACATTTTGGGCATTCGACAAAGTACAGCTGCCAGACATATTCCACATATTAAGACAAATCCCAACATCAATCATAAATATAATCAGAAATCTGAACACAGGCAACACTACAAGAATAAAAGTGGACCAGCAAACAAAAAACATACCGACACTAACAGGAATAACACAGGGTGATAGTCTCAGGCCATTCCTTTTTAACCTTGTCGTGGACGAGATTATACATGTGACAACAATGAACAGGGGATACAGACTGAATAACAAACCAATCAGCATGGTTTGCTATGCGGATGATGCGGTCATCCTGGCAGAAACAGGAAACGATTTGCAGAGGCAAACACATAAGTTCTATGAGAAACTAGTGAAAAATACAACATGTATACAAAATGTATGACCTCCTCCAAAGAACCGTAATGTGTAGTAAGGTGTAAAGTCGCAATAGACAATAAATCAATAGAACAGGTAATGAGCTTCCGTTACCTAAGAGCGGACACATCAAGAAGCAACAACCCGATAAACGACATAAAATCACAGGTCAACAAAGTCGCAATAATCACAGGATGCCTAAGATATATCATCTGGAAAAACAACCACATGCGCATTGATAGTAAAGTTCGGATATATAAATTCAGTGTTAGACTGGTGCTAACCTATGGTATTGAAACGATAGCTGACACGAATAAGACGAAAAGCATCCTCAGAACAGCGGAGATGAAAACATTTAGAACCATCGCAGGGAAGACACTTAGAGATAGGGTGAGAAACAACGACATAAGAGCGGCATCCAGGGTGGAGGAATAGTGAGATGGGGGAGGGAAAGGAAACTATATTGGCGTGACAACATAGACAGAATGAACCAAGAGAGACAAGCATACATCGCCAGAGATGGAAAACCAGGTGGCCGACGCCCGCCAGGGAGACCACCTAAGAACCGAAGCTCGCCAGGGAGACCACCTAAGAGATGGAAGGATAGTTGGAGCTCCGCCTCGCAGGATAACCAACCGAATTGAGCCTTGGCAATTAACATACCTCAAGGTCTTCTCGAAGTATAAGAAGCAGAGGAAGAAGAACACATTTTGGACATGAGCGAGGAGCTTGCGGCAAGTTCCAGTGACGGCGAAATAAATGAGGCCCTATAGGATATCGACACTGACCAATATGAACTAACACAGCTCAAGAATATAATTTTGGGGAGAATGCAGATGATGTTGAGATTGCAGAAATCCAAGATCCTGATAGTGAAGGAAATAGCGAAGAAGCAGAAATATCCTCTGATTCCGGAGATGGCAGAACTCCAGTTACGCGCCAAAATATTGACGGCCATGAATGGAAAGCACCCCAAGGTAAGCAGCCAGTTCTTACTCCTTTCACAAAAGAATCAGGAATAAATAAAATTATGTCAGAGCTTCTATTGAAGAAATTTATCAGGAACCTCTTGAGTTCTACTCTGCGCTGGTTGGTGATAATATATTTGAGTTTATTGTCGAGCAAACTAATATTTATGCCACACAAAAATGGAAAGATGTTACATCTGAAGCGAGAGTGCACAATTTGTATCCGACAGAAATCTACTAGATGAAGCGATTTTTTGGATTGGTTATTTATATGGGTATAGTTTGTCCACCCAAACTATCAGATTATTGGAGCACAGAACCTATGTTCAAGAACGAATTTGCTCCTACTGCAATGTCCACCAACAGGTTTGAATTGCTCTTGAGGATGGTTCACTTTGCATATAACGAAAACAATCCCCTAAATAACAGGCTCCACAAGGTTCAGGGTTTGGTCGATAAAGACTATGGTCTATAATTTTCAGGCGGCATTCGATCCTGGAGAAACAATATGCATCAATTAATCACTGATACCATTTCGTGGCCGGGTAATTATGCCAATATTAATTAATATAACAATTACCAATAATATACCAATATTTAAAAGGAAAACTTAGAATAAGATATAACTAAGAAATTTACAGCGGCAAAAATCTTGATCAAAAACGAATAACCCCACATAAAGTAGTGATGAAACTAGCTGAGTCATTGCTGGATTCCGGTAGAACCATGATCACGGATAATTGGTATACAGTTGCTGCATGGGCAAACCCACCTAGTTATAGCTTAAGGAAGAACCGTATAAGAAACCCGCGCGAAGTGACAAATAAAATACATAAGACCGGAGAGTATATTGCAATAGAAAATCATAAGGGAATCACTATATTTTCTTGGAGAGATAAGCGTTACGTGCTGATGCTCTCTACAAAACACTTAGATTTTCAAGTTGAACTACGAAATCGCCAGGGACAAACAAAGAAAAAAACGTTTATTATGTTATACTTGTTATACTTGCTTACAACTAAGGAAAATCGTCTGTTGATCAATCAGATCATATGACAGCGTACCAATCACCACTTAGAAAAACTATAAAGTGGTATCGAAAACTGGCATTTGAGCTTTTGCTGAATACTGCTATGGTATATGTTTGGTTAATATATACATAAGTTAAAGATGTGGATACGGGCATTCTTGAATTTCGAAAATCAGTTGCCTATGCGTTATGCAATTCGCGCCCTCCTTCCCCAGAAGTTGAAGTCGTTATGCCAAGCAGAAATCATCGTCCTCGTCACGAAATGTCCGTAACAGAGGACCAGAAACGAAAACCGTGTCAAACACGTCTGACGAGACAGCACGAGAAAGGAATTTAAAGAGGATTCGTACCTACTGCGAAGGAGAGCCTCATCTGTGCATTATTTGTTTCAACAGAAAACATCGTTAGGGTGCTATCTTATACAGTATAATCGATAATCCGA
This sequence comes from Phosphuga atrata, assembly GCA_944588485.1. Taxonomy (NCBI): domain Eukaryota; kingdom Metazoa; phylum Arthropoda; class Insecta; order Coleoptera; family Silphidae; genus Phosphuga; species Phosphuga atrata. The sequence continues at coordinate 48,534,815 of OX155902.1, forward strand.
CACATATGGCACCAGACAACCGCCGGATTATAAGAAAGAGTGGTGGGAGGGTAGAGCCCGATTACTGGACGTGTCGTTCGATTACCCAACGGCCGAATTACCGAGATTATACTGTAATATAAAAATTAAAATTTGTGTTTTTGTAATATTTTTGTTTTTTTTTTACGTTTTGCTATAATAAAAAGCGTATGTATTATATTTGACATTTATATTTGCTATTTCTTGGCCATTAAATTTGTACGCAAGAAATTGGCACTGCGCGGCGTTTCTTCCAGGCCAGTTCGGCCACTATGCCCGGTCAAAACCATTAGATGCCGAGAGTCTGGCGTGTGGGACGCAAAGAACTGACTCGGTCATATTGACCAGCCGGTGGGGCGAACAAAAATTTTTCTCGGCAATATAGACCGAGTCGACCTGGGCGAAAAGTTTGTTGGTCATATTGACCGAGACGGTAGTGAATGTGCTAAAAGTGTCCATGTCTAGTTACTTATTTTTGCCAATTTTCGACTAGGTCTTTTTTAACCATAAACAATAAGATAAACAATAAAAAGCATAAACAATAAGATAAACAATAAAAAGCATAAACAAACTCTGAATTGAAAAAGTCTCTATGTGTTTACCACTAATTTTTGTGAAAATGTTATGTAATTTGCTATAGTTATATAAATCTACACACTTTACACGACCCGAGTTTCGACTGTTGAAGGTCATTTTCAAGTGAAAGATAAATTAAGCTATTTTTTGATCAAAAGTAAATTTAACGAATAACCTAACAAATAATAATGGGTGCTTACATAGTTCATATATCTACCCTAAAATTAGGGAAAAAAAACTTTTCTGGGTCACCTATTAGCTCGACCCAAGAAATATGTTTCGCAACCCAATTTTGATTCGCGACCCATAGGTTAAGAGCCACTGTTCTAGAAAGTAGCACTTTTGAAAGTCATCCATCGGTTTTTATTTAAAAAGGCCTAATTCACACGAGATGGTCGGTTGCAAATCACCACTAAAATCTGTAGAATGAGAAAGTCCGGGTTCTGATTTTTTTTTCATTTTAGACTAAAATAGACCTAATTTCAATATTGTCTTGATTTTCCTTATTAACGATCGTCAGTAAATGTGAATTTAATGAAATTGCTTAATTTGCTTCATCTTGTTCAGCATTGTTGGGCACATCAAAATTTGCTTTTTTGAAATAAGAATCCAACGTTTCATTTTACCCATTTTAATGGCTAATGGAATATTTTATTTTGAGAATCCTACTACAGTATTAATAAATAATGTGTACCTATGCAAATTTATATTATATATAAATATATATCTTATTTAATTATACTAACTTCTGAAACTAGTGTTCATTAAAATATAAACTTAGAAATACTAGAATGTAATAATACTAGAATGAGTGTGTTAAAGATAACGTACGTTATAAGACTGATCAACTTTTCGCACAATTAGATTATTTGATAGTACAAATGAGAAACAGAAAAACTGCGAAGATGCAATACTTTCACTCTCTTACTTTACGCTCACTGCGTGTCTCGCTCTCCACTTCCTAAGTCTATGCAGCGCCGCTCAGCGGACGAATCCAAATCGGAATATGCGTGAGCATACTGAATAATATATTGCTAGCTTTGTAAAACCTTTTTAAAGGTAGCGCAAAGCAAATACATGATGTAATATTTATGTTGTATAAATGTATATATTTATATAAATTAATTGGTAAATATTTTTAAAAATAAAAAAATCAAGTTATTATATTCTCAGTCCGAGCAATTGCCCTCCTTGCCCCTCGCTGGATCCGCCTCTGGTTGCAGGTTTTCGTAGACTTCTTGTTTCTCGCGAATCAGTAAATCTATTGGGGGCGTGCTTGCAAGTACCAGCGCCGCGGCCTCCGAAGCCAATCTATAGGCAGATATAACTCTTAGGCACTTCTTCTATGTACTCCTGTAAGTTGTTTTCTCGCTCTTACCTTTTTCCTTACATCGGCTCATATTTCCGCCCCGTAGAGAATTTTTGAGTGTACCACATTGTTGAGAAGTTTCCGTTTCAATTCCTTCGGCCCTCCATTGTTCGGCATCAACCGTACCAGAGATGTCACTGTAGACGCTGCCTTTTTCGCTGTTTTGGCTATATGGTCTGTGTATCTAAGACCGCTATCGAGTTGCACGCCAAGGAACCTCAATGATTTCGATAAAGGGATATTTTGCCCTTCCATAACGAGTTTCGGATAAGTATCGCTTCTGTTTTATGAACCGCCATTGTTAGACCCTGCTCTTTTAACCAACTATTTGCCCGCCGGAGGGTTTCGTTAGTTGCTAGTTCCAGTGTGCTTATTTCTTTTGAGGGTAGTGTAACTAGACTAAGTTACTGAATGTATTGTCTAGCTTTAAGTCAAAGTTTATTATTTAAATTAATTTATAATTATTTATATTAATTTATTATTTAAATTAATTTATAATTAGTCGACTAGCTCTTTTGTAATTTAAAAAATGGTGAAACTACTAAATACTAGTACGTAATAACGATTTGAATCTTGATTTATTTCATCATTCCATAGATTGAATGCTTGTATCCAGGCTGGAGGAAGTCTTTTCGGACATTTATTGTAGATTGAGCAACTTTACATGTACTTTTTAATAATAAGATGTTACAGCCGCAAATTTGGTTGACCCTGTATCTACGAAACAAAGGGTTTCTCAGAAATCATTATGTGACAAAATATTTTTAGAATAGGCCAAGGAACAACCCTTTGATTTTTTTCCCGCATGTTTACCTATCACCCTGTATAATACTTCGGCACTGGGTAGTTTGCTGATACTGGAAAATATTTGTTCCAGAATAACATTAATACTGGGATAATAACCCACTAGTTGTTGTAGATGGATAAGTAATATACGTCCCAATTGACTCGAAACGGGTTAAGACAAGACTTATGAGATAATACTATAAACGAAGAGACTTTAACTACTTTGATTTCCAGATTATATTTATCTCGGATTTGTCTCGAACGATTCCTGTACTAAAAGTAGAGATGGCGTATGTAGACTAAATGGTTTTATAAGTTCCAGAGTGCGCTCTGAGCCACATTGAATTGTGACATTATAATCAAATACGTGGTCATTGTGCCGAGCATCTGCAAAACAATACGATTAGAACATTTCAAACTTATTATATTTGCAAAGTTGCATTAAAATCGTACGGCTAATAGAGTGCCAAAGTTGATTGAGAAGAAATTTCCCGCCGTGAAATCGATCGGAAATATTTGCTGTTCAATCGCAATATCCAATGCCTTGAAAGAAAACTCAGATTAGAAATCCTTCAGTAAGTTGCTTAACAAATCTTCAATTTTAATTACTTCCGCAGCGACTACGTTGTAACCCTCCACATATACCTGAAGAAGCTCTCGAATAATAGCAGAAACCTAAAATTTGATCATTGTCTAATTGTATTCTATATTTATTAACTTAATTAGGTGTGTTTAATTTTGTCTATTTTGATTTGTCTTGACTGCCTAGTCTTGTCTGTTTAGTATTGTCTGTCTAGACTAGACTGTCCAGTCTTGTTTGTCTAGTCTTTTCTGTCTAGTCTTATCTGTCTAGTCTTGTTTGTCTAGTCTTGTCTGTCAGGCCTTCTCTGTTTAGTCTTGTCTGTCTAGTCTTGTCTGTCTAGTCTTGTATCTCTAGTCTTGTCTGTCTAGTCTTGTATGTCTAGTCTTGTCTGCCTAGTCATATCTGTCTAGTCTTGTCTCTCTAGTTTTATATGTCTAGTCTTGTCTGTCTAGTCTTCTCTGTCTAGTCTTGTATGTATAGTCCTGTATTTATATTCTCGTTTGTCTAGTCTTGTCTGTCTAGTCTTGTCCTTCTAGTCATGTCTGTCTGGTCTTGTCTCTCTAGTCTTGTTTGTCTAGTAGGTCTAGTCTAGTCTGTCTATTCTTGTCTGTCTATCGAGTCTGTATAATCTTCTATTCTTACATAACTGTTTAATACATTACCTGATTATAAATTTGTTGAAATCCAATTACAGTAATTACAATCAGGGAACCATAGGTGAAAGGTAGGATGGCAGTGGCAAAGCAATCGAGGAGATAAAATTCTTCAGAAAAGTTCATAAAAAGGACACTGTACATATTCACAGTGCACCTAATGAAGTTATTGAGAAACAAGTAGACTAACTGAAAGGAGTAATAATAATTGAAGTAGTCCACTGCAGTTTTTATATTAATAAGAATATTCCTGACGTCAGTCATTCTGCCTGAAGGAACATTGTTTGATTGTAAAATGGTGCCTAGGTAGTTTCCAACATTTTTATAGAATTGGTAGATTATTAAGGAGAAGAGACAAATTTGGATGACGTTGATTGTGCTGAAGAAAAGACCTACATAAAACAAGCATTCCAGAATATTAAATGGTGTAATATCCATCAGAAATGACGAACATCCTGTTGCTGTTGCTGTACCAGTTGAAACCAAGCTGAAGATGAATATAGAAATAACATACTTTTGATATTTCATGGCGAAAGTTTTGTTCAAGGTAGTGATGGCAGTTTCGAGTTTGAAGAATATCAAGATCATGATTTTAAGGTTGTTCAGGTTCCACCAAGTTAAGAAAAAGCTTGCGATGAAGTGACCGTCGCTAGTTAAAATGTTAACTATATTCATAAACTGGTTGAATCGGCTATGCTGCGGCGTCGTGAAAGCATTATAAACCACGAAACTCCCATAGATGGAAACGATTAAAATTCCATAAATTATCGTACCCTTCGATGTCTTTACTTCTTCGTCGGATATATTTACAGGCGTATAACCGAAAGCTTTTCCAAAGGCTAGCAATGTTTTTACATAAGGTTTCAGGGACATATTTGTCTATTAATTGCTACTTGTTTTGGTGGAGTTGCAGTCACGAATGAAGCCAATTACGATAATCGTTGACGCAATCAGAAAACGTGTAACAATATTTTTTATATTACAAGCATTGTTTTCAATCTAGAAAATCATTAATTCTACATTGTTTAGAAGCAAAAACTCTCCGGCAAAATAAAAATAAACAAAGCTATATATGACTGGGCAAAACTAGATGAGACTAGACAAGAGTAAATAACACTAGATAAGACTGTACAGGACTAGACAACAGTAAATAAAACTAGAACAATGTGTAAAAGACTAGACAAGTGTAAAGAAGACTAGAGAAGACTGAATAAATTACACAAGACTGGCCTAGACTAGATCAGAATAGACTAGACTTGACAACACTAGACAAGACAAGTCCAGGCAAGACAGGGTCAAGACCAAACAAGACAATACAATGTCAGACAACGCCAAACAAGACAAGGCAAGACTAGACCGCATAAGACACTCCCAAACAAGTCCAGATAAGACCAGACAAGACCAGACAACACCAAACAAGACCATGCAAGACTAGACCAGATAAGACATGCCGAAACAAGTCCAGACAAGACCAAACAAGACTAGACAACACCAAAAAAGATCAGACAAGACTAGACCTGATAAGAGACTAGTTCAAAGAAGACCAAACAAAACCAGACAAGACCAAAAAAACAAAAAAGACCAGAGAAGAACAGACAAGGCCTGACAAGATTAGAAAAGACCAGACCAGATCAAACAAAAAAAGACCAAAAATGAACAGACAAGACAAGGCAAGACATGACCAGGCAAGACCATCAAGACCAGAAAAGATCAGAAAAGAACTAGACTTATCTATGTCTATCTTAGGCTTATCCATATAGAACAGTCTTCTTAATGTAGGTTGCTTAAAACTCGTTTAGTCTGTGTTATCTAGTCTTGTCTATGTGTTCTAGAATGATCTTTTTATGAAATCTAGAGTTCTCTATATAGACCTAGAGTCCTTTATGTAGATCTAGAGTCCTTTAGGTAGATATAGAAGCCCCTATATAGATACATCTAAATCTATACAGTATTCTAAAATCTTCTAGTCTATAAAGTCTTGTCGTTAAATCCTATATTTTTTAGTCTAATCCATCTAGAGTATTATCTTAGACTTATCTTTTATCGTTTTTTCATTTGTTTTGTAGAATTTTAAGCAAATTTCGGTCAGTTTTCTCTCGTGAACGTCATTTTGTTGCTGCACAAATTCTTCCGAACGGATCTATATAGATATCCTAGGATAACCCACACACTAAACCTTCCATCAAACAGACTAAACGAAATATTATATAGACTGAATCTAGAATTAGAGACTTAATTGATGGCTAGAGACCAGATAACGATAGTTATCTAGCAGATAATACAAAAAACGGAAACAGATTTAAGTGTAAGACAACCAAGTTTAGAACAAATTTAGTTTCATATTCGTTCGAATCATATTCGTTGTAATATCTACTAGACATACATATCTAGAAGATATCTACCAGACAAGGATACCTAGCAGATATATACTAGACATGGATAGCTAAAATTATGGATATCTAAAAAAAGACTAGTCAAGACCAGACAAGACCAGACAAGATCAGGCAAAAGCAGACAAGACCAGACAATATCAGTGAAGACCAGACTAGACCAGAGGAGATCAGACAAGACCTGTCATTTTATTTTTATTTTATTTAATAACAATAAGAAATATAAATCAATTCTTTAACCGATACATATATTACAATCCTTTTTATAGAAATATATAGAATTCTCTAACTAATCCAAACTTAGTCTAGCACTCTACACTAATTCTCTAACATACTTTAAATATAGACAGAGTTCCTTGCTCTATTTACAGATTTCTTCGGTTTTGAACGGAGAGAACATTAACAACAGCAAAAGAAACAGAAAGCTCAGTTGGTCGGTAGCCTTCCGGCACAGATACGGTACGAAAAGGAGGTATCTAGAATTAAAACTTATCTAGCTAGATTGACTTAAAAGATTTATGTGAAATTTGTGCTTTACTCAAAATATATCTATATAGACTAAAAAATATAGAAGATCAAGACTTATCTATATCTGTCTTAGACTCCATGTAGAATCGTCTTGTGTTATTTATTTTGCTTGAAAATCATTTAGTCTGTCATCTAGTCTTGTCCATGAGTTCCAAGTTTATTTATATAGATCTAGAGTCCTCTATGTAGTTATAAAATTATCTATACATCTGTGTTGTATGTATATTATCTATAAATCTATGTAGATAACCTTGAGACTCTTACAGACTATAAAATATAGAAAATTGTTATCTACACTTATTTATCTTAGGCTTATTCATCTAGAATAGTCTTCTGATTTTTTTGTTGCTCACAACTCATTTAGTCTGTATTATCAAGTCTATTCCATGAGTTCTAGAATTATCTATAAATGAGATGTAGAGTTCTGTATAAAGATCTAGAGTCTACTCTAGCTATTAAATTATCTATATAGATACCATAAAGTCTTGTTGTTAGATCCTATATTTTTGAGTCCTAGGAGACTTTTACAGATTAAAAAATATGGGGAATTGTTATCTAAACTTATCTATATCTATCTTAGGCTTATCTATATAGAATAGTCTTTTGATATTCTTTTTGCTTACAACTCGTTTAGTCTGTGTTATCAAGTCTTGTCCATGAGTCCTAGAATGATCTATATATTCGATCTAGAGTTCTCTATAAAGATCTAGAGTCTACCATATAGATATTAAACTATCTATATAGATACTATAAAGTCTTGTTGCTAGATCTTATATTTTTGAGTCCTAGGAGGCTTTTCAGATTAAAAAAATGTAGGGAATTGTTATCTAGACTTATCTATATCTATCTAAAGCTTATCTATCTAGAATAGTCTTCTGATATTTTTGTTGCTTACAACTCGTTTAGTCTATGTTATCAAGTCTTGTCCATGAGTTCTAGAATGATCTACATATGAGTTCTAGAGTTCTCTATATAGATCTAGACTCTACCATATAGATATTAAATTATCTATATAGGTACCATCATGTCTTGTTGTTAGATCCTATATTTTTGAGTCCTAGGAGACTTTTACAAATTAAAAAATATAGGGAATTGTTATCTAGACTTATCTATATCTATCTTAGACTTATCTATATAGAACAGTCTTCTGTTATTTAGGTTGCTTAAAACTCGTTTAGTCTGTGTTATCTAGTCTTGTCTATGAGTTCTAGAATGATCTATTTATAAAATATAGAGTTCTCTATAAAGACCTAGAGTCCTTTATACAGATCTAGACTAGGTTAAAGAAGACCTTATAAAACCACACAAGACCAGACACGACCAGACAAGACAGGACCAGGCAAGACCAGACAAGACCAGGCGAGATCAGACATGTGCAGACAAGACCAGACAAGATCAGAAAAGACCAGAGTAGGTCAAATGAGACCAAACAAAACCAGACAAGACTAGACAAGATCAAAAAAGACCAGAACGACCAGACAAGACTTGTCTTTCAAGTCTTGTCTGTCTTTTGCGTGTGTCTAGTCTTGAAGTAACTCTAATAATGAAGGATTTTAAGTTACGGAATTCTAGCATGGGGCTGTAAACGAAAGTGTGGAAGAAGATCCAAATATATCGATTTGTCGCCAGTCGCAGGAATTGGGTCTCTGTACGGGACTTACAGAGCCTCTCTCTCTCTCTTCACTGGCGCCACAGCCCTAGTTGAGCCCTGGCCTCCCTCAACTTCTTCCTCCACTCTTCCTTATTAATCGCTTCTCTTCTCCACTCTCTAGTGTTTTGTAGATTTCCCCATTAACTGCATCTTCCCACCGTTTTCGTGGTCGGCCTACTGGACTTCTTCGTAGCATTTTTCCATTGAGAGCCCTTTTTGCTATTCTGTTTTCGGTAATACCTATGAAGTGTTCTACCCACTGCAGTCTTTGCGTTTTAGTATACCTGCATACTGAGGGTTCTTCGAGTGCCAATTTCCCTGTTAGAGGGTAAATTTCCCTGTTATACTGAATTCTAAATACATTGTTTTCATTCACTTTCAAAGGTTTTTATTTCTGCTTCGTTGCACTGCATAAGGATCCAAGTTTCACATCAATATGTGAGGACGGGTTTGATTATGGTTTTGTACACCCGTACTTTGGTATTCCTGTGTACATTTTTCGATTTGAATACCGGCGTCAAAGCAGAGTAGGCCTTATATGATTGCATTATTCTTGTTTCAATTTCGGCATCTTCTCTCCCGGTGTTGTTGCGGTTGGCCCCTGGCATCTAAAGTCGCTTACCTGTTCTATGTTGTCCTGTGTGGTGATAGAGATTGATCCTGTTCTTTGATTTATTGATTATGTATTTTGACTTGGTTATGTTTACCTGCAGTCCTATTGATATGGCAGCTTCTTTTAATAGGTGATAGGTTTCTTCTGCCACTGCACCATTCGGCACATTTTATTAACATCGTCTGCATAGTCGATTCGTTGCGTGGATTTATTTGTAAGCAAGTTTGCTGTTCCCACTCCCGCTTTCCTAACTACATATTCGAGGGCTAGGTTGAAAATGGTCGGTGCCAGTCCGTCTCCCTGTTTTAACCCCGGTTTATATGTCAACGGTTCCGTTAGTTTGTCTTGTAATTGGATCCGTATCATGCAGTCCCTCATCGTGCTTTGTATCATTCGTATCAGATTCCCTGGTATGCGTGGGTCCCTTAGGACAACATAAAGTTTTTCTCGATTTATCAAGTCATAGGCCTGTTTAAAGTCTAATTTAAAATATTGTATATAGCCCTGTCGTGCTCCCAGCCTTTTCTTACGTTCCATGTTTCAATAGAAAGTCCCTTGTTCGTTTGCTGGAGTCTATTTAACTTATGATCAGTCGGATTCCGAGGCTTCACTGTGGCTTCGACCTCGCAGTATGAGGTTGTTTTACGGAGGCAGGTTACTAGCCTACCGCCCAACCCTCCTCCTTTATCCGGGCTTGGGACCGGCAAGGGTAAGTCCGGGCTACTCAGTTCACCCGGGCCTCCCCAAGCGGAGTTCGCTCTGTACTTCCACTACGTGGAAAATTTTGAGCAAAGATCTTGGCCTGCACCCGTATAAGATCCAGTTGGAAACTGACCCGATGTTTTATCGCAAAATTGTGTTCAAAGACGAGGCTCATTTTTTGGTTAGCGGGTTTGTTAATAACCAAAATTGCCACATATGAAGTGAGACAAATCCACAACGGACCCTACAGACCCCATTACATCCAGAAAAATGCAGCGTTTGGTGCGGTTTACACGGTGGTGGCATCATCGGACCCATTTCTTCAAAAATGAAGCCGAAGCTCGCATTACGGTCAATGGGAAGCGTCGATTTTTTGTTTGAAAATATGGATGACATTAAAGACCGATTCTCATATACGCGACACTCAGCTACGCGAAGTCACGCGACATCGCCTGTCAAATACTGATTAAAATTGTTTTAAATGGGCACGTTGGCCATTTGACCCCATTTGACCCCAATATTTGACGTTGACCCCACTATGGCTATGCGACAGATACGCGACGTGCCCATTTAAAACAATGTAATCATCATTTGACAGCCGATGTCGCACGCCGTCGTGTAGTTGGGTGTTGCGCATATGGGAATCGACCTTAATCCGGGCGAGATGTGGTTTCAACAGGATGTGCCATACGGCGACTGCAACCATCGACTTATTAAATATTAAATTTGGCGATAAGTTGATTTCGAGAAATGGACCTGTCAATTGGCCTCCAAGGTCGTGCAATTTGACACCTATCGATTATTTCTTGCGGGGCTACATGAAGTCACTGGTTTATGCTGATAAACCAGCAACAATGGACACCTTGGAGATCAACGTTGTTCATGCTATTATAATATATGAATTAAGTTAACAAAGATTTTAAAGCTTTAATTTGATAGAGCAACGCGCTGAGATCTGGTACAATTTTATTATATGTTATAATATCACAAGAGCATCGAAAATAATCGATTATTTTACGAGTCACGAGACGTAATCTGCGAAAATCTGTTTTTTTTTAAGGATTATGTCGAGTTAAGAGTGAACAATAATCGATTATTTTCGATTGCTCGAGTGGTATTCGTTACGATTATATAACGAATAAAAATAAACGATAATCGTCGTCGTCGTCGAAATATACTAATCGAGTAAGGTACCGTCCCTGAACTCGAAAGGGGTCCAAAAAACAAAATTTTTTAAAATTAAGAAAAATTGTCAAAAAATGCGGTTTACGTCTTGAATTTTTTCCATTGAATTGAACAAAAAAATAGGTTTTTTTGACGAGCCTTACAAAGTTCCGCCCCCGCAGGGGCCGGCTGTAGGTGCATTTTAATTTTTTTACTTTTTCTTTAAAAACTCCGTTCCTCTTGCGCGTCGAAACGGGAAATTGTCATTTTCTGTTGTAAAACTGAACGGGCCTTCGACCCGTGTCCGTCTGCCCCACGCAAGTACCACACGGCGTCCTCCAGGTGCCAAAAACAGGAGATCGTTTCTAGCACATTTGAGGAGCAATTTTGGCCCGCGGGTCAATTTTTTTAATGCGTCCTCTTGCCGCGTCGATTTCACGTTTTTTGACGTCATGCGGAAAAGTACGCGACCGTCGGTTCACCCGGTGCGGCGGAAAATGTAAGCGAAAAAAAAACCGTTTTTTCCATCACTGTTGTGGACGCCGTTCTCTTGATAGAAGAGCGCCGTGTCTCCAAACTGGTTCGTTCGATGCGAGATATTTACCCGCAACCGGCGGTGGAAGAATCTGGTACCTTTGGCATCCTTTTCCCGCTCTGGGTCAATTTTAACACAAAAATCGGAAAAACGCGGTGTTTTTTTCACCTAATTTGCGGGGATCCCTCTCCTGGGATACCCAACAGTCGGATCGGGACCGGACCGGCACCAATCGATTCGACATAGTGCTGGATGGCGCCGGGACGCCCGAAAAACCATGTTTTGCAGACGTAAGCGAGAATCCTCCGGGATTCGCTAAATTAAATAGCAGGGCGTCGCGGTGGAGATTTATAAATAGAGAACGAAAGGGTATATAAGGCGATAGTAACGACGCACCGCTCGATCTCATTTGGGGGTCTCGACGCCCGTCCAAACTCGACACAAAATTTTGAATTTTTCAAAATTGAGCAAATTGAAATCTTCAATATTCGGTGAAATGTTTTAGAATTGTATTGATCTTTTCAGGAATTATAGCCCCACGTGTCTACTTTCGAACCACACCTCTCTCGGCGCATTACACCTCCGGGGACATTCCGCAGGCCCCAATTCGCAAAGTCACTTTTTTTCACCTCTTCAAACGAAAACGCTTAAAAGAACATTTACATTTCCAGTCCGACAAGTGCATGCCCGGTGAAAAGGCCAACAGTATGGCGTTTGAATTTCTCGAATCCATCAACGGCTTCGCACTCCAGGTCAAAAAAACTAAGACCATTGCTTGCCGCGGAATCGCAAATTTACACTTACAGCTGATCATTTTGACACTATTTTCGCTCAGGTTATGTGGAAATGTCATGGTTGAAGTTTATCCGTTTATGATTATTCGTGAGCTTGTGGAAAGATAAAATTAAAGAAAAGAATTTAAATCAAAATTCTGATTTTTCGCTCAATGTTAGGTTGAAATTCAAATTAAATTCAAAGAGATATCTTGAAATCTCTAAATTGCAGCTTTCGGCGACTCTGGCTCTTTATTAACACATAGCAACATCAAAATTCGCAATTTTTTACAAATTTCTACAAGAAAACGAAGTTTTTTCACTTTTCTTTTAGCAGATTCTTAAAATTCAGACCATTTTACATCAGAAACAGTTTCTTCCCTTCACATTTGAATTCCAAAATTTATTTCATAATCCGATATTTACGATTTTTTTTTTAAGAATAATTGTAGCTTTTAAATTGAATTTAGATACCAACGGTACAACACGCGTCTTCAACAGAGTTATTGGCGAAAAGCTGTCAGTTTTACCATTTCACAGCGGAAGGAACAGCCATTTCAATATTTATTGACATTTTCGATTCAAATTCGAATACAACTCATCAAGTTCTATTAAAATATGTTGCAGGAATTTTCTGCAGCTGACGGTCCAGACGTGGCCGATGTTTGACATCAGCCCTCCAACTGTTTACTTGATTTTCAAACATTTGCGTATTTCTTTTCCATACATTTCTAATAAATTCTTCTAGCATGAATCGATAGAGTAAACTTTCCTCTACCAGCGGAGCAAATTTACTCATTACTTTGCAAACCGCTTTACCAGGATTTTTTTTAAATGCAATTCATTTGCCAAGATTCGAGGTGGCTAGCAACGGTTGCATAATCATCTCCGCCCCACATAAGTTTCCGTGGTAAATGGTGTCCGAGAAAATTTTATTTCTCAGATTTGTTAAAGTTGGAAAATTCTATATTAGAAACAATTGAATATTCCAGCAAATTCACACTTTTACGTGAGTAAATGTAAGCTCGGCCATATTTAGAGAGTTTTAGAGTTTTTACTGATTTTATAGAAGAAAACTATTGTTTTACAAATTTCTGATTGGAGATTCGTGATTCGGCTAATTTTACATGGGGGGCGATGTAAGTTTTTCGGTCATCTGGTGATTTAAAATCCATTTTCCAAACGGTGAGAAATACGAGTTTTCTACAAGAATAGTTAAAAATTACACATTTAATTTGGAATCTAAAGGTGTATTCCTCGACTTCCTAGCGTATATAGCAAAAGAGTTATTGTTGAAAAACGGTCAGTTCTACCACTTGACGGCTGAAGGAAAAGCCATAGCGAAATTTATCCGGATTAAAAAAAAAAATCAAATAGTGCTCATTGAGGCCTATTGAAATTTGCTTATTGAAAATGTGCTTCATGCACTTTTTGCGGTTAATAGCCACGACATGACGAGCGTTTAAAAATGCCTCATTTCCTTGGGTTTGCATGAAATAATTTGTACACAGATATATAGAGCGCACTTTCTTTTAACAAACGCATTAAGTTTTATATAGTTTACATAAGTTTTAAATAGATTGTACATGTTTCTATTGAAATTTACATATTTGTGGTAGAATGCCTTGACACAGGATTTTTTTTAATAAAGAAATACTTGCAAATATATTTTTTTGTCCAATTTTCCGAAGTCTAAGAAACATGCATTTAGCGCTATTTTATAGAACACATTTTCATCTAAAAGTTGTGTCATTTTCATTTTTCCAAAGCGAACCGTTTGGCCGAAATTTTTTTTTTAGAAACGAAGTAATTCAAAAACAAAATTCAGAGAAGGGGTCCCTTCTAATATTTTTTCAATTTTATATTTTTTACTTTTGCGACCAAACCGAAGGATTTTACAAAATTTGCAAAGAATACTTTTTTGTAGACACCGACGTCTTACATACAGATATCCCGGTTATAATTTTCCATCTTGCGGCGTTAACGAGATATTTCCATAACATTGTTGACGAGAAAATCATTCTTCACGACGTCCCCATTGCAGTGGGAGCTTTCAAATTTTGTCAACTGATACTTCTGGTGGATACTCACATTCAGTAAAAGTTTAATTGAATTCCTTCAAATGTTCATACAATTTTTCCCAATTTTTGAATATTTTTAAATTTTCGTGTTCGTTTTTGATTGAAATTCGTGATTGACATGTCTGGATTTGTTTAAAAAATGATTTTAGTATGTTTCACACAACGTGGAACAATAAAATTTCACACATTTGTAGAGAATTGGTTAGTCTATGATATGTCTTAGTTAGTTTTGCAAAATATTTTATGTGGCGGCGGCCGCCGCCCCTCAAACTCGAACATAACAGAAATTAATAAATTAAAAAAATTGTAAAATGAAAACTGCAAGAGATATATTGAAATTTCTTTCAGATCTATATAGATTATACATTTTTCTATTGAAATTTACGTTTTGGTATATTTATGGCCGATAGCCTGGACCCATAATTGTTTTAATAAAGAAATATTCATTGAAAACTTGCAAATATATTTTTTTGTCCAATTTTCCGGAGTCTAAGAAACATGCATTTAACGCTATTTTATAGAACACATTTTCATCTAAAAGTTGTGTCATTTTCATTTTTCTAAAGCGAACCGTTTGGCCGAAATTTTTTTTTGGAAACGAAGAAATTCAAAAACGGAATTGTACCCCTTCTAAAATTTTTTCAATTTTATATTTTTTACTTTTGCGACCAAGCCGAACGTTTTTACAAAATTTTCAAAAATACTTTCTTGTAGGCACCGACGTCTTACATACGGATATCCCGGTTATAATTTTTCACCTTGAGGCGTTGACGAGTTATTTGCAAATAAGGTTTGATGCAAAAATAATTCCTCACGACGTCCCCATTGGAGTGGGAACGTTCAAGTTTTGTCAACTCATATCTCTGGTGGATACCCACATTCAGTATAAGTTTCATTGAAATCCTTCAAGGATTAATATATTTTTTTGCAATTTTTGAATATTTTGAAATTTTCGCATTCGGCTTTGATCGGAATTCGTAATTGACCTGTCTGGATTTGTTCAAAAATTATTTTAGTAAGTTTTACCCAACGTGGAACGATAAAATTTCACACATTTGTAGAGAATTAGTCAGTCTATGATATCCCTTAGTTAGTTTTGCAAAATATTTTATCTGGCGGCGGCCGCCGCCCCTCAAACTCGAACATAACAAAATTAATAAATTCAAATAACTATAAAATGAAAACTGCAAGAGATATATTGAAATTTCTTTCAGAACTATATAGATTATATATTTTTCTATTGAAATTGATGTTTTGGTATCTTCCTGGCCGATAGCCTTGACACAGAATTTTTGTAAATACAGAAATTTAAAAAAAAATAGAAATTTGGTGAAATCTTTTTTCTGTTCATTTTTCTAAACTCAGATAAATCAAAACCACATATGCGCGGTTGCGCCGCGCGTATAGTCTTGATCAGATAAATCAATACCACATACGCACGGCAGCGCCGCGCGTATTGTCTTGATCAGATCACAATCAATACGCCGCGCGTATGTGGTCTTGATTTATCTGTTTTCTACAAGTTTTACTAGTTTTCTACAAGAATAGTTAAAAATTACACATTTAATATGGAATCTAAAGGTGTATTCCGCGACTTCCTAGCGTGTATAAGAAAAGAGTTATTGTTGAAAAAACAGTCAGTTCTACCACTTCACGGCTGAAGCCATCTCGAAATTTATCCGGATTTTCTTTTTAAAATCGAATAGTGCACATTGAGGCCTATTGAAATGTGCTACATGAACTTTTTGCGGCTGATAGCCTCGACATGCCGAGCGTTTAAAAATGTCGTGTACTTTTCTGCTTCATCTTCGAAAAATCATATGCCTCATTTCCTTGGGTTTGCAAGAAATAATTTTAACACAGATCTATAAAACACATTAATTTCATCGCGCCGCTGTTAATTGTTTGGTCATGGGAACTTTTTTCATTCAACTCCGAATTCATTCTCCATTTAAACCTTTGTAAAATGTAAAACCAAATTCAGAGAAGGGGTACCCATTGAAAAAAATATCACTTTTCACATTTGTGACAAAACCAAAAGACTTAATAAAATTTGCAAAGAATGCTTATTTGTAGATACCAGAATTCCACATACGGTGCACCAAATCCCTATTTTCTAGGCTCTGCAGAGATATTTGTCAAATTCCTCCAAAACTAAAATAATTTGCCGCGTCGTCCCCGATGGCAGCGGAACATTGAATTTTCGTCCGAGTGTACTTTTTATAGGCATCCATGTACAGTAAAAATTTCGTTGAAATCGTTTGAGGTTTAATGCATTTTTTTCCCTATTTTTGAGTATTTTGAAATTTCCGCGTTCGGTTTTGGGTAAAATTCGTGATTGACAGGTTTGATTTCCTTAAAAAAATAGCCTTTATGAGTTCCACCCTACGCAGAACAATAAAATTGTACACATTTATACACAGGTCATCGTTCTATGAAATAACTTTGTCAATTTTGCAAAATATTTTATCTGGCGGCGGCCGTCCCTCTTAAAGCCAAACCGGAAAAGAAAACAATAAATTCAAATATCTATAGGTTGATAACTGTAACAGATTTTTACAGAATTCTCTCAGTTCTATATAGAACATACATTTTTCTATAGAAATTGATATTTTGACATCTTCGCGATTCTACCCTCAGGCTTCTGCCCTCAAATTCATACCATTACAGAGAGTAATAAATTCTAATAACGATACTTTGAATTGAAAAATTACTATTTATTATTTAAATTTTAAGTTTTTACAACTAATTAAACGCAATTAACAGTCGCGTACCATACTTTTTTAACAAATGACTATAGCTTCAAAAGTTTAATTGGTACATTAAAAAATCTTTCAGTTCTATATAGACTACCCATTTTCTATTTTTCGTTTTGGTATCTTTGACGCCGATAGCCTTGCCGCAGGATTTAATTAAAAAACTATATATTGAAATTTTTCAAAGCTTTTCTGATTCCTACCAAACTTGCGTATAACACTGCTCGATAAAGCAGATTTTCTAAAAAGTGTGCAATTTTTATACTTCCAGATCAAACATTGTGGCCGCGTGACCTCTCGATCCATAATAAAATTAAATAGCAAGAGGTGTTGTTAAACCTAGGTTAGGTTAGAACACCTCGATCTAAAATATGCTAAAGTGGCAAAGTCTGTTGGCCTAACTTAGGTTGGGTTATATACCGCAAAGCGGCAGAAAAATTAAGACAAACTACAAGCGCGACAAGCGGTAACGCGACCCAAGAGATCAAAAATAAGATAAAGCTGTATAGCTGAATGTTGGTTTAACCTAGGTTAACCTATTAGGTTACATGTCGCAAAGCGTCAGATAAATCCAGACCACATACGCATCCCTCGAAGTGAAACCGGAACTGATACTAATAGATTCAAATAGCAACAAATTGAAAACTGTAATAGATATAATAAAAACTCTTTCAGATATATTAAGATCAGAGATATTTCTATTGAAGCAATTTGGTCATTTTGGAATTTTCGTGGTCGATAACCTGGACACTGGATTTTTTAAATAAAAAAATACATGAAAATCAAGTCAACGTTGACATTAACGTCAGTTGAGTAATTTATTGGTAATTATTTTTTTTTGTGAAACTTTTAGTAACATAATTTTGCTGAGTGTTTCTAATTGTCTAAAAGCAAACTTACTATAATTTGAGGAGTGATATTGGAAATCAAGACTTGCCAACCTTCATAAAAGGAGGTTACTATATATGATGAAGTGACGTTAGTAACTAAGGTTTACAACGTTGACGAAAAAAACTCTTAACAGCTGATGTTTTCAGACTTGGTTATGTTATCTGCCAAACTTGACAACAACAACGAAACTTCCACAAATAGTTGGTGAGATTTTGTCTGAGTATGCTGGTTACTCAACAACACAAGTTACCAACTTGATAAAAACAATATATGTTGGTTATGTTGAACGTAAAATTGACAAGTTGACAACATCAACGTCACTTATTTAATTAAAAGGTTATGACATTTTTAGTGAGATTTTTAGTAACTTTTACGCCACAGCTGATTTTTTTTGTCCATGTAAACCTTAATAACTAACATCACATCGTTAGATATAGTAACTTTTTGTATAAATGTTGACAGGTTTTCATTTCTAATATCACTCCTTTAATTATATTTGATTATAGTAAGTTTGATTCCACACAATTGTCAATCACATCACATATTTGAAAATGTATTATACAATTCCACCCTAATCAATTATTCCACCTTTAACAACTATCCCATTATTTTCAACTCTTCCATCCACAAAAACTATTCCATTCCGAAAAATACGACCCACATGTACTAGTAATAAACTAAGCGATTTATAACGAAATTGACATTTGTTAGGAAATACAAAACTTGTTGTCATGACAATTATTAAATCATGGCTCTAGATTTACATTGTTATTCATTGTTTTTGCTTTGTTGGACCCACTGAATACCCGAGGTGATTATGCCACGTCGTCCAGGGTATATCCGTTTATCAATACCCGGTAACTAAGTAAAATTCTCAATTGCTATTGGCTAATTTTATGATAAGTTATATAATCCAAATAACACCCAACAAGAGCAGATAAGACTAAATAAGACTAGAGAGAACGATGTGAAAACTTCGATCATTTAACACGTAATATTTTCATCTTTCTCCTTTCCTAACTTATTGTGTTATCCATAGATTCTGCAAATAAGCAAAGCAGAAAATATGCGGAGGTCAAACTTAATAAATCCACACTAAATAAAACAGGTTTTTCTAGCATCGTGTTGTTAATTTGGAATGTTGGGTTAATTAAAAATGGAATTAGCAACGCCTACAATATGACTATCTTGATTTTAATTAGCCAGTAATATAACCCAATGTTTTAAACCAGTTTTTCCATGGAATTTGATCTATAACAATAAAATCGTATAATAATCTTCAGTTGCAAACGTTAGTTTGTGCTGAGAACATGTCTACTTATTTTCTAAAATTACTGGCAATTACGATTTTACTTCACATAGTTTCTGGTAATGACAATTTAAAACAGCTTTAGTTAAGAATGACTTAATCGTAATTGAATATGTGTTTAACTCATAGGCAGTGAAACTTGTCTTGATGAGAATGGTGTCAGTGGAGAATGCACACAAATATCAAATTGTCCAAGTGCTATTGAGTTAGTTAAAATAAAGATGCATCCTAAAACATGCGGATTTGACGGACTAGAACCTATAGTATGCTGCAAACAGATTAAATTATCAGCTGAAGATGAACAGTGTAAGTATTTGTACATTTGTCAATAACCAACTCTTTATTCCTTATCGGGAAATATTTTTGTGTAATATTTATTTTGCTTCTTGAAACAGTTCCGCCTGGTTGTAAAGTTACTTACCAGAAAACGTATCTTCAGGTGAATGGCAAATTAATTGGTGGAGGAGGCATTGACTCCTTGGCTTTTGAATTTCCACACATGGTGAGATTCTTTCCAATATGAAACGCGATTAAGATTTGCTCATTAAGTCGTAATTAAATGTTGCTTTTGTTTGATTAGGCCGCGTTAGCCTTCGAGGGTGAAAATAAAGAGATTGTCTGGGGCTGTGGTGGAACCTTAATCACCAAGCAATACGTCTTAACTGCTGCACATTGCCTGTTTGACAAAAACTTGTAAGTGAAATTTGTTATATTTTCTAAATAAACCTAATTTACACTCACCCACTCCGTTGGCTTCTTTGGGATGTGACGATCCCGTGCCGCTCTCCCTATTTGCCATCACTCCTTCCTATCCAGAGCCGCATCCTCCCATCCAGTGACGTCCGTCTGTCTGCAGTCAGAGATCACCTCATCTTGCCATCTACTCCTCGGTCTTCCAGGGGGTCTTCAGCCTTCCATCTTCTTCTCATATATCTGGCGAACTATTCTGGGAGCATCCACTCTTATCACATGTCCTGCCCATTGCAGCCGTCTCGCTTTTATGATGTTCACTACCCTGGGTTGATTGGCTAACTTATACAGCCCATTGTTTGATCTGAGAATGATATTTTATTGTGTCCTTGTCAATTGTGGAGCTTAGGATCTTTTGTCTGGTTGTTTTCTCAAGATAAGTTGTGGTGCTGGTTGTACTGGCTTGATAAGCTGGATCTTCTAAGATTGTGTTCTTTTTTTGCTTATAGTTAGCACTGTTCATGACTACAGAGTAATTTACTTTATCAGCTGGTAGGACCACAATGTTGTTGTTTATTCTTAGGGCCTTGAGGGTTTTGAATTCCTCGTATGAGATGTTTCTTGTTGGGGGGTTGGCAGATCTTAAGATGTAGCATGTTTCCTGTCTAACTGTCTCCGATAAAGTGGCAGGGAGTTTTGAAAAAGCGGTCTCGACACCAGTGATTATGTCTTCTTTGGGTAAGGGAGTTGGTGCGATTGGAAAGTTAAAACCCGTGGCCAGTACGGTTTTGGTGGGTTCATCTAGGGGCTGGTCTGAAAGATTGTAAACCACTTTGTGGATCTTAAGTGGTTTTGGTGCAGGTTTTAACTCCGTCTGAGAAGGTTGTATTTTTCTTACTGTCTATTGGTGATTAATAATCTATTCTGTGCGGCTCTGTTGTTAGATATTGAGTCTATCTGTTGCCAGAGGTGGGGGTGTAGCGTAGTGGTTAAAGGAATGTGGGTTGTTTTGAATATTTTGGTTGCTTTTTCTGTCGTTTGGTTTGGATTTCGTTCCGAAACAATGCTGTGTAATACTTTGTTTGACCTGGCTGTAGAATTTTGATGTGACCTCATACAGATGGGTGTTATGTCTGTATCTCTACAGTGACTTAAAAATGCTAAATCGCATAATAATTGAGAGCGCTTTGTCCGTAGTTTCTCGAAACTACGGGTGAGGTGGTAAATTAAATACTGTCCAGTGACAGGTCCATCCGCGAAAACTTCAAATACAACATTATAAACCTCCACGGGGAGGAATATTTCCTCTGTAGCTTGGCATTATTTAATTTGATAGAATTGAAAAGAAATACATTCATTATGGTTACAAACATTATTTAGTACTTACTTGTAGTTTTTGTTAGATGTAAACGTGAAAAAACGAAATGAATGACAGCTTCGATGCGAATGATGTGACATTTTATAATTGTTTGAAAATCACGTATAGTACTATATTTAACATTCGTATCAATTTACAGGTCTTAACCAATCAACGAATCGTAAACCAAACGCACTAGTAATCATAACTTATCATTAATCGCGGACTATTAAATACGTGTCTGTTATGATGTATTTACATAGTCCACGAACTTTACAATAATGGGCATTTACAATAGTGGTCGTACATAAAACTATATATAGGTGTATTGAGTTTTAAAAATTGAACGAATGTATCTTAACACATTAAGTGTTTTTTTTTGTGTATATTTTTCAGAGGTGAAGTAAAAGGAGTCCGCTTAGGAGATTTGAATCTCAGATCAAACCAAGACTACGCCGAACCTCAGGACTTCACAGTGATTGAAAGGATTAAACATCCGGGATATAAACGACCTGCTGCATACAACGACATAGCAATCATTAAATTGGATAAGCCCTGTAAGATAACACCGTTCGTTATACCAGCTTGTTTGCACACCAAGAATGAGTTGCCAAACGTGACGTATTCGGCAACTGGATGGGGCCAACTGGGTTTTGGGGGAGAGCTAAGCGATCACATGCAAAATATGCTTATTAAAGTGTTTAATCACACCGATTGCGAAAAGGCTTACTCAAAAATTAATAAAAGGCGTTTACCGAACCGAATCGATGAAAAGACGCAGATTTGTGCCGGAGCACCTAAAATAGACACTTGCCCTGTTAGTAAAACGCAACTAGTATCAGTTAATAAATATCTTTAATTCTTTCCATTTTTAGGGCGATTCTGGCGGTCCATTGCAGATATACCGGCTGGGAGAAAACACGGTTTATGGTGTCACCTCGTTTGGAGTCGCATGCGTTATTTCCAGAATTCCCGGAGTTTATACGCGAGTTTCAGCTTATATCCCCTGGATTAAATCTATAATCTCTTAGTCTCTGTTTAAATTAGTTTTTGTATAAAATAAATATAACTATTTAGCGACCAATTTGGTGCCCTTGTCCTATAACAAGGCGCAAGAAGCGAAAAGTATTGGCAAAAATTTAAATTGCTCCTTAGTATATCAATAATTTTGAATAAAACTAGTACATGCGCATAGTATTGCTTTGGACGGAAGAGTTGTTTTGGATGGAATAGTTGAATAGGGTGGAAAAGTTGATGCGGGTGAAACGATTGTTGTAGATGGAATAGTTGTAATACTAACAACAATATTAAAGGAGTAACAACAATATATAAAATAGTAACAAACAAATCATTATATTCTTGAAGTTCCTGTCACATGATTTAATGAGTATATCAATCAGGTTTGAAGGATGTGCGACTGTTGTGGCGCTTTTAGTGCCACCTGGGTTGTGTATGTTTGAAAATAAGAGAAATTGAAAATTGATTCCTGATGTACACAAATATTTTTCTAAACATCAAAAACAACATAATCAGTTTTTAAATGAATTTATTCATACAATGTTACTAACTGTCTGGAATCAAAGTTACTATATTTAAAGAAGTGATATTAGAAATGAAAAGCTACCAGCATTGATAAAAGAAAGTTACTGTAAATAACGATGTGATATTAGTTACTAAGTCTTACAACACAAAAAAGAACAGCTGTGGTGTCAAAGTTACTAAAATATAACTGTAAACTCCATAACCAATGAATTAATTAGCTGACACTAATATTGTTTACTTTGACGATCAATATAACCAACATATCGTCACGGAAACCGCAATATGTCGTATGTCACAAAAATTGATTTTTTTATTGCATCAATAGGGCCAACTTGTTGAGCCGCACAACATACAATAGGTGCTATGTCAGTAAACCAGTCAGAACTTGAGTATCCCCACCTTGCAATAAGTTGATCTAACATCAGCTTGATATTTGGTCACGACAAATAGTCGTATGTCATAGTCGGTAGTGAGTTTGATTTGTTTTTCTTTCATTTTAGCCAGTGCAAGTTGTCGTATGTCACTTCGTTTCATAAGTATTGCTGTTGTTGTTAAATTATTTATGATTGTTGTTCAATAAATCTGTTCAATGGATCTGCATCAGACAACGCAATAACAGAATTACAGGAGTAGCTAAACTCCCTTGCAAAGGTTGAATCGCATTACTGCCGCGTCTCTTCTAACAAACTATACCTAGAACCAGTGTGGGATAGTATGAGAGACTTCTATCGAAAATATGTTGCAATATTTGAGTCTTTACGAAAAATTAAGGTATCGAGGACAACTTTTAAAAAAGTTATGGACAAGATGAAGTTAGATTTTTACACGCCAAAAAAGGATCAATGCAATGAATGCACAATGCATAAAAATGGAACTCAGGATGACGAATCATATGCAAAGCATATTAAAAATAGAATAGTCATTTGCTGAAAAAGTGGCTGATAAAAGCAATGCTAAAAATGGTGACGAAGTCAAATCTTATACTGTTGACTTACAAGCTGTGCTTCTGGCACCTCGTTTAAATGCAGCGGCGAATTATTACAAAACGAAATTAAAAGTCCACAATCAGGTATATTATAACTTAGCATCAAAAGATGTTTCGTGCTATTTTTGGCACGAAAGAAACGGTGGGTTAGATAGCGATGTCTTTGCTACTATAGCAACTAAATTTATCTCAAATGAATTAGCCCAGGCCGAGCCGATTCAAAAAAAAAATAATTATATGGAGTGACGGGTGCGGATATCAAAACAGAAATACAAAACTCTCTAATACCCTGTTAGACTTGAGCATGAAGTACGGCTTAATTATTGAACAAAAGTATCTTGGGATGGGCCACACCCATATAGAAGTAGACGGGTGCCATTCCGCAATAAAAACAAAGCTTAAGCATCGAAAGCAAGTGTTCCTTGCAGACTACATTTCAATTTTTCAATCAGCACGACCTGACCAGCCATTTAAAACTTATTATCTGAACTACAACGACTTTGATGAGTTAAATTCTGATTACTATACCAGTATTCGGCCAGGGTATAAAGCAGGAGATCCCTGTGTTAATGACCTCGTGGCGCTCCAATATAAGCCGAAGATAGTAATTAATTATAAACTTGGATTTAGCGACGATTGGGCCCCATTACCGTGTCGTCCACGATGTTGAATAAGCCCCAGCGAAATTTGGCTCAAGCTATATGACCGACCCTGCCCAACTGAAAAAAGCAAATTTGAACACCTACAAGTTCTAAAAAAACATACCTGAAGATTATAGGAGCTTTTATGAAACCCTTCCACACAAAAATTAAACTAATTTAATAGTTTCAAAATTCTAAATTTAATTTTAGAAATAGGTTTTCACATTTTTTAACATAATTATTTTAAATACTTTGAATTATTCTGGCTTTTTAAACTATTTTTACTAGTAATAAGGACATTTTTAGAATGTTTTTGTTTTGTTTACGACAAACAAAGTAAGTAAATGTAATAGGTAGTTTCAAAACTTTATTATTTTAATTTTAGAAATAGGTTTTTACATTTTTAAACATTACTATTTTAAATATATTTTATAATTTTGGCTTTTTAAACTATTTTTACGAATAATAAATAATAATAAATATTTAGCAAGCTTTTGTTTTGATCACAAAATTCACCTTTAGAACCATTGAAAAAAAGTCGTATGTCAACGAAAATTGAATAAAAATTGTATGTAAAAGGACGTATGTCAACGTAAATCCTATATAGCAATAAATAAAAAAATATATATACGACATTATAATTCTAAGGTAAAACAAATAATGTTTAAGCATTTAAAAAATAGATTGGAAACATAATGACCTGTTGAAACAGTTTTTTGTCCCTCCTGAAAAATTTGGTTTTTGGACATACGACATATTGCGGTTTCCAGGACGATATATTGTTTTATTCAAGTTGTTGTGTCAAATGTGACAAATAACATAACCAAGTTAAAAAAAGTTCAGCTCTGCGACACACTTTTTTTCATCAAAGTTGTATGCCAACACCAACAATCCTTGCCACAGTATCCTATTTTTCATCGAGAGTATAAGCTGCACAGAACTGAAAGAATTTTGAATGCATCTGTTCAAGTTTTTAAGCTATAGTAATTTGAATGTCTTACATTGTGTGCCGCTTAGAGTTTGAGGGGCGGCGGCCGCCGCCAGATAATATATATTGCAAAATTCCTAAGATGGCTTGATAGAATGATCCTTTCACTATATATTTGTAAAATTTTATTCTTCCACGTACTGTGAAACTTATTGAAATAATTTTTTTAACAGATCCAGACATGTCGAGCATGAATTGCAACCAATACCGAATACGAAAATTACAAAATATTCAAAACTTGACAAAATATGCATTAACACTTCAAGGATTTCCATGAAACTTTTTCTGAATATAGGTGGCCACATGAAGTACCCACTGGCCAAATTTGTTCCGTCTCCAATGGAGGCGGTGTGAGGGATTATTTTTGCTTATGAGGATTTTTGGAAAATATCTCGTCAACGCCTCCAAATAGAAAATGTTGATATACCGGATCTCCATATGTCGGTGTCTACAAAAGGTATTCTTTGCAAATTTTGTAAAATTGTTCGGTTTAGCCACAAAAGTAAAAAATATAAAATGCATTTTTTTTTCAAGGGGTACAGAAAAAATCATGTGTCAAGGCTATCGGCCACGAAGATACCAAAACCTCAAAGTCAATAGAAAAATGTATATTTTATGTAGATCTGAAAGAAATTTGAATATATCTGTTGCAGTTTTCTGTTTATAGTTATTTGAATTTATTACCTTTTGTTAGTCGGAGTTTGTGGGGCGGCGACCGCAGCCAGATAAAGTATTTTGCAAAACGAACTAAGGAATGCCACAGACTGACTAATTCTCTACAAATGTGTAAAATTTTATTGTTCCACGTTGTGTGAAACTTACAAAAATATTTTTTTTAAATGTCAATCAAGAATTCCAATCAAAACCGAAGACGAAAATTTTAAAATATTCAAAAATTTCGAAAAAAATTATTAAGCCAGTAAGGATTTCAATGAAACTTTTACTGAATGTGAGTATCCACCAGAAGTATCAGCTGACAAAACTTGAACGCTTCCCGTGCAATGGGTACGGCGTATAAAATTATTTTGTCCTCGGAGTTTTCTTGCAAATATCTCTTCAACGCCTCAAAATAGAAAATCATAACCGAGACATCCGGATGTAGGACGTCGGTTTCTACAAAAAAAGTATTCTTTGCAAATTTTGTAAAAACCTTCGGTTTACTCACAAAAGTAAAAAATATAAAATGCGAAAAAAAATTCAAGGGGTATCCCTTCTCTGAATTTCGATTTTCAATTTACATGGGTTTAAATGGAGAATGTGGTTGGTTTTCAAAAAAAATTCCTCACCGAAAACGGTTTTTAGAAAATCGGCTTTATAGAACAGTGTAAAATACATTTATCTATCGAAATTGTCATTTTGAAATCTTCGTGGCCGATAGCCTTGGCACAGGATGTGTTGCGTTCAGAGTTTGACAGAAAAAATACTTGAAGAATTTCAACACAAATGCCTGAATTTAAAAAAAAATCGTGTGTCAAGGCAATCCACCACATATATTCCAAAATGACAATTTCTATAGATAAATGTATGCGTTATTTATAATTGGAACAATTTTCTGTATTTATAAAAGATCCTGTGCCAAGGCTATCGGCCACGAAGATTTCAAAATGACAATTTCGATAGATAAATGCATGCGCTATATAGAATTGAAAGATTTTTGGGTTAAAATGTGCTATAACCAATCACTTGAAATGACATGTATAGGCAACCCACCGTACGCATTCTGCGCATGCGCATTGGTGGGTTTTCCAACGGAAATTGACATAAAACCTCCAGTGGCGCGTAAACCGTTGGGTACGCATTTTTATTTAAGGTTACGAATTCCAAGTTTAGTTTACTTTATTATTTTACAAATCGAAACACGCATTATTTATATTATTAATATACGCGCGTCAGCGCGAACTCTCGGTCCATTGTAGGTCAAAGTGGCAAGAACCGTTGGTTTTATCTTGGTTAGATTAGGTTGTCCGCCGCGAAGTGGGAAGATAAGTCAAGACAACATACCCGCGGCAGCGCGAACTCTCGATTCAATATAGGACAAAGTGGCAAGGACCGTTGGTTTAACTCTGGTTAGGTTAGAGTTGTTGGGGTTTATTATCATTTTAAAGAATTTTTAAATACCCCCTTCAAATTTTTTTTCCTACGCCTTTGTGTTTTGCCCCCTATACGCATGCGCAAAATGCGTTCGGTAGGTTGCCTATACATGTCATTTCAAGTGATTGGTTATAGCACATTTTAACCAGATTTTTTAATACATCTGTTGCAGTTTTCAAAATACAGTAATGTGAATGGGTTGTCTTCTGTGCTGCGTAGACTTTGAGAGGCGGCGGTCCCCGCCGGATAATATATTTTGTAAAAATAACTGAGGGATATCATAGAATTACTAATTATTATTCCACGTGGTGTGAAACTTACTAAAATTATTTTTTAAATGAATCCAGACGTCTATAAAGTATTACAATATGTTACGGCAGCCGCCCGCCAGAAAAAAATGTTTTTCTATTTTGCGTCTGTAATAGACTCATTACAGCACTAATATGCGTGCGGTAATGGCTCGCCGAGTGCTGTAATATTTTTAGTTAGTTAATTTATTCAAAGTTGGCACAGAAATTCAGAGCTTTCAGTGATGACAAATTTTCGGCGAGATAGTTTTGAGGTTATGTGATGTGTGAAATCACAACAAAAATTTGCTCATTGAAATTATGTATTTTTTGAATGGTATAAAGTTTAATTTATGGTGAAAAAAACAAAAAGTTAACTAGATTGGTGTAGTGTTAAAAATTGTGTTAAAAACAAAGTGAATTTGGTTTCAAGAAAATTATCCTTCAAAACGTCAAATTATTTTAGTGTCAAATATACTTTTTCTTTCTTTATGGGACTTAAAAAAAAAGTAGTATAATAATATTTTAATATTATGTAATAGACCTAATGTGTGCTAGTATAAGCAATTAACCAATATCAAATGATAACGGAAGGGCGCTCTATTGTCCTGGGGGTAAGAAATCGCCCCCGAAGGCAGACGAACTATAAGAAATAGTCAATGGCATTGAAATCAGGAAAGCAATGGGAAACTACCTGGTTACATATCCCTAGTTAATCAACATGGCAACATGGGGGACAGTTTTGAATGTAGCTAAGATGAAAGTAAGATGTAGAAGGCGCATTTCCTGGTTAAATAATCTAAGAAAACGGTACAACTATAGTTCCGTTGAGTTGTTTAGAGCTACAACATCAAAAGTGAAAACAGTTATGATAGCCAACCTTCTAAGAGGAGATGGCATTTGATGAAGAAGATGTGTGGAAATCGTGAATACACAAAATTAATTAATTAATGGTAATAAATGATATAACACATATTTATTTTAAATTCTTTTCAATGGTACAAGTTTTAAAAATATTTATAGTAACATTGGATTCTTGAGCAGTAACACTTACACCAGGGACATTATATACAGTGCTACTACTACTGTTGCTATCAAATTGCAAATGTGGGGTACTAGAAGAACATCCAGGTAAGTTATTTGCTTGCTCAGACCCAAACATTTTAGATATTTCAATCTTCTTTTTTAACGAAGCGTCAACATACCCCTTTGCAACAGTAGTAGACTTCCATCCACTATGATTTTTTACTGTCAACAAATCACCACCATGGTTGGCCAAATGAGTCGCACTATTTCTTCGGAAACAATGTCCAGTGTAAAGATCAGAGTTTGGAAATTTGAGAAATGTCGCAATGTCTTTTGATATTCTCCCCATATTAATATCAATTGGACTATTAATACAATGACCGTTACGAAAAATTAAGAAAAATCTCTTATGCGTAATATTATTAGGACGTAAGTTAGCATATTTTTTAATTAAGTCAATCCAATGAGGATCTGTAATTGCAAACATTCTTGGAATGTAATTTTTTGTTTGACACAATGATGGAATCGGATCTGTATTCTATGTCATTGACAGACATATGTTAATTCCTGACATCTAAGCACACCATTATAACCCATTATCAAGACGATCTATATTGAATACCGTTACATACAACGGTGCGATATACATACAAATTTATCCACCTTCATAGCCAGATAAGACTTATCATCCACTTCCTTTATAAATTTATGAATATCTTCTTCTAAAATCTTCGACTTTTTAGGTGCGTAGCCCTGAGATACACATTTCAATAAGGCCTGCAATTTACAATATTTGGATTTATCTACATCCTTATGTATAGATAAACAGGACCTCAACATAGAATATATCCATAAACTTTTCCGAAACTACTGTAATTTTATTTAGATTAAACCACTCTCACTTTACACCCACTTAAATTTGCAGTATTCTTTTTCATATCTTGCTCCTGATTTATCTGGCAACAATTTATTCACTGAATTTTCAGTTATTTCTTTCAATTCTAATGGAGTGCAAGATATTTTTTCACCCATTTAAATTATAACCTTTAAATTAATTTCAAGTGTCAATAATCAGAGTAACCAACCACCATAAAATTTTATGAACATGTATGGGCGATTTTTTTATTGAGAAATGGCATAACATGGCATAAAAGGGAGCAAAATAGAAAAAGTATTATAAAAAACTCGTTCGTCAGGCGTTTTTCATCACTTGTCCATTAGAAACTTGGAAACTTTTCAAAACTTGGACGCGTGCTGTAAAGTCGCGCTGACTGAACTCGTCCTTTAATATACTATTTTCGAAAATGATGTTAGATATTAAGATTTTTTCTCTAGAGACGTGTTCAATTTCATTGTTCCACATGGTGTAGAACCTATTAAAATTTTTTTTTAATGAAACCAGCCATCAATTTAAATGGAGAGAAACTTGGTCAAAGATTTGGATTTTTCACCCAGAATAAATAAAATACTTGTTAATTTGTGTGTCACAAAAAAAGTTTATTACGAAACTAAATACATTTAAAACTCGGAATATAAAAATAGTTTAAATCACCACAAATATTTTGGCACATAATTCCACTAATATCACATGTTCCAAAATGATTTTCACTGATTTCAAGAACCAACTTTTCTGTGCAAAATTTGCTTGGGGGTCTCTTCTCGGTCAGAATTGTTCGAAAAGTCTGAGTTTTGCCCGAAAACAATTTTTTCAGCGGTCGCAGCAGATTTCAACTGACTGAAAATTGGCTTGACGCTTGTGTTTGCGTCCCGCCAGTAGCGCCGATGTGTTTTCTTGGTGAATTCTTTGCTCAGAAAATGCGGAGAAAAAATTGAAAATTTGAATCATCTTGCGACGGGACTTACAGGTGAAAGTGCGAAAATGTGTTACCACTGATTGGTGTTCTTCGTTGCAGCGTAAATGTCATGGTAAAAAAATTCCGATTTTGACGTACCCGAAATTTGAGGAATTTTGGAAAATTCATCCACGCTGAACCGCAGCCGACGAAGAAGCGACATGTACAACCCTTGCAGAAAAGAGTTGAAATTTGTGAATTTTGCCGCAGTAAAAGTTGCTAAAAGACGAATGAAATATGACGTGCGAAAAATGGGCGACAATTCCCACTGTAGGGCAGGAAGTTGTGTCATTTGTACTTTTGTAGATCTCGATTGCGGATTGACATCCAACCGGTTTGCTACTATCGGCCGTGGCGACCTCGTGGTTTCTGCGAATCGGCAAATCGGCACATCGTATGCAAGATACTGTCGACCTCCATCGAACGGTTTAGAAGAAATTGCAAAATTCCACCCACTTCAGGTTTGGCAGCCGAGAACGTCCGGTTTTGCAAAAAAATGTACCGCACGGCCATTTTCGCAAAAAATCGCACGGCCTCTTCGAAGATCCAGAGAGAAAGAACCTAGGAAATCGGACCCGCAAACGGGAAAGCGTTCTGTTCAGCGGTCGGCTCACAATAGAACGTCAAAGAAGATCGTTTTTTGCGATATATTTTTTTCGGTTTTTCGAACCTTTCTCCAAATTTTCAGCAAAGACTCGAAAATTTGAGATGGCAGTTTTATGCGGAAAAAATCGGCGCTCCAGATAGCACCATTCGCGTCGCGACCGGTCAAAATTCGGCCGCTCGGCGGCCGAGAAACGGAAATTTCGTTTTCGCGCCGCACCCCCGCCGCCTTCGGCGGCACCACAATTTCTCAAAGATTAGTCAATTGTCTGGAGTTTTCTAAACATTTTACCACTTTTTCCCGGCAAAATTTGTTTCGAAAATCACTCAAAACGTGCGTTTTCATTCTACAAACCCGATTTGATTTTCCCGGAAAGGCGTACCAAACTATTTTAGTATATGTAACGAAATATGTTGATCTAAAGCTTTGGGTGTTTTTTAAAGGATTATGTCATTTTATGTTTTTTTGGTTTAGAGCAATTCCCACCAAATGTTGAATCGATAATTTATTAATATCTTATTCATAACCATTTATTGCACTTGTTAAAACGTAATTTAGACTAATATGGCGCACATAATCGTCCTTCTGAGCAAACCATCCATCGAACCGTGGACAAGTTTCATATCACCTACTCTCTAATTGATGCAATAAGGCCCACACATCGAAAGAATGTGCCTACTGTAGGAAATATATCACCGCTGTAAACGGAAGTCTGGAAGAAGATCCAAATTTATCGATTCGTCGTCGGCCACAGGAATTAAGACTAATATTAATGATGATATGTACAGAGCTTCTCTCTCTCTCTTCACTGGCGCTACAGCCCTGGTTGGGCCATGATCTCCTTCAAGTTCTTCCTCCACTCTTCCTTATACATAGTTTTTCATCTCCACTCTGCAGATTTCAGGCATCCTCTTTAACTGCATCTGGGTGACTGCTCCGTATCACGGCGTGACGTTTTTTAAGCAGACATACGTCAAATTTGAAATTTGACAGATGCCAACTGTCAGTTCAGCGAACAATTGAAATGAAATGCAGTTGGTGCAATGTTTTAGTGCTCGGGCTCGCGGCATGACGTTCTCTAAGCAGACATACGTCAAATTTGACATTTGACAGGTGTCAACTGTCAAACGGAGAAAATCTTGGAAAGTTGAGCGTTCGAATGGGTGACCGCTCCGGATCACGGCGTGAAGTTTTCCAAGCTGACTAACGACAAATTTGATATTTGACAGATGTCAACTGTCAGTTCAGCGAAAAAGTGAAATGAAACGCAGTTGGTGCAATGTTTTAGTGCTCGGGCTCGCGGCATGACGTTCTCTAAGCAGACATACGTCAAATTTGATATATAACAGGTGTCAACTGTCAATAAACCGAGAAAGTGTCGACTGTCAATCAACAGAGAAAATCTTGGAAAGTTTAGCACGCATGTTCGAGGACAGCGCTCGAATGGGTGACTGCTCCCTATCACGGCGTGACGTTTTCTAAGCAGACATACGTCAAATTTCAAATTTGACAGATGTCAACTGTCAACTGTCAGTTCAGCGAACAATTGAAATGAAATGCAGTTGGTGCAATGTTTTAGTGCTCGGGCTCGCGGCATGACGTTCTCTAAGCAGACATATGTCAAATTTGACATTTGACAGGTGTCAACTGTCAATAAACGGAGAAAATCTTGGAAAGTTGAGCATTCGAATGGGTGACCGCTCCGGATCACGGCGTAAAGTTTTCTAAGCTAACATACGACAAATTTAATATTTGACAGATGTCAACTGTCAGTTCAGCAAAAAAGTGAAATGAAATGCAGTTGGTGCAATGTTTTAGTGTAATTTTTCCACGGAGGGCCCTTTTTAGTATTCTGTCATTCCTATGACGTGCCCTGCCCACTGAAGTCTTTGCGTTTTTACCTGGATACCGAGGGTTCTTCGAGTGCCCGGTAAATTTCCCTGTTATGCCGAATTCTAAATAGACTGTTTTCATACTCTGGACCCAGGATTGTACGCATTATTTTTCTTTCATAGGTTTCTATTCTTGCTTCGTTGCACTGCGTAAGGATCCAAGCTTCACATCCATATGTAAGGATGGGTCTGATTATGGTTTTGTACACCCGTACTTTGGTATTCCTGTGTATGTCTTTAGAATTGAATACCGGCGCCAACGCAAAGTTTTTTTTTTAATACTAAATAGACAAATTTCTGTATCTTCTCTCCCTGCGTTGTTGAGGTTGGCCCCCAGGTATCTAAAGTCACTCACGTGTTCTATGTTGTCCCGTGTGGCGATAGAGATTGATCCTGTTCTTGTTTGTATCATTTATTTTGTCTTGGTTATGTTTACTTGCAGTCCTATTGATACGGCAGCTTCTTTTGATAGGTTTCTTCTGCCGCCTGGTTCATTCCGCACATTCAGTGGTGTATTGGTAAAATAAGAAGTGACGGAACGCATGGTGAGAGCACAAAATAGTGCGCGACTTTCCACATGCAGCTTTTTCAAGAGATTAATGCAAGTTGATGCAAGTTTTTCGGAGATTATCTTATTTTAAGGATACTATTGTTTTCCTTGTAAGTTTTTTTTTATTATTCTTTCTACACAAAATATTAACAAACACAAAAATAAGAAATTTGAAAAAAGATAAAAATAAGAATCTTAAAGATATTATTTTTATGTAGTACACTTGTAGTGTATCTACTACAAAAACTCCCAAATAGGATCACACACAATTTCATCATGCTGGTCAATAGCGGATCGATAAGATCGCAAACAGATTTTTATTTAAAAAATTGGGTGGTCCAAGGGTGGTCCATGAAGTTTTATAAACAATAAATTTGCAACATGATCAATTAAAATGCGTGATCTTTTTCCGTTATAATTAAATTCATGCTGCTGAAACCACGCTTGCATTTTGAAGAACTGCAAGCTATAATTTTAGAATATTGTTTTAGCGTTTCCAAATCGTCAGAAATTTTACGACCACTACAAGCCAAGTAATTTCTAAAGGCATTTAAAATTTTCCCTAAAGGTAAATTGAACCGTTGGCAGAGAGATTCTACTACTTTTACTCCAAATTCCATATTAATTTCAGGTGGCCATTCGGTTGGTTCAAGAATTCGCAATTCTTTAACAACGTCGGGACTGTCGGACGTCAAAATTCCGTCTGAACCTGAACAATTTGCAGATGTAGTGTTTAGCCTGTTCCTCATACTATTAATAATACTAATTAAGAATTGATTTCTGTGAATCAATTTTGCCATTTTATTATCCGTTAACGAAATTGAAGATAATTGCATTATTTCACTAGCAGAAACTGCTTTCAACGACTTCTTTCCTTTCTGAGGATCTTTTAAATATTTAATTTGTCTACATGTACTATTGAAGTTTCTCTTTTTTGCAATGCTTCTGAAAGAATAGATAGCTCGAATAGAACATTATGGCCAAATCTTGAATAAATTGTTTGGATGATATTCTTTTATATAATCCATTGAACGTGGATTGTTCCGTTTTAGTGCGGTTGTTATCTTTACTCGCATTTTCGAAATGATGACATAAAGGTGACCAATTCTGCCAAACTGCTGATACAGTCATAAAGGAGCTGGACATCCATCTGGCGTTATATATACGTCCAATGCGTTTAATTTCTACACCGAGAGCAGTTGCGCATGTTTCAATTTCTCTTTGATTTTTCGGAGATTGACTATATAAGGAGTATAACTAGTCTATAAATATTTGAAAATGATTAACCCCATTAACCTCAGAAATGGTATCTCCTACCGACAATTCGAGCCTATGGTTTAGACCAGAGGTCGGCAACCTTTTGCAACGGAAGAGCCAAAAGTTACAATTTACAAAATTTCCCAATTTTTAAAAAGCCACTAAATTTTTTTTTTACAATGCTATAGTATTTGCTTACTTATTGAATAGTTGTACCAATGAGAACATTGGCTTTGCATGCCATTTTTTAAGTTCTGTTAAATCTGGCTCATAACTTGTTTTAAGTTGTAGACACGACTCTAGATTATTAGTTGATGCACGATATATGTCGACCGGAAGATCGTCAGCACTCCAAATGCCCACTTTTTCATCTCAATATTCTGGAACTCTATTCCATGTGCGAATGTGAGTCCCTCGACTAGCGGCATTTTTTTGCTAGAGTTGTTTACTTGTGCTGCGAGACGTGCATGCATTTCTGGACCTCTAACTCTTCCAACTTGCTCTCGAGTTCTGTGAACTTTCCACGCCACAAGTCTTTGTTTTTCAGATCCAGAAATTGCATTTAAGAGATCCAACATCAATTCCAAATGGTTCAATGTTGATCTCATTTGTATTTATGTTGAGAGGATTTACTATGAACGCGAGAGTAGTTTTGTTTGTTTTCAATTTCTCGAATCTCTTCATGTATGGACAAATCCATCCTTAATTTTTTTATAACTTCGCTGAAATAACTAAAACAAATAGTTGCATTGTTTTCAAAATGAAGTAATTTACCGCTCTCCATGTCTTCAACAAGAAGAATATATTTTTCTTTTTCGAAATAAACCACTTATTCCAGCAAGGCATAGGCTGGGTTTGCCTTTCCTTGCAGTTTTAGCTCATTGAGTTTCATTGTGATATTTACAAGTTGAATTTTTGCAGCCATTTATTTTGTTCCAATTAGGGATGGTCGATGACTTTTTCATTGAGGAATATTTTTATTTCACTCAAGCACCCAGGAAAACGCAATACGTGGCCTCTGAAAAACCATATCACTTCGTGCAGATGTATGTCTGAATATTGGCTCCCTATTTCTTGAAGGATTTCTTTAAATTAGCGATATTAGAGTGCTTTGCCTAAATGCTGTTAATTTTTTTCTGAATAATCGATGTTCTCTATTTATTTCCGCAATTCTACTGGCTCCATCAGTTGCTACGGAATCGATTTTATTTAAATCGATTACTTTGTCTTCCAGGCATTTTTGCACAGCATTTGCTATATTCTCCACCATGAGGTAAAGGTACTTGGTACTTTGCCCTAAGAGCGGTAGCAATCCTAGCAGTTCTTCTTTTGAAACTTGGAGCGATATATACCTGACGAGGAGGGCAACTTGTGCCGTTTCTTTTATGCCACAAGACGCATCTAAAGCTAGTGACAAGGTAGGAGTCAGTAGAATATCTTCCACTTGCATATATTACATTTGAAGACATTTGAGCAGTTCTATCTTGTACTTGTTTTAGCAGATAGTGGCAAATCTTTGTTTTTTTCATGATTTCTGCTTTCTTTCTTTTTGAAATCGCGAAACAGTTCTTCAGATGCACGTATGAAACAATTTTTGACGTACTCATCATCTGTGAATGATTTCCCCCTTTTTGCAATTCCTAGTGATACTACAAAGCTTGCCAGATTTATATCATTTGGAGCTTGAGCCCAGTTACTTAGCATAGAACTTGACAGCAATTTTTGTTTCTGAAGCTCTTCTGCTTTTTCCGTGCGTCACCAGCTTAATATTTACCAGCAAACTGGGTATGTTTTGTAGTGCAGTGTACGTCCAAATTTAACTTCTTATTGTGTGCGAGTTTTTTATTATTTTTATTTTTTTAGATTATATTATATCAACGCAAACGACTCCGTACAATCCCGATTGAATTTCCGTTTTTTTCTTCGAAAGACGATACGCAATTAAATGAAATCCGAATGTGATTTCACACAGTATGATTTGTAGCAGACAATGTGATGAAAAGTAGCAGGATCAATAAACGAAATTAATTTATATGATCGATTGCACGATTTTAATGGTTTTGATATTAGAATAATTAATTTTTGCTTATGAAACTGGAGAGCCGCAATATTACATCGAAAGAGCCGCATGTGGCTCGCGAGCCGCAGGTTGCCGACCCCTGGTTTAGACAATGCCATGTAATTAGATTCGGATATTTCTGTGTAAGTCTTGTTCCAACTCCAGATATTCTTCCTAACATAACACTGGCACCATCGCTTCTAAATGAAATTAAATGGTGTTTTAGATAATTATCATCAAACCCATTTTTTTCCAAACATTTTAAGAGAACCTCTGTTATGGTGTTAGCTGTTTGATCCTGCAAATCAATTAAATCAAGAAACAAGAAATGAGGATCTTTCATTATATCGGTTTCGCATTTTAAATAAATAATAAGACCAGACTTTTTACTTAAATTGGTAGATTCATCTATGATAATAGATAAGTTTCGCTGAACTTTTACTATTTGTTGACAAATTTTGAATTTCATTTGAATTCCAATATGATCAATTATTTCTGTAGCACTGAATCTAGATCGTAATCCGTGAGCTATAGTAGTATCTATTCATTTCTTGAAGTTTTAATAAATGAAAATGATCAGAATAAGGACGATCATGTTTAGCAATATAATAAGCAGTTCTAAAAACCTTACTGGTGCTACAAATTTCAGAATCTTTCAACTTATCTAAAATAATTTCAAGCTTTTGCTTGTCTGATTCTTTTAAGATTCGCTCAGCTGTTGTATGTGAAAAACTTTTACAATGTATGTAAATTTTTTTCGCAAAGAAGTTAGTTGTGCGGTTTTATCCTTTCCATAAGCTGATACCTGAGTGCCTCTCCATTCTTTTGAGATGCTTACTCCCTGCGTCTTTAAAGGTCCTAAATTTTGAATAGCTGAACAACTCAGACATCCTAATATTCCGGAATCGCATTTTAGCCAATCATATTTTTTTTTCTTTTCGAACCACATATCTGCAGTCCAAATACTCGGCCAATTTATTTATTAATGGGGATTCTGCTTTTTTTTTAACAATCTATTGATTTTAATGGAATATCTTCTTGTTGCGTTTTAAGTATTTTTCTAAAGAAACTGTCCATAGCAGGTTGTTTACGTTTTTCGCTCGTTTTAAATATTTAATATAAAAAATTTATTTTAGTTGTAGGTTTTTCGAAATATTACTGCAATAATTAAAATTAATATGCGTTATATTTAATCCATTAAAAAATAATTAAAATACCTTAAAATTTATAATGGAAATTGAAACAACAAACTACCAAAACAACGTTGGCGTTATACACAATAACACAATCTAATCAACAACGTTACTGGCACAGACTGACGTTACTGGCGCAATTCGTAATGAAATATTCATGGTGGGATTCGAACTTCCGCCGACTTGCGTATTCGCACTATTGAAGTTTATAGTTTAGTAGTAGTATAGTATGTAGAATAGGCAACACAGAACACATGATGTTTATTTTATTTAAAAGGGAAAAAGAAACAAGACACTAAAAGCAAGATAAATCTTCCATTAATTAACATATTTTTTTAAATGTTTTTGCAAATTCGCCAATGTAAAATAAAATTTTCATTTGAAATTATTACCGTTTCTGAAAAACGGTGCCGGAACGTCGTTCCGCCACGTTCCCCCTCCAATACACCACTGGGCACATTATATTAATTTCGTCTGCATGGGTGACTAGTTGCTTGGATTTATTTGTAAGCAAGTTTGCTGTTTCCACTAACTACATTCGAGGGCTAGGTTGAAAAGGATCGGTGTCAATCCGCCTGCCTATTTTAACCCCTGTTGGTATGTAAATGGTTCCGTTAGTACGCCTTGTACTTGGACCTGTTCCATGCAGTCCCTCGTCGTGATTTGTATCATACGTATCAGTTTCCCTGGTGTGCGTAGGTCCCTTAAGACCACATAAAGTTTTTCTGTGTTTATCGAGTCATAGGCCTGTTTAAAGTCTACGAAAATGTTGTATATATCCGTGTCGTGCTACCAGGCTTTTCTTACGTTCCATATTCCAATAGAAAGTTCCTTGTTCGTTTGCTGGTGTCTATTTAAGTTATGATAAGTCCGATTCCAAGGCTTCACTGTGGCTTCGGCTTCGCAGTGTGAAGTTGTTTTACGGGGCAGGTTAGTTTAGCCTACCTCCCAACCCTCCTCCTTTATCCGGGCTTGGGACCGGCAAGGGTAAGTCCGGGCTACTCAGTTCACCCGGAACACCCCACGCGGAGTGCGTTCTGTACGTCAACTATGTGGAAAATTTTGCGCAAAGATCTTGGCTTCCCCGTATGTAAGATCCAGCTGGTGCTGGAATTGAAGCCACGAGACCATCATATGGGTCGTTCTTTCGCCGATTGGAAGCTAGAACAGTTGGAAACTGACACGATGTTTTATCGCAAAATTGTGTTCAGAGACTAGGCTCATTTTTGGCTTAGCGGGTTTGTTAATAACCAAAATTGCCACTTATGGAGTGAGATCAATCCACAACAGACCCTACATCCTGAGTCCATTCATCCAGAAAAATGCAGCGTTTGGTGCGGTTTACACGGTGGTGGCATTATCGGACCCATTTCTTCAAAAATGTAGCCGAAGCTCGCATTACGGTCAATGGGGAGCGTCGATTTTTTGTTTGAAAATGTGGATGACATTAAATACCGATTCTCATATACGCGACACTCAGCTACGCGACGTCACACGACATCGCCTGTCAAATACTGATTAGCATTGTTTTAAATGGGCACGTTCTCACTATGGCTATGCGACAGCTACGCGACGTGCCCATTTAAAATAATGTAATCATCATTTGACAGTCGATGTCGCACGCCGTCGTGTAGGTGAGTGTTGCGCATATGGGAATCGACCTTAATCCGGGCGAGATGTGGTTTCAACAGGATGGCGCTAGGCGACTGCAACCATCGACTTAAATTAAATATTAAATTTGGCGATAAGTTGATTTCGAGAAATGGACCTGTCAATTGGCCTCCAAGGTGGTGCAATTTGACACCTATCTATTATTTCTTGTGGGGCTACATGAAGTCGCTGGTTTATGCTGATAAACCAGCAACAATGGACGCCTTGGAGATCAACGTTGTTCGTGCTATTATAATATATAAATTAAGTTAACAAAGATTTTAAAGCTTTAATTTGATAGAGCAACGCGTTGAGATCTGGTACAATCTTATTATGTTGTAATATCACATTTTACGTCACTTTACGTCAATTTGATTATTTTACGTCACGAGACGTAATCTGCGAAAATCTGTTTTTTTAAGGATTATGTCGCGTTAAGAGTGAACAATAATCGATTATTTTCGATTGCTCGAGTGGTATTCGTTACGATTATTTAACGAATAAAAATAAACGATAATGATAAACTAAGCGATTTATAACGAAATTGACATTTGTTAGTAAATACAAAACATGTTGTCATGAGAATTAATGATAATTATTATTCATTGTTTTTGCTTTGTTGGACCCACTGAATACCCGAGGTGATTATACCACGTCGTCAAGGGTATATTTGTTTATCAATACCCGGTAACTAAGTAAAATTCTCAATTGCTATTTGCTAATTTTATGATTAAGTTATATAATCCAAATAAAACCCAACAAGAGCAGATAAGACTAAATAAGACTAGACAGAACGATGTAAAAACTTCAATCATTTAACACCTAATATTTTCATCTTTCTCCTTTTCTAACTTATTGTGTTATCCATAGATTCTGCAACTAAACAAAGCAGAAAATATGCGAAGGTTAAACTTAATAAATCCACACGAAATAAAACAGGTTTTTCCAGCATCATGTTGTTAGTTTGGAATGTTGGGTTAATTAAAAATGGAATTGGCAACGCCTACAATATAAACTATCTTGATTTTAATTAGCCAGTAAATATAACCCAATGTTTTAATCTAGTTTTTCCATGAACTTTGATCTATAACAATAAAATCGTATAATAATCTTCAGTTGCAAGCGTTAGTTTGTGCTGAGAACATGTCTACTTATTTTCTAAAATTACTGGCAATTACGATTTTACTTCACATAGTTTCTGGTAATGACAATTTAAAACAGCTTTAGTTAACAATGATTTAATCGTAATTGAATATGTGTTTAAGTCATAGGCAGTGAAACTTGTCTTGATGAGAATGGTGTCAGTGGAAAATGCACAAAAATATCAAATTGTCCAAGTGCTATTGAGTTAGTTAAAAAAAAGATGCATCCTAAAACATGCGGATTTGACGGACTAGAACCCATAGTATGCTGCAACCATATTAAATTATCAGCTGAAGATGAACAGTGTAAGTATTTTAGTATCTTTATATGATATGAGTTCTATATATGTTTAGTATCTATATATGTTTAGTATCTATATATGTTTAGTATCTTTATTCCTTATCGGGAAATATTTTTTGTGTAATATTTATTTTGGTTCTTGAAACAGTTCCGCCTGGTTGTAAAGTTACTTACCAGAAAACATATCTTCGGGTGGATAACAAATTAGTTGGTGGAGGAGGCATTGACTCCTTGGCTTATGAATTTCCACACATGGTGAGATTCTTTCCAATATGAAACGCGATTAAGATTTGCTCATTAAGTCGTAATTAAATGTTGCTTTTGTTTGATTAGGCCGCGTTAGCCTTCCAGGGTGAAAATAAAGAGATTGTCTGGGGCTGTGGCGGAACCTTAATCACCAAGCAATACGTCTTAACTGCTGCACATTGCCTATTTGACAAAAACTTGTAAGTGAAATTTGTTATATTTTCTAAATAAGCCTAATTTACACTCACCCACTCCGTTGGCTTCTTTGGGATGTGACGATCCCGTGCCGCTCTCCCTATCTGCCATCACTCCTTCCTATCCAGAGCCGCATCCTCCCATCCAGTGACGTCCATCTGTCTGCAGTCAGAGATCACCTCATCTTGCCATCTACTCCTCGGTCTTCCAGGGGGTCTTCAGCCTTCCATCTTCTTCTCATATATCTGGCGAACTATTCTGGGAGCATCCACTCTTATCACATGTCCTGCCCATTGCAGCCGTCTCGCTTTTATGATGTTCACTACCCTGGGTTGATTGGCTAACTTATACAGCTCATTGTTTGATCTGAGAATGATATTTTATTGTGTCCTTGTCAATTGTGGAGCTTAGGATCTTTTGTCTGGTTGTTTTCTCAAGATAAGTTGTGGTGCTGGTTGTACTGGCTTGATAAGCTGGATCTTCTAAGATTGTGTTCTTTTTTTGCTTATAGTTAGCACTGTTCATGACTACAGAGTAATTTACTTTATCCGCTGGTAGGACCACAATGTTGTTGTTTATTCTTAGGGCCTTGAGGGTTTTGAATTCCTCGTATGAGATGTTTCTTGTTTGGGGGTTGGCAAATCTTAAGATGTAGCATGTTTCCTGTCTAACTGTCTCCGATAAAGTGGCAGGGAGTTTTGAAATAGCGGTCTCGACACCAGTGATTATGTCTTCTTTGGGTAAGGGAGTTGGTGCGATTGCAAAGTTATAACCCCTGGCTAGTACGGTTTTGGTGGGTTCGTCTAGGGCAGGGATGGCGAATCTTTTTGAGCAGTGGGTCAAATTTTTGTTCATTATATTTTTCGTACTAACTCCTGGGTCACCAGGTTAGTGACATCACTTGGAAAACAGAAGGGAGGTCAAACAACCCTTTTTTGTTCTCGCTTTTAAAAGTTAACAAAACCCGCGTTTCATTCTTGTTTTACAACTTCTAAAGTTACAAACCGATTGATCATTAAAAATAGTTGTACATTAAAAATTAAAATCTCAGAATATTGGCACTCAGTTTCCTCTAATAATTGTGGAAATTTGCGCTTATTAAGATCTCGTAAGTTTACGAAATTGATGACTTTTATTAAAACTGGCATTATATTGTAAAATATTTTCAAACCTTGTCTCGCAGATAAAACTTCCTGATGTATTATGTAATGAAATTCTTACACTTTTTACAAACTCTCATTCTGAAAGTTGTTTCCTAACAATACATGTTTCCTAAAATACTAGCAGCTGTAATCAGTGCCTTAACTAGGGT
Organism: Phosphuga atrata; assembly: GCA_944588485.1. Classification (NCBI taxonomy): domain Eukaryota; kingdom Metazoa; phylum Arthropoda; class Insecta; order Coleoptera; family Silphidae; genus Phosphuga; species Phosphuga atrata. Next base: position 48,578,054 of record OX155902.1, read on the forward strand.
AACGAGCGCCCCTGACAAGATTTGAATTTTGTGAAATTTGAATTTGAGTTTTATTTTAGGAATTTTAGGAAGAGATCATTTTTTTGGAATCAAAAACCCTTTTAAAACACACAATAATTGTTGAAAAACCGAGATTAGAAAGGAACTTTTCAAAATGTTTGAGTTATATGTACGTGAAGTAACTTTTTCGTTACAAATTACACACGTCTTTTATTTTCTCTCATCGCCATATTTATCAAACCATTTTGTTTGGATGGTCTGGAATTTGTATCGCTTGTTTTTCTTTTTTTAACTGCAGCATTCGCTCCGTGCATAACCATAATAATGTATAAAAACAACAAAGACAAAAAATTATTAATTTAATAAAATTTAAGATATTTGACAGCAAAAAAAAAATAGGTTTTGTAATACGTCAATTCTGTAATAAGATACTACCGAGATAATAATTATAAATTAAATTCATAATGGATATGCGTTTCTCAAGCATGCGGAAAATGTAAACATATTTTTCTATTTTGCGTCTGTAATGGACTCATAATAGCACTCATATGTGTGCGGTTATGGCTCGCCGAGTGTTGTTATGAGTTAATTTTTTCAAGGTTGGCTCTGAAATTCAGGACTGTCAAATTTTCGACGAGATAGTTTTGAGGTTATGTGATGTGTGGAAATCGCGAATACACTATTTATACTATTTAATTAATTATTGGTAATAAACTGTATTCTATGTCGTCGACACACATATCTGTTAATTCCTGACGCCTAAGCGCACCATTGTAACCCATTATCAAGACGATCTAAAATGAATACCGTTACATACAAAGCTGCGATATACATACAAATTTATCCACCTTCATAGCCAGATAAGACTTATCATCTGCGTCCCTTATAAATTTATTCTTCTAAAATCTTCGACTTTTTTGGTGCATAGCCCTGAGATATAAGTTTCAGTAAGGCCTGCAATTTATAATATTTGGATATGTCTACATCCTTATATGTAGATAAACAGGACCTCAACATAGAATATATCGTCCATAAACTTGATGGTTTATACTTCTTACGTTGTAATTCGAAATAAGCAAGTAAAACATTTTCCGAAACAACTGTAACATTATTTTCATTGCACCACTCGTTAAATTGAGTATATTGCTTTTCATATCGTAGACGTGATTTATCCGGCAACAAATTGCTCACCGTATTTGCAGCAATTTGCTGAGTATCAGTGTTACCAACCACCATAAAATTATCTAAAAATGTATAGGCGATTTTTTTATTAAGAAATGGCATAAAAAGGCGCAAAATAGAAAAAATACTCTACAAAACTCGTTCGTAAGGCCTTTTTCAGCACTTCTCCATTAGAAACTTGGACGCGTGTTGAAAAATCGCGCTTACTGAACTTGTCCTTTAATATACTATTATGCACTGATTGATTTTATTAACAAGGACACTAGTGAATCGAAGATTTCTGATAAGCAAAATGTCAATATATTACAAAATAAATGTGAATATAACTACACATGAAGTTCTTAAAAGTGTCACCTTTGGCGCTAGTGCTGTTGCGCTCGGAGCGAATATTACAGGGCTACAACTAAAAACATATTTTAAACACATAAGTTGAGAAGAAATTTTGAATTGTAGTTGACGAATTTTAATAAAAAGTAATAGTAATATTGTGTTATTGCCCATTTCTAAAGGTTTATAAAAAGCAATTTATAAAGCAGTTTATAAAAAGTGTGGGTCACTTAAAAAGTCTGTGTGGTTCAGTGTCTGACCCGCGGGTCATAGGTTCGCCATCACTGGTCTAGAGGTTGGTCTGAAAGATTGTAAACCACTTTGTTGATATTAAGTGGTTTTGGTGCAGGTTTTTGACTCCGTCTGAGAAGGTTGTATTTTTCTTACTGTCTATTGGTGATTAATCATCTATTCTGTTCGGCTCTGCTGTTAGAAATTGAGCCTATCTGTTGCCAGAGGTGGGGATGTAGCGTAGTGGTTAGAGCAATGTGGGTTGTTAGAATATTTTGACTGACGCTGTCAAGTTTCTGTCGTTTGGTTTGGATTTCGTTCCGAAGCAAAGATTGGCTTGCGTTGTGTAATGCTTTGTTTGACCTGCCTGTCGGATTTTGGTGTGACCTCATACAGATGGGTTTTATGTCTGTATCTCTACATTGATGTAAAAATGCTAAATCGCATAATAATTGAGAGCGCTTTGTCCGTAGTTTCTCGAAACTAAGGGTGAGGTGGTAAATTAAATACTGTCCAGTGACATAAACATCCACGGGAAGGGATATTTTTGCTCTATCACTGGACATTATTTAATTTGTAGAATTGTAAAGAAATACATTCATAATGGTTACAAACAAACCTTACTATTTAGTACTCATTTGTAGTTTTTGTTAGATTTACACGTGAAAAAACGAAATGAATGACAGCTTCGATGCTAATGATGTGACACTTTATGATTGTTTGAAAATCACGGAGTATTATATTTAACATTAGTATCAATTTGCAGGTCTTAACCAATCAACTTATCGTAAACCAAACGCACTAGTAATCATAACTTATCATTAAGCGCGGACTATAACATACGTGTATGTTATGATGTATTTACATAGTCCACGAACTTTACAATAATGGGCATTTACAATAGTGGTCGTAGATAAAATTGTATATAGGTGTATTGAGTTTTACACGTAATGTATAATTCAACTCACCTGTATAAAATTTAACGAATGTATCTTAACACATTAAGTGTTCTATATATTTTTCAGAGGTGAAGTAAAAGGAGTCCGCTTAGGAGATTTGAATCTCAGATCAAACCAAGACGACGCCGAACCTCAGGACTTCACAGTGATTGAAAGGATTAAACATCCGGGATATAAACGACCTGCCGCATACAACGACATAGCAATCATTAAATTGGATAAGCCCTGTAAGATAACACCGTACGTTATACCAGCTTGTTTGCACACCAAGAATGAGTTGCCAAACGTGACGTATTCGGCAACTGGATGGGGCCAACTGGGTTTTGGGGGAGAGCTAAGCGATCATATGCAAAATATGCTTATTAAAGTGTTTAATCACACCGATTGCGAAAAGGCTTACTCAAAAATTAATAAAAGGCGTTTACCGAACCGAATCGATGAAAAGACGCAGATTTGTGCCGGAGCACCTAGAATAGACACTTGCCCTGTTAGTAAAACGCAACTAGTATCAGTTAATAAATATCTTTAATTCTTTCCATTTTTAGGGCGATTCTGGCGGTCCATTGCAGATATACCGGCCGGGAGAAAACACGGTTTATGGTGTCACCTCGTTTGGAGTCGCATGCGTTATTTCCAGAATTCCCGGAGTTTATACGAGAGTTTCAGCTTATATCCCCTGGATTAAATCTATAATCTCTTAGTCTCTGTTTAAATTAGTTTTTTTATAAAATAAATATAACTACTTAGCGACCGATTTGGTGCCCTTGTCCTATAGCAAGGCGCAAGGAGCGAAAAGTATTGGCAAAAATTGAAATTGCTCCTTAGTATATCAATAATTTTGAATAAAATAAATGAAAATGATTTATATTGCGTGACAATTATTTTAGATTATTACGAAATTTGTCGATCAAAAGCTATATATGTTTTTAAAAGGAATGTGCCATTTTATGTATTTTGGTGTAAAACAATTCCCGACAAATGTTTAATCGATAGTTTATTAATATCTTATGGAAAACCATTTATTGAACTTGTTATAAAAACCTGAATTAAACTATTTAATTCACTCAACTTAAATCACTTAAACTTAAATTTATAGTTCTTTGATTATTTTTAGGGTTCCGTACAGAAAACGGAACCCTTATAGGATCACTTTGTTGTCCGTCTGTCTGTCTGTATGTCTGTCTGGTCGTCTGTTTGTCTGTCAAGACCATTTTTCACAGGAACGCGTAGAGGTAACAAGTTGAAATTTGTATAATAAATACTCGGGTCTGCGGTCTCTTTCAGCTGTGAAAAAATCAAACTTGTTAGTCAACGCGATCAAAAGATATGACCGTTTATGTCGCATATTTTGCGATTTCACAAGGGAATCAAAACCTATAGGGTACTTCCCGTTGACCTAGAATCATGAAATTTGGCAAGAAGCGGTATCTTACAGCACATGTAAAAGGAAAAATCAGAAAACCGTAAATATATAGTTTAATTACAAGAAAAATGCGAATTTACTATTAGAAACTTATGAAAATACACTAATGTTGTCGTAGTGGCATTGATAGGCTCCAGAAGCATATGGGTTGCATACAGTTAGGTCCTCCTCGGTTAGGTCCGATGGTTAAAAAGTATGTGTTGGCTCCAAGCTGTTTATTCTGAATTTTCTTTGTTTATATACGTTATGCATTTCATCACATACGCTCTTTATACATAATATATACAGGGTATTTATTATGTCTAAATGTTGCACGTTTTTAACCGACATGCGACATACTCAAGTCCCGTAACATCCTGTATATATTATATTTCGTCTAATTTTTCTTTATAATCTACATATACTTAAATCACGTACGCCCTATATTTTTTGGTAGTCAATTGCCCAAAAGCTGTCAATTGAACAACTGAATGTTAAGAGTATCGGAATAGATCTAGAAATAGTTAATATATTAGTTTATATTAGATCTAGAAATAGCTAGATCTTAATATAAGTTAGTGAATAAGTGTAATACTAAAATAAAGTTTTCTTTTTATAAGTTTAAAAATATTCGCGTTATTTAAAAAAAAAACCTGTATACCATTATACAGGGTATATAGGTATACAGGCAAAATTGAGCAGCAAAAACAAATAGTTAAGTTCCAGAACCCCTAAACACTTATAGTGAATGGGGGATGTATGGTAATAAAATATAGGGTAGAATTCCATCGTACGACAGCGACATCTTGAGGTTATGCTTGCAGCGGTACTAAGATGGTCGTGATTTCAGGAGGGCCACTTGTCAACTTAACTGAATGTGCTTGCTACGTCCTCCACAAAAATAGATACCTTACTTACAAGTTTGTACGGAACCCTAGGTGCGCTAGTCACAACTCGCACTTGGCCGTTTTTTTATTTGATTAGTAGACTATTCATAAATTTACTGGTAGGTAATTTAAGAATTAATTTAACAAAGACTTGTGTATTATGTGAAAGAACAACGCACTGAGATCTTATACACCATTATTATCCAAATAAGACCCAACAAAAGCAGACAAGACTAAATAAGACTAGACAAAACGATGCGATTTCTTCGATCATTTAACACGTAATACACTCCGCAAAAAATATCGCATCACCTACGTTGTTCCGGTAAGAACATTATTTATTGTGAGCACATATCTGTTTCTATGAATACTATACATAACAATACAACACAACTAATTCCCTCGATTTTGTTGAATTTGTGGTAAGAGTAATTTTATATATATATATGTAGGGACTCATTATTGACAAGACGAGTCGCACAGGTTCGGGTTTTTCCTAAACCGTTTTATGGCCCAGACCGTTTTATAAGCGGGCTGGAGCCGATCAAACAAAGCCGATAGGTTCGGGTTTTTCTTAATCGTTTTATGGCCCAGACCGTTTTATAAGCGGGCTGGAGCCGATCAAACAAAGCCGATAGGTTCGGGTTTTTCTTAATCGTTTTATGGCCCAGACCGTTTTTATGAGCGGGCTGGAGCAGATCAAACAATACCGATTTTTCCTCCCTCTTACTTGGCGTCAGCGCCAATAGGAGGGAAGAACGAACAACCAATCGGGACAACGGAAAACCTCTCCCACCAAAGTTACCAGAGAGAAGATGCGTTTGACCGAGGGATAAAAGGACGAGACGGGAGTGACAAAAGGACAGTTCTTCGAAACAACATCCAGACACAACTTCCAGCAGAACATCAGTGAACACAACTTCCAGCAGAACATCAGTGAACACAACTTCCAGCAGAACATCAGACACAACTTCCACAACTCGCATCAAAACCGGCACGCGTCACGTGACGCGCAATAAAAAGTTACATCGTCTCCGGGTTTGTTATTTTCCTTTTCTCCACACACTACCCCGTCACCAAAGTGGTGACCCCGACGTGATCTACATATTTTACAAGTGACGGTGGTAGCAACGTGCGCCAAGACACTCGCGACAAGCTATGGCGAATAACCACTCCAACGGGGCGCGTGTGAGACTGCCCGCATTTCTACCAGAGGACCCGGACCTCTGGTTCCAACTAGCTGATTGGGCATTGAAAAACGCTGGTATCACTACCAGTACCGAGAAGTTCGAATACGTCGGTATGTCGCTCGAGCCGCGGTACGCTAAGGAGATCCGCGACCTACTTCTCGACCCACCAAAGGAAGCCGACGACCCGTATCAGAAGCTGAAGGACGAACTTATCAGGAGACTCGGAAAAACACAGCAACAACGGACACGGCAGTTGTTAGAGCGCGAGGACATCGGCGACCGAACTCCGTCACAATTTTTGCGACAGCTGCAGCTACTTGCCGGCGAACACGGGGCCCAGGACATCACCAAGGCCCTCTGGATGGACCGCCTCAACCCGGGCGTGCGGGCCTGCCTAGCGACGCAGCAAGAAAACACCTCCTTCGACGAGTTGGCCAGGATCGCGGACAACGTTTTGGACTCGATCGGGACCCTACAGCCGCGAAACCAGGTATCCGCAGTGTCATCTTCCCTCGAGTCGAAGATCTTAGAGCAATTGGCCGGCCTCCAACGACAATTGGCGGAGGTGCAGATAGACAACCGACGGGAAATCTCGGCCATTAGGTCAGAGCTCCAGCAAGCGCGCCGCAGCCGTTCAATCAGTCGAGACCGCTCGGATCGGTCACCGTCGAACCGCAACCGCTCAGGTTCTCGCCTTCCGGTCCAGTACGACGGAATGTGCTGGTACCATTACACGTTCGGTGACAGTGCGCGCAAATGCAGGCCTCCGTGCGAGTTAAACGCCGTCTTCACCGCGCGTTCGGGACGAAGCGGATCATCGCTTATGGCGGCAAGCGATGACTGCCCAAACGTACGCCGCTTGTTCGTGCCAGATCGCATTAGCGGCACGAAATTTCTGATAGACACTGGTTCGGATCTGTGTATTTTTCTCCGTAAACTTGTGCGTGGTCGCCGGGCAAAGACGAACTACGAACTTTCCGCAGCAAACAACACGCCGATTGCGACGTACGGCTCAGTGACAATGACATTGGATTTCGGATTGAGACGCGACTTCACGTGGAACCTTGTGATCGCGGACGTAACACGCGCGATTATTGGCGCCGATTTCCTGGCTCACTACGGCCTGCTGGTAGACATGCGAAACAAACATCTCGTAGATAGCCTGACGCAAGTCAAGACGAACGGAAATAGGCCGAGTTCGGGTAACATCGCAAGTGTCAAAATCATCATCGGAAATTCTGAATATCACGAGCTTTTGCAGCGCTACCCAGAAATCACGCGACCCGACGGAGCAGGCAAGGCACCAACAGTGAAACACAGCACCGTCCACCACATACACACGACGCCCGGACCACCTGAAGCCGCAAGACCGCGTCGACTTGCCCCGGACCGACTGTTGAACGCCAGAAAGTAGTTCGAGTCCATGCTGCGGTTGGGCATTTGCCGCCCATCTAAGAGCAGTTGGGCTTCACCTTTGCACATGGTGCCAAAGAAAGGCGACGAATGGCGTCCCTGTGGTGATTATCGGGCCCTCAACGCACGCACCATCCCGGATCGTTACCCGGTGCGCCACTTCGAAGACTTCGCGCAGACGCTCAATGGGAAGAAGATTTTCACCTCGATCGATTTGGTAAGGGCATATCACCAAATTCCAGTCGCGGAAGAAGACGTTCCTAAAACGGCCATTACCACACCATTTGGATTATTCGAGTTTCCATCCATGAGCTTCGGGTTGCGAAACGCCGCGCAAACGTTCCAGCGGTTCATCGACGAAGTCCTCCGCGGTTTGGATTTCTGCTACGCTTACATAGACGACATCTTGGTGGCATCATCGTCCGAAGAGGAGCATCGTGGTCATCTGCAAACCCTGTTCAAACGCTTGCAGCAGTTTGGTGTCGTGATCAACCCCAACAAGTGCTGTTTCGGCGCGGCAACCATACAGTTTCTAGGGTACCGCGTCTCCGAGAGAGGAACAGAACCGCTTCCCGAAAAGGTCGCCGCGATCCGAGAATATGAGAAGCCGAAGACTGCCAAAGGACTACGGCAGTTCCTGGGGATGCTCAATTTTTATCGAAGGTTTCTACCCAGGGCTGCTAAAACACAGGCGAACATCAACGACCTTCTCAAAGGTAACATCAAAGGGGGGGGCACGCCGATTCAGTGGAACAACGGAGCCGAGGCAGCCTTCATGCAGTGCAAGGAGGACCTGGCCACCGCAGCACTCTTGGCGCATCCTCGACCCGGCGCAGACCTGTCTCTGGCGTGCGACGCGTCGGACTACAGCATAGGCGCAGTCCTTCAACAACGAGTCGACGATCACTGGGAGCCGCTTGGATTCTTTTCAAAGAAGCTTAGTAGCTCCGAGAATAAATATAGCGCATACGATCGGGAGCTCCTAGCGATTTACTGTGCAGTTCAGCATTTCAGGCATATGGTCGAGGGCCGTCCGTTTACCATCCTCACGGACCACAAGCCGCTAATTTTCGCCTTCCGCCAGAGGTCCGACAAATGCTCGCCACGCCGATTCCGTCACCTGGACTTGATTAGCCAATTTACAACCGACATCAGGCACATCGCGGGGCAAGACAACGTCGTCGCCGACGCTCTATCCAGGGTCGACGAGATCACTGTTCCAATGGAATTCGAGGCTCTGGCGACATCGCAGCAACAAGATCAGGATCAATAGGAGGGAAGAACGAACAACCAATCGGGACAACGGAAAACCTCTCCCACCAAAGTTACCAGAGAGAAGATGCGTTTGACCGAGGGATAAAAGGACGAGACGGGAGTGACAAAAGGACAGTTCTTCGAAACAACATCCAGACACAACTTCCAGCAGAACATCAGTGAACACAACTTCCAGCAGAACATCAGTGAACACAACTTCCAGCAGAACATCAGACACAACTTCCACAACTCGCATCAAAACCGGCACGCGTCACGTGACGCGCAATAAAAAGTTACATCGTCTCCGGGTTTGTTATTTTCCTTTTCTCCACACACTACCCCGTCACCAAATATATATATATATATATATATATATATATATATATATATATATATATATATATATATATATATATTTTATAGGTCTGCCGTTAGACCTCAGAGGGTACCTTTCCGCAGGAGGTACAATTTCAAGAAAGCTGACTGGTCGAAATTTGCAGATATGTTTGACATCGAAGCGTATTCAATAGAACCCACACCAGAATCCTATGACATTCAAACTGTAAAGAAGTGCTCCAGAAGTCTATACATGGCGGTTGCCGGACTTCATTTAACCCTGGTCTCAGATCAGATAAAGCTGCCCTATTGACAGAAAACAGGAAGTTTTTTGAAGAAAACCCTTTCAGTGAATCAACACTAGAAGCTGGGAACAGACTCATCTGCGTCATTAGACAAACAAAACGGGATCAATGAGCTATAACTATAGAAGACCTGGCTTTGAGAAGGGACAGCCATAAGGCAGGAGACTTTTAAGACGTCTAAGCAATGATCCGGCAAAGACCTCAGTACATTACAACATCACTGCCAACCAAATAGCACATCAGCTATAGACGAACGGGAAGCCCATCCACAAGCACAAAGTGCCCAGACATCAAAGATAAATTCAAGAGGAAAGTAAAGAATGGCAGAACAGGAGAAGGCTATGAAACAGACTAAAAATCGAAAATCAGCCGGCTTGGTTGACATTCGGACAGAACAAATTAAACATTTCGGCTTAGAAACAAAGTAATGGATACTCCAGCTCTTCAATAACTGCGTGAAGAATTATCAAATCCCTGGCAAATTTGAAACCTGGCAAAGAAGGGAACAACCCGAGGAACTTCAGACCTATGTCACCTCTACAAACTACTAGGAAGAATGATTGATGATGGCCTTCTACCCGAAACTGATCCTCTGCTCATACGCGCACAAGCTGGATTTTGTTCCGGCAAAAACTGGACAGTTGTTGAACCTTACGCAGTTCATAGAAGATGTTTTCGAAGCAGCTAAGGTAACTGGAGTAGCATTACGACACTGTTAACCATCAGCTCCTACTTGCTATTAAGGTCTACACGTTGACTAAGAACTCCAGCCTAACCAGTTTCATTGCCACTCTCCTGGAGAATCGGAGGTATTTTATGGACTTCCAAGGGAAACGTAGCCGATGGAGACTACAGAAGAATGTCCTACCCCAAGAAAATGTTCCCGCTCCATTTTTGTTCAATGTGTATACAATTGACCAGCCCATAGCTCCCAACGCCAGGAGTTTCTTGTAAAACTGACGATCTCGCTCTTGCTGCGCAGTGTAAAGATTTTGAATCATTGGAGAATAACCTCACGAGTGTCCTTAAGGGTCTGTCAAAATACTATTTCGCAAGCCAACTGAAACCAAATCCCTCCAAGACACAAGCAAGTGCCTTTCACTTGAGAAACAGGGAAGCCTTTCGTAAATTGAAGGTAGTATGTTCTGGAGTAGAACTGAAACACTGTTACACCCAAAATTTCTGGGAGTGACAATGGACTCTTATTTACATGATACACTGTCTGAATACCAAGTCAAAAGTTTCCACCAAGAATAATCTTCTGAGAAAACTGGGTGGTTCAAAATGGGGTAGCCAACCTGATACCATTTGAACATCTGCAATGGCATTGTGCTATTCCGCTGCAGAGTACGCCTCTCCGGTTTGGTATAACTCAACTTATGGCAAAAAAGTGTACGTAGCTCTCAATGAAACATATGTAGAACTATAACTGGATGCTTAAGATCAACACCAACTGAGTGCCTTTACCAGCTCGCAGGAATAGCACCACTCTCTATTCGACGAGAAATAGCTGCAAACAAGGAAAGTAAGAAAGCTGAGCAGGAATCAACCCATTCTCTATATGGGCATAAACTTCATGCTCAGAGGCTGAAGTCTAGGAAGAGTTTCCTAAGAACATCCAAAACATTGAAGACTACATGCGAAAAAGTCAGGCTTGAATTATGGAAAGCTAAGGAATCTCTTCCCCTGGGCTGAAAAAGGAAAGTCGAAACTTTACCTCCTGGTCCTGATCAAGGATGATTAACATGGAAATCCTTGAATAGATTAAGATCAAGAGAGGGCAGATCTTGCAAAGTGGGGCTGCAATAATAAAGATAGCATTTAGTGTCACTGTGGGGAAAACCAGACTATGAAACATATGCTTCACTGTAGACTGTGTCCGATCTCCTGCGCAGAAGATAAGAAGCATCACAGATTGCAGGGCAAGTGGCCAAGTTTTGGTCAAATATTATATAATGTTTGTAGTCATAATATTTGTATCTGTGTTTTATTTGATGTTTTCTGACACGAGAATAATAATTGGGAATTAAGCAGTCCATGGTTTCAAGAATAATAAGAGCGTTAAAAAGAAAGAATAATAAGAAGATTCAGAGAAACTGGAGATTACACACGAAGAGCAGGACAAGGTCGTAAGAAGGCAACAACCGCAAGAGATGGCCGTTTTATACGTTTAAATGCAATGCGTATCTGACATTGTAATTTAAGGCAGTTACAAATTGAACTGTACAATAGGGTGGAGCGAATTTTTTTTGGGTTGTGAGTGATCTAATAGTGGAAAATCGATGCCTTTTAGACTCAAATTAATTCATGCAAAATAATATTAGATTTGATTTATAGTAATAGCCTCCGCAACGTCATTGAATTTTTGAAAAAAAAGACATTTTGAGACAAAACACAAAAGACAATTATAGTTGCAATTGGAAACTGCAAAAGAGCCCACATTTTCAGAAATAGCAAATATAGTGACATCCAAAATTGAATATATATGGCAAACTGCATCTATTGCGATAGTAACACGAACAAAGGTCGTACAAATGTTAAAAGCATACCATTTAAAATGCAAAAACCTACCCTTTGTCTGAAAAGTCGGTGTCTCAAAAAGTGTCTGTCAAAAGGCGTCTATCAAAAGTTTTCGACAAAGTAGTAAGGTACTTTTTGATATTGCAGAATGCAAGTGTAAAGATTTCCCTCAATGTATCTGTCGCAATTAGTGGGTAAGGGGTGACGGCAATAATCACCAAGTAAGTCCGACCCAAATGTCAACCTCTCCTGCACGCGGTGCCCGCTGCTAGATAACGAACGAGGCTCTGGCGACCGAGTCATGGCGGTATAACCATTCCAACGAGAATAAAGGAAATGTATTCTCACAACAGCCCCAGAACGGTGGACCGAAGTGCTACCGGGATAAGTAGCAAGCATTAACTAGCCAACAGCTATGGGTGGAAGAGCTAGAAAATGTTAGGGCACTCTTTTGTCCAAGAGTTGAGAAACCAATTCTGAAGGCGGATGAACTGCTGAAGCGGTCAACGGCATAAGAATGCAAAAAGCAAGGAGAAACTATTGCATTAAAGATCCTCGTGGATATCTCTAGAATCACCATTATGACGATGAATTTCACAGCAAATTATTCCGGAGTAAAAAGTCTCCCAATCGGATCTCCGGGGGAGGCGGTTTTGAATGAGGTCGTGAAAAAAAGAGTGTCATTGAGATCAGACACGTTAAGAGTAGGCACATGGAATGCAAGAAGTCTATACTCGACAGGAAGATTAGACAACATAGTACTTGAGATGGAAACACTAAAAGTGGACTTACTTGGGGTAAGCGATGTAAGATGGGCAGGAATAGGCTCGATAAATACAAATAATGGAATGCTATACTACTCAGGAAACAATGACCCAAAACATCAGTACGGAGTAGGAATAATCCTAAACAAAAAGTTAAACAGGTCAGTTACAAACTTTACTCCCTATTCAGATAGAGTAGTAATGATACAATTAAAGACAAATACTGGAATTACGAACGTGATCTAAATATACGCACCAACTGCAGATAAAGAAGATGAGGAAGTTGAAGAATTCTATACACAACTAAATGCAGTACTAAGAAGTATAAATCGTTGCGAAGTGACCATAGTGATGGGCGATTTTAACGCCAAGGTAGGAAAAACAAAGGTAATTGGCTGCACTGGTGAATTTGGCCTCGGGGATCGGAACGAGCGCGGTGACCGTCTGATTCAGTTCTGTCAAGATGAGAATTTTATAATCACCAACACACTCTTTCAGCTACCTAAAAGAAGGCTGTATACCTGGACATCTCCAGCCCATACAAAGGAGAAAATCATACGAAATCAAATAGATTATGTGCTCATCAGAAATAGATATAAAAATGCCGTAAAAGCAGTGAGAACTTACCCTGGAGCTGACATCCACTCAGATCACAATCCTGTAATAGCAAAGGTACAAGTTAAACTAAAGAAGATCATAAAGAAACAGAACAACAACATAGATATTCAACTTCTTAAGGATAAAAAGATACACGAAGCTGTAGTTGACCAGATAAAGCAAAATGTAACAACAGCAATGAAAGAAAATGAACTACATCAAGATGTCGACATAAGATGGAATCCAGCTCAAACAGCAGTAGTGACAGCAGTAGTGAAAGAAAACCTAACTAGGAAAGCAACAAAAAGGAATTATTGGTTGACTGAGAAAATCATAGAGCTCATGGATGAACGCCGGACCCATAAGAACCAAAATGAAAAACAGTATAAAATCTTACATAAAACGATTTAAACACAAATAAAAAAGGCAAAATCAGAGTGGATCTCTAAACAATGTGAAGAAATAGAAATGCACGAAAGAAACTATGACAGCTTTCATATGCACAAAAAAATCAAAGAGATGACAGGAGCTAGAAAAACCTTCCAAGCTAACCATGTGATCAAGAGCGCAGATGGCCGCATAATAACAGATGTGGAAGAAAAAGTAACGAGATGGGAAACCTACGTGCGGGAACTCTTTAATGATGAAAGACCAACACAAGTACCAATAAGAGTAGAAGACGAAGAACCTAAAATAATGAAACATGAACTCGAATATGCCCTCAACAGTATGAAGCCAAGAAAGGCTACGGGGCCGGATCAAATACCAGCTGAGATATTAAAATTATTCGATGAACACCTAATAGATAGTCTCCTAGACCTGTTTAACACAATATATGACACAGGCATCATACCGAAACAATGGCTTTTATCGACATTAGTATTGATCCCTAAAAAAGCAAATGCTAGAGAGTGCACAGATTATAGGACTATTGCACTTATGAGCCATGCACTAAAAATCTTTCTAAAAATCATCCATAAAAGAATTTATCGAAAACCAGAAGAGGACATAAGTGATAGCCAATTTGGATTTAGAGAAGGGCTTGGAACAAGAGAAGCACTCTTCGGAATAAATATTCTTTTTCAAAGATACCTAGACATAAATCAAGACCTGTTTGTGTGCTTCATCGATTTCCAAAAGGCTTTCGATAAAGTTCAGCATGACAAATTACAACAACTAATACTTAGAAAGAATTTAGACCGGAAAGACGTCAGGATAATTACCAACCTATATTGGGGACAAAGTGCAGTTGTAAAAATCGAAAATGAACTGACAGACGAAATAGAAATACGCCGCGGAGTTAGACAAGGCTGCATCCTATCCCCGCTATTATTCAACATATACAGTGAAGCTATATTTGAAGAAGCTTTGTTAGGAGAACCAATAGGTATAAACATAAACGGAGAGGTAATAAATAACATCAGATATGCCGACGATACGGTATTATTGGCAGGTAGCGAAGCAGAACTACAACACATACTCGAAAGAGTAAACCACCAATGTGAAGCTTATGGACTTCAAATGAATCTTTCAAAAACTAAGTGTATGGTAGTTTCTAAGGCACATAACCAACAAGTGCAACTAAATATCAACAATACCATAATTGAAAGAGTAGATTCCTACAAATATCTTGGAACCGTGCTAGACAAAACAAGCGACCAGGCAGGTGAGATACGAAGAAGGGTGGAGATAGCAAGATCAGCGTTTATGAAAATGAAAAAGTTTATTTGTAACAGAGACACTAATATAGAATTACGAATTAGAATACTACGCTGTTATGTGTTCTCTGCCCTGCTATACGGAGTTGAAGCCTGGACCCTAAAGAAACCTGAACTAAAACGGTTGGAAGCGTTCGAGATGTGGTGTTATCGCAGAATGTTTAGAATATCCTGGAAAGATAAAGTCACCAACAAACAGGTACTAGAAAAGGTAAAAAAGGAATGCGAAGTCGTGCTGACCATTAAGAAAAGGAAACTGGAGTATCTAGGCCATGTCATGAGAGGCCCCAAATATAGTCTTCTAAGACTTATTATGCAGGGAAAAATTAAAGGAACCAGGAGTATTGGTAGGCGTAGAGTATCCTGGCTAAAGAACCTGCGTGAGTGGTTCAGCTGTAGCAGCACGGATCTGTTCAGAGCAGCGGTGAACAGGATAAGAATAGTCATGATGGTGTCCAACCTCCGGTAGGAGAAGGACTGCAAGAAGAAGAATCTGTCGCAATGATAAAAAGGTTCCCAAACACGAACATACTTTTTTAATTGATCATGGAAGAAGTCACGAAGAAGTTGCAAAAGACTCAAAAGAGGAGAATGGAACGAGAAAACCGCCTAATTAAAGCCTTAAATACTTCGTTATCTCTTATAGAAGTTAGTACTTCTCCGGTATCGTCAGCGTCTCAAAGTATTAGTAGTTCAGATAATTCCACTAACACCATAACCAAAGGCATTCCGAAAAAAAGTATGCGTCGATTTTCCTCCGTTATCGAAGACCTGCGAGAGGTATGGAGTATCAGATAGAACAGCAGCAGCGATTGCGTCGTCTAATTTATTAGACATTAAGTCTGATATCGAGGTACAGACATCAAGCACGAAGAGAGAGAACTAAAACTAGACAAAAGTTAATGAAAGAAATCGCAATCCCAAAACAGTCTGCTTTATTTTTTGATGGGAGAAAAGGCAAAACGTTGAAAAAAGGTTAAAAAAGGTGGTAAATGCTACAGGACTATGACTGTTGAGGAGCACATCTCACTAATTCAAGAGCCAGGATCTATTTCAATGGGGTACGTAGTACTTAACGTTGGTTCAGCTAAAGGAATAGAAACTGCGATGACAAGGTTTCTATCACATTCCCTAACATTATCTTATGGCAATCGGTTGTGATGGAACCAATGTAAATACTGGCAGTTATGGTGGTGTTATAAGACTGCTTTAAAAAAGGCTACACAAACCAATCCAGTGGATAATTTGCGTACTCCATATGAACGAACTTCCTTTGAGACACTTGTTTTTCATCTTGACGGGGTTACTTCGGGACCTAATTCTTACACTGTGACATTGGGGAAAGCACTCTTTTGGGCAGTTTTTAGGCAGCCTGTCTTTCGGTTTTTGGGTTTTTGGTCGTATTTGGACCGATCTCGACGAAAGTAGTAACATCGGAAGCCCCGATTTTTTCCGCACAAAACTCCCACCTCGAATTTTTGAGCCTCCGCTGAAAATTGGAAATAATTGGGAAAAAACTAAAAAAATCGAAAAAAACGATCTTCTTTGGCGTTCTAATGCTAGCAAACCACTGAACGGGACGGCTTCCGGTTTGCGGATGCGGACTTGTGAACAATTGCCTGTTAAAAAAATTCAGCGTTGAAGGAGAATTGCTTCCAGAAATGGGTCAAGATTTAAGTACAGATTAACAGTACCTGCACAAGATTGTCTCAGCGTTACTTTCAAGTGATTTTCCGGAAGATTTGGCAAACAAATCTCCAGGTAAAAAGTCACATGCCCGTAGGTTCACATGTGCCAACCGAATATTACGTTTTAAACCTGACAACTTTGGCTACATTTGTTGTAAAAGTTTACGCAACATATTAGTTCTACATTAAAAATAAACCATCATGCAAGGATGGCTCACAACACCTTTTTAACATAATTAAGGCCTCCAGGTACCTGTCAGAGGATCTAAAAAAGGTTATTGATCTTGTAATTCAACGCAATAGCTATTTTGCAAATCCCGAGAGCATACCCTGCTTAAACATTCCTATTGGGAAAGGTTATATCCTATAGGCTTTTTCAGAATTTGAATAGGAAACATCATATTTGAATAGGAAAAGTTAAAAAATTTCTAGCAACCGGATAATGCCTAATAGGATTATACAAATCTGAATAGGAAATAAAATGATGAGCGTTAACCTACAGGATTTAGAGCTTTCCCATTGACACAACTGATCCTATTCAGTTGTGGCTGATGTCATCTTGTGTATGATGATTCTAAAAGAAAGTTAGCGATTCTATAGGACATAAAGAGTTTTTATAGGAAATGAAAATAGAGATCTAAATAGGAAACCAAGTGAATCAATAGGATAATGCGACTTAGAAAATTTATCTTTATTTATAAATTTCGCAATGGGATTCTGCATTATTCAATAGGTTTGGCTTCACCAATGTCCAATAGGAGATGAATAGTTGTCAATAGGGAAATACGACTTAGAAATTATTTTAATTTTATAATGATCCTCAATAGGATGTAGCATTATTCAATAGGATTGACTCCTCCAACATCCAACAGGAGATGAATCGTTGTCAATAGGGAAATAAGACTTTCTTGATTGGCATACGAATTATTTTTATTTTATAATGATTCTTAATAGGATTTAGCATTATTGAATAGGTTTAGTATTATTGAATAGGTTTAGTATAGATTATTATTATTTTTAAATAAACCTCAATAGGATTCTTTGATAGTCAATAGGTTTGCTTTTATCAACAACCAATAGGAGATGAAAAGATGTCAATAGGGAAATACGACTTACAAATTATTTTTATTTTTAAATAAACCTCAAAAGGATTTTGCATTATTCAATAGGTTTGTCTCCTTCAACGTCCAATAGGAGATGAATAGATGTTAATAGGGAAATAGGACTTAGAAATTATTTCAATTCTCAAATAAACCTATTCAATTCTACGTTATTCAATAGGTTTGACTTATCTAACGTCCAATAGGAGAATAGGAGAGAAGTCCTATTCAATTTACTAAAATCCTATTAAAGAATCGAATAGGATTCTGTATTATTCTATAGGAAATTCTCAGACCACAATATTCCTATTGAATAGTATTAAATCCTATTGGAGCATCTAAAAGGAATTGCCTCTTTTCAATAAGGGAATTATAATCTGAGTCCTATTCAATTTACTAAAATCCTATTGAAGAATCGAATAGGATTATGGATTATACTATAGGAAATTCTCAGACCACAATATTCCTATTGAATAGTATTAAATCCTATTGGGAAATCGAATAGGATTTAGCTTATCTCAATTGGACAACTGAATAGGATTCAGGAGATTTCTATAGGAAAATAAACCTTCAATAGGATTCAATAGGAAATTTCCGATGCAATTTTCCCATTGAACTTACCACTCCCAATAGGATTGTTTAAGCAGGGTACTCCTTGCAATGATAACTGATGACCGAAAGCACATTCGAGAACTGGCAGCCCGGCGCATATTAAAGGCACGCAGGATGCCTCAACCTCCAACACCTAGAATGTTTGAAGTGCCGCCTATAAATTTCAATGCTTCATCATATAGATTTTCAAGAAATGAAAATTCAAGAAAAACATTCAAGAAATATTAAGTGAACCACCGATTATGAAAAACTTGCCTGACCAAGAAATTCAGTCTAGTCGTCAGGTGGTGAGGGGGAAGTGTTGTTTTTAAGGCTTCAATGCCACTCAAGCTGTTGAACGGGTTGTAAAATTGACGACGATAGCTGCAACTTACAATGCACAAAAAAGTCACGATTAGATGCAATAAAAGCCAAATTGAAATCACGGAACGTAATGCCTAAATTTGAGACAAATCGAGATTTTCGAGCAAATTAATTGGTTTTTTTTAATATTTTTATAAAATAATTGTTGTATTTTTGATTAAAGGTGATTAATATATATCTGAATTATATATTGCGTATCATTTAGCACTCATATATCATTAAATTAAGCTTAATATTTGGCCATAACTGTACTAGAATTTTATCATTAAATTTAAATTTTTGAGGTCAGTGCGGAAGCAGAAGATATTCATCAAATTGATTCAAAAATTATATTTATTTTAACTTTAATATGATGCACCAATCCCCCCCTATTACAACTTTAAATCTGTAAAAAAATATTTTTGCATACATCCGTGCTCCACCCTACTGTACAATGCTCGAAATGTGCGAGTTAGTAGTCCTACAAAATAGAACACCGAGTGGCAAGGCTCGCATTTACTAGAACACATGCAGATTGGAATTTCAATAACGTTTTGTTAACGGATGAATCCAGATTCTGTTTGTACTCTTCAGATAGACGTATATCCGTGTAACATCACAGATTTTGGAGGAGGATCCATTATGTTCTGTGGTGGCATTTCTTCAGAGGCTCGCACAGCATAGGTGGTCATATTTAATGGTTCTATGACTCCTGATCGATATATACGGGTTGTCATAGAAGCACATGTAGTACCATATACCCCATTCATCCGTTACAATTTCGTGCTAATGCATGATAATGCACATTGCTCATATGGTGCAAGAGTACACGAAAGAGGTAGGTTTGCTAATTTTGAATTGGCCTGCTAGAAGTCCTGACTTAAACGTCATTGAACCTGTCTGGGATTGCATCGGTTGGAATCTACGAACCAATCGCGCACCATTAACTAGCCTAAATGATTTACAAAACGCAGTTGTTGAATAATGAAACGCAATAGATCAAGACTGCATTAGACTTCTTTTCGAGTCACTTCCAAGGAAAATGCAGGCTGTTTTGAAAAGTAGAGGTGGCAATAGCCACTATTAATTGAATAATAATTAATTTTAGGCATCTCTATTTGTAGGGTTAGTGTTTACTTTCTGTCTACACAATGTTGTAGTTTTATTATTTATTTTGTAAAGTTAAATTGCCCTTCATAATACCTTATGTTGTACCATAATGTACACGGAAGGAGCCTCCACGCGTGCATTATCTCCGGTATATGCAGAACATTCCGGCGCCCCCTGGTAACACTGTCACATCAGACAGTGGCTAATCCTTCCACCACCGGAAACCACCGGACATGAAAAAGTAAGTATGTTCAACAAAAATTCAAAATATTACAAATTTAAAAGGTAAAATATTAGTGAAGCGATATTTATTTTGCGGAGTGTATTATTCGCTTTTCTCTTTTTAACTTATTGTGTTATCCATAGATTCTGCAACTAAACAAAGCAGTAAATATCTGGAGGTTAAACTTAATGAATCTACTCGAAATATAACTGTTTTTTTTCCAAACGTTTTCTGTTGTTAATTTGGAATGTTGAGTTTATTGGAGATTTTATAATTTCAAATAATTTTATTTTAATTCGCCAGTAATATGTTATCAATTTTTAAAGTTCATTATTTTTTAACGTTTTTCCATGAACTCTGATCGATAACAATAAAATCTCATAATTATCTTCACTTGCAAATGTTAGTTTGTTTTACGAACATGTCTACTTATCTTCTAAAATTACTGACAATTACGATTTTATTTCACATAGTTTCTGGTAACGACAATTTAAAACAGTTAGTAAAGATTTATTTATAATTGAATATGTGTTTAATTTATAGGCAGTGAAACTTGTCTTGATGATAACGGTGTCAGTGGAGAATGCACAAAAATATCTAATTGTCCGAGTGCTATTGAGTTAGTTAAAAAAAAGATTCGTCCTAAAACATGCGGGTTTGACGGACTAGAACCCATAGTATGCTGCAAAAACAATAATTCATCAGAAAATGAGAAAACGATTAATTTATCAGGAAGTGAAAATGAACCGTGTAAGTATTTTTCTGTTTGTCAATAACCGACAATTTATTCCTTATTGGTAAATATTTTTTGGAACGAAGTTCTTTTAGGGAGGTCTCGGTATGAGTGATTCGGAATACGTTATACGCCGCGTTACGTTTGTCGCCGTAATACGTTATGCGCCTTTCTCTTTCTCTCAGTGTATATTTCTATACCATGCGCTCTTTCTTTCTTTCTCTTAGTGTATATTTCTATAATACGTGCTTTCTCTCTTTCGCAGAATGACAGACGAGCGTGGTCGGTTTTATAACCTTAAAACAAAACACGAAAATAATTTGTTCAAACGTATTTCTTTCTTATTTTTCCAATCATACAAGCGTAATATTATTTACTAGCAGACCCGGCGAACTTCGTATCGCCTCAGAATCTACAGGGTCCGCCAATAAGCGCGCTCGATCTTTAAAATAAAATAAAGCAAGTTGTGTAAGAGGTATAAATGAAATTTATTTTTTGTTTGAAAGAGTATTCGAAGGCATTATGTATGGAAAATAATATCGTTCAAATGGCCACCTCGGCTTTGCTTGGTGGCGCGCATACGAGAAGTCCAATTTCCAATGACTCTGGCGCACAAATCGGGCTGTATTTCATCGATGGCGTGGCGTATGTTGACTTTGAGGTCATCAGTGTTTTGTGGTTGGTTTGCGTAGACCTGTGATTTAAGAAAACCCCACAAGAAATAGTCTAGTGGGGTTAAATCGCACGATCTCGGTGGCCAGTTGATGTCGCCTCCGCGCGAGATAACCATTCCTCCGAAGCGCTCGTGCAGAAGATCCATTGTGGCGCGCGCTATGTGGCTCGTAGCGCCGTCCTGCTGAAACCACATATCCTCGACATCCATATTGTCGATTTCATGCCAGAAAAAGTTCGTTATCATGGATCTGTATCGTTCGCCGTTTACCGTGATGGCCACACCATCGTCGTTCTCGAAGAAATACGGCCCGATGATGCCTCCGGCCCAAAATCCACACCAAACAGTTACCTTTGCTGGGTGCATTGCGACCTGGTGGACCTCCTGTGGATTGTTCTCGGCCCAATAACGGCAATTCTGCTTGTTGACATTCCCATTTATCCAAAAATGTGCCTCATCGCTGAAGATGATTTTGCGACCAAAGTCGGGGTCGACTTCCAACTGCTCTAAAGCCCAATCAGCGAAGATACGGCGCTGTCTATGGTCGTTTATTTTGAGCTCTTGTGTCAGCTGGATCTTGTACGGATGCATGCCCAAATCCAGATGCAAGATTCGGCGAAGTGATGTTTCCGAAAGGCTGAGTTCCTGTGCGCGACGTGAAATTGACTGTCGCGGATTTTCACGCACACTATCGCGCACAGCGGCGACATTCGCGGCAGATCGGACGTTTCGACGACGCGTCGGTGTTGGCTTATTGTTCACCGAACCGGTTGCCTCGAATTTGTTTATCAAACGACGGATAGTCGACTCAGCAGGACGACCAATTGCACCGTAAAATTGGCGGAGCGCGTGGAACGTTGCCCGAACCGATGAATGATTTTCGTAATACATTTTAATGATTTGCACATGTTGCTCGCGGCTGAATTGGTTCATGGTAATTTGTGAAGATACACTGAATAATAACAACTAGGTTTGACAACTTTATAATCAATATAATCGTACACAATTGAACCAGTCATTTCGAAAAGGGCATGAGTCAACGAATTAAAACTTTTCAGAATTAATAAAAATAGGTTTTTTTTTGTCATTGATACTGAAGAAATTTAATATAAAGGTTGTTAAACAAAATATATACACGCTTTTTGGAATATTTATTTATTAAAAAAGAACAATTTTCATCAAGATATTTTGAATTAAAATTTTTGGACTTATGCCTTTTTGGAAATGATCAAGGGATCATTTAAAAAAAGGCATTAGTCCAAAAAATTTAGTTAGTTAATCATCATTTTCCAGCAATTTTGGCTTTTTTATTTTATTATGTTTATAGTTTTCACTGTTCCTGCCACCAGAGACTCCTTTTTTAGGTCTAAAAGCATTTTCGGCAAGCTCACTATAAAGTGATGTTATGTCATATGTGACAGATGCGTTTCGTTTCACTTGAAAGGGGCATAAGTCCAGGACTCGTGCCATTTTCATTGGTTTTTAAGTTGACTTGTGGTGTATACATGTGCTCTTTTCGCATGGAATATGTAAAACGCTTCAATGAATACAATGGCCTAAAAAAGTGTGACTTTTCGAAATGACGGGTTCAATTATATTAACAGATGGGAATATAATCGTGTCTGTCCTCTTCCTCGCATACGGCAGGCCGCATAAAAAAAAACCAAATCCAAAAATTCAAAATCCAAAGGCCCTAAAATGCAATAGTCCAAAGGCCCAAAATACAAAATTCAAAAGCTCTAAATCCTCCTCCAACTCCTACTTCTTTTTACGACATTGTCCTTTTCCTTTACGCATCTCTCGTCTCTTGCGACCTTGAGCTCCATGACTCGTTCCATCGCTTCGGTGGTCTTTGCATGGGTCGTTTTGTGTTGGGTTTTGCTACTTTGGCCCATTTTGACAGTCGTTCTGGGCCCATCCGGTCGACGTGTCTGTCCCACTCTCTTCGTCTGGCTCTGATCCATCGCACCACGTCCTGTACGTTCAGATTTTCCCTGATCTCTTTACTTCATTTTCGATAAATAAGAGTCACGCCTGATATTACACGTAGTATCTTCATTTCGGTGATGCGCATTTGTTCTTTAGTTAGGTTGGTTTCTGCCCTAGTTTCGACCGCGTATGTTAGAATGGGACGAACACATGTTTTGTAAATTCTGACTTTGCTGTGTGAGGACATATATTTGTTCTTCCAAATGATAATATGTAGTCCTCCGGATTTTTGTGCTGCTTTGGTTGTTGTTCTTCTGACCTCCTCTTTAAGTCTTTTGCTGTCCGTTATGTCTACCCCAAGATACTTAAATGTGTTTAAAAATAGCCTATAATAAATTGTTCTATAATGTTGTTCGCGGACTGCAGCTTGCATCTTAATGGTGTTTTGCTGATGACCATTCATTTTGTTTTTTCGGCTGAAATCTGCAAGTTATACTGTGTTGTTGATTGGGAGAACTTATATAGTAGACGCTGGAGATCGTCCTCGTTGTCCGCTAAGAGCACTGCGTCATCAGCGTAACAGATGATGTTTGTAGTTCTGCCGCCCATGCTATAGCCGATGTTTAGTGCTTTGATGGTTTGAATAATTTCGTCCATGACTAAGTTGAATAAAGTCGGACTTAGGCTATCGCATTGGCGGATTCCATCGGCTACGGGTATGTTGCATGTTGTACCAAGTGTCGTTTTAGTCTGTGTCTGATTGTTTGTGTTCAAATTTTTAATAACTTGGCTAATTTTGTGTGAAATTCCTCTTCTTTGCAGCGTGAGGATGACATCTCGGATTCTGATCATATCGAAGGCCTTGCTTAGATCTACGAAGCACATGAAAAGCGGTTTGGCATATTCAATTGATATTTCTACCATTTGCCTTAATATAAAGATGGCGTCTATTGTCGATCTTTTGGCGCGAAAGCCTTGTTGTTCTTCGTTAATGTTGACGTTATTAGTAATTTTATTGGATATTATTTTTGTGAATAATTTTGCGACCGAATTTATGAACGAGATGCCCCTATAGTTGTTTACATCCTTTTTGTGTAATGAAATGGTGATAGGTATTTGCGCAGTGTTTACAATTTTTTTGAATAATGCAGTTAGGTTATATATTAGTTTATTTCCTCCGCTCTTTATCATCTCATTTGATATATTGTCAGGGCCCAGTGCTTTTCTATTTTTCAGTTTGTTGATGTTTAACGTGACATCTTCTGGAGTAATTATGCAGTCTTCGTTTGTGGTGTGGTTGAGTGGTATTCACTATGTTTCTTATTGTTGAGTATTGTTGGTTTCGTATAGTGCTTTGAAGTACGTTGTCCAGCTTTCGGGTGTTATGTTTGTAGTCTGTACGGTTAAACAAACATGTCCGAAACACACCCGAAACATGTTTCATCAACAGGTTTTTTGTACTTTTATATAGTTTCCAGACATTGCGCTGAGCACCATATAGGTCGTGTTCCATCTCAGACGAGAACGTTTCCCAGTATTCTGATTTGATTGCTCTTACTTTGATGTTGATTCTGTTTCTTACACTTCTATACTCCGCCATCTCTTCTGCTGTTCTATTGTTGCGGTATTTCTTGAATGCTTGCTGTTCATTATTAAACCATGGTTTATAGTTTGAGCTATGTTGTGCGCTGCACTTCCTGATTCCTAATGTTTCTTCTGCGCTTTTTTGGATGTTATGTTGTATTTTTACCCATGCATCGTTAGCTTTGTCGTCATCTTCGATTTTATTTTCTTGTAGTTTGGCTTGCAGTCTTCGTTCAAATAGTACTTTGGTGCTCTCCTTTGTTAATGATTCCACGTAGTATTTATATGTGGCTGGTCGAGTCTGCTTTGGGTTCCGCATAGCTTTCACCCAAGCAAGATCCTAGATGTGAGAGCACTCACATCAGCTAATGCAGGCACAGAACACGGCCTACTGTTATGCAAATACAGAAACAGTTATTAACAAGCATTTATTAATCCACTCACGCGTGGAAGATTAATGCCCGCTCCACACTCTCGCGAAGTAGCACGGAGTTGAGCGAGGAACGAGAGTGTGGTCAGGTTACTCGGTCCGCCTAGTGCTTCCTCGCCTTGCCTTGGCTAACTTCGCTTCATGAAGGTTTTTCAGGCATGCGGTTTTTCGTACCGGAGTCAAAGGGACTCGAGGCGCGAGTACGAGGAAGGGAGAGTATCACGTCTACACTCTCGTGTTTACTCGTCCTTTAATTTAGTCAACTGTATGCAGGTGGGTTAGTTCACAACCGTTTATTGAACGATTGAAAACTAAAAATATTTTTATTTGATATTATTAAATTTTATCTAATATTAATTTCAATAATATCAAAAATCATGAGTGATTGGTCCCAAGAACTCCAGTTACAATTCCTTGAGGCTTTTCAAAGGGAACCAGTTATTTGGGATAAGTTATTGGGATAACTTATTCCAAATGGGGATAAGGGGTGACAGCATTCACATAGCTGACCCAAATGACAACCTCACCCGCACGCGGTGCACCCTGCTAGAAACCGACGAGGCTCTGTCGACCGAGTGATTACCGGTATAAGTAATCCCATCTTGTTGGCCAATAGCTTCGGGTGGAGGAGCTGACCAGAGTGAGGGCACCTTCTTGTCCTTGGAAGGAGAAATTCTTCCTAAAGGCGGATGAAACTATCTACAAGTTCAACGGCATGGAGATGCAGAAGGCAACGGGAAACCACTGCATTAAGGGTCGTCAGGACATCCCCAGGAAAATCTTTAGCATGATCGAGAAAAATCAAATCACGGCCCCCAGTCCCCGGCAGCCCTTTAGTGGGCAGGGGATACTAAGAATCCCCGGGTCGGTCATGAAAAGGATAGCAACATGGAATGTTCGCAGTTTGTTTGAGAGCGGAAAAACGCATAACACAATCAGGGAGATGAAAAGACTCAAAATAGACGTTCTGGGTATCAGCTAGATGCATTGGCCAGAGGCTGGAGAAGTGAGAGTGGAAGATCATTGCATTTATTATTCCGGCAATGATGGTGCGCGACATTTGAATGGTGTAGGTTTCTTGGTGGGACGCAGTATGAGTGGACCCGTCAAGAGTTTTGTGCCTATCTCTGACAGAGTGTGTATGTTACAGCTTAATACAGCGCCGATAGCAAGTAATCTTATACAGGTTTATGCCCCCCACATGATGAAGTGGAAGCTTTTTACGACGACGTTAAAAGAGCACTGAAATTGACCAAATCCTCGGAAGTTGTTATAATTATGGGCGATCTTAATGCAATAAAAAATGTACGCAATCAAATAGATTTTATCATTATTAACAGAAAATTCAGTAATACCATTCAGACTTACCGTGGTGCGGATGTTTTCACGGACCACTCATTGTTGGCTGCTACACTGAAACTGAAACTGAAAAAGTACAAAAAGCGTCAGGCTCTACAGTGTATAGACACAAGAAAGCTTTTGGATCCAGCAATAAGAACAGAAGTGCAAGAAGAATTAAACTCCAGATTGGGTATCATTAATCAAATAATTAACGAAGATAATATCGAAAACACGTGGAGACAGATTATAGCATCCGTAGTAGAAGTCAGTCAAGCTAAGCTGAAATGCAACAGATCCAAACAGAAAGCTTGGATTATCGATGACATCCTGAAATTAATGGACCGCCGCAGATCATATAAGAATAAAGACCCTGACAGATACAAGGAGGTGGAAAGGGAAATTAGGGCGAAGATTAGACAAGCGAAGGAAGAGTGGTTGACGGGGCAGTGCAATGAAATAGAGCAGTTAGAAGTCAAACAGGACTCTTTTAATATGTACAAGGAAATCAAACGGACATCTGGTCAGTATAAAAAGAACAATAACAGCACTCTCTTGAACGAACAACAGCAAATTCTTAGTAGCACAGAAGAACAACTACAGGAATGGAAAAAATATATTCAAGATCTCTTTGTAGATGATAGGAGTTTTTCGTATAATATTACTCTGGATTACGGGTTAGATATCACTAAGGCAGAACTCTTGCACGCTATATCAAGTGCAAAAAACGGAAAGGCACCAGGACCCGATGGAACACAAATAGAGGTTTTGAAAATATTGGAAGAAAACAGGCCCCTTGCACTTCTATTAAACTTAAAACTGCATATACAAGACCGGAGTAATTCCTAAAGACTGGCTCAGGTCAACATTCGTTGCTATACCAAAGCAGGCTAACTGCAAGTATTGTAAAGATTACAGAACGATCAGCCTAATGTGTCAGATATTAAAGTTGTTCCTGAAAATCGTTCATTCCAGAATATACACCAAATGCGTAGAAAATATTGACAGGTCTCAGTTTGGTTTTAGAAACGGTTTCGGTACAAGGGAGGCGCTGTTTTGTGTCCAGGTTCTAATACAACGATGTCGAGACGTAAACGTCGATGTATATGCTTGCTTCGTAGATTACGAGAAGGCATTCGACACTGTTCAACACGATAAGTTAATAGCTATACTGAACGATATGGGCCTGGACGGACGAGACATTATGATAATCGCCAACTTGTATTGGAATCAGACAGCTGACATTAGAATTAACGGCCAGACATCCGAAGAAGTGCCTATTATGAGAGGAGTCCGACAAGGCTGTGTGCTCTCGCTCCTGCTGTTTAATTTGTATGCAGAAAAAATTTTCAGAGAAGCCGTCGGAGACAGAACAGAGGGTATAATTGCTAATGGAATGGTCATCAACAATCTAAGATATGCGGAGGACACGGTCTTACTGGCAACAGATAAAGATGATTTACAGGCACTCTTAGCAGCGGTTACAGAAGATAGCCAACAAATGGGTCTACGATTATATATATATATATATATATATATATATATATATATATATATATAAGGAAGACCAAATGGATCACAGCAAAAACAAAAATATGGCCGACAACTTAACAGATATCAGCATAAATGTAGAAATAGTGGAGAGAGTACAAAAATATAAATATCTGGGCTGCTGCGTGAATGAAAAATGGGACTTAACTCAAGAAATCAGAAGCAGAATAGAACAGGCACGAACATCCTTCAGGAGCATGCAAAAACTGCTTACCAACAGAGCTCTAAAAATTCCCTTAAGAATACGCCTATTACGTTGCTATGTCTTTAGCATATTGTTCTATGGGATGGAAGCATGGACCCTCACTGACACAATATGCAAAAGGATTGAGGCCTTCGAAATGTGGACTTACCGAAGAATGCTGAGGATATCATGGATGGACAGGGTGACGAATGAGGCGGTTCTACAGCGTATGAATAAACAAAGAGAGGTACTTAATATCATAAAAAGAAGAAAGCTGGAGTACTTTGCCCACGTAATGAGAAATCCGAGATATGAATTGCTCCACATTATTATTCAAGGAAAAATAGAGGGAAAGCGTGGCCCTGGGCGCCGAAGAACATTTTGGCTCAAGAATCTTCATATCTTCAAAACCCCCTCGAAACCAAAAATTTGAAGCAACATTTTCAAATCTAAACCAAAATTTAGAAGCAAAATGTTCAATTTAAAGGCAAAATTTTCAATGTAAAAGCAAAATTTTCAATTTAAAAGCAAAATATTTATAAGCAAATTTATAATTTAGCAGCAAAATGTTCAATTTAGAAGCAAAATTTAGGAGCAAAATTTTCAATTTAGAAGCAAAATTTAAGAAGCAAAATGTTCAATTTAGAAGCAAAATTTAGGAGCAAAATTTTCAATTTAGAAGCAAAATTTAAGAAACAAAATGTTCAATTTAGAAGCTGAATTTTCAAATCTGAACCAAAATTTAGAAGCAAAATTTTCAAATCTGAAACAAAATTTAAAAGCAAAATTTTCAAATCTGAACCAAAATTCAGAAGCAAAATTTTCAATTTAGATACAAAATGCTTAGTTTAGAAGCAAAATTTTAAAGTCTGAAGCAAAATTTAAAATTCAGAAGCAAAATGTTAAATTTTGAAGCTAAATTTTCAAATCTGAACCAAAATTTAGAAGCAAAATTTTCAAATCTGAACCAAAATTTAGAAGAAAAATTTTCAAATTTAGAAGCTAAACGTTCAGTTTATAAGCAACATTTAAAATTTACAAGCAAAATGTTCAATTTAGGAAATTTTCAATCTAGAAGCAAAATTTTCAAATCTGAATTTTGTCTTTTTAAACTATAATTTTGTCCTTTTTGAGAAAGGGAAAACGTTCAAATTTCATTCATTCGTTAGAACAAAATAAATGTTTGAAAAAGAGTTTGACCTCGTTCCTTTTGTGAACTCGTTCTTTTGGTTCCACATCAAATAATCATTAAAATTTGCGACGTCTTATAAAATTGAATTTTGACAAGAATATTCAATGTTACTGAGTTATTTCATATTCATTTTCTTACACGGTCGTACTCAGGGATTAGTAACCTACATCAATTTGTAACCTACATCAACGGAGGTCAGTGCACCTTACATGCAGACGATTCGACGTTTATTGTATCCGAAAGCTGTAGTTCGGATAATGAAATCGCAGCGCAAAACCTTTTGCATAAAACAATTAATTGGTTTGCAGCCAACAATCTTATATACAACAAGGAATCATGATCTATAACAAATTACCTCCCACAATTTAAAATGGAAAATCCCAAAAGACATTTAAGAGAAGTGTTAAAAATCTGCTACAAGCCCAGGCAATATAGAGCCTTCAAGAATTTAATCATATTTTTTAAATATAAGTTCAAATGTATGTATTGCCTTATGCTTCTTGTTTGTCCTTACACATTTTTTATAAGCTAGACTTAACCTACATTAATATTGTTACTTACAGGCGAATAAATTATTTGATTTGATTTGAACTCGATAATACTTTGCCATCAGCACAACCTCAAGTTCAGGTCTACATCCCTTAGACACCCCAGAAAACAGAAAACCTGGCTTTCACCAGTCCAGCAGTTAGGCGAGTTCCAAATTGACCATATGGCAACCCTGTACAGAAAGAGATTCATGGCATATAGGTACGCAGAGAAGCCAATATTGACTCTGACCTCTACCTTACATGCGTCCAAGACAAGTTCACCCCCAAGAGAACTTTCTGTAAGAAAACTCCCCTATTGAAATTCGACACGAAAATGATCGCTGCCTCTGGAGCGAAAGAAGCTTGGGAAAACAGAATTGTGGTAAAATTTCCGCAGAAAAAGCACAAGCTCTTAATCCTCGGATGAAGAACACCAAGCACCCATTGTGGGACACTGATTGTGAGAATGCACTCGTCACCAAGAATTTGGCTTAACAGAAATACAACAGTAACAAGTTGCCAGAAAATGTACAGGTGTTCAACGAAACATGAAAGACAACAGCAAAAATTTTCAGACAAACCAAGAGGAAATACCTGAAGGAACAGCTGGAATCTATAGAAGACAACTCCCGCAACTACAACGCAAGAGATTTCTACACGACGTTTACAGGGCACATCCGAGGATACACACCACTAAATCTCTGCTTCAGAAAAAGTGATGGAAAATTGGCACTGACGAATAAAAAGAACTGTAAGGTGCTGGCACAATACTTCTCAGAACTTCTCAAGTGCCTCTGTGCAGTCTGGGAATCGTTCTGTGGGTTCTGATTCCCAGAAATATTCCCAGACGAAGAACCTACAGATAGACACACCTACTCACCACCCCCGGCACAAGAGGAAGTTCACAGGCACATCCTCTGACTCAAAAACAACAGGACATCTGGCGAAGGCGGGGCCCGAACTACTGAAAAACCTCGGACCGATCCCTCTCGGAGAACTTCATCACAGATCAACACAGACATATGGATATTAGAAAAGTTAAATGACGACTGTAAATCTGCGCTGTTCCGCCCTCTGCACAAAACCGGCGACCCAACAGATGTAAACAATTACGGGGGCATCTCACTAATACAAGTCACATACAACATTTTCTCAGCGTGCATACTACAAAGGACACAGGACCAGCTGGGGCACAAGATCGGCGAATACCAGGCTGCTTCCCTGGTCGCTCCTGTGCAGAAAAAATCTTCAGTCTGAAGACTACCCTGAAAATCAAAGCCCTCAAGAACACTCCAGTCCCCTAAAAGAACTCCGTTCCAAAAATGAGCGAGGAAATTTGTTCCTGATGGGGGTCCCCTGACCGCATACGTTATTTTTTTGTTTAATATTTATTTTGCTTCTTGTAACAGTTCCGCCTGGTTGTAGAGTTACTTACCAGAAAACGTTACCTCAGGTAGAATCTAGAATAGTAGGTGGAGGAGGCGTTAACTCCTTGGCTTATGAATTTCCACACATGGTGAGATTCTTTCCAATATGAAACGCGATAAAGATTCGCTGATTAAGTCGTAACTAAATGTTGCTTTTGTTTGATTAGGCCGCGTTAGGCTTCGAGGGTCAAAATAATGAGATTGTCTGGGGCTGCGGCGGAACCTTAATCACCAAACAATACGTCTTAACTGCTGCACATTGCCTAGTTGACAGGAGTTTGTAAGTGACTTTTTTTTATTTTTTAATAAGCCAAATTTACACTCAATTACTATATTTTCAATTAAACTGAAACTATTTACCGTATTAAACCAAATTATTTGTCTATGTATATTTACAGCCTGAAATGTTGTGCGAAAATTTGAAAATGTTGTATTTATTGTACTTTTTTTCTTTTGTCCTCTTTTTTCGATAACCAAATGGATCAAATATGGATTCGTTATTTAACCATCACGTTACAAACTAGTTTAGACAATCATGTAAACTGAGAATAGGTAATCAATCAAATATAAATTTGTCTCGTTTAACTTATTTGACAATTCTGTAAAAGCCTTTCTAAAGTCAGTTCGTCTAGCTTGTCTTATTTAACAATTATGTCACAGACTATGGTAGGACATGCTTTGAACGAGATTTAGGTTGACTATACAAAGTTAGACTTAAATAATTATGTTGCAGACTAGATTAGACAACGATGTGCACTGAGTATAGATAGTCTAGATAAGATGAGTTAATCTAGTTGGACATTTTTAACCAATAAGTTGTATACTAAATTCTTCTTCTTCAACATGTGTCAGCTCTTACTAGGAGGTTAGCTACCAACATAGCAATCTTCACTTTTGACGCTACCGCACTAAACACTTCTTTTGAAGTACACCTGAACCAATCTAAGATTTTTTAACCAGGAAATCCGGCGTCTTCCAGCATTTCTACTTCCTGCAATCTTCCCCTGCATTATGAGCTGTAGAATTTTATATCTTTCTCATCTCATTGTATGTCCCAGATATTCTAGTGTTTCTACATGTAATTGTATCTATGAGTGCTAGCTCTACTACCTTCCTAACACCCCTCTCTCTCCAATGGCACTACAGCCCGAAGCGAGCCCTGGCTTCCACCAAACGTTGTCTCCAGCGTTCCCTTTCCTCTGCCGCCGCCCGCCAGTTCCGCACCCCCAGCATCTCTCTCGCATCCCTTTTCACACTTTCCTCCCATCTCGCCCTTGGCCTGCCCGCTTTCCTTCTACCTTCCGGCACTCTGAGTACTTGTCTCGGCACTGCTGTTGGAGCCATCCGGCACACATGTCCCGCCCATCTTAGCCTGCTTAGTTTTATGTGGGATACCACATCTGGGCTTTTGTATAACTGATATAGTTCGAAGTTCATCCTAATTCTCCAGCCCTCTTCGCTGTTAATTGCCCCATAAATTTTCCTCAGGATCTTTCGCTCAAAAATCTCCAGCATCTTTTCCGATTTCTGGGTCAGCGTCCATGCTTCGCTACCATATGTGAGGATGGGTCGTATGATTGCTTTATATATATATTACACTTCGTTTGTCTGCTAGCTAGCTTCGAGTTAAGGATGGATTTAAGAGTGAAGTATGCCCTGTTGGCTTGCATGATTCTATGTTGTACTTCCACCCCTTCGTCGTTCTGATCCGTGACGGTTGATCCCAGATATTTAAAGTTGTTGACGACTTCTACAGTGTACTCTCCCATATCCAGATTATTTACTGCGTGTGCTGGCGCTCCCGGTCTTACCATCATTACTTTTGTTTTATCCTTGTTTATTGACAGACCTATCTCCTTGGCTCTCTTCTCCATTTTACCGTAAGCATCTTTCATTGCCGTTAGCGATCTACCGATGATGTTTAGGTCGTCAGCATAGCCCAAAAGTTGCGAGGATTTATTGTAGATGGTACCGTTGCATTCTATCTGAGCTTTCCTTATAGCTTTTTCGAGCGCGATGTTAAATAATATGGGTGATAGACTGTCTCCTTGTCTCAGACCTGTAATGGTTTCAAACTTGTGCGATGTCGTTTTTTGGATACCGACTTGGTTCCAAGTCTTTTTTAACGTACAATTTACCAATTTAATGATCTTTTGTGGTATCTCGAATTCTTCCATTGTCTTCATGAGTGTTCTTCTATCGATAGTATCATACGCTTGTTTAAAGTCTACGAAGACCTGGTATGTGCTGATGTTCATTTCCCATGACTTTTCTAGTATTTGTCTGAGGGTAAACATTTGATCAGTCGTCGACTTTCCTTTCCGGAAACCTGTCTGATACTGTCCTATAATGCTCTCTGCGTACGGTTGGAGTCTTCGTCCGATTATCCATGACAGCACCTTGTAGGCCGTGTTAAGAAGAGTTATACCACGATAGTTCTTGCACTCCAGTTTGTTTCCTTTCTTGTAGATAGGGCATATCTTCCCCTCCCGCCATTCCTCGGGTATCTCTTCTGTCCTCCAGATTCTTCCTATCAGCTGGTGTAAAGCACAGTTCAGAGCGTCTCCTCCCATTTTGATCATTTCAGATGGTATCATGGCCGGTCCCGGTGCTTTGTGGTTCTTTAGTGCCTTTATCGCCTCGCTTATTTCTCTTTGTGATGGTTCGTTATCTTCTCTCAGATCTCTTACTTCTGGTGTGTGAATTGGGTCGTCTTCAGCTGTTTGTCCGGTTAATTCCACTCGTAGTGAGGTATTCAGGAGTTCGTTAAAATATTCCGCCCATCTACCTACCACTTTACTTTCTTCAGCCAGTAAGGTGCCCTCTTTACTGTTGATTATTGTTGCTCTGGGCTGAAATCCATTTCGCAGGTTGTTCACTATCTTGTAGCATTCTCTAATTTCGTGTTTCTCTTGGTGGTGCCCTATCTGTGCCACCTGGTCGTTAAAATGGGCCCGTTTCTTCTTCCGAAATAATTTGGATGCTTTCTTTCTTTGCTTGTTGTATTCAGCTTGTTTGGCTCTCGTGGGTCTCTGCAAATTCTCTGCCCTAGCTTTCTGTTGTTTCTCGCGTGCTTCTTCACACTCTGCATCGTACCATTGTTTTCGTTTTTTCCTATGGACTTTCCCGAGCGCCTCCTCTGCCGATTCCTTAATCCCCTTTGCAATTTCCGTCCATTGTTCTTCAATACTATGATTTTCCGTCGACACTCCTAGTTTTTCGGCGATCTTTTCTTCGTACCGTTGCCTTACCCTGGTTAAGTTCAGTTTTTCCACATCCCATTTTTCTATTCCGCTGTTTGCTGGCTTTTTCGAGTTGGCTAGCCTTTGTTTTAATTTAATCCTCACCAGGTAATGGTCCGAGTTGCAGTCTGCCCCTTTGCAGCTTCTGACGTCCTGTATGCTGGACATAAATCTTGTGTTTATTAAGACATGGTCTATTTGATTGAGTGTCCTTCCGTCTGGTGATCTCCATGTCATCTTGTGGATGTCTTTATGTGGGAATAGCGTACTGCTGACTACAAGGTTTCTAGATACTGCTAGGTCCACTAGTCTCTGTCCATTGTCGTTAGTATTTTCGTGTAGGCTGTGTTTTCCAATCGTGGGTCTGTATACGTCTTCTTTCCCTATCTTAGCATTGAAATCCCCCAAGATCATCTTTACGTCGTTGTTGTGTGTCGAATCGAATAGCCTTTCTAGTTTTGCGTAGAAGATCTCTTTTTCGTCGTCTGTTTTCTCTTCGCTTGGTGCATGTACGTTAATTATTGTCAGATTGAAGAGCTTCATTCTTATTCGGATCATGCAGAGTCTGTCATCTACTGCTTGGAAGTCCATAATATCCTTCCCTACACTTTTCTTGAGTATGAAGCCTGTTCCTAACTTGTGCGCCTTCCCATTATTACTGCTTTTACATATCCTATATTTTCCTATATCCATGATGCCGCTATCGCTCCAGTTGGTCTCCTGTAGTGCCACTATGTCGAGTTTGTATCTCTCCATTTCGTTTGTTAAGGCTTTTAGTGCACCTATCTGGTAGAGGCTCCTTACATTCCATGTTCCCATCGTAATTTCTTTCGCTTTCCTTGTGCATTGCTGTGGTCGTTGCCGAGTAGTCAGTCCAGTCCGAGGCACGTTTGGTGGTTTCGTAACGGTTTCTTTTTTTCTATGGATGAGTTGTTGGCCCATCGCAAAACCCCCTTTTCGGAGGACCATTTCACCCGCTCTCGTTGGCCCTGACCGCGCTTTCCATACGGATTGGTTACCGCATCTCCAGCTTGGTTGCTCAGGTTACCAGGGTTCACCACGTGGAGGTTAGAGTCGGACTTGGGTAGGAGAGGCTATGCTCCAATCTCTTCCTGTGCGATTGTCGTGCGGTTGCGCATGCACTACCCTTTGAACCCCCTTCCTAACACCTCCACACTCGTAATTTTGTCGGTCCACGATATTTTTCGGACTCCCCTATACAGCTACATTTCGAGAGCTTGCAATTTATTTATAAACAGCTGATATATTATAGTGCTCATGCTTCCACGCCGTACATTCAGTTGGGAAACACGTAGCACCTTCTTCTTCTTCTTTTGGGGCCTATCCGGTCCGGATGTTGGTGATCATTCTGGCTATCGTGATCTTATTCACGGCTGCTCTAAAAAGCTCGGGGTTTTCAGAGAGAACCATGTTCTTAAATTTTTTAGCCAAGAAATCCTCATGCGGGCTTGGCCGCGTTTACTCGGGATTTTCCCCTGCAGTATTTGTTGTAGTAAACCATATTTCTTTTCATCACGCATTATATGGGCCAGGTACATCAACTTGCGTGCTTTTATGGTGGTTATTATCTCCGTGGATTTCTTCATTCTTCGAAGAACTTCTTCGTTGGTTACGTCGTCCACCCAAGAAATCCTCAAGACTCTGCTATACAGCCACATTTCAAAAGCTGTCAGCTTCTTCATGGTAACCTCAGTCAGTGTCCTGGGCTCTGTCCCATAAAGCAAGACGGGGAAGATATAGCAGCGCAGTAGTCGCAGCTTGGTCATCATAAACAAGGAACGACATTCAAAAACTGATGACATTTTAACGAATACAGCCCTTGCCTTTTCTGTGCGGCATCTTATTTCCTCTGAGTGATCCCATTGGTCATTTAGTATAGCTCCCAGGTATGTGTATGTATTGACTCGTTTAATGTGTTGGTTATTAGGAGTTATCAGATCCACACGTGGTATGTTATTTTTGCTGATCATCATATATTTGATTTATTTATGTTTATATCGAGCCCGTACTCCTGACTTGCCTCTATCACTCTTGTTATAGTCTCTTGTAGGTCTTCTAGACCAGCGTTTCTCAACCTTTTTTGGCCCACGGACCAGTAAAATTAAAAAAAAAGATACGCGGACCAGTGATATTTTTTTAACAAAATTTTACTAGGTATTAAAGAACTACTACACAAAGGTGAATTAAAGTCATTTAATACAAAAAATCGCGAAATAACACGTAGCATGAGTAACTTTGATGAAATTTATGAGTATGTGTGCCAAAATTAAAACCAAATGTAGCGAGTTTCAGGAGAAAGATTCGGGTTGGTCACTAAGGGAGATTTCCCATTTATATTAATTTTTTTCTTTTCCCATTTCCCATTTAAATTAATATCAATAAATATAAACCAATACGTGGGTCGTCATTTATTGAACTGCCAAAGGAGATTAGGGATCGGAAAGCTTGTATCAATGTTCAGAATGTAGACGAATTTTGTTTTTTATGGAGCATTGTATCCGCATTACACCCCACGAATGCGAGTTCTGATCGCCCGGCATCATATCCCCACTTTTCTTCAATTTTAAAATGACAGATTAGAGAATGACAGATTAGAGAATGACATTAGAGTTTCCGCTTAGAATCAATAACATTCCTAAATTTGAACAGATGAATAATATTAGTATTAACGTTTATAGCTTGGAGTTTAATTTTAAATCTAAACAACATGACGTAGTAGGACCAATTTACCATACTAATGCGACTAGGGAAAGACATGTAAATTTATTATATTTGGAAGAAGGGGTTAAATGGAAGTGGGGTCATTATGTTTATATTAAAAATATTTCACGGCTTGTAAAAAGTCAAATCTCGGTAGATTGTAGAAAAAAATATTTATGTGACGGCTGTTTAACCTTTTTTTCAAATGAATTCGCATTTAAACAACATAAATTGAATGACTGCAGCAAAATTTACACTATTATGCCGACGGAAGACTTTGTAAAAGATAAGAGAGGTGATATGATACCGGGGAATATATTAAAATTTCAAAATTTCGATATAAAAATGCGTATACCCTTTGTTGTATACGCAGATTTTGAATCAATTTTAAAACCTGTTGATACATGCTCACCGAACCCTGACAATAGCTATACTAATCAGACACATATCCATGTACCATACAGTTTCGCCTATAATATAAAATGTTCATTCCATGACTCATTGAGTAAATTTTTCACTGATACCGGGGAAGATTGCCCGAAATTGTTTTGTCAGAACATCTATGAAGATTAAGTTA
Source organism: Phosphuga atrata (assembly GCA_944588485.1). Lineage (NCBI taxonomy): Eukaryota > Metazoa > Arthropoda > Insecta > Coleoptera > Silphidae > Phosphuga > Phosphuga atrata. Next base: position 48,616,325 of record OX155902.1, read on the forward strand.
AGGAATTATAAGGAAACATTTAAGCGTAATACTTCCGATGATTAAATTAACTGCAGATGAGCAAAATTCCTACGATACGGCCACTTCTTGTCACATATGTAATAAATTATTACAAGTAACAGACAAAGTCGCCGATCACGATCATTTAACGGGTAAATTTCGGGGAGTCGCCCACTCAAATTGTAATTTGAATTATAAAGTACCTAAAATGATCCCGGTATTTTTACATAACATGTCGAATTATGATGTTCATTTATTTATTAAAGAATTTGGATCTGACGAGGAAAAAATTGATATCATCCCCCAAAATAAGGAAAAATATATATCCATCACCAAAAATCTACCTGTTGGTAGAACTACTACAAGTTAATTGTAACATTTTTATTATAATTTACTTACAATAATATTTAAATGTAAAGATATGTAATTATTTTTCTTTTTTTTTTCTTCAGTGCCGTACTAATCATAAATTACATAGAATTAAAATTAGTTTAAGATATTTATATTTCGTAATTTTATAAATTAAAATTTAGTTATGATTTTTTTTTATAAGTAAATTTTTTTCGCGGATAGAAAAAATTGTCTGCGGACCTGTAACATTTCTCCGCGGACCACTGGTGGTCCGCCGGACCAGCGGTTGAGAATAGATGTTCTAGACTATCTACGATAATTACGATGTCGTCCGCATACCTTAAGTTATTTAGTTGTTTTCCATTTACAAGTATTCCCGCGTTATTGTTTTCCAGGGCTTTATTAAATATATGTTCTGAGTATATGTTAAACTATATCGGCGACAGAACGCACCCCTGTCCAACTCCTCGTAATATCTTTATTGCTTCTGATCTGTCTCCATCTACGTTTATGCAAGCACTTTGATTCCAGTATAGATGTGCGATTATCCTCAAGTCTCGGTCGTCAATCCCCACCTGTTTTAGTATTTCCATGAGTTGATGGTGTTGCACTCGATCAAAAGCCTTACTGTTATCTACAAAACCGGCATACACATCACAGTTAACATCCCGGCATCTCTGGATCAACACTTGGATACTAAATAGCGCTTCTCTTGTGCCCACTGCGTCTCGAAACCCGAACTGTGTTTCTGACTGCACATACTCCTTCTGTGTATGATTTTTAAAAATGCCTTTAATAGATGACTCATGAGGCTGAAATCTTTGCTCTTAGTTTCTTTGGTAGTGTTATAAATTCCGACTCTAACCATTCCTGTGGAATGTTCCCTGTTTCATAAATGCGGTTAAATATGCGTGTTAACTATTTTACGCCTTCATCGTCAAGAAGCTTCATGAATTCTGCGTAAAAATTATCCGAGCCAGGGCTTTTCCTTCTTTCATTTGTCTGATTGTCGCCCGCACTTCATCAACCGTTATGGGAGCGCCTGATTTAATTGTCATCGGTAGGAGTTCTGGTCGAGTGTCCTTAAAGAGTTGTTTAATGTAGTCTTTCCAGACATCTATCTTTTCTTTTTTTTCTATAATAACCTTATTTAAGTTGTTTACTATTGCCGTCCTTTTCCTAAAGATACCCGCTGCTTGTTTAACTCTCTTGTGTACATTAAAACTATCGTGCTTTGCAAGGCTTCTATTTCTTTGCAGTCTTCTTGTAGCTTTGTGTTTTTTGCTTCCCTTACCTTTTTCTGTATAATTTTATGTATTTGTGTGTATACAGCCGTACTTTTATTTTTCAACAGCCTTCTTTGTTCCATCAACTGTATAATTTCGTCTGTTATCCACGATTTTCTCTTGACGTATTTGTCTGGTCTTAGATGTTTCTAACCGATGGTTTCTACAATATCATTAAGTCTCCTAGTCTCCATATTTATCTCGTCATTGATCTCACTTACTTGCATTTGCTCTGCCAGTTCTTATCTCACTTGAGATTGTATATCTGGATTTTTCAGTTTTCTTATATCTTATTTCTTGTTAGTTATTTTTTGAAGTAAAAACTTCTATAGCCGCGCTGAATGACATTTGGGTAGAGGGTAAAATCATACATTTTCGTCATCGTCATCAATAGCTGCGTTCTATAGAAAAAAAATCTATTACTCAAAGATATGTTCAAAAGAACACATCTATCCACATATGTATAAAGTTGGCTATGAACGTCAAACATAATAGTCAAAGTTTTTGGCAGTGTTGACAGAACGTAGCGTTTATAAGGAAACATCTACCCGTAGAATTAGTGTGCAGTACAAGAGTAAGTACTTTTACCGGATGTAATAGTAGATGTACTAGTGCTGGATTATTGGAAAGTTTTTGGCAGTGTTGACAGAACACAGCGCGCCTCTAAGGAAATATCAACTTAAGTACGTAAGTACTTTTGACGGATGTACTAGTAGATATACTAGTGCCGGACTATTGGAATGTTCAGATTACTGGATTGTATCGAAGAATTCATGGTAAATTACGAATCAGATGCATCAAAGTTTTAGGCAACCAAATGTACTCGTGTGCTTTCCAAAGGAAGGAAACTCCAAAATAAAATTAATAGTCAGCGATATAGAGATAAGAATAAGAAGAAAACTCTTGCAATAGTTAATTCAGAAATTTCTAAACATCGAAGAATCACAGCTGACAAGAAGGAATAAATTAAACGTCGTGAAGAATATTCCAAACAAAAATTAATTTACATACAGATAAATCTTCAGGAGCAGTTATAAGGCATGTTTCTAAATGTCAAAATTTCCATAACTCACAAATCGCAGACCCATCAACAAGAAATGTGCCATAGGTATATCCTACCAATTCATTTTGCTGACCTATCAACACAGAATCAACCAAACATTCCGGATTCAAATTCATATTATGATGATGACATAAACAGTCATTCTCCTTCGGAAGTGAGTTATGTTTCAGAATTACATAAAACAATACTAACAAACTATGTACCAAATTTGATTAATTAACATACTGATAAATCGTCAAAACCAATTTTAAAGCTGTTTTTTTCAAAAGTTTTCACTTCAGTCGGCATTGCCTGACTATATTTTTTTCTTGATCTTTTTCATTTTCATCCTTATTGCGCCCACTAATAGGTTGTGGTCAGACATTATGTCAGCTCCCGGGTACGTTTTGACAGAGACAAAGGAATTTCGGTATCTCTTGTTCAGTAAGATATATTCTATTTGATTTCTAACCACATGGTTTACGGAATCACAGGGTGCTTTCCACGAGTAAAGTCTTCTTGACGGTAGTTTATAGAATGTATTAAGTATTATCAGTTGTTCTTCAGTCGCAAATATATTTAATCGATCACGTCCACGTTCATTTCTCTATCCCAATCCATAAGGCCCGATATATTCTCCTGTTCGTCCTTGGCCAATCTTCGCGTTGAAATCACCCATTATTATTGTCATGTGATGTATTGGTGATACGGTCATGTGATATGTATACAACAGTTCTTCATAGAAGTTTTCTATTTCCTCTTCGCTTTTATCTGCTGTAGGGACACATATCTGAATGATATTTGTTGGTGCCGGGCTTGTACTAATCTGCAATAATGCTATTCTTTCCGATATGGGTGTGAAATTGGAGACATAGCTTTGTATTGACTTGTCAATAATAAATTATAAGTATATTTGGTATTCGTCCATGAAGCATTGTCCTGTTCCTGGCCACCTCATTTCACTTACGTCCATGACTTTTACATTCATTCTTTTCATTTCTTGAATTGCGTTTTGTGCTTTTCCGTGTATAATGTTCTCATGTTCCATGTAGGGGGAGAGTGGGGCGGCTTCATACAGTTTTTATATTTCGCTTTGTGGAATACTGTGTATTACGTATCTCTTTCAATTTACAGTATATTGATAGTTGAACTATTTCATAATGTAGTAGAAGCATAATATTACTTAATAAAAAAAACTTGAGGCAAAAACACTTTCCGTGTTGCACACAAGCGCTTTCCGCGGCAATTGATGCTGTACTTCACTAGTCAGTATACATACATAAAAGCTATGCACCAACCCTAACATCATTCTTTTTCTCCGTGCCTAACTTCCAATACGCTCAGTGTATGTAGGTGCCCCTTGTGTGAATCCGCCCCACTCTCCCCTACATATATCTGTGATTAACCCGGAGATTCTTAGCAGCCTCTGATCATTTAAGGTCTGCCGGGGACTGAGGCCCATATTTTGTTTGTGCTCAGCCATCAATGATTGTACTAGTAATAAAATACATGGTAGTTTTCCGTTGCTTTCCATGCGCTGTAGCATTGCCGTTCTTGATAGTATTTTATCCACGTTTCCTTGTCTGATTTTACAGCCATGTCAATCGTCATGATTTCTGCCTGTAGTCAGTTTTAGACAACCAGATGCCGTTGTCTAATTGCTAGTTTTGGTCAGCCCCGAGTATTCCTCGGTTCCATCCATATCTGGAAGGCGTTCCCCACACATATTATTATATTACTATTTACGTTATACGTAGCACCTAACCCTTCTAATTCAGATTTCCAGCTTTAGATCACGATTGCTAGAGAGGTCTCTCACTTTAATAAAAACCTACCAGTACAATGCTGTATTTGATTTCTTTTGTCTAAACGTAGTCGCTTGTTATCCAGGAACCAAGGTACTTGTATTTGGTTACGTTTTCGATGCGGATATTGTCGATGATAAGGTGAGCATTAGGTGTTGCTGCTTTTGAAATGATAATCAATTTGTTTTTATAAGATTTATTTTTAACCCGTAGTTATAGCTAATGGCATTCGTTCTTTCTATAATTCATTGCAGGTCTTCTATATTATCTGTCAGTTATACTGATAAGAGATTGATTCCTGGAATATTGCCTTTGAGTACAAATTGAAAAGCATCGGAGACAAAAAGCACCCTTGCTTGAAGCCTCTCTGAACATTGATGTTTTCTGTGGAATCGCCATCTTCTCTCACCTCTGCCGCTTGATTCCAATACAGATTTTCAATAATTCGTATGTTCGCTGTGTCGATGTTTTTGGTTTTCAGGAGCGTTACTAATGGTTCATGCTGGACCTTGTAGAAAGCTTTCTCATAGGCTATGAGGCAATAAGACTAGACAGAACGGTGTGAAACTTCGATAATTTAACACGTAATATTATTATCTTTCTCCTTTTCTAACTTATTGCGTTATCCATAGATTCTGCAACTAAACAAAGCATAAAATATTCGCAGGTTAAACTTAATAGATCTACATGAAATAAAACAGGTTTTGCGAAGCATTGTGTTGCTAATTTGGAATGTTGGGTTCATTAAAAATGGAAAAACAACGCCTACAATATTAACTATCTTGATTTTAATTAGCCAGTAATATAACCTCTTGTTATTCATTTATACAGTTCATTGATATTAAACCAGTTTTTCCACGAACTTTAATCTATAAGAATAAAATCGTATAATAATTTTCAGTAGCAAGTGTTAGTTTGTGTTGAGAACATGTCTTATTTTCTAAAATTACTGACAATTACAATTTTTGTTCACATAGTTTCTGGTAATGACAATTTAAAACAGATTTAGTTAACAATGATTTAATCGTAATTGAATCTGTTTTTAATTCATAGGCAGTGAAACTTGTCTTGATGATGACGGCGTTAGTGGAGAATGCACAAAAATATCAAATTGTCCAAGTGCTATTGAGTTAGTTCAAAAAAAGATTCGTCCTAAAACGTGCGGGTTTGACGGACTAGAACCCATAGTATGTTGCAAAAAGATTAATTTATCGGCTGAAAATGAACCGTGTAAGTATTTGTCAATAATCAACACTTAATTCCTTATCGGTAAATATTTGTTGTTTAATATTTATTTTGCTTCTTGAAACAGTTCCGCCTGGTTGTAAAGTAACTTACCAGATAACGTATGAAAAGGTAGTTGACAAATTACTTGGTGGAGGAGGCATTGATTCCTTAGCAAATGAATTTCCACACATGGTGAGATTCTTTCTAATATGAAACGCGATTAGGATTCACTGATTAGGTCGTAATTAAATGTTGCTTTTGTTTCATTAGGCCGCGTTAGGCTACGAAGGTGAAAATAATGAGATTATCTGGGGCTGTGGCGGAACCTTAATCACGAAGCAATACGTCTTAACTGCTGCACATTGCCTCTTTGACAAAAGCTTGTAAGTGAAATTTCTTAAATTTTCTTAATAAGCCTAATTTACACTCACTCACTCCGTTGGATTTTGGGGCGTGACGATTCCGTGCCGCTCTCATTATCTGCCTTCACTCCTTCCTATCCAGCGCCGCATCCTCCCATCCAGTGACGCCCATCTGTCTACAGTCAGAGGTCACCTCATCTTGCCATCTACTTCTCGGTTTTCCAGGTGGTCTTGAGCCTTCCATCTTCTTCTCATAGATCTGGCAAACTATTCTGGGAGCATACATTCTGATCACATGTCCTGTCCATTTCAGCCGTCTCGCTTTCATGATCTTCACTACCCTGGGTTGATTGGTTAACTTGGACAACTCATGGTTTGATCTGAGAATGATATTACTTTGTGCTCTTGTCAATCGTGGAGCTTTTCTCAAGATAAGTTGTGGGATCAGTTGTCCTGGGTAGAAAAGCTGGATATTCTAAGATTGTGGTCATTTTCTGTCTATAGTCAGCACTGTTCATGACTACAGAGCAATTTCCTTTATCAGCTGGTAGGACCACAATGTTGTTGTTTAGTCTTAGGTCCTTGAGGGCTTTGAATTCCTCGTATGAGATGTTTCTTGTTAGTGGTTTGGCAGATTTTAACATGTGACATGTTTCCAGTCTTATGTGGCAGGGAGTTGTGAAATAGCAGTCTCGACACCAGTGATTATGTCTTCTTTGGGAAGGCGAGTTGGTGCGATTGCAAAGTTAAAACCCATGGCCAGTACGGTTTTGATAGGTTCGTCTAGGGGCTGGTCTGAAAGATTGGAAACCACTTTGTGGATATTGTGTGGTTTTGGTGCAGGTATTTGACTCCGTCTGAGAAGGTTGTATTTTTCTTTCTGTCTATTGCTGATAAATAATATATTCTGTTCGGCTCTGTTGTTAGATATTAAGTCTATCTGTTGCCAGAGGTGTGGGTGCAGCGTAGTGGTTAGAGCTATGTGGGTTGTCAAAATATTTTGACTGCTGTTGTCAAGTTATTGTCGTTTGGTTTGGACTTCGTCCCGAAACAACGCTTGGCAAGCGTTGTGTAATATTTTGTTTGACCTGGTTGTAGAATTTTGGTGTGACCTCATACAGACGGGTGTTTCGTCTGTATCTCTACAGCGACGTAAAAATGCTAAATCACATAATAATTGAGGGCGCTTTGTCCGTAGTTTCTCGAAACTACGGGTGAGGTGGTAAATTAAATAATGTCCAGTAACCGTTCCATCTGCGAAAATCTCAAATACAACATTATAAACCTCCACGGGGAGGAATATTTCCTCTGCCACTAGACATTATTTAATTTGAAAGAATTAAAAAGAAATACATTCATAATGGTTATAAATAGACATCGGATTATATGCACTATCAACATGCCAAAATATGCATGCAAATATGCACTAAAAATGGGCGAAATATGCACAATCAAAATACTATTTTTTATTGGAATTTACTTATTTTTTACTATATACAGTTGTAGTTCTTGTGACAATACACAATAGACCTTTTTTGTGCGCATGCGTCAATTTCCGCCATGTTATACGTCAAAATTGCCCGAACTTTTTGTCGATATATTGATATAGTCAGTGTTAGCAACCACGGTGAGTGGCATTATAGTACCAGGGCCGTAAAATTATAATAAGTTCGAAAAAATTATAGTAGACAGAAAGAAAAATCGTGAAATTTGATTTTATCGTTTAAAATTATGATTAAAAGTTAATAAGTTCGGTAATATTAAAATTACTGAGTTTATTTAGAACTAATAGAATAAAAAATATCTTTAACTTGTGATTTGTTCAATGTAGGTATGGCGCGCATTCGATGGATGTTTCAAATTTTAGTGCGGACTTAATTGATTATTATTTATATAGGGATTAATATTTATCTTTAATCTTAAAAAATATATTGATTTTTTAATTGTAAAAGGAGAAATTAATTATTAAATGGAAAAAAAATTATACTCGGAGTTATAAGGACTTAATTTGTACAAAATATAAAGCCGGATTGAATTTTGTTTAAATTTATTTTCAATATTTTAATGAAAATTTTCAGATTATAATCTAAATAATAATAATTATTATTCATAAAGTATTTTTATAATTTTAATGAAATTGACAGACAATACTTTTTATAACTATATAAAGCTCAGTATTTAGTTTAATAATAATAAGTAATTTTATCACTTCACTATAATACATAAAGACCAATAATATTTATATCTTCTTTGGAGCAATACAAATACTTATATCTTCGGGTTCAGAATCATCTGGGACTAGTTCAATTAGGTTATTATTAGGTAAATTCTGGACATTACTGCTAAGCTTGGATTTATTACCACTTGGTTTTTTCTTATAATTTGGATAAAATATTTTCTGGTTCATCTTGGAGTATTCTTGATTAGATGGTTCAAAAGACGTACAGTTTTCAACAAGCTGACTAGCTAAGAGAAGACCATTTACCGTTGGTATGACTAATTTATTGCGAGTTTTTGTTTTTGATAAATTTATTGCACTAAAAATACGTTCACAATCCGCATTTGAGTGTGGGAGAGTGTAGATAGATTCTTGAAGCTAAAATATTTCTGATCACCTCCATCACATGTAGATAATTTGTGCCAAAACACATCAATATCATCTAATATACTTATATCAGTAGGGAGCTCAAAACTAGACAATTTTCTTCACTCATCATCTATTAGTTGATATTGATCAGTAGTTAGTATTCGAGGTAGTGCCTGCATTAATGGCAATAAAGATGGCGTTGAAATTCTTGTTTGTTCAAGTATTGCTAAAGATGGTTGCAATACATTCAGTTTTGATAGCACTGTATGTTGGAAATCAAAACGTTTTTTAATTTCCAGGCAACTTGTCGAAAGAAATAGTACGCATCCATTTAAAAAGTCACTCTTGAGCTGCTTATTTTTGAAAATTTCAGGTTTTTGTAAAAAAATCAAGACTTTAACTCCTAGATGTATATTATCTAATAGTAAAAAATTTTCTCTGTTAGAAGGTTGTATATCGTTTATGTCAGTTTTCTTTACATAGTCTCTCATCATAGTTATAAGGAATAATTTATTTAAATTTGTAAATTTTGGCAACACCCATTCTAGGAAAAGATAAAATAAATAGATAAATGGATCATTAAGCGCGTTTACAATATGATCTACCGCATGCAGATTTTCAACAATTTTTTTTTTGGTCAAAATAATTTTTCAAGGGTTCCCATTGCTCAATCATCCGAGATACGACTGCTTCTAAGGAAAGCCACCGAGTCTGTGATGGATGTAACATTTTATGTACATCAATATCTAATAAAGATTGAAATTTGGAAAATTCGAATTGTCTCTTTGAGCTAGCATTGAAGAAGTTGTAGATATTTCTAGCTAAGTCTTCCCATGTTCTTGGTAATGTCTTGCATGCATTACTTGCGCATAAATGCAGCGAATGGCATATGTATTTAAGGATTTTTATTCCAGGACAATTAGCTTCAAATCGAGTTGCAACAGAATTATTAACGTCCATCATTGTGCTGCATCCGTCAGATGCAAATCCAATCACATGAGCAAAAGGAACCCCGCGATTTTCAATAAATGTTTATGTTGAATAAATGTTTAGCGGTGGCAGCTTTGGCGTTAGTTTCGTTTTCGAATATCGGATGAAGTTGCCAGAATTTGCTTACGACTCTACCTTCAGTTTCATCATAAAACCTGTAATATAAGAGTGTTAAATATTGGAGTGTACATTTTTAGTTCAAAACTTTTATGTTTAGTGAAATAAACTAGATTTATAAGTTTACCTGACGACTATACACATTGATTTTACGGCTGAAACATCTGTCGACTCATCGATCAAAATACTAAATTTATTTTTCTTTAATTTGTCGCACAAATTTTCTTTTTGAGATTCTCCAAGTACATTTTTTATAACAGCTGCAGCTTTTGTTGATTTTAATTCGACATTTCCTAATATTTTTGAATCAGGGAAACAACTTTTCAGTAAATCTGTCATATGATCCATTACGCGAAACGATAAATTATGTTCTACCATAAAACCACACAATTTTAATTCTGCTCTTTTTACAGAATTATCGATAGAGTTACTGGTACTTGCATGTTGATGGACAAATGAATCTATCTTTTTTTGACGAGTCCATGATTTTAAATTTAAACGATGAGCGTTAAAGGAAGTATTACATAATTTACATTTAGCTTTATGTATATTTTCAGGATCTCGAGTTAACCATTGCCGAAAGTCTGCTTCCTTCAACCAACAATCTCTAAATTTTTGTGACGTTTTCGTGTTGACACGGATTTTTTTCTTCCGTGGTGTATTTTCATCTGATGATTCGTCACTCATTTTTTAAAATCAACAAACGAATTCCTTGTCCAACCTTTACATGACTACAGAATATTGAGGATATAGTGTACATACAATCGAGGTTATATTTTACTTTCGTTGAAACCTATTCCGACGTAATTGATGCATTGTACACTACGAGCGCTGAATTGAAATGTATCCTGCTGTATCAACAGCGGATAATTTTTGCGCCAAAATACAAATTGAAAAAAAAAATATTCGATAAAATTATTAGCTATTAATATTAAATACGTGATTCAAAAAATTATAGTAGATTTTAACATTACAGTAAAGGCATTATAGTATATAGTAAAAGAGAGTGTAATTATAGCATATCTACTATAATTATAGTATGGTTGCTCACACTGATATCAGTCCGAAACTTTTATATTCCCGCCTTTCAAACGTGTCAGATGCGCATGCGCAGAACTAACTGTAAAAAGGTTTATTAAATAATTTTCTAGAGGAACCCTGTTACGGTTGTCACTTAATATTAATTTGTAGGCTGAAAATGACCTCTCTACGTCAACTGACGTTACTGGACAGAACTTGAAATTTGGCGTGATTTCTGCATAAACCTCTTCAGGCAGAATGACCTCTAAACTTGAGAGGTTGGTAAATGTGTGTGTAAAGTTTCATATTCGTTTGTCTTAAAGTTAAATAAATATATGTATGCGAAATACGTATGTTCTTTTTGAAACACCCTGTATAAGGTAATGAAGAAGCAAATAACGCACACTGGTCGGAAATCACAAAAAGCTGGTATCGTTCAATTACCGTGACTTCTGGTCTCCTCCAGTTTATGAGGTCGCTGATCACGAAACAGAATTCAAAATTCTAAAATTAAAAATGGCGGATGATATATAGCGGATTATTTTTCGAGGAATCATTCGATTTTACTGAAACTCGAGACTTAGGGGTTTGGGGTACTGGCTGACGCCTTTGATAAATGCGTTTAGTTCCTTTATTCCTTCAAGACCTAGGTTTATATATAGAACAGCATTTAACTTGCCAGGGATCTTTTCCGAAAGTGAACTCGTTCTGTTCAAGGTCGTTCTGTTCAATCATTTTTACCAATATTTCCAAGGAATTGCACAGATGGAGGTATTTATGTAAGGTTTGGAGGTTATGAAGGTTATGGAAGGTATGGATGTAATCCGCGAGCTAGACAGGTGATGTGAAGCAAGTTTGCGTAAAAGACATTCAGAGCTTGACCAGCTTTTACCATATAAGGTGCACCGTCAGAAATAAAAACACATATTCTCTCGTTCATAGAAGAATCGAAAAATAGTGATTTGATGGAATCATTTATGAACCGGGCGATAGTTGAACAATTTGTTTTTTCTAGGACCCTAGGCAACCACATAGGGAGTAGAGGACTCTTTGGATAATTTTCCAACAATTAAATTCGCTATATAACGTCCACACGAATCTGTCGTTTCATTGACTGAAATCCATATTAAATTGTTCGAAAGATCAGTGTGTATTTCCTTGGCAAATATCAACCTCAATTGATGTAAAGGAACTCGAATAAATATTTGTTGAACTCTATTTTCTTTGTAGTATCCGAATTTGATGTCGAAATTGGAATCAACAGTTGTTGACGACTTTTAAAGGTTTCTGTCTTGCAGATATATGGAAAGCAGTACTCACATGTTGATCGATCTGGTATTTTTGATAAAAGTATTCACTTGTCACAAACTTTGCAGAAAATCGCGCTGCCATCAGTTGTAAATTGGCCTGGGTAATTTTTAATCCAAGACTCCATTAAAGTTTTTTTTTACTGGCGGCATTATCTCAACAAAAACAAGATTTTCGTAGGTATACAAACACAGCGCTATAAACTATTCGCCTAGTGCAAGCCAGTACATCGAGTTTCCCGCGTGGCACGTCCCTGGCTGCGGCCCGCCACCGTTCCCGCGTAATACAAAACATATTTAACTACTGAAATAAGCACTATAAATGAAAAAGTACTAAAATATGCAATAATGCTATAAAAATAGGGTTTTATGCATTTGCATATGCAAACATGCAAATGAATATAATCCGATGTCTAGTTATAAACCTTATTATTTACTTTTAGCTCTCGTTAGATGTAAACGTGAAAAAACGATTTGCATGACAGCTTGGATGCGGATGATGTGACGTTTAATGATTGTTTGAAATTCACCGAGTACTATATTTAACATTCGTATCAACTTGCAGGTATTAACCAGTCAACGAATCGTAAACCAAACGCACTAGTAGGTAATCATAACTTATCATTAATCGCGGACTGTTACATAAGTGTTTGTTATGATGTATTTACATAGTCCACGAACTGTACAATAATGGGCATTTTCAATAGTGGTCGTAGATAAAATTTTATATAGGTGTATTGAGTTTTACACGTAATGTATAATTCAACTCACCTGTATAAAATTGAGCGAATGTATTTTTAAGTGTTCATCTTTAAGTGTATCTTTAACACATTAAGTGTTCCATATATATTTCAGAGGTGAAGTAAAACACGTCCGCTTAGGAGATTTGAATCTCAGATCAGACCAAGACGACGCCGAACCTCAGAATTTCACAGTAATTGAAAGGATTAAACATCCGGGATATAAACGACCTGCTGCATATAACGACATAGCAATCATTAAATTGGATAAGCCCTGTCAGATAACACCGTACGTTATACCTGCTTGTTTGCACACCAAGAATGAGTTGCCAAACGCGACGTATTCTGCTACTGGTTGGGGACAACTGGGTTTTGGGGGAGAGCTAAGCGATCACATGCAAAATATGCTTATCAAAGTGTTTAATCACACTGACTGTGAAAAGGCTTACTCAAAAATTAATAAAAGGCGTTTACCGAACCGAATCGATGAAAAGACGCAGATTTGTGCCGGAGCACCTAAAATAGACACTTGCCCTGTTAGTAAAACGCAACTAGTATCAATTAATAAAAATCTTTAATTCTTTCCATTTTCAGGGCGATTCTGGCGGTCCATTGCAGTTATACCGGCCGGGAGAAAACACGGTTTATGGTGTTACCTCGTTTGGAGTCGCATGCGTTATTTCCAGAATTCCCGGGGTTTATACGAGAGTTTCAGCTTATATCCCCTGGATTAAATCTATAATCTCTTAGTTTGTGTTTAATTTAGTTTTTTATTAAATAAATGTTATAACTACTTAGCGACCGAATTGTTTCTATTGTCCTACAACAAGGCGCAAGAAGTCTTTTCAAAAATTGAAAGTGCGTCTGTGTATATCAATAATTTTTAATAAAATAAATGAAAATGATTTATATTGCGTGATAACTATTTTAGATTGTTAAGAAATATGTATAATAAGTTATGTTTGTTTTTAAAGGATTGTACCATTTTATGTATTTGGGTTTACAATTAGAGCAATTCCCGACAAATGTTTAATCGATAATTTATTAATATCTTATGGAAAGCCATTTAATAAACTTTTTATAAAGACATAAATTAAACTATTTAATTCATCCAACAAAATTTATAGTTATTTGATTATTTTTTATTTGATTAGTAGACTATTCATAAATTTACTTGTAGGTAATTTAAGAATTAATTTAACGACTTTTTATGTTTAATGTGATAGAACAAAGCGCTGAGATCTTGTACACCATTACTATCCAAGTAAGAACCAACAAAAGCAGACAAGACAAAATAAGACTACACAAAATGATCCGAAATCCTCAATCATTTTACACTTAATTATTCTCTTTCCTTTTCTAACTTATTGTGTTATCCATAGATTTTGGAACTAAACAAAGCAGAATACAGTTTGCTTGCAAAAGTGTCCGGCCAAAGATAATTTTGTGCTGAAGTAACGTTTAAAGGATGCAAAATGGAAACAAATATATCATCGTAAAGTTATTTTATTATGCAATCAAAACGTGTAATTGAAAAATTATATTTAACTATTCATAATTATTTATAACAAAAATAACAATTTTCGCCTTTTCATAAATGTCCGGACAAATTCCAAGAAGATATGATTCGCTTCACTTTGTTTACGTTAGGAGTCGCGATGGTATGTAAACATTAAGAGCTCCATTCCTTTTGTATTGTACGATCAGTATCACTAAGTCAAGATGCCGAAACGCACGTCTTTGGACATGCGTGAAGTGATTATCAATTTGCACAATGAAGGAAAAGTTTCACCTGAAATAGCTAAAATTTTTACTCTTGGAAAATCGACTGTTAAGCTTCGGTCACACACAGCGAATACTCGCTGCGAATGCATTCGCTGCGAATAATACTCGCAAATATTCGCTGCCTGCCACAGCGAGTTCTACACGAAAATTTCGAATGTCAGTTGGTGTCAAAATACAAATATGACGTCTATTCGTTGCCGTCGCACACGTATAAAACAGTGTATTCGGTTGGCATGTGCAGATTTAGCAAACCAAATGCTGATTAAGCTCACAACTTACTAGAATCGAAAATGGGTTCGTAAATGGATTGAACGCAGAGAACAGTTTGGGGCTTCTAATACCCTTTTAAAAGAATTGGCTGAAGAGGAACCTGGAGATTACAGAAACATTCTACGTATAACGGAAGCGAAGTTTGTAGAATTAATTGAAATGATCAGTCCAGCAATAAGGAAACAAGACACCCGTATGAGAACAGCCATTACCTGTAAAACAAAATTGGAAATAACGCTGAACTACATAGGAAGTGGAAGCAGTCTGAAACAATTATCCTATTTATTTAGAGTGCCTCACAATACTATATCAACATTCCTGCCGGAAGTTTTAAAAGCAATTTATGAAGCTTTAACTGGATTCATACAGGTAACATTTTTTATTTTAATACATGTTGTTTTTGAGATAATCAAAAACAACACATTACAATTAGATTTATTATATATTTATACATTTATTACAAAAGAAAGACTTCAATATATCACACCATCGCCCATATCATAACATAATAAGATTATATTTCCTGTATTTCATAGGTGGTGTCTTGGCTTATTGACAAGTTTGCCTGTTAGGGCGATGGTGTGATATATTGAAGTCTTTCTTTTGTAATAAGACTTTGTATTTGGTCTTGTAATATAATAAAACTTCTTTCAGGTAACTTTCTAAGTTGTGCTGCAATATGCAACGCAAAGCGATCGTATTCATCTTCCTTATCCACAGTCGAATCAACTATGTTTCGAAGCTGTGAAACACTTTCTTGAAAATTTGAAAATATTTTGCTCTGCTTCTTTGGAGGCCCCACATTTTTCATAATTGCTGCCTTTTTGTTACGAAGTGCTTCAGAAACCCTTTCATTGATGGTTGTGGGTACTGTGGATTTAGATTGGTTAGAGTCTGATTTGTTTTCATTGTCCAAATTGCAGTCAAAAACATCTTCAGCAGCAGAGAGAGACTCGTACAGTGATAGGTCCTGCAAAATGAATATTGAATTGTATATCTTTATAACTATGTATACTAGGATTTTGGACGGTATCATCGTTTAAATGGTACAAATACTAGTGATATTACTATTCACCAGTAATTGGACCCTCTGAACGATATAAGAATTAAATATTTATGAATGTTTAATTTTTCTTTTAGGTTCCTGACACAGAAGACGAGTGGAAATCGATCCAGCGTATGTTTGAAATAAAATGGAACTTTCCTAATTGCTGTGGAGCTCTAGACGGAGAGCACGTCAACATCTTGCGACCAGCGAATAGTACATCAACTTTTTTCAACTACAAACAGTTCTATAGTATCATATTATTTGCAATGGTAGATTATATTGATTCCGATATATTGATGTTGGAAATTATGGAAGAGCGTCTGACAGTAATATATTCAGAACTTCAACATTGAATATCTCAATGGAAGAGAATTTACTTAATTAGCCAGTGGTTGGACTTTGCGTAGGAGACGACGCTTTTCCACTTCGAACAAATTTATTGAAGCCCTTTCGGCACAGGAACTTATCGCTTGAAGAAAAAATATTTAATTATCGTCTATCAAGAGCGAGACGAATTTCAGAAAACGCATTTGGGATCTTAGCCCTCCGGTCTTAAGGTTCCGTATCCTTCGTAGGCCCATTAATTTAAAGGTGGAAACGACAGAAATCCTTGTCAAAGCTGCATGTGCTATTCATAACTGGCTACGAATGACCTCCAGCAGACACTACTTTCCAACAAAATGTGTGGACAGGGACGATATAGAAACTAACCAAACTCATCCGGGAACATGGAGAATGGAAATCGAGCCACTCACTGGTGTTAGGTTACTTAGGCACTCACTTCCGCGGCAGCTACGTGCAGTTCAGAATACGTGAACAACAAATAAATACACAAAATAGATAAACAAATAGGCATGACATTACCATTACATTTGATTTACAGTTACGTTATATTACAAATTTGTAATCTATTTGTATCATTCTTTTGAATAAAGTTATTTGTATTATATTGTATTATTTCAAATTGGAATGTCTATTCGAAAACGTCGCTAACACACGGAAGAGGGACTTTACTTAAGTTTTTTACCTATACTATGCTGAGGAAGCAAATAAAAATATAATATAAATACTTACCAGATTTGATGACGATTCACGACCCGACATAACATTTTTTAGAAAAGAAGCTTCGTTTATCCATGTCAAGTTTGTTTTATAAATTTCCTCAGTACCAGTGCCGCTTTTCTTAGATTTTTTAATTTTATTAATTTCACTTCTATAGGTGTCTTAAATATTCTTAATTTTTCTTTTTAGTTGATCTTGGGTTGCTATTTGAAACCCTAACTCAATTAATTCATTAAATAATTTTTTAAAGGCGTCTTCCTTTGCGTTTTTTTTAAATTACTATTATTCGTGTCCCATAGCTCCTCATATTTTTGATATACATTTAAGAATCGAATTATATTGTAGTTACCCCACTTTATGGAATATTTTCTTGGTTGACTCATTGTAGGTATATAGATTAGAGATTTAGTTTATAATCTAAAAACAATTTTGGAAAAAAAAATACAAATTTTCCGATGCCATTTAACCCTGCCTAAAGCTTTGGTCACACACGCGCTGTGTGTGACCCAAGCTTAAATGACGATGCTTTTCCCGTTCATTTAACTTTTAGTTTTTACACTCTTTAGAATTTTTTTTTTCTTGCCTATTACCTATATTCAATAACTTACCAAATATTCTGCTTCAATGATGATATCTTTGGATGAAGAAATTTTGACATTAGCGTCAATATAATTTTCCAATAATTTTGTTTAATTTACCGACTACTGAATATTTATTCTGTATGTATTGTTAAATTTTTTATGAGACGCTCAATAATTATTCAGAGAAAATTAATGAAAATTTTAAAATAAAAATCATTATTTATTTTATTTTAATGAAACTGTAATTTTTTAATTATTTATGTAATAATTATTTATAAGAAATTAAATTATTAAATTAGAAAAAATAGTAAAAATGTATTTTGAGCGAGCTGAGCGAATTCGTACTCACAGCGAATATCCTGTCACACATAGCGAATTCTCGCAGCGAATTGAATTCGCAGCGAATAGAATTGAACATGTTCAATTCCATTCGCGGCGACTTCAATTCGCTGCGAATGAATCTATTCGCAGCGAATAGCCTGTCACACACAGCGAATACTCGCTGCGATTAGCATTCGCAGCGAGTATTCGCTGTGTGTGACCGAAGCTTTAACGATATAATAAACAAATTCAAGACTACGCGTACTCTAAAAGATAAATACTGTCCTGGGAAACCTCAGAAAACAACTAATCGTGTCGATAAAGTGATTAAAAGAAAGGCTGTCGCAGACGTAAAAAAGAATGCTGCAATCATGGCACGTGAATTACGCGATGAAAATTAGGCTGACATTAGCCAAAGTACTGTTTCACGTAGACTCTGTCAGTCTACGTGACTAGTGGGACTTTTTGGACGTGTTGGAGTTAAAAAACCGCTCATCAGTAAAAAAAATAAGAAGGCCAGATTCGAATTCGCAAAAAAATACTAGAACTGGACTGTTGAAGATTGGAAGAAAGTGCTGTTTTCAGACGAAACTAAAATTAATTTGTTTCGAAATGATGGGAGAAGGTACGTTCGACGACCAAAAAGTACTAGAAATGATTCACGATATCAAACACTAATCGTGAAACACGGTGGAGGTAGCATTATGCTATGGGGTGCATTCTCTTGGAAAGGCGTCGGTCCAATCTTTAAAATTGAAGGCATTATGAACTCTGCTATGTATAGAGATATTATAGTAGAAGAAATGCTGCCTTATGCTCGTCAGAACATACCACGAGGATGGATTTTTCAGCAAGATAATGATCCAAAGCATAGATCACAGCTCCTTCAGCAGGTTTTTAGCAAGAAAAATATTCGAGTTTTAGAGTGGCCGAGTCAATCTCCGGACTTTACTCTTAAACTCTTTTAACTCTTTTTTCCCAAACGTTTTCTGTTGTGAATTTGAAATGTCGAGTTTATTAGAGAAGGTATTTTTTGCGCTTATAATATCAAATAATTTTATTTTAATTTGCCAGAAATATAACCCAGTGTTTCCCAAAGTGTGGTACGCGTACCCAAAGGGGTGCTCCAGTGGTTTGCAAGGGGTACGAAAAGATTTTTTTAATTTTGCTTTTTTGTATGTGCCGCAGCAAATATAAAAAGAAATTTTTATAAAATTTTTAAATCAACAAACGGGTATATTGCAAACTATCGGTTAATTCATATGGATTAGCTGTGAATCTGCAACATTTAAATCATCTTTAATAGTTATACGATACAAAGCAAAATTAACTTCTGAGAAATTCCGTTTTTAAATGATTTTGTTACATTTTCTTTAATAATTTTTAAATAACCAAGTTTATTATTATTTGTTTATTTTACTAACTGTTGACGTTCAAATGCGAAAGATAGTTTTTATGTATTTAAAGACAATTTATACAAATAAATTCCAATCTGAGGATATTATTTCAAAAATATGAGTACGGTTTTTGTTTTTAATAAAATATCCCAGATTTTCTACTGCAGGGTACGACGTGTTAAAAATATCGAAAAGGGGTACACATGAATCGAAAGTTTGGAACACTGATATAACCCAATGTTATCCATTTTTAAAGTTCATTAATTTTTAATGTTTTTCCATGAACTCTGATCGATAACAAAATCGCATAATAATCTTCACTTGCAAATGTAAGTTTGTGTTACGAACATGTCTACTTATCTTCTAAAATTACTGACAATTACGATTTTATTTCACATAGTTTCTGGTAATGACAACTTAAAACAGTAATGATTTAATCATAATTGAATCTGTGTTTAATTCATAGGCAGTGAAACTTGTCTTGATGATAATGGTTACAGTGGAGAGTGCACAAAAATATCAAATTGTCCAAGTGCTATTGAGCTCTTAGTTAAAGAAAAGATTCGTCCTAAAATATGCGGATTTAACCGACTAGAACCCATAGTATGCTGCAAAAATAATAATTCATCAGAAAATGAAGAAACGTTTAATTTATCAGAAAATGAAAATGAACCATGTAAGTATTTTTCTGTTTGTCAATAACCGACACTTTTTTTTTTCTTATTTCGGTAAATATTTTTCCTTATCGGTAAATATTTTTTGGAACGAACTTCCTTTAGAGAGGTCTCGGTATGAGTGATTCGGCAGAAAACGTTATACGCTGCGTTAAGGCCAGGGTTACATGGGTTTACTCGCGGGAAAAAAGGTCTATTTTCAACACTTGTTTTTTATATAAAAAATTAAATATTTTATTCAAACTTTTTATTGTCATAAAGATTTTCAATTGAAAAAGAATTTCTGAAATTTTAAATATAAATATATATATATATATATATATATATATATATATATATATATATATATATATATATATATATATGTATATATATATATATATATATATATATATATATATATGTATATAATCTTTTAAATCTCATGAATACCCTTTCGAGTGTCGAGATTATATCCTTCGTATTTATACGATATTGTTTATTATATTTTTCCATTCTTTTCTGCTTTTCGCTGTTCTTTCTGCTTCATGCCAGCTGATGTTGTTGTTACTTAATATTTCTGATACGTTGTTTGCCCATGTTTTTTGTGGTCTTCCTCTTGTCTTCTTTTTTGTTGTTCTTGCCTTCCAATTTTTTTTTGTTTGGCTGTCATCTGGCATTCTTGTGAGGTGTCCGAACTAAGCCAACTGTTTTTTCTCTATAGTAGTTTGTATGCTTTCTATTTGCAATCTTGTTCTAATATGTTCATTTCTTATTCTATCTACTCTTGTAACCGCTTCTACTCTTCTCAAGTATCTCATTTCCGCTGCTTGTATTCTGCTTTTTATTCTTTGGTTCGTAGTCCATGTTTCACTCCCATATAGTAGTATTGGTCTGTATATTGTTTTGTACAGTGTCATTTTCGTTTCTTTCCTTATTTGTTTATTGTTTAGTATTATTTTATTCATAGCATAGTATCTTTTGGTTGCTGCCGATATTCTGTTGTTAATTTCGTGTTCTAAGTCTCCTTTGTTATTTAAAGTGTGTCCTGGATATGTGAATGTTTCTACCTGTTCAATATCTCTGCCATTTATTTTTATCTTCATTACAACTTCTTCCTTCGCTATCACCATTATTTTTGTCTTGGCTTCTTGGCTTATTAATTTTGTTAATGTCTACTTTGACCTGCAGTTGCTCTGAGAATAATTTTCCTATGTCGTCTTCCGTTTTGTGGGCCGATTTCAGTCCTTTTATTACTAGGTTGTTTCTCTTCTTCTTTTTTTCTTCTATTTCCGCTCGATTTTCTAGCGTTTCAATTCTAGCTATTAGATCCCTTTTTACCCTACCCCATGCTTCTTCCTTTCTTACAAATTCTATTTTCATTTCTCTTATTTCCTGTTTTAATCGTCTGTGTTTTGCTCCATTTGTTTTATTATAGTTTGTAGCATTATTTATATTTTCTCCATGTTTTGTCCTACTTCGACCCCTTCTTTACTCACTATATTATTCTCCGTTTTATTATGCGATTTCTCTTCCCTTTGTCCTTGTTCCGGTGACCTTAATACCTTCTTACTCTTAGTAAATATTTTTTCGCTGTCTTGTTCCTCCACTTCTCTGTCTCGTTTGTACATAACATCTGTCTTAACGGCACTTAATTTAATATTATTATCAAAGTAACTACTTGGAACTTTTACTTGCTACGCCACTGCTACTAAGCGCCGCTGAACCCAAAACCGCCATTGTGACTCATTCCCGAGACCCCTCCGAAAAAAGGTGCGTCCGCGTTGACAGTAGAACTCATGACACGATCATCTGAAGTGAAAAAAAAAGCGTCTTCTAGTTACGACCATAAACTAGAACTTGGACGAAAGAAAAAAAATAAAGTGAAAATTGGATTTTTGGCAGACCTTTTTAGAAAAAAAACGACCAAGTGCGAGTTGTGACTAAAGGTAACTTTAGTAAGGTATCTTTTTTTTCTGGAGGACGTAGCAAGCACATTCAGTTAACTTTTTAAGCCGTTACTAGTAAACAAACAAAACTCGTCCCAATTATCATATATATAGTTAACTATTGTAGCTCTCAAAAGCTGTGTTTGTCCAAAATTCGTTGATTTATAAATTGAAAAAGCCATAGCATGAAACAAGCAACTGCCATCGCCGGGCATAAATATTACATCGTGTACGATAATGTTGTCGTTAACGGTTAAATGAACTGTAGCCATAATTTATTGAGTAAGTAAGGATATGCAGGAGTACGAAGTTATTGAATGCAAAAGAAAATTTCGTATTTCTGCCGCTCACTACAAAAGGGCCGACCTGGGCCGCACTGTTGCCAACAGGACTGATATAAAATATGCTAAACTGGTGTTCAAATTTTGCCAAAATTATGCTAATTGCTTTATAATTATGCTAAAAATTATGCTAACGTTCTTCAATTTCAAATAAAACGACATTTAATTTTAAATGTTTATTACTCAACAAAATTTGGATATATTTTATGTTTTTTTCGACTATGTTATCAAATAAAATGTTAATATCTTGGTTTTCATCGGCAGTTGATGTATATGTAGTCGTGGAAGCCTTATTATAAATCTCCTTTGTACCTATAGAGCTGACTACGTTATCGGGAACCGTGTAAGAATAGCAGCATTTCCCTGCCCTATTTAGCCCGAATCTGATGTATAAAATGGCATTTAATGTTTTTACCGACAAACGGTTGCGATGCTTGGTTTTGACTACATTCATTTGGCTGAAAACGCGTTCAACTTCCGCGTTGGAATGTGGTAGTGACAATAACGATATTGCTAGCCGAGATAAATCTTGAAAGGGGTTATTACCAGCTGCATCTTTATAAGCAATTACTGCATTCCAGAATTCTATAGTGGAAGATGTATGTTTCCATTTAATGTGCACTATGTTTCTCCATTGTGAAATGAGCCTATCTATTGTAGATGTATCGGCGCGGAATTCTTGAGCAATATCAATAATAGAAGGCTTGACTACTTTTGAAGTTTCTTCTACCGAAAATAAAGATACTTTCTCAAGTATATTAACAATAATTGGTAATCTAGAACGAAGCTCTGTTACAAGTTTCAATGTGAAATTCGGGCAACGTTGACGTAAATTATGTTCCACATCAGGTTGTAGGGTTGTAAGGTTGTATTCCCGTAATTTTGGTTCAAAAGCATATCCCATGTACGGTTTTGGATCCAAATAACTTTTTGTGTAAAAATATCGACTCTAGCAGTTGGGTTCAAGATACGCCGACTTGTAGATTGAACTAAGCCACACAAATCCTTGTAAAGTTTTGTTGGGTCAACATTGCTGCTTTCAAACAGCTTGTTCACAGCCTGAACTTTCTCTAAGACAGGTTTTAAATATAATAAATACAAATGATTTACAGGATCATTATAATGGTGTATAGTGTTTCTGCCATATAACAGTGGTTATCGCGCCTGGCAACTTCAAACAGGAGTTTCAATTCCACCCATTGTTCTAGAATACGGTTGACTGCAGGTTCAATTGATATCCATCGGGTATTGCACATCTGTGGAATTAACAATGGTTCGGAGCCTCAGTTAATTGTTTGATAGATACTTTTGTAATGTAAACGACGGTTCGACGAATGACTAAAGCAATTATAGGTTTCTCTTATAAGAAATTCAACATTACGTGGCAGAGTTTCTTCTGAGGCAACTGTAATGAATGGCACACGCAGCGAACTAAAACCAAATTATCATTACCCCGTTGTTAGTACTTGTCATCACGGTAGCGTTATCTGTGCCAATACCGATCAATTTTTTTATTTCAATGTTCAGAACAGACAATAATCCTTTAATACCATTGACTATGCTGTTTGCAGTGCCATCTTCAATCTCGACCAACCCCAAGAAGGTGGATATTATAGTTTTTAAATATCGACTGAAATATCTGATCGATACTCCCAAAATTTAGCTTACTGAAATATCTGTGGACTCATCGATCAAGAGACTGCACTCTTGTTCTTTCACATTTCACACAATTTCTTTAATAAAATGAAGCGCAAAAACATGTTTTATTATATTTGTGCATTTTGTACGATGGACTCGCAAGTCTCCACTTTTGCTATCGCCGAATTGGTGTTTACATAATTCTTGATAAATGATTGACAGCAATAATCGAACAATGTGCACACACAAACATAGCTAGTGAAGATGTCTGTTTACTTTGGGAAAATTTATTGTTCTTTGACTTTTCGCTGGTTCTATAGCTTTTTTGTGCTTTGCTGACAAAGTATGTATGTATGTATTGTTTAAGTATGTACTTTAATCAATGGACTTTTGCAATCATCTCGCACTTGCAGTACTTACAATAAGCCTTCGTCGTATCATTTTCTACAGGCTGTAACCAATCCTTGAAGTCCAGCATTTGTTCCCACTCTGACCGGTAATGCTGACTGTATATAGGCGGCATATTAACGACTATCAAGCAATTAATAATGCACGTCGAACTGTACCTACTGTGTAAACAGTATTAAACAATTACACTGGCACACAAAAAAAAAGTCAGTACATTTGACTAGACCTATCTAGTTATATGGATTTCGATGCGCTGAATCCGAATCCGATATCCGTGTGATCCGCACGCTCTCAAAATTTCAAGTAAATTAAACTCAAAATTTTGTGGTCGTAGAAGTAAATAAACTTCAGATTTGACTTCAACGCATCAAAATACAAAAGTAAAGTACTTGATCTAGTTCAACAAAAAAATCCATCTTCACAACAGCAGTTTTTGACATTTTAGTGGTTCTTCCCAATTTACTTGAAATTTGGAGGGTGTACAAACGAACGAAAGGTGGATCAAACGAACATCGGATTCTAATTCGGCGCATCTACATCCATATAACTTGATAGGTTTAGTCAAATGTACTGACCTTTTTTTGTGTGCTGGTGTTATTGATTCACGTAAAACTGTACTGTGTAAACTGTATCAAACATAAGACTGAAAATTTGGGCAGTTTATTGGTTTATTTAAATCTCAAACGTACGTACGGTTGCCAACTCTGAAAAGCACAAATACAGGACATTAGTTTTCACTGTCGTCGCTCTCTTATGAAATAAAGGACGGTTGGCAACCCTGGACGTACCCGAACTAACATATAATTATGTTATATAGGTAAACATTATATATAGGTAAACAAAATAGCCACAACTGTTATTGAAGATGATAAATGAATACTCCTAACTGAACGTTCTCTATCGGTAGCGAAACGGATCGTTTGTTTCATGGTTATACTTTTATCCAATAATTATTTTATATGCTAAAAAATATGCTATATGCTAAACAACAAACAAATATGCTAAACAATACAAAAATATGCCAAATCTAGCATAAAATATGCTAAATTGCCAACACTGCTGGGCCGACCTCCCGCCCTTGTACTTGCCCCGCGTCACCCTGCTCGTTCGCGTCTCGTTTTATCCTAAATACAAGAGGTCACTGAGTTGTTAGTTAGGTACTTAAACACGAAATTTTACTTACTTATATGATATGAAATTCTTGACGAGAGACCTATTTCAATTTCCAAGCCAAAACTAAAATATTTTAAAAGTTACCAAAAGAAAGCGAATGACGATTATAATAAATCGATTGTGATAAATCATTATTTTACTCTTACCCTTATTCAGTAACTTACATGAAGAATTAACTGAATTACGCGATTATTATTAAACTTATAAAAAGAAAACGAACAGACGATTATGATAAAACTTTATTTTAGTATTACACTTATTCACTAACTTATATTAAGATCTAACTATTTCTAGATCTAATATAAAGTAATATATAAACTATTTCTAGATCTATTTCTATACTCTTAACATTCAGTTGTTCAATTGACTGCTTTTGGGCAATTGACTACCAAAAAAATAGGAGGAGGAGGACCTAACTGTATGCAACCCATATGCTTCTGCTGCCTGACAATACCACGCAACACATTAGTGTATTTTCATAAGTTTCTAATTCGCATTTTTCTTGTAAATAAACTACATATTTACGGTTTTCTGATTTTTCCCTTTACATGTGCTCTAAGACACCGCTTCTTGCCAAATTTCATGATTCTAGGTCAACGGGAAATACCCTATAGGTTTTGATTCCCTTGTGAAATCGCAAAATATGCGACATAAACGGTCATATCTTTTGATCGCGTTGACTTACAAGTTTGATTTTTTCACAGCTGAAAGAGACCGCAGACTCGAGTATTTGATACAAATTTCAACTTGTTACCTCTACGCGTTCCTGAAAACAATGGTCTTGACAAACAGACAGACAGACGGACGGACAGACAGACAGACAGACGCACAACAAAGTGATCCTATAAGTGATCCTAAAAATTCAAATTTTGGTAAAATTTGCTCAACATTTTTTCTTTTTAGGGTTCCGTACCGAAAACGGAACCCTTATAGGATCACTTTGTTGTCCGTCTGTCTGTCTGTCTGTCTGTCTGTCTGTCTGTCTGTCTGTCTGTCTGTCTGTCTGTCAAGACCTTTTTCTCAGGAACGCGTAGAGGTAACAAGTTGAAATTTGTATCAAATACTCGAGTCTGCGGTCTCTTTCAGCTGTGAAAAAATCAAGTCAACTTGTAAGTCAACGCGATCAAAAGATATGACCGTTTATGTCGCATATTTTGCGATTTCACGAGGGAATCAAAACCTATAGGGTACTTCCCGTTGACCTAGAATCATAAAATTTGGCAAGAAGTGGTGTCTTACAGCACCTGTCAAGGGAAAAATCTGAAAACCGTAAATATGTAGTTTAATTACAAGAAAAATGCGAATTTACTATTAGAAACTTATGAAAATTCACTAATGTTGTCGTAGTGGTATTGTCAGGCTCCAGAAGCATATGGGTTGCATACAGTTAGGTCCTTTCTATGTTTATTTTGAATTTTCTTTGTTTATATTCGTTATGCATTTCATCACGTACGCTTTATTTACATAATATATACAGGGTATATATTATGTCTAAATTTTGCTTTTTTATAACCGACATGCGACATACTCAAGTCCCGTAACATCCTGTATATATTATATTTCGTCTAATTTTTCTTTATAATCTACATAATATGTTGATAATCCACATAATAATACTATACTATACAAGTTTGTACGGAACCCTCGGTGCGCGAGTCACAGCTCGCACTTGGCCGGTTTTTTTTAAAAGTTGTGATTGAAAAAAAAATAATACTTCGTCCAAGTCCTCGTGAATTGAATCTCGAAGACCTGTTTAAAATTTCATCACGATCGGTTGAATAGTTTTCGAAAACTTTTGACAACCGACTTTGAAAACACAGTTTCGAGAAAAACGCGTTTAAAGTTTTGAGTAACCCTCCTCCTCCAAGTGTTGGTGTACTTACCCATTTAGAGCGCCTCCTCTAATCCTGATTCCTTTAGGAATTTCAGGATCTGGGTGGGATTCAAGGCCTGCAGTTCCTCTGTGTTCAAGCAGTGAGCCCCAAGGTACATCTGTCTTTTGCGGAGTAATGCTCCGCAGTCTTTGAACAGATATATGGGGATTTCCTCTGCTGAGCCACAGAATCTGCATCCGTCATCCTCCTCTAGGCCTAGGGCCTTGATATGTTTCCTGTACTGCAGTGTCCCGTTAGGACTCCTGTCAGAATTCTAAGTTTGTTCCTGCTTAGTTTCTGGCAAGCTTTTGTTCTCTTCTGGTTAAAAGATCCCAGCATCACTTTGGATTGCCTTAGCCCTGGAAGTTCTTTCCAGGTCTTAATCCATTTTCCTCTTGTTTCTTTATCTAAACTTTTGTGGATGGTGTTCACACTCATACCGCAAAAAGGTTCCGGACCTATAAAGGGGCTACTAGATCCCTTGTTTGCTAGGTGATCGGCTTCTTCGTTTCCGTCTATACCAGTGTGTCATGGTACCCAGTATAGCGTTACTTTATTATCCCTGCCAAGTTTGTTCAGCTTCCCCACACAGTCCCATACTAGTTTGGATCTGATGGTGTATGAGCTAATGGCATTGATGGCTGCTTGGCTGTCTGACAGGATAGCAATTTTTTGCGGTAATTCCTGTCGAGGTTAAACTGTGCACATCTTTCGATTGTGTGTACCTCCGCTTGGAAGATACTTGGAGATGTTCCCATGGATTCGAAGTACCTGGTACGAGGTCCAAACACTCCTGCACTCTACACTCCTGCAGTACCTTCCTTTGTCTTCGAACCATCTGTATACCATTTGATGGCATTTTGCTCTATGTGGTATGCTGAGGATTCGTCGCTCCAATCGGCTTTACTACTACACATTGCTGTGTAGTTTTTCTCGAAGTGGTATTTGCATACCATTTCGTCTTTTGGTACTTCCAGCCAGGGGATCTTGGCAGCGAGGCTGTTTCGGTCTCTGCTCCCGATTATTTTACCTCTGCCCAGTCCTTCCTTGCTGAACCTTATGATCGCCGATCTGGCGGCCCTTTCCACCACAAGGTGCAGCCGAGTCAGATCCAGCAGCAGCTCCAATGCTGCTGTCGGACACGACCCCATCGCCCCCGTGATGCAGACACACGCCAGTCTTTGAATCTTCTCAAGCTGTTTCCTCATAGAGGCCAGCTTGATTCTACTTCCCCACGCAACTGCCCCTTAAGTGATTGCAGTGTCTATTCCATAGGAGTTTGCTATCTAGTCTGATTCCCAGATACCTTATCTCCTGTTGGTATTCCACTGCCTTTCCATCTATGAGTATGGGATGTAGGCAGTTTAGTTTTCTCCTTCTAGTAACTGGTATCACCGTAGTTTTGAAACCTCCCTGTGGGCACCCTCGAGTTGTGGAGATCATAATGGTGCCTTTTCCCACTTGTGCCTCCGCCGTTCGAGTTCTCAGCATTTCTCCCATCCACTTTGAGATAGTGCTGTCGATATTCCTTCTTTCGAGGGCCGCCCTGACAGCATCGTGTGAGGTGTTTTCAAAAGCTCCCTCTATATCCAAGAAGGCACATATCGCTACTTCCTTTGTCACTAGTGCTGCTTCTATTTCGTTTGTCAGCTGATACAGGGCGGTTTCTGTGGATTTCCCTGCTCTGTAAGCATGCTGACTCCTGTGTAGTGGTGTACATACCAGCACTATAGTCCCAATGTAATTATCAATCACCTTCTCCATTGTCTTTAACATAAAAGATGTTACACTAATAGGTCTAAATGACTTCGGTTGAGTGGTGTCTTTCTTCCCCACCTTCGGTATATATACCACCTTAGCCCTTCTCCATAGCTCCGTTATATAGCCGAGCGCTAAACTACTTTTAAAGATATTTAGAAGATACGGCATTAGTTCTCTCTCTCCCTTTTGTAGGAAGGTAGTAACTAGTCCGTCCACACCTGGGGCCTTAAAAGGCTGGAAAGCGCCGATAGCCCATCTGATTCGGGTTTACGTACAGATGGACGCTGCCCTCCTCTAGTCGGCCCGACTTGGTTTCCGTGTTTGCATCAAGCCCTCGGTCTCTCCGTATCCTCTACATCCCGGAAAACGGGTTCCTAGTAGGCGGAGAGCTCTTTGCTCTTCTTCCTCCGTGAAGATCCCATCCGGTTTCTTGAGAGTGGTTGTCAATTCCACTCTATCATTCGCTAGTGCTTTATGCAGTCTAGCTGCCACCGGCGTGAATTCTATGTTTTCACAGAAGGTCATAAAGTTTTCCCTTTTTGCCCTTCTGATCTCTTTGTTGTAGGTGGTAAGCACCTCGGAGTATTCTAACCAATTTCCGAATTGCTTGGCTTTGTTGAAAATTTTAAAGCCTACGTACTTTTGCTCTTAATGTAGACAAATTTTTGTTACACCATTTTTCGTCCTTGCTGCTCCTTCACGGTTTTTACCGGGTAGCTGGATTCAAATGCCGTGGTGATTGCTACATTTATTTCTCCTACAGCCTGCTCCAGCACGGTGTAGTGTTTGATACTAACCCGCACTGTCACCTGCTCCAGGTTTTCTTTTAGTTGGGAACTAAACATAGGCCACACAGTTTGTCTGGGGTTTCGAATGTGGGTGTTTTCCTCACTCGCTCCTTCCAGCTCAAACTCTATGATCCTATGATCTGACATTGAGGGCTCACTTGAAACCCTCCACTTTTTAATTAGTTTACTTATGTTAGCGCTACCAACCGTAATATCCAGTACCTCATTTCTGACTTTAGTGACAAATGTTTGTGTGTTCCCAACGTTTTACACAATTAAGTTTTCTTTAATGAGGTATTCTAAAAGGTACTCACCTCTCTTATTTGTGTCCTTGCTGCCCCACATCTCATTGTGTGCGTTCGCGTCACATCCCAGGATGAGTGGCAGCCTTCTCCTAATACAGTGTTCCACCAGCTTTTGTACTTCAATGGGTGGTATGCTGTTACCATCGCCAGGGAAGTATGCTGATGCGATCACTATTTCGCGGTGGAGACCCTCGGTCTTGATGAGGGCCTGAATCGGAACTAAATCCCGCATTAAAAATTCTGAAAACATAAGTTTTGCCCTTCCTTACCATAATGCAAGTTCTAGGGGAGACCTCACGGCTGTCCCATACCAACTTACATTCCCTGTTGCTTAGGCCTCTGATCTTACCTCCGTAGGTCCAGGGTTCTTGAAGCAGCGCTAGCCCTAGGTTCTGCTTAGTGAACATCCTAGCCATCACAGCTGAAGCTGCTTTGGCATGACGAATGTTCACTTGGGCTATTTTGGTGCGCCTTCTGGTCATTCTTGTTTTGTGACAGGAGGCGGCTAGTCCTCCTCTGTCCCTGCAAGAACATCTACCTCTGCCTCCGTAGACATGGCTGGACTGCTCACGTCTACGAGTGTGAAGTCAAGGTCGTCTTCCCAGGAATCCGGGCTGACTTCCTTGTTCTCTGTGTCGGTTAGGTCCCGCACACAAGGATTGTTTTTACTTTTGGAATTCATATAAATCCCACGAGTGGCAAGGGAACTAAAGGTCCGCCACGTCAGAGCCCCGCTTGACATGGTAAGGCTTGATACCCTCTGAGGTCGCCAGGTATCAGAGGGGCTCCGTTAGCGATGGCCGGTTGCCCTTGGCCACCAACCAGTCCTTTCGGCACGGGTCGCATGACACCTTGGATTGAGGGTTTTGAAGTTCTTGGTTGTTCGCTCTCCGCTGACCGCTCCGACCGGAGTTGTACTCTGGTCGGTAACGTCTAACGGTTTGTTGCGAAATTAAGCCCTCACTCCACGACAGGGTGACTTCCAGAGTGAGGGCAGCGACCAATGCAGCAATATTAATGATCTTTGAACCAGCAGGAAGTATTTTTGGAATAACTTTCCAGATTAACTGGTTCAAGCTTTCATTACTATTTTGTGTGAAACCACTAACACACCGCTGCAGAAGCTCATCTTTACTGAGATTCAAACAGTCAAAACATCATTTGGTAATGGAGTATAATCATGTTTGAATGATGAAAGACTGTTCGTAGCTGATGCTCGCTGCCAAGCGCACCAGGAATCTGGACCTTTCGGGCAATTGCCGTGCTGGGAATTTGTGTCTATAGAACCTAAGTTATAATACGTAGCCCATATAGCGATCTTTCATTTTTTCCGCTGACTCACAATTTCTTCCTATTGCTAAACCATAAGAAAAAGTTAATTTGTCAATTAATTTACCAGTAAGTTTACCTTTGCCAGAAAGTTTTTTTTTTAGTTTTTTTACTGTTCACTATCTTTTCCTCAACTGTTTTATTGACTAAATCACCTAAACGGGTTTTTTGTTAATAAGAAAATATTCACAGTAAGGTTGGGCTTTGAGAATACCAGAGTATGTTTTTGAATCCCCATCTCCTATATAGTTTACGTACCTCAGGCCATATTTTACAATAGAGCCTTTAAACATTTCAACAACCGAAGATACCTCCATGTTCCCAGATGCTACAGTGTGATTGGCGCTGCATTGATTTTTTGTGATATGTTCTTCTTTCTACTCCTCATACTCTGCCGTGTTCGATTTTTTTTTCCAAGCTCACATAATTTACAGTAAGAGTTTTTTACAAGCACATCCAAGACTTTTCCCGAATAATATCCGATTAGTGAACTCACACCATATAGTGATGCGAAGCCACGCTTCTTCCAGGTACCGTCACCGGAAAAACTCACATCTGTCGTATCTTCAACGCCGTTTTCAAAGCTTGTTAATTGCTTTTCTTGTTTAGCAGCAGAGGATAATAGTGTTTGAGCAATTGTTCCGATACACTCATGTATTTTATCAATATAAAAATCGTATGTTGATTGATTTTAAAATGAACTGCTTAGATCCATCAAGCCGCAAAATTTCTTGCATCCGGCAAGCCCCAAGCCCAATATTCGCATAACAAAAATGAACCGGCGATTTAGTTCATACATTTTTCCGATTTGTTTACATGATAAAATATATTTCGGATTACATCGTTCACATGCTGAATCCCAGACCGAATTTCGAGTATTGTTTAAAATCTAACTTTCCATTACACAATTTTTCTTCATCTTTATTTTTAATAATGTTACAACACCGCACAAAAGACGAGAGTGTTGAAAAAACTAAGGCAAAGTCCATAATTGAATATTGGAGCGTGTTTTACTTTGGCACGTGCTCTTTATCGTCACCTTTTAATTCTTTTGCCGACCTGCTCGTGAAGGAATTATCATCAATTTCCGGATTTTTAGGATTGAATGATTGTCTCCTTTTCCTTGGTCTATCTTTTCTACGCGACCCGTCCGCTAACAGAGTTCTCGAAACTTTAGGCATTGGGGGTGATCGGTGTTAGGAATAAATTTATCACTCACGTTTTGTGATAAGAGGAAATATATTTACTATAAGTAAATAACACTAAACAACACTATAACAATGATTTCGCGAAGCTGCAACTTACTATAAACTTATTGGCGTGACTGCGGCTCGGGTGAACTGGGTGAACTGTTCCAGTGAACTGTTTGGATCGAACTGTTGTGATAAACTGAACTGTTGCAGTGAACTCGGTGAACGAACTGAGTGTATCGAACTTGGTGAACGAACTGAATGATTGTGTTTCGGTGGTGAGCGTATTTAAATGGTTCTTCAGTTATCTGGACCAGTTTTATTGGGGATTGTTTTTCTTCTCTGCTGTCTTAAACTAATCTAATTCTGAGGCTTGTATCGTTAGAAAATTGTAATACTAATCCTACCATAAAACACAAATATTAAATCTTTTAGAGATTTTTCGTAGATTATAATCAATCCTATCATAAAACACAAATATTAAATCTTTTAGCATTTATTCGTCGATTACTGTAAATGACCCTTTTATAAAATATTCCACGAAATTTTTCTGAAAAACCGTTCGGGTGATTACAGTATTAACCCTATAATAAAACAGATTAAATATTATTAGAAATTGGGTAGAATAGCCACGACCCTATCGTAAAACTAATTTCTTTAAAAAGCCTTCTTCGGAAAGGCCCGTTGCCGCTACATCACTTTTTAATAAATTTTACAACAGACACTTTAGATAACCTCAAATAAACCTCGTGATTCAAGAAATAATCACCAACTGAAGTAGAACTAGTTGCCCTTAGAAAGTGAAAGCAATGGACAATAAAGACAGACAAACAATAGACGAGCAGCTGCTCCGATACACCTGCGGCGCGCTGAGCCTATCTAACTTTGAGCACGCAGCTTCCCAGGGTTGTATCTCCGAAACTTTTATTCGGATCGACTTGAAAATTATGGATAATATTCTCGAGATGTTGTAGAAATTAATAAGACAATAAAAAAAATCGATATTTTGAAGCTCAATATCTCTCAATAAGCTCTCATATACGCGGCACTCAGCTACGCCATAACGCGCGATGAAATGTATCGTCGCTGCTATGTATTCTCATATATGCGATACTCAGCTACGCGACTTTTTGCTCTAAGTGTCAACTCTGCAGTTTCTCTACATTTCAGGTTAAGTTATCTTTTCAAAATGTCAAGTTCCGATGATGAATTTTTCTTCGTAGCCATGTGTTATGGAAATGAGAAATTAAAAAAAAGGAAAGGAAACGAAAATATTGGGTGCATCGGATCTTGAGAATAAGACTAATAAAAGGATAATTCCATACTTTCTTCAAACAATTGGAAGAGGATGAATTGAAATTCTACTAATACTCTGATTTTAAAGAAATTTCTTACCAAATTAAATCTTTCCTTTGCTGATTACTGTAATTTTTATTTTGTATGTCATACAGTTCAACATAATCAGCCACAGGAGCGATCAATTCCTATGCTTTTTCGTCGTTCATTCCACTCATTTTCAAACATACGCCATTTTTTATACAATCCGTCATTAAAATCATAAACAAAACTGGTCAAGCGTCATGCGACGTCGAGCGACAAAACGTAAAAGAATGCTCACGAAATAATCCCAGCGACATAGCGCAGCATAGTGACTTGTATCAGCTGTCGCGTAGCCATAGTGAGAACATGCCCATTTAAAACAATGTAATCATAATTTGACAGGCGATGTCGCACGACGTCGCGTACCTGAGTGTCGCGCATATGGGAATCGACCTTTACGTTAGTCGCCGTGTTACGTTATACGCTTTTCTCTTTCTCTCAGTGTATATTTCCATAATGCGTGCTTTATCTCTCTCTCTCTCTTTCGCAGAATGACAGACGAGCGTGGTCGGTTTATAACCTTAAAACTAGACACGAACAAAAAATGTTCAAACGTATTAGTTTTTTGTTTTAAATCATAGGAAAGTTATATTATTTATATTATACCCATTATTTGAATATGTTTTGGAAATCGAAACTCAAGAAAGAATACAGAAGACTTAAAAAAAATAAGTTATTAAATATAAAACATTCATACAAGACCTGTTCAAAATTATCACGTGTGTCACATTATTATTTCTATTCAATTGGAATGAATAGAAATAATAATAATAATGAATAAATAATGGAGTGTATCAAATCCAAGTCGCGTTGTACAGTGGTAGCCACCGGCGATTGATCAGCGTTTGTTGACTCAGTGAGTGCGGGTGTAACACATGCTTTAGAAACTGACTATCCCTGATTCTCAGAAACTCAGTGAGTGACCACTGGACACCAATGCTTACAAGCAATCATGACTCGTGCAAGTAATAACAGCAATAGCCCAGGTGGTAACCTATTCACCCGTCAACAGGCGGCAACCGGGCACTCGGATTCTGAGGGACCCGGACTTCTATGACTACAGAGAAAGTCGGAGTTCTCTGGAAAACTCCCACACAAGACGCTAATGCACATAGGTACCTTTTACATCAACTCTCTCATACAGCTTGGAAAGCTGCAGAACATAGTGACAGAACTCGATAGGCAGGAGATACTGATCCTTGCACTGCTAGAGACATGTATCACAAACTAGGCAAGTAACCGCATCTTTAAGAGCAAAACTGAATGGCGAGTTGCCACAGGCGCTCCACTGTTGGGGATGGCCTTCATGGTCCATAAGACCATACTCGAATCCATCAGGGAAGTCACACCAGTAAACAACCGACTGATGATCATGCGCGTTCAGTGTAATACACACTGATCAACGCATACGCCCCCACTAACCACAGCAACAAGAAAGACCCCCAGTCCACCGATGTAGATTGTAGATAAGGTGGTGACGACTTGTACTGCGACCTTTATAGATCTATTGTACCCCACCCTCCTCCTCCAAGTGTTGGTGTACTTACCCATTTAGGGCGCTTCCTCTAATCCAAATTCCTTTAGGAATTTCAGGATCTGGGTGGGATTCAAGGCCTGCAGCTCCTCTGTGTTCAAGCAGTGAGCCCCAAGCTACATCTGTGTCTTGCGGAGTAATGCTCCGCAGTCTTTGAACAGATGTATGGGGGTTTCCTCTGCTGAGCCACAGAATCTGCATCCGTCATCCTCCTCTAGGCCTAGGGCCTTGAGATGTTTTTTAAGTCTGTAGTGTCCCGTCAGGACTCCTGTCAGAATTCTAAGCTTGTTCCTGCTTAGTTTCAGGCAAGCTTTTGTTCTCTTCTGGTTAAAAGATCCCAGCATCACTTTGGATTGCCTTAGCCCTGGAAGTTCTTTCCAGGTTTTCATCCATTTTCCTCTTGTTTCTTTATCTAAACTTTTGTGGATGGTGTTCACACTCATGCCGCAAAAGGGTTCCGGACCTATAAAGGGGCTACTGTATCCCTTGTTTGCTAGGTGATCGGCTTCTTCGTTTCCGTCTATACCAGTGTGTCCTGGTACCCAGTATAGCGTTACTTTATTATCCCAGCTAAGCTTGTTCAGCTTCCCCACACAGTCCCATACCAGTTAGGATCTGATGGTGTATGAGCTAATGGCCATATTGGCTGCTCGGCTGTCTGACAGCATAGCAATTCGTTTTTTGCGATAATTCCTGTCGAGGTTAAACTGTGCACATCTTTCGATTGCGTGTACCTCTGCTTGGAAGATACTTGGGGATGTTCCCATGAATTCGAAGTACCTGGTACGAGGTCCAAACACCCCTGCACCAGTACCTCCCTTTGTCTTCGAACCATCTGTATACCACTTGATGGCATTTTGCTCTATGTGGTATGCTGAGGATTCGTCGCTCCAATCGGCTTTACTACTACACATTGCTGTGTAGTTTTTATCGAAATGGTATTTGCAGCGAGGCTGTTTCGGTCTCTGCTCCGGATTATTTTACCTCTGCCAATTCCTTCCTTGCTGAACCTTATGATCGCCGATCTGGCGGATCTTTCCACCACAAGGTGCAGCGGAGTCAGATCCAACAGCAGCTCCAATGCTGCTGTCGGACACGACCCCATCGCCTGCGTGATGCAGACACACGCCAGTCTTTGAATCTTCTCAAGCTGTTTCCTCATAGAGGCCAGCTTGATTCTACTTCCCCACGCAACTGCCCCATAAGTGATTGCAGGTCTCACTGTCATGATGAACACCATCGCAGGATAGTGGGGTTACAACCCCACGTTTTTCCTGCCAGATTTCTGCACACCATTAGGGCGCGTTTGGCTTTACCTACCGCTGCCTCAGCATGTCTATTCCATAGGAGTTTGCTATCTAGTATGATACCCAGATACCTTATCTCCTGTTGGTATTCTACTGCCTTCCCATCTATGAGTATGGGATGTAGGCAGTTTAGTTTTCTCCTTCTAGTAAATGGTATCACCGTGGTTTTGCTCGGATAGAGTTTCAGTCCCACTGTTTGACACCATCTACTAGTTAAATTGAGGCCTCTCTGAACAATTTCACAGAGCGTTCCCTCAAATTTCCCTCTAGCCAGTATGACTATGTCATTGGCGTAACCTTGACATTTGATGTCTAGGTCGTTTAGCCTAACCAGTAGTTCATCAACTACCAGGCTCCACATTAGCGGTGATAGTACACCTCCCTGTGGGAACCCTCGATTTGTGGATATCTTAATGGTGTCTTTTCCCACGTGTGCCTCCGCCGTTCTAGTTCTCAGCAATTCTACCATCCACTTTGAGATAGTGCTGTCGATATTCCTTCTTTCGAGGGCCGCCCTGTCAGCTTCGTGTGAGGTGTTTACAAAAGCTCCCTCTATATCCAAGAAGGCACATATCGCTACTTCCTTTGTCACTAGTGCTGCTTCTATTTCGTTTGTCAGCTGATACAGGGCGGTTTCTGTGGATTTCCCTGCTCTGTAAGCATGCTGACTCCTGTGTAGTGGTGTACCTACCAGCACTATAGTCCTAAGGTAATTATCAATCACCTTCTCCATTGTCTTTAACATAAAAGATGTTAGACTAATAGGTCTAAATGATTTCGGTTGAGTGGTGTCTTTCTTCCCCACCTTCGGTATATATACCACCTTAGCCCTTCTCCATAGCTCCGTTATATAGCCGAGCGCTAAACTACTTTTAAAGATATTTAGAAGATACGGCATTAGTTCTCTCTCTCCCTTTTGTAGGAAGGTAGGAACTAGTCCGTCCACACCTGGGGCATTAAAAGGCTGGAAAGTGCCGATAGCCCATCTGATTCGGTTTTCCGTACAGATGGACGCTGCCCTCCTCCAGTCGGCCCGACTTGGTTTCTGTGGTTGCATCAAGCCCTCGGTCTCCCCGTATCCTCTACATCCCGGAAAATGGGTTTCTAGTAGGAGGAGAGCTCTTTGCTCTTCTTCCTCGGTGAAGATCCCATCCGGTTTCCTGAGAGTGGTTGTCACTTCCACTCTATCCTTCGCTAGTGCTTTGTGCAGTCTAGCTGCCACCGGCGCGGATTCTATGTTTTCACAGAAGGTCCTAAAGTTTTCCCTTTTTGCCCTTCTGATCTCTTTGTTGTAGGTGGTAAGCACCTCGGAGTATTCTAACCAATTTCCGTATAGCTTGGCTTTGTTGAAAATTCTAAAGCCTACGTACTTCTGCTCTTAATGTAGACAAATTTTTGTTCCACTATTTTTCGTACTTGCTGCTCCTTCACGGTTTTTACCGGGTAGCTGGATTCAAATGCCGTGGTGATTGCTACATTTATATCTCCTACAGCCTGCTCCAGCACGGTGTAGTGTTTGATACTACCCCGCACTGTCACCTGCTCCAGGTTTTCTTTTAGTTGGGAACTAAACATAGGCCACACAGTTTGTCTGGGGTTTCGAATAGGGGTGTTTTCCTCACTCGCTCCTTCCAGCTCAAACTCTATGATCCTATGATCTGACATTGAGGGCTCACTTGAAACCCTCCACTTTTTAATTAGTTTACTTACGTTAGCGCTACCTACCGTAATATCCAGTACCTCATTTCTGACTTTAGTGACAAATGTTGGTGTGTTCCCAACGTTGTACAAAATTAAGTTTTCTTTAATGAGGTATTCTAGAAGGTACTCACCTCTCTTATTAGCGTCCGTGCTGCCCCACATCTCATTGTGTGCGTTCGCGTCACATCCCAGGATGAGTGGCAGCCTTCTCCTAATACAGTGTTCCACCAGCTTTTGTACTTCAATGGGTGGTATGCTGTTACCATCGCCAGGGAAGTATGCTGATGCGATCACCACTTCGCGGTGGAGACCCTCGGTCCTGATGAGGACCTGAATCGGAACTAAATCCCGCGTTAAAAATTCTGAAAGACATAAGTAATTTATGCCCTTCCTTACTATAATGCAAGTTCTAGGGGAGACCTCACGGCTGTCCCATACCAATTTACATTCCCTGTTGCTTCGGCCTCCGTAGGTCCAGGGTTCTTTAAGCAGCGCTAGCCCTAGGTGCTGCTTAGTGAACATCCTAGCCATCACAGCAGGAGCTGCTTTGGCATGACGAATGTTCACTTGGGCTATTTTGGTGCTCGTGCTGGTCATTCTTGTTTTGTGACAGGAGGCGGCAAGTCCTCCTCTGTTCCTACAAGAACATCTACCTCGGCCTCCGTAAACATGGCTGGACTGCTCATGTCTACGAGTGTGAGGTCAAGGTCGTCTTCCCAGGAATCCGGGCTGATTTCCTTGTTCACTGTGTCGGTTAAGTCCCGCACACATGGATTATTTTTACTTTTGGAATTCATATAAATCCCACGAGTGGCAAGGGAACTAAGGGTCCGCCACGTCAGAGCCCCGCTTGACATGGTAAGGCTTGATACCCTCTGAGGTCGCCAGGTATCATAGGGGCTCCGTTAGCGATGGCCGGTTGCCCTTGGCCACCAACTAGTCCTTTGGGCACGGGTCGCATGACCCCTTGGATTAAGGGTTTGGAAGTTCTTGGTTGTTCGCTCTCCGCTGACCGCTCCGACCGGAGTTGTACTCTGGTCGGTAACGTCTAACGGTTTGTTGCGAAACTAAGCCCTCACACCACGACAAGGTGACTTCCAGAGTGAGGGACA
This sequence comes from Phosphuga atrata, assembly GCA_944588485.1. Lineage (NCBI taxonomy): Eukaryota > Metazoa > Arthropoda > Insecta > Coleoptera > Silphidae > Phosphuga > Phosphuga atrata. The sequence goes on from OX155902.1 coordinate 48,656,066, forward strand.
GTCCACCGATAAACTCTGGTCAACCCTCAAGAAAGTATTATCCAAAGTCCCCAAGGATGACATCAACTTCTCCTGGGCGATTTCAATGCACAGATCGGCAGAGAAAAAATGCACAGGAAAACAATATTAAATTATCCCAACACGTATATCGTATAATAATAAATTCACCAACAAAAATGGCACACGGCTCATAGAACTTTGTCAGCAGCACAGCCTCAAGCTCATGTCGTCATGTCTTAGAAAACAGCCCAGAAAACAGAAAACCTAGCGTTCATCAGTCCAGCAGTTAGGCGAGTTCCAAATTGACCATGTGGCAATCTCGTACCCAGTAAAAAAAGAGCTCCATGACGTACAGGTACGCAGGGAGCCAACATTGACCACTACCTTACTCGTGTCAATGTCAAGTTTACCCACAAGAGAACTTTCTGTAAGGAAACTCCCTTACTGCAATTCGACACGAATATGATCGGTGACTCTGGAGTGAAAGAAGCTTGGGAAAAAGAGCATACAAATGACTGGCAAAATGTCCGCCGAAAAATCACAGAAAAAGCACAAGCCCTTGTTCTTCGGAAGAAGAACACCAAGCACCCATGGTGAGACACTGTTTGTGAGAATACACTCGTCACTAGGAATTTGGCTCACCAGAAATACAGTAACAAGTCCCCAGAAAATTTACAGGTGTTCAACGAAACACGTAAGACAACAGCAAGAATTATCAGACAATCCAACAGGAGTTTCCTGAAGGAACAGCTGACTCTATAGAGGACTACAACTCCCGCAACTAAAACGCAAGAGGCTTCTACAGGACGTTTGCAGGGCACATTCGAGGATACACACCGCCAAACCTCTGCTTCAGAAAAAGTCATGAAAAATTGGCACTGGCGAATAAGGAGAACCCCATGGTTCTGGCACAATACTTCTCAGAACTTCTCAACAACTTTGAACCCAGAAAGTATCAGTTGTAGTTACTCTCATTTCTTTTTGTTGGTCTTTTTCCCAAGACTTTTGTATACTAATATAAACGATAGTTGAGACCTTTACTATGTGGTAATCCATATTAATAATAAAAAGACGAAATTACTATGTTTTTTACCACAAAAACTTTATTTGTTTACACAAACAGTTCACGACTTAAGTTTCGACATATTAGGGTCATTAATTTAAAAATTGTAATCACAAGTTCCCCGAAATTAATAAATTAAAAATGTTACACAACTGTACCAAAGGCACCAAGCTTAATCTGTTAGAAGCGGCCGAAATTCGCAAAACACAAGGTAATCCTGTCGTTCAACTATTGAACGAGCAAAAGGATTTACCGCAATACAAATCAACACTTTAAATCCATGTAAATTATAGGTAATACCTAATAAGTCGAAACTTAAGTCGTGAACTGTTTGTGTAAACAAATAAAGTTTTTGTGGTAAAAAACATAGTAATTTCGTTTTTTTATTATTAATATGGATTACCACATAGTAAAGGTCTCAACCATCGTTTATATTAAATCAGCCTGTACATGCATTGCAGACCCGAATATACAACCAACTAAAGAAAAAGTACAGAGAGAGGCACATCCCAAGACATCTGGTTTAATTCGAAATGTCTACGAGAAAACCTCATCTCGAGTTATATCAAAATCAGAACCCAGTCCACCACCCCAGCAGCAAGAACAACCGTCCATGCAGCCCAACTCGCGTGGTTAAGAACCGAAATAAAAAACCTTCATCGGAGGAGAGATGCCCTACAACATTATCTCAAGGTATTGCATTCGGAACTAGCATTTAAACTTCACCCAATAGAATTTCGTGTTTTTGATGATTTTGTTAGAGAAAATGTAAGTAAAGTCATATATAGAAAATATAATATTCAAAAGAAAAAGTTAGATAACATTAGAAAAAAGCAAACAAAACCCATAACAAAAATCAAAACACCCAAAAATCCAGTAAATTCAGCAACGTCATTAAACTCAGTACATTCGGGAAACTCATAAAATTCAGAAAAGTCAGTAATTTCAACATTAACCTTCACTAACCTTTCGGATACTACATTCAGTGCATCAGAGAGAGTGAAAGCAGACGGACGTGTGAGCGCGAGTACAGTGTTATCGGTCAGTGAGCTAAAATTAGAATAGATAAAATATAAAAATTCGCGCAAAAAACGCTCTATAGGTGTACGCGATTGCTATTTACCCTCGTGTAAATAGCTATCAATATATAACAATGTCCAACAAAAGGACTGCAAGGCATCTCTTACCACCACTTATTAACACACAAAAAAGATCAATGGCCCCAGAGCCAAATAACTGTGACAACACAAAATAGATTCGACCCGCTAAATGATATACCAACAACTTCTTCCACACAAACGAATGAAAGTATTAGTAACACTCCACCAAAGAAATTATCGATTCCACCAATCTTCTTACACGAAGCAGACAATTATGAAGAAGTCAGAAGCGATATTTTAAAAAACATTGAAGGAGAATTTACAACAACTATCTTCCTACGAATTAACGTATCAACAGAAGACAACTACCGCAAACTATCAAAATATTATAATGAAAATAATATCAGGTACCACACATTCCAAAACCCAAATGGTAAGCCTTTATTAGTCATTATTAGAGATATTCCAATCTCAATCGCAACTGCAGACATCCGCGAGGAACTGGAAGCTCTAAAATTACCAGTTAAGACAGTTACGCGACTCTTCAATAAAGAGAAAAAACCAATTCCACTCTGTGATGTAGAGCTAACGTCAAACGAAGAAGCAAATGACATTCTCAAAGTCAACAGAATATTAAATGCGGTAGTTAAGGTAGAACCGCGCCGTAAACCAAAAAGCATTCTACAATGTCATAACTGCCAAAGATTTGGCCACACAAAAAACTACTGTTTATTGGAGCCAAGGTGCCTCAAGTGCCCAGGAAATCACTCATACAAGGTTTGTAAAAAAACCCTAAAGATCCAGTAATTTGTGTTAACTGCTCAGAAAACAAACCAGCTAATTATAGGGGCTGTAAATACTATACATCACTCTACGAAAAACAAAACCATTCGAGAAACACAAACCACCACACAAGGTCAATACATATAATCAGAGAGAGCAGAAATAACATAACGAACAACCAACAGCATAGTAGAACCTTTGCCGATGCCGCCGGTGGAACCCGGGTACCACAACAAGCTGCAGAGAATGATTATTCTAACCCAACACCTACTTCCAACACCCATTACCCTTATCCAATTTTTAATAGACCTTATAACCCCCTTTATTTCTCAAATCAAACAATTTATTACAACCCATCTTCTTCCCAGCCTCCACAATGGCCCATAGAAGCAATTTCCTTCAAAATATAACAATCCTTAACTGGAACACAGATGGCTTAAATAGACAGAGATCCATATGTATAGCCTTTTTAGCCCGATATAACATTGACATCGCATGCGTAAGTGAAACACATTTCAAAGGTATTCATGACACATCCACCCACACAAGTCGAAAACCGCACGAACGACCTGGAAACTATTACTGACAACTCCGAAATCAATTATACAACACCCACCGAAATTAAGAGCATTATTAAAGATCTGCCAAACAAAAAGCTCCCGGACACGACCTTATTCCAAATCTAGTACTAAAACACCTTACCGACAAAGCTATAACACACATATCCAATATACTCAACGCGAGCTTTAGAGAAGGCTATTTTCCAAAAAACTGGAAACATGCACATGTTCTCATGTTTCACAAACCTGGCAAAGAAAAGCAAAAAGTGGAAAGCTATAGACCTATAAGCCTCCTGCCGACTATATCTAAGATGATGGAAATAACGATCTTTCAGAGAATTAATGAATTCCTGGAAGAGAATAACACCTTGCTACCCTTCCAGTTTGGATTCAGGAAATCACACTCAACGTACCATCAACTGCTTCGCCTAACTGAAACTATCGAGAAAGGATTTGAGGACAAGAAATACAACATTGTGGCATTTATAGACGTAGCTTAGGCATTCGATCGAGTGTGGATTGACGGCCTAAAATTCAAGCTTCAACAGCTAAATCTACCAAGCTACCTACTAAAATTACTATATTCCTTTCTCACAGACAGAACCTTCGCAGTAAAAATCCACGAGCAACTATCAGATGCCAGAACCATTGAAGCAGGGGTTCCACAAGGAAGCATTCTTGGCCCAACTTTATTTAATATATACATGCACGATATCCCCGTTCCTTCTCAAGCGCTACTCTCAATGTATGCTGATGACACAGCTTTTATAACCCAACAACACGACCTTCACGTCGCAGCAGAACAACTCCAATTAGCTTTGAACTTCATCAACGACTAGTTTTCTCAATGGCGCGTAAAAATAAACTGTACCAAAAGTGAGATAAAAGTATTCACTCTACGACGGATAAAAAACCTACCGCCAATCGAATTAGGAGGAAATGTAATAAGATATAACCAAGAAGCTGTAAAGTACCTGGGTGTGCACCTAGATACTCGTCTAACATGGAGCCTTCATGTAAATAAAAAGATCAACGAAGCATACGCCAGACTGTCTCAATTATACTCTCTAATAAATAGAAAAACAGCCCTAGAACAAAAAACTTCTTTACTCCTCTATAAATCCCTTATAAGACCCTTAATAACATACGCATGCCCCATTTGGTGCACCACATCAAAAACCAATTTAAAAAAACTGCAGACAGTTCAGAATAAAACTCCACGAATAATCCTTGGTTTATCAGAAATGCCCCTTGGTTTATCAGAAACAAGCAGATACATCAGGAATTAAATGTACCCACCGTCAAGGAGTATATTACAAAAACAACTGTAAATTTTCTTCAAAAAATCCACCAATGCCCCAGTGCCATTTTCTACCTACTCGGACAACGTAACATCCACACCAGACTCAAAAGAAAACTCCCACAGGACATCACCGATCCTGACTCAGAAAACAGCGAAAGTGATTAAACAGTGATAGTGATTTAAATAGTGACAAATTACCAAAATTAGAACTCTCAACGGACAAAGCCGGCTTACGCTAAGTACCAAAAGTCAAAATAATTAATTGTTAACACTACTGTGAATGACAGATTAATTCTGTCGAACCAGACAGATTAAACCTGTCTACTTGTATAGCATAGTATTATTATGTAGATTATCAACATATTATGTAGATTATAAAGAAAAATTAGACGAAATATAATATATACAGGATGTTACGGGACTTGAGTATGTCGCATGTCGGTTATAAAAAAGCAAAATTTAGACATAATTTATACCCTGTATATATTATGTATATAAAGCGTACGTGATGAAATGCATAACGAATATAAACAAAGAAAATTCAGAATAAACAGCTTGGCGCCAACACATACTTTTTAACCTTCGGACCTAACTGTATGCAACCCATATGCTTCTGGAGCCTGACAATACTACTACGACAACATTAGTGAATTTTCATAAGTTTCTAATAGTAAATTCGCATTTTTCTTGTAATTAAACTACATATTTACGGTTTTCAGATTTTTCCCTTGACATGTGCTGTAAGACACCGCTTCTTGCCAAATTTCATGATTCTAGGTCAACGGGAAGTACCCTATAGGTTTTGATTCCCTTGTGAAATCGCAAAATATGCGACATAAATGGTCATATATTTTAATCGCGTTGACTTACAAGTTTGATTTTTTCACAGCTGAAAGAGACCGCAGACCCGAGTATTTGATACAAATTTCAACTTGTTACCTCTACGCGTTTCTGAGAAAAAGGTCTTGACAGACAGACAGACGGACAAACAGACAGACAGACAGATAGACAGACGGACAACAAAGTGATCCTATAAGGGTTCCGTTTTCGGTACGGAACCCTAAAAAGTGCATCAGAACAATCCTTTTTATCCCATAATCCGAATTACAGCCCTTATGTTAAAAACAGAGCCGAAAAAACTATAATAGTAGCAGAATCAGAAATCGAGTTAAGAAAAATTAAAAAACCCCTCCTTCCGCAAGCACTAATTTCAAAAATTATAAAATCATATAACCAACATTCCCCAGGAGAGCTTTCAATTATAAAATCAATCAAGTCTAAAATTTCAAATAATGAACTAACGGTCACAAAAGCAGACAAATCTATTTCAATAGTCATTTAAAAAAATAGTAAATATTATAACAAAGTAAATACGTTTATCACAACCGAAAATTTAATACTTTTAAAAAGAGACCCAACAAAGTCATATCAATACAAAATTAGAGACTTGTTAGAAAACACACATAATTTTTTCTAAATCCGAGAAATATCAAATTATAAATATGAACCCCCGTGCTCCAAGACTGTACGGCTTAATTAAAACTCACAAACCAGATCTCCCTATTAGACCGGTAGTGTCATATATTAATAGTCCATCACGAACTCTAGCAATAAAATTAAATTTTCTGTTGAAAAAATACACAAATTTGACTGCGAAATACTCTATAAAAAATTCACTTCTCCTATCCCAACAGTTACAATCAATAACCACCCCAAAAAACTCCAGACTAGTATCGTTTGACGTCACGAGTATGTTTTTCAAATATTGCAACAAATGAATGCCTTAACATTATTCAGCATATGCTAGATAAAACAGTAAAAGACCCCACTACACACTCAGAACTTTATACTGCCATTGAAAGGTGTCTAACTCAAAATTATTTTCAATTTAACAATCAGTTTTATCAACAAACGGCGGTTTTAGCAATGGGTTCCCCTTTAAGCCCCTTACTAGCAGATATATTCATGTCAATTATCTAAGAAAAAATATTCAATTTAGACTTTACCAAAAAACATATCATTTTGATATCGATACGTGGATGATGAAATTGCATGTTTTAGCGGCACATGACGTCAACTCAATTCCTAAATAAAATTAACAGCATACACCCCGAAATTAAATTTACACTAGAAACAGAGAAAAATAATCAAATTAATTTCTTAGACTTAACCCTAATTCACTTCAATAACAAAATAGAATTCAATATATTCATAAAACCGACCAACGTCAATTCTACAATTTCCTTCAAATCCAACCATCCCTTGTCACATAAGCTAGCAGCCTATCAGTCTATGGCACATAGAGCGTTTTCAATTCCATTGTCACATCCAAATCTTAATACAGAACTGAATGAAATTATATCCATAGGAAATAAGAATGGCTTCCCAGTCAGTCTTATACAAAATATGATCAATAAGAAACGTTACCAAAACACAATTGCTCACATTTACCCTAAAGTTTAAAATTTAAATAAAAATCCATTCACAACATTAACATATTTTGGAAAAACCACAGAAACCATAGCGCACATTCTTCGAAAACAAAATCAACAAATCGCATTTAGACCAAGTTGCAAATTATCAAATATATTATTTAACGTTAAAGATAAAATTAATTCCCCAAAGAAATCCGGGGTTTATGAAATCTCTTGTTCCGAATGCAATAGCGTATATATAGGCCAAACGGGTCGTAGTTTTGAAACGCGATACAACGAACATTTTAAAGCGTATAAATTAAATTACGATACAAGTTCATTTGCCAATCATATTAAAAATTGTAATCACAAGTTCCCCGAAATTAATAAATTAAAAATGTTACACAACTGTACCAAAGGCACCAAGCTGTTAGAAGCGGCCGAAATTCACAAAACACAAGGTAATCCTCTCGTGCAACTATTGAACGAGCAAAAGGATTTCCCGCAACACAAATCAACACTTTTTAAATCCATGTAAATTATAGGTAATTGGCAGAATTTTCCCTTTCATTGTTCCGTAGAATCTGTGTGTATAAATGTAATTTTTCTTTAGTTTGTACTCACTTGACAATGAACCTAATAAGTCGAAACTTAAGTCGTGAACTGTTTGTGTAAACAAATAAAGTTTTTGTGGTAAAAAACATAGTAATTTCGTCTTTTTATTATTTCGTATACTACTTCGACACGCTTAATTCCACCGTCTTCTCTTCAAAATGCTGAAAATTCTCTCGTTCAGCTACGAAGAACTTCCAAAGGCATTCGTAAAGATCGGCAACAGTGATCACATCTACGGTAAAAGTCTGCATTTGAATATTCACTTTGTTTATTCTTTCAAAAAAAAAAAACACACAACACAACAACCATTACCGCCGTTTCTCGTTTTTCAAAATTTAAAAGTATTCCCGTCGCTTCATTTCGCATTACACGATTTTCGGTACAATCATCCGTGATTGATTTTAAACTTTTAAGAACTTCGTGGCAAGAAACTCAAACTTCTACATGCGTCCTCTCTAGCTGACCAACGTGTCAAATTTACTCTCTTTTGCGTCATTAACTTTTGTCAGCGTTGTGTCGAATTTATATAAAAAAAACATAGATATATTGAAGCAACATGAAGAAGTGACAACCTTCTGTGCAAGATACAGCAGTCGCAGCGGTCACTAAATTTAAACAGGTGCAGAGCAAGGAACGAAAAAAGCAAAAAGTTGATTTTATATTTTACCCTGTAACCCAGCCATACTCAAACTGCGGCCCTCGGGCCGCATGCGGCCCGACAAGCTATTGAAAGTTGCCCACCCGTTGTAGCTTCAAATTCTATTAATAACGTTACTAAGCCAATTACCTATTTCAAATTCTGCGGGAATAATAGGCGCAAGGAACTGGTTGCACACTGCGACATATGATTCAATGGGCGGCGAGAGAAGACGTTTCTTTCAAAGACGTTTCAAAGTTAGTCACTCATGAGAAATGAGAAATTGGCTTTTTTGAAAAGATCTTTGCAACAACAACAAAATGCTATGTCGGTGGCATTATCGCAAGATGCAGTGGTAACTAAAGCATCGTATGATTTTTGTTATATTCTTGCTAAAAATATGAAACCTATTACCGATGCAGATATTGTAAAAGAATGTTTCGTGAATGGTGAAAAAAACAGATATTATTGGAAATAAAAAAATACAGCTCTCTGATTCGACCTGTGTGAGACGTATTGAAGATATCGCCAAGCATAGTCGTAATAACTAGACATCGGATTATACGCACTATCAACATGCCAAAATATGCATGCAAAGATGCACTAAAAATGGGCGAAATATGCATAAAATATGCATAATCAAAATACTATTTATTATTGGAATTTACTTATTTTTTACAATATAGAGTTGTAGTTCTTATGACAATATACAATTCAATATTATTTCTATTTTGCGTCTGTAATGGACTTATAACAGCACTCATATTCGTGCGGTTATGGCCCACCGAGTGTTGTTATGTGTTAATTTTTTCAAGGTTGGCACTGAAATTCAGAGCTGTCAGTGTCAAATTTTCGGCGAGATAGTTTTGAGGTTATGTGATGTGTGGAAATTGCGAATACACAAATTTAATTAATTAATGGTAATAACAGCATTTGACGAGCCATAACCGCACGCATATTAGTGCTGTTATGAGTCCATTACAGACGCAAAGCAGAAAATAGTATATTAAAGGACAAGTTCAGTAAGCGCGATTTTTCAGCACGCGTCCAAGTTTAGAAAACGACGAGCGTAGCTGAAATTCGTCCTGAATTCGACCTTTAATATAGTATTCTAGATTTTCTAGAGCAAACTTTCGTGACGTTTCTCACTTAAAAGTTTGTAGGCTGAAAATTAACTCTTTACGCCAACTGACGTTACTGGGCAGAAATTTGGCGTCACTTCTGCAAAAACCTCTTCAGGCAGAATTTGGCTGGTGCCTTTTATAAATGCATTTACATTCTTTATTCCTTCAAGACCTGTTTTTTTAAATAGAGAACAGCATTTAATTTGCCACGGACCTTTTCTGGTAGTAAACTGGGAAGGTTCAATATTTCTTTCAAGGACATGCACAGAGGAAGGTTTTTAGAGTCTCAGTTGCGTCAGGAATATTGCTGAAATCAATTAGAGCAATATTTTGCTTGATTAAAGGAGCCTGAAATGCTAGCTGGCTTGAATTAATAGACCTTTTCATAGTTGAAATTTTCTTGTGCGCATGTGTCAATTTCCGTCAAGTTTACGTCAAAAAGTGTCCGAACTTTTTGACCTATAACTAAATATGTGCCCGAAACTTTCATATTCCCGCTTCTCAAACTTGGTGGATGCGCATGCGCTTAACTAACCGTAAAAAGGTCTATTGCAATGGCATCTAAACTGTCAAATTGGCCAAGTACTTATTTTATGGCTTCAAAATTCAATATATAACTAAAACAATATAAAACAATACAGCTATCAACCATGTTCTTCACCGCGTTAATATTGGTTCTGGAGGTAGTGCTAGGTTTGGTAGTCGCTCTTTATATTTTTGTACGCGCGATGGTGCTTTTAAAAACACTTTCTTTGTAGAGGAAATCAATTTATTAGCTAGTGCAAGCCAGTAGTCGGGTTGTCGAATGTGAGGTGCCCGCATGGCACGTCACTGGTTGCGACCTGCCAATAGCGTTTTATGCATTTGCATATGCAAACATGCAAATGCATATAATCCGATGTCTTGTAATAACGTAATTAGTCACTTGAAGAAGCTCTTTAGCTTAGATTTAGACTCCAGTACCGATATTTCAGCAACATCACAATGTTCGGTTTTTGTTACATATTGCAATTCCTTACAATGAAAGACCAAACCAGAGGTGCAGATTATTTCAATATTTTTGACAGTTTTACACAGAAATTGAAGCTTTGATGAAAACAGTTATAATTATTGCGAATTATATCCGAGTACGAGAACTAAACCACAGAAGATTTAAAAATCTTTTGGAAGAAGTACGTTTTTTGGAAGAAGTAGCCAATATAGCGAAGTTGAGGAAGCGAAGAGAGGAAAATGAAAAGGAAGAGAGGAAAAGTTTTGGAACGGTTTTCTTTACGTCAAATTGTGTTTTTACAGAAAATTATAAAAATTATCCCCAACTGCAAAATAACAGATAGTGATGTCTTTTATATGTGACATTACTGAGAAACTCGACAGCTTTAATCGAAGTTTGCAAAGTGAAAACAAAACAATTGGCAAATACAAACTTATTATTTAGAAGATAAAGAAGAAGGAGTACGCTGAGTTTTGGATAATAGTGCCCGATCAATGTAAGAATGTTAAAAAATGTGCCCAAACTCTGCTTATGTGCTTTTGCAAATGTTTGCATCCACATATCTTTGTGAAGCATCCTATTCGAAGATGCATATGCAAAGAACATATACAGAAACCGGCTTACAGATTTGCATCTCGATAACGTATTGGGAGTAGCGTGCAAAACAATTCCAAGCCTGATCTAAATGAAATTGTTAAAAAATGTTCCCAATATTATCGTTCTCATTAAAATTTAAATAAACAATTAAATGTAATAGTTTTACTTTTGAACTAATTAACAGATGTTGTGATTTTTATAGCGGCCCGCGGAACAGAGCTAAAATCTGAAAGTGGCCCAAGAAAAAAAAGTTTGAGTATGGCTGACGTAACCCATTGTATGCACCAGACATTTTCGCGGCATTATCATACGATTGTACACGAAAGTCTTCAATATTTATACCCAGTGTTTTGAATTCGGAAATAATGGCAGAAAACATTATTACAGCTTTATGTCCCACTGAGGGCAAAAACTTGAGAAATCTTTCACACGGTTGACCTGTTTCCAAAACGTATATAATGACGAGAGTAAGTTGGTCCACCTATGCTATATCTGGCGTTGAATCGATGATATGAAAAATATTTCGCCCTTATTATCTCGTCTCCAATCTGTTTTAAGACTTTATGACGCATCAAGAGAATAAACTCATCGCAAACGGTCTTAGATATTCAATATGACTCTGCTAAAACAGGACTACTAAAAAATGATTCAGCTAACAGTTCCAAAATCATACAATAATTTCCGTTATGCGGATCAATGAACTTCATTTTTCCCTCTATACCACACAACCGAAGAAAAATTAGTACGTATATAGTACGGGCGCATACGTACGGTTTCCGGATTCGGTTTCCTGATCAGGATTCCTGATTGGGAGACCCGAATGCTTGCCTTACAAATAAAATGTTCAATTGGGCTCACACGTTAGTACATTTTCCGAACGGAAAAAACACCTGGTGTTTTCTTTTCGGAAATAAACCGTGCGTTCGGGTTATTCAGAACGGAAAAAAACGAATGACGTCATCCCGAACGCAGCGCTCGCATACATTTTTGATAATCCGCCGCACACGAACGTAAATTTCCGTTCGGAATTTACAATTGGTGAAACCATCCTACGTTATAGATAATCATACAAACTTAAAACAAACGGAACACAGCCTGAATATATAAATATATTCCTAGGGTATCGGAAAGACCTGATCTTAAAAACAATATTATTTTATGGTTTTTGTTGAGTGCCACGAAGGTAGACTGAAAGATATTAAATAACTGACAAATTTCACATGAGATTTGTTTTGATAGACTCAGTAATTGTTATATAGCTCCGGAAAGGCTGAATATATTTATATATTCCGTTCGGAACTTTTTTTCCGTATCCAAACAACCTCATGCACGTATTTTGTTTTAAATTATCTCTTTTATGCCATTGTGAAGTTCATCAAAGGATTTTATTACCATCCTATAAAATTTGAAGAAATCTTCTGGGTGTGTTCCCAATTTTGCTCTTTTCATATAGAATTGACTCTATTTCATTCTGTTGGTGTTTAATAGGTGTACCCAATATTGACATTTCCTTTTTTTTACTTAGCGCAGTAAAAGTAAATCTTCGAACTTAACTCGTCGTAAGTAACTTAATTCGTCGTCGTCCATCTTAACTCTCGAGTGGAAACTCACGTTTTAAGTTTCAATAATTATGGTGCAGAGGGCGTTATGAGTATAAGCTACCATGTGATCTATCTCTTGTTCATTGTCGTTATTCTCGTGCAGTGACAGCGTGTTTGGGTTAACCTAGCTTATTTAAATTTATTTCATTCGCTTCCCGCTACCGGTTTGGACCTCTTGGACCCATAGCGACCAAGTATGTTACATATATTAGTGTTTATTACTTACTTATTAATTATTTTATTTCATTATTTTTGGAATATTATTTTTGCAAATACCGCGGAAATTAACGACTATGGAGAACAAAAGGTATAATTTAAACAATGCAGAAGATGTGGAGGAATTACAGCGTATAATTTTTGAAGACGAGGATGTGGGAGTTTTTCCTGTTGACGACAATATTGAAGAAACTGATGACAGCAACACCGAAGACAACGTTGAAACAAGGTCGGTAGATTCCGACACCGATCATGAGGTCAAAGAAGAAGACATTTATAGTGAAAATGAGACGAGAAATGACAAAGATTATTTTCTTGCAAAAGATGAAACAAAATGGCGGAAGACACCTTTGAAAAGAACACAATCAAGACCTCATAATATTTTGACTAAATTACCCGGCGTAATACATGAAGCTAGAGACGCCAAAAGCGAGGTTGAGAGTTGGCAACTTTTTATTACGGATCATATTTTAGACATTATCGTTGAAAACACAAACAAATACATAAACAGAATAAAGCGAAATTTTAGCCGCGAAAGAGATTGCAGACTTGGTAGAAATAAAAGCATTTTGCATTATTGTATTTGGCAGGAGTTTTTCGTGCTGGACATCGTAATTTGCAAGACTTTTGGGCAATGGATGGTTTTGGAATCGACATTTTTAGAATGACCATGTCAAAAAAACGTTTTCGATTTATCGTGCGATCTCTTCGGTTTGATGATCTTGTAACAAGAGAAGAGCGAAAAAGATTCGATAAGTTGGCGGCAGTTCGCGAAATATTTACGTTGTTTCTTCAAAACTGTAGGAAACATTACTCTCTTGGTCAAAACGTTACCATAGATGAACAATTATCTGGATTTCGTGGACGATGCAGTTTTAGGCAATATATCCAAGCCTAGTAAATACGGTATCAAGACATTCTGTATGTGCGACTCTAAACAGTCTAAACTATATTATGTAAGTAATATGGAAATTTACTGCGGGCAGCAACCAGAGGGACTATATCATCAAAGTAATTCATCAAAGGACATTGTTATTAGATTGATCGAACCAATTCAAGGATCAGGTAGAAATATAACAGCAGATAATTGGTTTACAAGTCTCAAATTGGTGGCAAGAATTGGAAAAAAAGAAATTGTCTTATGTAGGGACTATAAGGAAAAATAAGGGAGAACTTCCTTCAGATTTAGCAGTATATTTGGTTTCTCAAAAAATGAAACTCTCGTATCTTATGCACCAAAAAAAAAAAAAAATAAAGCCGTCGTTCTGCTTTCAAGTCTTCATGTTTGGGAAAATTAAGTATCTGACGATATCGAGAAAAAACCTGAAATGGTTCTCTTCTACAATGATAACAAATCCGGGGTTGATGTTGTAGACAAATTGTGCAGCACATATAATTGTGCTAGAACTACCAGAAGATGGCCAATGGGAATTTTCTATAATCTTTTGAATATTGTTGGCATCAATGGAAGAATAATTTTCTTGGGGAATCAAAATGAATTTTCCACTAGAAGGGAATTTATTAAAAAAATGTCAATGGGATTACTTTTAGAACAACTAAGGAGAGCTCTAATAAATAATTTGCCAAAAGATATAAGGGCAAAGCTAGAAAAATATAAACCTATGGACAGTGAAGAAAAAGTGTGTAATATAGAGCAAAACCCAGATAATAAAAGGAAGAGAAAGAGGTGCGAGGTTTGTTACACAGACACAAAAAAAGATTCGAAAACAAAATACAGCTGCCAAAAATGTGATAAATTTTTATGCCTAAATAACCATGCAAAAATAATCTGCCAAAATTGCTTAAATGATGAAAATGCGAATTTAAATGCGAAACGCGAAACTTAAATGATGAAAATTAACACATCAAGTAATTCGGAATGATTTTTGATTTTGTGAAACGCTTTTTTAGTATTCAATTTGTTTATTTTCTTTTCAAATATTATTAGTTGTAGTATTCTTTTTAGTGTTTTGGATTGATGAAATAATAAAAAAAAATCCTAAAGGGTTTTTAATTTTTTCAAAACGGCGAAAAGTAATGAGAGAAATCTCTATGGGTCTGCTACTATCGGGGTTTCAGAAACAGGCGCGCCTAATGGAGGGTTAAACGTGCTTTCACGAAAGCGTCTCACTACATACTGGCAGTGTAAATTCCTAATACAAGAATTCGAACGTCTGCGCTAGTCTCGCGGAATTCCGAATCAGGAATCTGGATCAGGAAACCGAATCCGGAAACCGTGCGTATGCGGCCAGCCTAAGAAATTGCAGGACTCAATCAACGGAGGCGGCTTTTCTTTACGGCGCCTTTTTCGTTTGTGTCGCCGCTCTATATCTGTCTCTCTCAGACTCAATGCCACTACGCGGCATATGCCCATAATCGACCCCATCGATTCTCTTTCCTTTTTCAACTTATTGTGTTATCAATTGATTCAGCAACTAAACAAAGCAGAAATTATTTGGAGGTTAAACTTAATGACTCTACACAAAATACGTTTTCTGTTGTTAATTTGTAATGTTGAGTTTATTGGAGATAGTATTTTCAGCGTTTATAATGTCAAATAATTTTATGTTAATTCGCCAGTAATATAACGCAATGTTATCCACTTTTAAAGTTCATTAATTTTTAACATTTTTTTTCAATTAACTCTAATCGATAACAATAAATGCGCTTAATAATCTTCACTTGCAAATGTTAGTTTGTGTTAAAAACATGTCTACTTATCTTCTAAAATTACTGACAATTACGATTTTACTTCACATAGTTTCTAGTAATGACAACTTTAAAACAGATTTAGTTAATAATGATTTAATCATAATTGAATGTTTCTAATTAATAGGCAGTGAAACTTGTCTGGATGAGAACGGTGTTTGTGGAGAATGCACAAAAATAACAAATTGTCCAAGTGCTATTGAGTTAGTTAAAAATAAGATTCATCCTAAAACATGCGGGTTTGACGGACTCGTACCCATAGTATGTTGCAAACAGATTAATTTATCAACTGAAAATGAACCATGTAAGTATTTGTCTGTTTGTCAATAACCAACTCTTTATTCCTTGTCGGTAAATATTTTTTTAATTTTTTGACCTCCTGAATTGTAAAGCTAGCTTTGACATCGTGTATACGTCAAGCGAAACTAGATTTTTACACACAATGTTGCAAAGTACTATGCGATA
Organism: Phosphuga atrata; assembly: GCA_944588485.1. NCBI lineage: Eukaryota > Metazoa > Arthropoda > Insecta > Coleoptera > Silphidae > Phosphuga > Phosphuga atrata. The sequence goes on from OX155902.1 coordinate 48,672,244, forward strand.
ATAGTATATTAAAGAACGAGTTCAGTAAGCGCGATTTTTCATCACGCGTCCAAGTTTGGAAAGAGACGAGGGTAGCGAGGAGTTTTCTAATGGACAAGTGTTGAAAAGCGCCTTACGAACGAGTTTTTTATAGAATTTTTTTCTATTTTGCGCCCTTTTATGCCATTTCTAAATAAAAAAAATCGCCCATACATATTTATAAAGTTTTATGGTGGTTGGTGACACTGGTAATTGATATTTTACTGACATTTGAAATTAATTTAAAGATTCAAATTAAAATGGGTGAGAAAGTATCTGGTACTCCACTTGAAATTCAGGAAATTGCTTTTAATACGGTGAGCAATTTGTTGCCGGATAAATCACTTCCACGATATGAAAAAGAATATTGTGGGGTGAGGGTTTCCTAAGGACGGAAATAATCTCCCCCCTGAGATTTAATTATAATTTAGGTGAAGCAATAATTATAAATCATGTGACTATTAAGCCAAATAACGCAACAAGGGTATATTAAACAAATAAACCTAAACAAAAGAAAGATTAAATTAATTAAATAATTCTTAAGATTATATCCAAAACAAGTAATATTCTTAAACAAAACACGTGGTACCAACAAAATGGCAAGTGGATTCAACAGTCCACAGCACTTAAAGTTAATTAAGGAAAAGAATTAAATATATAGGATAACAGTAACCGCACTATATAGTAATTGAAAAGAATTACAACGCGAGGGACTCCGCGGTCGCACTCGAAAAAAACCAACTGGCACAAAACATGTGACAAAGCACACCAACATGGCATGAAAACCAACCGCTGTCTACAACGTTTCTACTTAAAATCTCTTAGAATACTCAGCGGATCTTCCCTTTTAGCGTAGACGCGTAGTCTGTGTTGCCGATACGTACATCCGAGGCGGGAAAAAATGAGTCATGTTACAATATAGTAAATTTAATGAGTGGTGCAATGCAGATAAGGTTACAATTGTTTCGGAAAATGTTTTACTTGCTTACTTCGAATTACAATGTAAGGAGTATAAACCATCAAGTTTATGGACGATATATTCTATGTTGAGGTCCTGTTTATCTATATTTAAGGATGTAGACATATCCAAATATTATAAATCGCAGGCCTTGTTAAAACGGATATCACAGGGCAATGCACCTAAAAAGTCGAAGATTTGAACTAACCTAACCTAATAATATTACGCATAAGATTTTTCCTATGGGGTATGTTGACACTTCCTTAAAAAAGAAAATTGGAGTGTCAAAAATGCTTGGGTCTGAACAAGCAAACATCAACTTACTTGGATGTTCTTCTAGTGCCCCACAGTTGCAATTTGATAGCAACAGTAATAGTAGCACTATATATAATATCCCTAGTGTGAGTGTAGGGATTGCAATCCGAAAAACCGGATTCAGTAATCCGGCGGATCCGACATCACTAAACGTTTTTGGATCTGGTACCAATGTACCAGATCCGGTCATGCTAATTTTTGGTAAAATAATCACTCTGGTGCATGAGCACCATACTTTAAATGCGTGGTGCGCATGGTTTTTTCAAAACCAAAATTTTATTTTTGTGATAATGTAAACTTAAAATAAATACCATATTTGCCGGTGTATAACGCGCACCTTTTTTCCCAAAAAATTGTTTTTAAAACATAGGCGCACAAAAAGTAGGTTAAATTTTAGAATGCGGCTTATACACCGGCAAATACGTATTTATAGTAAGTTGATTAAACTAAGTAATTATAAACTTAAACTAAGATTATTGTGATAATTGTGCCATCCATTAAACATATTCATCATGATGTCTGTCATAAATATAAGAATAAGACTTGCTCAAATACCTAAATGTTGTGATCTCAGTAGATTATGTAAAGTTAAATATTGTGTTATATTTAATACTAAAACCTACACTGTATTCGATTTTTAATTGTATGTCTAATTATTAACGTGTGTTTGTGAGTAAACCTCATATATAATACACTCATTCGATTATTCAGGAAACAGTCCATTTTGGAATGAAAAGGGGAAATTATCCTGATCGGATCAACCGAATTTCCATCTGCAATCGATCCGGCAGGATCCGAACGGATCCGGCCTGATCGATGTAAATTGATTGATTGAAAATGACACCGGATTGCTAACCCTATGTGAGTGTTACTGCTCAAGAATCATCCAACGTCAATATAAATGTTTTAAATAATTGTACCATTGATGGACAGAATTTGAATTAAATATTTGTTATATCGTTGATTACCATTAGTTAATTAAATCTGTATATTCGCGATTTTCACACATCTCTTCTTCTTCTGAATCGTATCGCTCGTCTCCGAGCATCGTGGCAATGGTATGACCTAGGGATGATATTTGTTGTACTTGTTGTCTCCATTCTTCCCTCTGTTTTCAGAAGCTATTGTACAATCGTGTACAGTTCATCAGATCCACATAGCGCGATGGTGATCTTCCTCGTGGTCTCTTACCCTCTATCTTTCCTTGACTATCAATTTCTCAAGTGAGTCGTCCTTCCTTCGCATTATGTGACCGAAATATCTTAGGATGAACTTTTATATAGTTTTGCTCAGTCGATCGACGATGTTAAGTTCTCGTAGAATGAATTCATTAGTACGTTTTTCCGTCCATGATATCCTGAGCATGCATCTCCGGGTGTACATTTGAAACGCATTAATTCGTCTTCTGTCAGCCATTTTTAGTGTCCAGGATTCCGCAGCGTATGTAACTGTAGGAAATATAACTGTCTTTATGACTGCCATCTTGGTTCCTTTAGAAATGCTGTGATCCTTCCAAATATGAGAAAGTTTGGCAATGGCGATTTTGCCCATAGCTATTCTTCTCCTTATTTCCTTGTCACAGCTGCCAGTTCTTGAAATTTGTGAACCTAAATACACGAACTCATTTACTACCTCGATTCCATCAATATGCGTTGGGCTTTGCAGTCTTTCTTGGGATCGGTCTATTATCATTTTGGTTTTTGTTTTATTCATTTCAAAGCCCACCTCTCCGTTGATTTCTTTCACCAGCCGGTGAAACCTTTCTGGAGCTGGTTCTTGATCTCTTCTTCCATATTTCCCAGCAATGTTCTATCATCTGGGTACCGTAAATTTGATATTTTGCTGCCTCCTATAGATATTCTTCCATACCAGTTGTGAGTTGCTTTGCGGACTATCCATTCTCCGTAGAGATTGAATAAAATAAGTGAAAGGACGCACACGTGACGAACTCCTTTGTATACTCTGAAGGGGTCACTGAGGCAATCTTCTATTTTTCATGATGATTCATTGTGATGTTTTCACACATCCTCCTCCTACGTTCTATTACCCTCACAAGGGTTTGGTGGCACTATGCTTCTACCATTTTGAAGCAATTTTCCACTCCTCTCTGTTCTGGGCTAGTTCTGTGGCCTCGTGCAGAGAGACTCCAGTCAAACTTCTGATTCTGTCTACCCATCGGGTTGGAGATCTTCTTTGTGACCTTCGTCCGTCGACTTTGCCTTGAACCACCAGCTTTTCTAATGCTTCCGGTTTTCTGGAGACGTGCACGAAATACCGCACTTTGTTCCGGTTTATTCTCTTGGACAGTCTGTCCTCGATTTTTAGTTCTTCTAGGATTGATAAATTGGTGCGGTGTTACTTCCACGACATTCGGAGCATTTGTCGGTAAACCCACATTTCAAATGCATCTATTTTCTTTCTGTCCGCTTGTCTGATCGACCAGGTTTCAGCCGCGTATGATGCAATTAGGAAAATTAAAGTAGATACCAGCCTGATTTTCGTAGCTTTACTAATTGACGTGCCCTTCCATATGCGTGTCAGTTTAGTTGTGGCCGTTCTTGCTATTGCTAGCCGTCGTCTTATTTCGGCTTCACTCCTGTGTTAGTGATGAGGGAGCCAAGATAAATAAATTTATCTACTACTTCGAAACCGGGTGCCTGTCGGATATGCGGAGAGTTGTTCGTTTTCCGGTCTACTATAATGACTTTGGTTTTACTGATGTTTAGTTTTAAGCCGTACTCTTTGCTTATATTTCCCAGCCCTATCATGATTATTTCCAGCTCGAGTTGATCTGCCGCCAATATAAGAGTGGCATATCTCAGATTACTTATGCGCCTTCCTCCCACTGCAATCCCCCCATACCATTCATTGAGTACTTTGTGCATGACGTACTCACTAAATATGTTAAATAGGATTGGTGACAGGATACAACCTTGTCTAACCCCTGCTCTAACGTCAAATTTGTTTGAGTAAGTTTGACCCTTGCTGTGCTGTGTTCATAGAGGTTCCGTATCAGTTGTATAAGGTGGCCTGGTGTGCCTCTAAGATCTGCCAGAGGACATCCCACTTGATGGAGTCGAACGCTTTGGAGTAGTCGGCAAAGCACCTAAACATTGTGACGTTATATTCGCGTGCTTTTGCGATAATCTGGCGAATTTTCAGTATTTGTTCGATGGTGCCTTTTCTTGGGACAAATCCACTCTGTTCGTCCGATATTTGGGGAAGAAGAAAAGGTGTCAGTCTCTCGTTTATTATGGTGAGCATAATTTTACTGGTGTGTGATATTAATGCAACTGTTTTATAGTTGTTGCATCTTGTAGGATCCCCTTTCTTTAATAGTGAGATGAATATTGACTCGCGCCATTCTGAAGGCCATTTCCTGGTGTTCCATACTGCTTCGCATAATGAGTGTATTACGTGTGTATGTCTGTATGTATGTATTACTCCCTTTTCCGCCATGGACTTGATGATTCTGATGTTATATTATCCGTGCCAGCAGCTTTCCGGTTATTTAGTTTTTTAATCGCCTATTATCTCAGGGCAATGCGCCTAAAATTCGAAGATTTTAACTAACCTAACCTTCTTTGAGCCCTCGTCAACGAGAACAGTGACCCCAAAATGGAAATCAGATCAAGGATAGAACAGGCCAGAAAGACATTCATCTCCATGAAGAACTTCTTTACCAGTAGAGACCTAAACCTACAGCTCCGCATACGAATATTGCGCTGTTATATCTTCCCAGTGCTACTCCATGGCTTCTAGAGCTGGACATTCTGCCAATCAATGCAGAGCCGCATTGACGCCTTCGAGATGTACTTGCATCGCCGTATACTGCTTATATCCTAGGTAACCAGTATAACCAACGAGGAAGTGTTACGGAGAATAGGTAAAGACCTGGTGACAACGTGAAAGAACGAAAGCTCCAATACATCGAACACGTTATGAGAGGGGAGCTGTACGAGTTCCTCTGACTCCTCATCGAAGGAAAGATCGAGGGTAAACCATCTGTGGGCAAACGGCAGCACTAATGGCTAAAGGATCTGCGTCGATGGTTCGGACGCACATCTATAGAGATTTTCAGCGGTGCGGTTTCATGCACCATCATAGCTGTTGGATCGCCAACCTTCGTTACGGAGACGACATCCTAAGGAGAAGAACTTAATAATATTACGCATAAGAGATTTTTCTATGGGGTATGTTGACGCTTCCTTATAAAAGAAAAATGAAGTGTCAAAAATGCTTGGGTCTGAGCAAGCAAACATTAACTTACCTGGATGTTCTTCTAGTGTCCCACAGTTGCAATTTGATAGCAACAGTAATAGTAGCACTATACATATATATATATATATATATATATATATATATATATATATATATATATATATATATATATATATATATATATATAATGTCCCTGATGTGAGTGTTACTGCTCAAGAATCATAAAATGTCAATATATTTTTTTTATAATTGTACAATTGATGAACAGATTTTGAATTAAATATGTGCTATATCGTTTATTAACATTAATTATATTTGTGTATTCGCGATTTCCATACATCATATATCCTCAAAACAATCTCGCCGAAAATTTGACACTGACAGCTCTGAATTTCAGGGCCAACCTTGAAAACATTAACTCAAAACAGCACTCAGCGAGCCATAACCGCACGCATAGGAGTGCTGTTATGAGTCCATTACAGACGCAAAATAGAAAAAGTTACCGCATAGTAGCCTTATTTTGCAACATTGTGCCAAAAAAATTAAATAATTTCCAAAATTGTAAATAATCTAAATACATTTGTTTCTTAAATAACAATTGTCGGCCAAAAAAAATTATTCAAATTTCGTGCGTAAATGATTTTATAACGCTCCAGCTAATGGGGAAACGACCTGTTGTAAAATCAGCTTTTCCGCACTCTAATGGAAATAAGTATTATTCAGTATTTATTTTGCTTCAACAGTTCCGCCTGGTTGTAAAGATACTTTCCAGAATACGTTTCAATTAGTTGGCGGAGGAGGCATTAAGGCCTGGGCTACTGAATTTCCACACATGGTGAGATATTTTCCAATATGAAACGTGGTTAAGAATCGCTGATTATGGTGTAATTAAATGTTGCTTTTGTTTGATTAGGCCGCGTTAGGCTTCGAGGGTCAAAATAATGAGATTGTCTGGGGCTGTGGCGGAACCTTAATCACCAAGCAATACGTCTTAACTGCTGCACATTGCCTAGTTGACAAAAGATTGTAAGTGAAATTTCTTATATTTTTTTTAGTAAGTCAAATTACTTTCAATATTTTTTTTCTTCTGCGCGTATGCGTATGGGTCTCCTAGGACCACGCGGAATTAACATTTATTTGCATTGATGTTTGCCCAATAATTCTTCATGCGCAACGATTGAGACCTACCAGACCTACCAAACGCGTCTAACCTAACCTAACCTACCAGACGCGTTTTGTCGCAGCAAGGAAGACTCGGTTGCTGCGACCAGACGCGCCTGTTAGTTCTTCTCTCTTCTTCCTCAAAACCCCGTGTCTGCGTATTTTTTTAATTTCCTCGCAATCCTTGAGAGAAAGAAAATTGGGAAAACTTGAGATTGGGAAAACCTAATTCAGCCAACTCCTTTTCCACCTGTTTGTACCAATTAGACCTTGTTGTCACTTTCTGCAAAAACGTATAGATTTTATGTGCTAACCTAGTTGGGTGCATTCTGTCCAAATGTTCCATGAATTGGATCCTTTTCATAGTGTTTTCATGTATTTTACGAATCACTCTTAGCGATTTTGTTACTGTTTTTCTAACGTCTTGAAAATATTGAAGCGTCCTTTCATTCTTGTTGCATATCCAGTTCAGTCATGCTGTTTTAGATTTATGAGGTGGTAACACTCATCAGTCCACCATGCCTGTTTCCATACCCTGCAATTTTTTGAGCGTTTTTAGAAGTTCGACTTGAAATTGCTGCCAATTCTGTGGGATTAACTTTTGTGTCTCTTAAATCGCGTAAATTCGATACTATTTTGTATAAGATGGAGATCATATCGACTGGGTGGTAATTTTGGAGCGAATTTCCTCCTTTCTGAGATAATGCCCAAGGGGAATTTTATGGGGTAGTAGTCCGAGTCTAGATCTAATCCTTTCAGGACTTTAATTTTAATGGTTTTTTTATAAATGGTTTTTAAATAAAAACACTTTAATAGTCTACTTCAAAACAAAGAAAAAAGAAAACAAGTTAAATATCTTAATGATTACATCTTATAAAATGTCAACTAAACAAAACAACTTAAAACCGTTAATGTTCTTAAAAACAGTTCTACCAACTTAATCTCAGAATAAAACTTAGGCAACAACTTCAACACTTTCCCTTATTCTTAGATTGAAGAAAATAGTCCAAAATCCTGACATAGTGTCTGTAATCTAGGGCCAGGAAGAGGCTTCGTCATTACATCCGCGAGCTGATTACTGGTTGCGATGTGAACAACTTGAACTTCACCTTCGAGTACCTTTTCTCTAATAAAAAAGTACTTGATCTTTATATGCTTTGTTCGACGATGAAATTCTGAGTTCTGTGCCAGTCTGGCGGTAGCTAGATTGTCAACATGCAGTATTGGTGTCTCTTGGATCCTTCCCATACTTTCAAAGAGTCGCTCAATCCAAATCACCTCTTTAACTGCATCGTTGGCGGCAATCAGCTTCGCCTCTGTGGTGGATGTGGCAGTTATTCCTTGCCTTTGACTCAGCCAAGAAATAGCTCCTCCTGCATGGGTGATCACTACTCCTGATGTTGACCTCCCAGTCTTATTACATCCTCCAAAATCTGCGTCACTGTAGCCTTCAAAGTTTCTGTTACTGGTTGGTTTATACACTATACCAAGGTCGGTGGTGCCTGCAATGTACCTGAGAACTCTCTTGAGCCTACCCATATCATCAATACTTGGACAGTCCAAAGATATAGAAAGGAAACTCACGCTGAAAGCTAGATCAGGTCTCGTTCCCACCATTAGGTACATTAAAGCTCCGACCGCCTGTCTGTAAGGAAAGTCTGTTCTTTTCTCACTTTCCCTAATTTGTTTACTGGTCTTGGACTCCTTTGTCATTGAAGTAGACACTGGCTTACAATCTTGAAAGCCAAACCTCTCTAGTATTTTCTTGGCGTAAGTTTGCTGATAAATCTTGACTGATTCGTCATCTGATCGTTCAATCTCGAGACCAAGAAAAGATGATGCTTTCCTAGTGGTGACTTTGAATTCTCCCTCCAACTCCTTTATAAAGTGATGAGCTTCTTGCTGATGAGAACTCATCACCAGACCATTATCTACGTATAGAGCTAAAATTAATTTTATATCTCCCTTTTGTCTGATGTGTAAACAGGGATCTGCTTCGCTCATCTTAAAACCTGTCTGCTCTAGGAATGTATAACAGACAGACCCAATAATACGTAAGTGCCTTATTCTGGGTTTTTTATTAGTCCACAGCTCATACGGGCTTACTCCTTCTTTTGATGATTTTCCAGTTCTGTTCAGTATGTACGTGGCAGTTGCAACTAACTCCGCCCACATTGCCTCTGGAAAGCTTGCTTCACTACTTGAGTACTTGAAAGTCCTAGCCATCTCAATACAAGTTCTACATTCTCTTTCACTACCACCATTCTGTTCTGGTGTATATGGCGCTGTCAGTCTTTGAGTTATGCCTTCTGCTTGTAGCATATCTCATATCTTTATTATCTAATTCACCTCCGTTATCACTTAAAAATTCTTTTACAGAATGCCCTACTGTTTTGGCATATTGAAGAAAGTCTCTGAAAACTAATTTTACTTCTGACTTCTCTTTTAAGAGATAGCACTGGCGATACTTAGTAAAACTATCTTTAAAAATTGCCACAAATCTTTTCTTTCCAAAAGACTCACTAAATGGTCCACAAACATCAGCTGAAACCAGTTCTCCTGGCTTATTTGCTTTTTGTCTGCGCCCAAAGGGTAGTCTATGTGATTTTCCATAGACACATGGCTCACATAGATTCTTCTCTAAGGGAACATTTATGCCCATTTCCTTTTGCAGCAAGGTCCTTATATGACGTCTATCTTGGTGTCCCCACCTCTCGTGCTATAATTGTAGCGTTGAAGAATTGTCAACAATATTTACATCTACTTTAACCTTTTGTGGCTGAATTTCTATCTTATACAAAGTTCCTCCAATTGATCCTATTCCTTGAATTATCACTTTACCATTATTCAGAAACCAACATTCTGTAGAGTTTGATTTGAATAAACTATTTGGATTTTTGTCGTGAGCAGCAAGCACTGAGAATAATTTTTTAGATAGCCCAGGTACATACCAAACATCTGACAGTACTATGTCTTGACCATCAACATCTGACTTTGCCAAAATTTTACCTGCTCCTACTGCCAGCAAAATTTCCTTTCCTGCTCCTTTGACACCACAAGGGCTCTCAAACTTGTAATATTCTGTGAAATACTCTATACTATTACTGACATGTTTTGTCGCTCCATTGTCGACCCACCAGGTAGGTTAATCTCCATCAGCCGAGAAGGCCTCTGCCTCTATTGAAAGGATCGAGGTGCCAGTAACTGCTGCTGATTCTGACCTCTTCGGTTTTCCATCGGCAGCCCACTTTGGACACTGATATATCCAATGATCTTTTGCTTTACAATAGTGACAGACATCCCCTTTCTTAACTTTAGTCTTATATGGCCTACCTTGGGTTTTCTTGGATGGATGTTTTACCTGTAATGCCTCTTGAACAACTGAGCTGCTGCTACCAACCTTCAGAAAGTTCCTTTCATAAGCACACAGTTGAATAACTAACTCATCGGAGGTTTTCTTATTGCCATCTATCAACATCATCCAACTTGACTGAAATGAACTAAAACTACTCGGTAAGATACTTAAAATCTTACAAACTACCTGTACATCAGTTCAGGTAATGGATTTTCTTTTCGTTCTTTTAATTCATTGTTTATTTCATGCCACATACTTTTTAATTTAGCAATATGAATTGACACATCATTCGCTGTTGTCCAACCGAACTTGAAGACATCTGAACAGATATTCTTTCGGTTGGTCAGCTGGTCTTTTGATGTAGCTTCATATAGAACTTTTAATGCTTCCCAAGCTTCATAGGCAGTTTCTTGGTCCATAATCTTCTGATAAACTGTGTCTGTTACAGCACTGGTAATCATGGATTTTGCATAGCAGTTAGCCTTACAAAAAAGATCACTTTGTTCCTTATGTTTCTTGACTTCTTCTTCCGTAGCTGAGCTTGCCAATGAATCTGGTTTTCTTAGCTGTCCATCAATTACTTCCAGAGCACCTTCATGATAATAAAGTAGATTCCTGATCTTTCTTTTCCACATAGGCCAATCAGCCTTACTAATCAATGGCCTTATATGCTTTGAAAAGTCCATCGTCTTTATTTACAAACACTACACAAAAATTAGCACAAGCATACTGGGACCCATAACCTATTGGTGTTATTTATAAATAAAAACACTTTAATAGTCTATTTCAAAACAAAGAAAAAAGAAAACAAGTTAAATATCTTAATGATTACATCTTATAAAATGTCAACTAAACAAAACAACTTACAAACCTTTGTTCTTATGAGAACCTTATGTTCTTAAAAACAGTTCTACCAACTTAATCTCAGAATAAAACTTAGGCAACAACTTCAACAGGAACAACAGTACGTGGTCCAACTGAAATTCACCCAATAGTGGAATTGGTGAAATACAAGTTTTTGAGGATTTTTTCTTGAAAAATGTTGACTTAAAAATTAAATCATGGTTCCTGCATATCTCTATTAGTCATGCCATTCCTGTTAGTTTGCTTATGACCTGGCCATTTACAAACTCAGTATTGCAATGCACTTCCTGCCTGACGCCTCTCTGGATATTGATGTTTCTGTGGAATCACCATGTTCTCTCAACTCTTCCGTTTGATTACAATACAGAATTTTAATGATTGGTATGTCCGATGTTTTTGGTTTTCAGGAGCGTTACTAATGGTTCATGCTAGACCTTGACGAAAGCTTTCTCATAGTTTATGAAGCGAGCAGGTGCCTCTACGTTAACATTAATACATCTCTGTGTCAATAGGTTAATGCAAAATGGTGCTTCTCGAGTGCCAATGCCATTCCGGAATCCGAACTGCGTATCACTAACTTCTTCTTCTTAGAGTGCCTATCCGATACGGATGTTGGCTATCGTGTTGGCTATTCGAACTTTGTTAACAGCAGCGCGGAATAGCTGAGTGGTTGATTGGTTCAACCACGTTCTTAAATTTTTCAACCACGATATTCTCCTTCTGCCCACTCTTCTAGCTCCATATACCTTGCTTTGGAGGATCTTCTGCAAAAGGACATATCGGCTCTCGTTACGCATTATATATGTCCCAGTTATTGTAGCTTTCGAGTCTTAACTGTATACAGGACTTCTTTTTCCTTTCCCATCCTTCTCACCACCTCAGCACTACCGCATTGGTTATTCTCTCTGTCCAAGGTATTTGTTGGATTCTTCGGTACAGCCAGATTTCAAATGCCTCAAGTTTTTTGGAGGAGACCTCCGTAAGCGTCCACGATTCGACCCCATAAAAATGGTCGAAAACACGTATAATGCGCGGTAGGCGAATTTTCGTTGACAGCTGTAAGTCGTAGCTGGTAAAAACTTTCTTCATCCTGATAAATGCCGTTCTGGCTTTTTCAATACGCGTTCTGATCTCCACAGAATGGTCCCAGTTATCTTTTATGTTGGTGCCCAAGTATGTGTATTTGTTGACATTTTCTAAAGCAGTTCCGTATACCAATAAAATACCGCGGGTGTTTTGGTCTTTACTAATTACCATAAACTTTGTCTTGTTGGTGTTTATTTCCAAACCATATTGTCGACTGTATGATGTAACCCTGTCCGTTAGGAGTTGTTAGGCAGCTAGGTTGTCTGCAAAAATAACGGCGTCAGAGAGACAACGGAAGAGATACAAATATTACGTGGTGTAAGGCAGGGATGCATACTATCTCCTGTAATTTTCAATCTGTACTCGGAATACATCTTCCGAGAAGCCCTGCAAGATATTGATGCTGGAATCCTGCCAAATGAAGAACGATTGAATAACATACCTTATGCATACCTGTTATTCAATCGTTCTTCATTTGGCAGGATTCCAGCATCAATATCTTGCAGGGCTTCTCGGAAGATGTATTCCGAGTACAGATTGAAAATTACAGGAGATAGTATGCATCCCTGCCTTACACCACGTAATATTTGTATCTCTTCCGTTGTCTCTCTGTCTACCCTGGCACAAGCCCTCTGATTCCAGTAGAGATTTCTGATGAATTTGAGGTCCTTCCCATCCAGGCCAACTTTTTGCAGAACTTCCATGATTTTAGTGTGTCGTGCTTGATCAAACGCCTTCTTATAATCCACGAACCATGCGTACACATCGCAGTTTACATCCCTGCATCGCTGAAACAACACCTAGATTGAAAATAGAGCCTCTTTAGCCCCTACAGCATTTCAAAAACCAAATTGGGTCTCCGATATCTGTTCCTCACATAGTTTAAACATTCTACTGTGAATTAACTTCAGGAAAATCTTTAGTAGATGGCTCATCAAGCTTATTGTACGAAACTCGTTACATTTCGTAGCATTAGAGTTTTTGGGGAGCGTAACAAATTCAGATTTCAGCCATTCCGTGGGTATGACGCCCGTATCATAGATCACATTGAACACTTTGTACCTTCCAAGATTCTTCCCCTCGATCAACTTTAATATTTCAGCTGAAATTCCATCGGGACTCAGGGCCTTTTGCTCTTTAGCATTTTTCAAAACTGCCTCTACTTCTCTTTCTAAGATTGGGGGACCACCTGTTTTATTAATATTGGGTGGAACCGTTCTCAAGTCATCAAACAGTTGTTTAATGTATTCCTCTCATGTTTGCTTAATTTCCGACTTCTTTACTATAACTCGGCCTTGGTTATCCTTAAGTACAGTAACTGTTCTTCTCTTAACTGTTCCCGCCATTTCCTTTACATTCTTGTGCAGATTAAAGCTGTCAAAATTGACCTGACATTCTTCGATTTCCACACATTTTTCCAGTTTCTCTTTTTCTTTAGCTGTTCTTATTTTCGCCCTTATTTCTCTCTGTATGTTCATGTATTCCCTAATTTTATTTTTAAACAATCTCCTTCTTTCCAGGATCATCAGTTCCAGGATCTCGTCTGTCATCCAAGATTTCTTAATCTGTTTGCTAGGTACTTTAAGTACTTTTCTTTGACTTTATGTATACTCTCTAGAAGCACTTTAAGGTATTCCTCCACCGTTTTACTGCTCTTCAGTCTCTGTCAAAAGTTTCCTTTTTGACAACTTGTTTGTGGCTACGTCATTTAGTCTTCTGAAATCATATATCCCTACATGTTTTTTCTCTATCATCAGCCTAAATCCCATTTTTCCTATCACCGGGTTATGATTCGATCGTACATCCGCTCCTGGAAAGATTTTTATATTTCTGATGCTGTTTCTAAATCTCATATTTATGTGTACGAAGTCTATTTGATTCCTAGTTTTTCCATCATTCGACTTCCACGTCTACAATCTTCTAGGATGGTGTTGAAAGAATGTATTGATTACAATCAGATCATGTTCCGCTGCGAATGTACTCAGAGTATCACCACGCTCATTTCTCTCGCCCAGTCCAAAGTCCAAATCCGTGCTTCAGTGCTTCCCTTTCCAAGCTTGGCGTTGAAATCAACCATAATAATGTTTATATCACGTGCTGTGGAAAGGTTTTGATGATATCTGATATTTTCTTATAGAACTGGTCTACGTCCTCGTTGCTGTAGTCTGTAGTAGGAGCATAAATTTGAATGATATTGACATTTACGGGCCTTGCATTAATTTGTAGAAGCGCTATCCTTTCTGATATTGGCACAAAGTTGGTAACACACGTCACAATTTGTTTGTGCACTATAAGAACAACACCATGCCTGAAAGTTTTGTTTAATGTCCCAGAGTAATATACATAATAGTCCTCCTCGTTTTTATTAGTTCCTGTCCCGGCCATCTCATCTCGCCAATGCCTAAAATCTGCAGTTTAAGTCGTTTTTATCTTTTGAATTGTGTTTTGCAGCTTTCTAGGCTGTGACAGTGTTTGCACATTCCATGTACCAAATATCATGGTTTCTAACTTAACCTTTTTGTACCATTCTTTCTTACTATCAATCAAAGCATTCCCTCCCGGAGATCTGAATGAGGGACTATATTCCGACATTTGAAATTTTGTCTTGACCATAGCCAATGCCCTCATGATAATACTAGGGAAAACTCTATTCAGTCTTTAATGTGTTGGATTCCCATTTGCCTATCACATCCTTATGCCGTTGATCATTTTCTGATTCCTCCGCCTTCGGAGCTGATTTCTCAACTCCAGGGCAAAAGAGTGCCCTACCACTTACTAGCTCCTCCACCCGAAGCTGTTGGCCAGTTAGTGGAGGATTGCCTATCCCGGCAATCACTCGGTCGCCAGAGCCTCGTTGGTTATCTGGCAGGGTGGACCGGATGACAAAGGTCATCACTAAAGCAGGTGAGGTTGACATTTGGGCTGGTATTTATTATCCTACCTTCAACCCTTCACCGAAAATTATTCGTAAAATTTTATACCGGTGAGTTGAGTTTCACCTGTATAAAATGTTGAATGTGTCTTATCACATATTAAGGGCGATGCGTTACGTATGCCGGAGCGGTGTCGCAACGGCATCCTATATATAAATCACTATGCCATGTCACACTGCGTTGGGCCGCCGTGCGGCGTCGCACCGTAGCTAGTCTCGCCGAGGTTGTGACCTGCGGGACTAGGCGGGGAGGGGTGATGCGCTGTGATCGTTCCTGAATTGATTGCGGTGCCGCACCGCCCGTGTGGTATCGCTCGTATACTGTATACCGCGGTATACCTTGTGGTATAGCTTGAATTAATTGCGGTGCGGTGCTTCACCGTTAAGGCATCGTATAGGCTCGCTCTAAGTGATTTTTATATTTTTCAGAGGTGAAGTAAAACATGTCCGTTTAGGAGATTCGAATCTCAAATTGAACCGAGACGACAAAGAACCTCCTCAAAACTTCACAGTAATTGAAAGGATTAAACATCCGGGATATAAACCACCTGCTGCATACAACGACATAGCAATCATTAAATTGGATAAGCCCTGTCAGATAACACCGTACGTTATACCAGCTTGTTTGCATACCAAGTATGAGTTACCAAACATGACGTATTCGGCAACTGGATGGGGCCAACTGGGTTTTGGGGGAGAGCTAAGCGACCAAATGCAAAATATGCTTATTAAAGTTTTTAATCACACCGACTGTGAAAAGGCTTACTCAAGATATAATAAAAGGCGTTTACCAAAGCGAATCGATGAAAAGACGCAGATTTGTGCCGGAGCGCCTGGAATAGACACTTGTCCTGTTAGTTACACACGGCTAGTATCAATTAATAAAACTCATTACATTTAATTATATCGGTTTTTTAGGGCGATTCTGGTGGTCCATTACAGATATACGAGACCGGAGAAAATACGGTTTATGGTGTCACCTCGTTTGGAGTTGCATGCGTTATTTCTAGAATTCCTGGAGTTTATACCAGAGTTTCCGCTTATATCCCCTGGATTAAATCGATAATCTCTTCCTCATCAATTCCTCATCCTGTAGGAGATCATAGTAGCCCGGTGTGGTGTAACCATGGAAAACAAAAGGAGGGAATAAATAAGAAAAAAAAGATTAGGGTATTCTGACGACGCAATACAACCCACAGATAGTTTTTATGTGTTACTACTTTGTCGTATTTTAATTTTTATCTTTAATAAATAATTTTGTTTGTAATTAACACTAAAAGGGTTTTGGCATTAAAACGCTTGCCGTGCGTGTTGGCGAATGTTTGTAGGAACTGCATTTCCTCAATTCCTTGATGCAATTATTTAACTGCTGTAGTAACCCTACCATCCCATAGTCGGTCGCCAGAGCCTCGTTTGTTGTCCAGCAGGAGGTACCGGGTAGTTTAAACTACCACACGTGCAGGTGAGGTTGACTTTTGAATCGCTTGGTGTTTCTAAAGTTAAGTCCGATCCCTTACCCCCCTTAGCCAATGGCCTAGCTAGTTCTAAATTGGTCCTATACCAAGTTTCCTTCTGCCATTGTTTACTATTTGCAATATGCAAGAGATTTAGATTTACTTGATTTTTACCCCAGATACTTTATGATCTTGTTATTATACCTATACCATTATTTTATTATTTAGTTTGCATTTAATTCCAAAATTATAATCAAAAAGTCCAAAATATGCGAGCGAAATTCAAATTTGCGAAGCGCATCACCATTGGTCGAGCGGAGACTAGGGACTGTGACGCGCACGTTATGACATTTATCGACATATATGACATTTATGACATTTATCGACGTCAATATTCAATATTGTGCTGTTTTGCTGTGCAATATTACTGTAGTGTGTTAGTACCTAGTGCGATTTTGGTCTATAGTGACATTATAAATTATCAAGAACAATGACGGAAAATGGTTTTGTTAAAGCACAATCGTACAATTCACTAAAAATAGATGTATTTTTGATGTGCTCTGAGAATAACCAAACTGCATTGCTAATATGTTATATATGCTATAATGATTCATTTAATTTTAATTTCTTTACAGTACTCACTATGTCTATAGTTGAAAGTGTGATGCTTTCACTTAAAAGTTTTATTAAATGATATGATTGTTTGGGTAATAATATCAACTATTTAGGCTATTTTTCTATAGCAGTTATTGTACCAATTCGCATTACATTTTGTAAATGTTTTTCATCCTCCAAATCATCTTGCGTCCAACTTAATTCAGATGAGCTACATGATGCATAATCAGGGGATATCACTACAGAATCAGAAGAAATATATGCCATGCCACTATCAACTGGGTTATCTGCTAATATCTTCCTAGCTGATTTTATTAGTGACGTTGCAATATTTTGTAATGAAAGACGAAGAGGAGAGAGAGCAACATTTTTCGTTTCCATTCTTAAATTTACTTTTACTAGGTAAAACACCTTTACTTCTGTACTTTGACTTAATATTTATTTGCAGAGCTTTAGTATTTAGTCTTTAGCTTTAGTCATTAGTATTACTAGAGGCTTCAATCTGCTCTGTTTCAGAAACATCCATGCGAGAGGTACTGGGCCTTGCTCGATAATCATCACTTCATTTAATATGAAAACTAGTTTTCCCGGCTTCATAGTAACTTATTTTTGGTGTTTCAATTTCTAAAGCATTTGTATTTTTGACAGCTACTAGTGACAATCCTTGTCTTTAATAGCACATATTTCCTCTTGTGGTGGTAGCATATTCTCTTTTTGGCACTGAAATATATGAGGCACAACTCCTTCCTTGAACTGAAGTATACGTTTTTGCCCTTGTTGTATCATGATGTATTGAACATAATTTGTTGTATCTTCCTCAATCTGAAATAAATTCAACATTTAGTAAAACCCTGGAAGAAATTCACACCATGTAAACCATCGAAATACAAAATACTTACAATAATGTGATCTTCACAACAATATAAACATGATTTTGGAGATATTTCAACTCTTCTTATAACTTTACACCATTCTTTGCGCATTTTCGTATTTCTTGGAAAAAAACACTTTATCTGGTGTACTTATAATAGTGTTTTTGCATTCCAGTACAATACAATATCTATAACATGGTTTGTTTGCTTTTTCCATTATCGAAATAGCGATTCAAACTGAAAATCCTTAACTGTCAAAAGTAAACAACATTGCAAATACTAAACAAAACTGAATGACAACGAGAGCTGTGACGTCATCCAAAGCGCGCGAAAAATGGGACCTTTCAAACCGGTCAAATTAAATCGGTATTTTATATATATATTTTTTTAAATTAATTGAAACACTTTCAACAGTATTTATATTTTTTACTATGTTAAAACGAAGTAAAAAGTGAATTAATCAAATAAAAAATATTGATGCATATTCCCTATTAGTGAGGAATATTATTATATATTCGATTATTATATTATTATTATAGAGTCACAAAGATAATAGGATTTTAATTGAGGCACAATTATTTAGAGAAAATTGACCAAAATGGTAAATAGTATTAATAGTAAAAGAAAAATATTTCTATTTCATTTGATTTCGATCGATAGTTGCGAAGAAAGTTGTTTCTGTTGTGCAGACGACGAGAGCAAATAAAGAAATATGTGAAAGTCAAAAATACATATTATTATTAAAAGTGGGGCAAGAAATAATTTACCTCGAAAAAACTAGTTTTGTGGGAATTTTCTGAAAAAAACTTTTCATTTATGCTTACTACCACCAATCTATAATATGGTTTTATTTATTTTATTGTACATAAGATACGTCTTATTTAACACATTCATTTATGTGTATATTATTTGTCTAATTTTATCAGCCTAAAACTTGTGTGTCTATTATTTGTCTAATCTTGTCTGTCTAGCCTTGAATGTATAGTCTGTCTAATTTTGTATATCCAGTATTGCCTGTCTAGTCTTGTCTCGCTAGTCTTGTCTGTCTAGTCTTGTCTGTCTAGTATTGTCTGAATAGTCTGTATAGTCTGTCTAGTCTTTCTCTCTAGTTTTGGCTTTCTAGTCTTGTCTGTCTAGTCTTCTCTGACTAGTCATGTCTGTCTAGTCTTATCTGCCTAGTCTTGTCTGTCTAGTCTTGTCTGCCTAGTCTTGTGTGACTAGTATTGTCTGTATAGTCTGGTCGGTGTAGTCTTGTCTGTCTAGTCTTGTCTATCTAGTCTTGTCTGTCTAGTCTTGTCTGTCTAGTCTCGTCTGTCTAGTCTTGTCTGTCTAGTTTTGTCTGTCTAGTCTTGTCTCTCTAGTCTTGTCTGTCTAGTCTTGTCTGTCTACTCTTGTCTGTTTAGTCTTATCCGTCTAGTCTCGTCTGTCTAGTCTTGTCTGCCTAGTCTTGTCTATCTAGTCTTGTCTGTCTAGTCTTGTATGTCTAGTCTTGTCTGTGTAGTCTTGTTTCTCTAGTTCTGTCTGACTAGTTAATTAGCACACTCTAGCTTTCACTAGCAACTTACTTATTTAGTTAGCTAACTATTTAGAAAGTTTTATTATTCTAGCTAGTTAACTCATTTAACTTAGGGATTGCAATCCGGTGTAATTAACAAAATTAACATTTGTAGACTCTCACTAGTTTATTTACTGTGTGACTATTTGGAGGAGTTTTGTAAATCTGAAAACCACAAATTTCTCCAAAAAGGCCAAATTTTGAAAATATGAAACCGTTTTGTTACTATTTTAAAAAATAGGGCATCCGGCCGGATCGGTGGAAATTTGGCCGGATCTGGCCGGAAGTCTTATTTTTAAAAATAGTAACAAAACGGTTTAATAATTTCAAAATTTGGTCTTTTTTGAGAAATTAGAGGTAATCATATTTTCAAAATTCCTCCAAATAGTCTCACAGTAGAGAAAATAGCGAGAGTCTATGAATGTTAATTTTGTCAAATCTTAACTTCGTTTAATTAATCTGTCTTAATCTGGTTTTTAGATTTTCAAAAATTGGACTTTCTGAAGAAATTTGTGGTTTTTAAATTTACAAAACTCCTCCAAATAGTCACACATAAACTAAACTGAGAGTCTACTAATGTTAATTTTGTAAAATTTCAACCTCATCTTCATTGATATGTCCTTGCCTTATTTTTCAAAATATTTACAAAATGGTTTCAGATTTTCAAAATTTGAACTTTTTGGAGAAATTTGTGGTTTTTAGATTTCTACAATTCTTGCAAATAGTCGCACAGTGAGGAAAATAGTCTACGTAGCTGCCTTATTTCTCAAAATACTGACAAATACCGGATTGCAATCCGGTCTTCTTCCTGTAAACTTTGCTTAATCTACTGAGATCGAAACAATTAGGTATTTGAGCATGTCTACAAGTCTTATTCTTATTTTTATGACAGACATGATGAATATATGTAATGAAATATAATATCTATTTAAATGTCTATTTTGTTTAATCAACTTACGAGAGTAGATTGAAAAGTTTCCGGAATGTGCCTGACTTCGCAAAGTGCCTGACTTGCTTCAGTAGATTGCCTAGCAAACAAAAACTGATCGACGAACCTGTGAAATTTTCAGACAGGTTCGTCCATCAGTTTTTGTTTACTAGGCAATCTTGTGAAACAAGTCAGGCACATTCCGGAAACTTTTCAATCTACCCTCGTACTATAAATACCGGATTTGCCGGTGTATAAGGCCCACACTAAAATTCAACCTACTTTTGGTGCGCCTATAACGCGGTCCAATGTTTTAGAGGCAATTTTTTTGGAAAAAAAGCTGCGCGTTATACACCAGCAAATACGCTAATTATTTTAAGTCATTTAAGTTTTATCATCATCATTATCACAAAATCACTTTTGGTTTTGAAAAAACTATGTGGCGCCATGCGCACAACGCATTTAAAGTACCTACTCATGCAACAGCGCGATTATTTTACCAAAAATTAGCATTACAGGATCCGGTATATTGATAAACGTTTAGTGATGCCGGATCCGCCGGATTACCAGATCCGATTTTCTGGATTGCAATCCCTAATTTAACTACAGCCTAAAACATTAATCCAGATTTGTGGGATTTTTTACAAAGATTTATCAAACTTTGAATCTATGTACAATTTCAACGAATTCAGATAGAAGTCTCTAGTATTCACTAGCAACTTATATATTTTGTTGACTAACTCTTTCCCAAGTTTTATTATTCTACGTAGTTAACTCATTGAGCTACAGTCTAAAACATCAATCAGTGCTTTTTGAGTTTTTTTCAAACATATTTAACAAAGATTGAATCTATGTAGAATTAGAACGAATGTAAATAGCGCTATCTAGTTTCCAACAGCAACTTACTCCTAAAGTTAACAAACCAACAATTGACTAATAAAACTTTCTAAACTAACAATTTAGAAAGTTTTATTATTCAATCTAGTTAACTCAATAAACTACAGCCTAAAACATTAATCAATATTTTTGAGATTCTTTCCAAAGATTTAACAATGTTTGAATCTATGTACAATTTGATTGAATCAAGATAGAAGACTTTAGTTTTCACTAGCAACTTAGTTATTTAGTTGACTAACTATTTCGTTTTATTCTACCTAGTTAACTCAATGAGCTACAGTCTAAGATATCAATCAATGTTTTTGAGTTTTTTTCGAACAAATTTATCAAAGTGTGAATCTATTTAAAATTTGAAGACATCTAGATAGCACATCTAGTTTACAATAGCAACTTTCTTATTTGGTTAACCAATTATTTAGAAAGTGTTATTATTCTACGTTGTTAACTCAATGAGCTACAGTCCAAAACATCAATCGATGCTTTCAAATCTTTCAAAAAATTCAAATCGAGCTTTTTCAACGAATTTGATAACGTTTGAATCTATGTCAAATTAGAACGAATGTAAATATCGCTTTCAAGTTTTCAACAGCGACTTTCTATTTTGGTTAAGTAACTCTTTAGAAAGTTCTATTATTTTACCTAGTTAACTCATTAAACTACAGCCTAAAACAGGAATTAATATTTTTGAATTTTTTTCCCAAAAGATTTAACAAAGTTTGAATCTAGGTACAATTTGAACGAATCTAGATAGAAGACTCTAGTTTTCACCAGCAACTTACTTATTTAGTTGACTAACTACTTCCTAAGTTTTATTATTCAACTTAGTTAACTCATTGAGCTACAGTCTAATACATCAATCGACGTTTTTTTTTCAACAAATTTGACAAAGTTTAAATCTATGTAGAATTAGTACGAATATAAATAGCGCTATTTAATTTTCAATAGCAACTTACTTAGTTAACTAACTATTTATAAAGTTTTAGTATTCCACCCAGTTCACTCGTTAAACCTCCTAGTTCACTCATAAATAAGTCATTTTACAGCCTAAAACATAAATCAATATTTTTTAGATTTTAGAACGTCTTATGCAACGATGTGTTGAGATTAGGACTGCCATCGGGGACAAAACTGAATGGCTTTGAAGACGACTAGGGTCCAGTGGCAACAGCAAGAACAGTAAAAGAACTGATGAAAATAGCCAACGATGCTATAGATGAAATCATTAAGGCACTGTATTTCATACCGCACCTAGCAGACGCTATGGATCAGTGGCGGATCCAGGGGGAGGGGGCGGCTAAGGGGCTCAAGCCCCCCCCCCAAAAGCATCTGAGTTATTCTGTGGCAAATCAAAGTGAACTCATCGGAAAATATATTTTCATAGTTCTTCTTATTTTTGGCGCAACAGCTTAACTGGGACCTAGGTCTCCTCCCTTTACGTATACTTGTGTTTGGTGTCTAGGTCTTAGACACAAGCGTAGGGGAGCCTTACGTTTTTTAACGTGGGCGGCGAGCCACATTTGAGAGAGGTATTCTCGGCAAATTGCCGTGATGACTTTGTCAGAGTCATGCATAATAGGACGGTGGCTTATTACAATACGTGTCCCTAGATCCAACCGCTAGCGCTTTACATGCACTGTGCCGCGCATAAACTAAACCTAGCTGTCGTGAAGGCATGCAGCTTGCCTAGTGTTTGCAATAGTAAATAATGTTACCAGTTTTGTACGAGAGTCAGCCAAAAGATTGCAACTTTTCGAACGAGCTATCCTTAAAAACACCTACAGACGAAGAGTCAAGTTGCAAAGTCTTAGTGATACTCGCTGGATTGAAAGGCATGATGCGCTCCTTGAATTAAAAGAATTATTTCACCCTATCGTACAGTTCCTTGAAGAAATCGACAGAACTTCTCCGCCATTGAAAAGTTCAAGTTTTCTGGCTTCTATTCAAGAGACAAATGAGCTTTTTCCAAATATAAAAATGTTGTTACAAATTCTGGCTACATTACCAGTAACCACTTGTAGTGTGAAGTGCAGCCTCTCTTCACTTAGAAGATGGTAGTTTCTTGTCATTTTGAAGACTTTTTCGAGGAGTAGTTTGTGATTTATGGTGTCGTATGCCGTCGACAGGTCCACGAACACCACCCCCGTTTTTCCTCTCCTTTCAAACCCGTCCTCTATATGTTAATTTGTCTCGTCGGTTATGTTAGTCCTCTCTATAACAATCAAACCGAACCTTTGAAACAATATCTTTTATACTTTCGTCGGCCTTCTGGAGCTTGCGCGTTTCTTTCTCCGTCGTAGTCAACGGCTTGTTCCGGGGGCTACTTAGAACTCTTATCAGAAACTCTTGTATTTTTTTTTTCGTCGAAAGTTTTTTTATAAAGTAATTTATAGATATTGATTTTACAAAAATGTCTAATCGGTACAATCAGAAACCGTTATCAGAATTTTTTTGAATTGAATTAAAAAAAAATTTAAAAAAGGGGAACTATCGATTGAGAACTCTAAAACTCTATATAAAGAACTGAAATTACATCAGAACTCTTTTCTTAAAAAGTGGGGGCTGCGTGAATTTGGCCTCCAAATTGTTTTTCTCGATTTCTGCCCAAAATTTCTCGGAATTCTTGCAATTTTCAAGCAAGAACTCTAAAACTAATCGAAATCTTGCCAGAACTCTAAAAAAATTCTATTTTGCTCACAATTCGACTCACGCGAAAAGAAATATATTTTTTTAATTCTTTAATGTTCAAAAAACTTAGCGCCGCATTTATAACTTCTTTAATATTGGTCGGAGAGATAAAATCGTACCTTCGTACGACAATGACCCAATACAGGTTAATCGGTTTGGCTTCCATGTATATTCACCGAGATATCTCTGCTAATCTACAACCTAACGAAGTCATCCGAGGAGACTTATTATGCGTCAAGCAAAAATAATGTGTTTTTTAGTGTTTTCTTTGCTAGTCTTTACTTTACCTACCTTCAGCGGAGGCAAGCCCCCCCCCAATTGAAAATCCTGGATCCGCCCCTGCTATGGATACACCAATATGGCAAATATACTGGCAAAACAGAGTAGCACTCAAATACCCTTCTCAGTGCAAAGAAAAATGGCACGCCGTATCTGTGGCGCTTACCACACCATATCAAGTGAAGCAATCTGGATCATCGCGGGTATCTCACCAATAGACTTGCTGGTTGAAGAACAATGAAAACTGCAAGACATTGGTCACAACAAACTAAAAAAAAAAATGACCAGGAAAGAACTAATGAAGAATGGCAACAAATTTGCAGCAAAGCATTAAAGGAGAATGGACCAGCCTTCTTATCCCTGATCTTAAACCCTGGATAAACAGAGAATATGCGGAAAATAGTTACCATCTAACCCAAGTATTTTCAGGCCACGACAGCTTCAAAGACTACCTGCTCCAAATTTTGCAGGGCGGCAGACGACAAGTATATTCTGCGGAGCACGGGCGTAGCCAGGGTTTAGTTGCGGTGGAGGGGTTTAGAAAATATTTCGGAGTAGGGAGGTTTTTGCAGAAATGCACCAGTTTACTTTCTAAAACTGACAGAGAGGGGTTCCTAAACTCCACATCTACCATGGTCTCTTGAAGATAGTCGTCTCTACTTGTCCCTCCTGATTTCAATTCAATATTTATGTTATATTTTGCATATTTTTTGGGGGGGGGGGGTCTTGTCTGGCTTATCTTGCTGTCTAGTCTTGTCTGTCTAGTCTTGTCTGTCTAATCTTGTCAGTTTAATCTTGCTTGTCTATTCTTGTATGTCTACTCTTGTCTGTCTAGTCATGTCAATTTAATCTTGTCTGTCTATTCTTGTCTGCCTAGTATTGTCTGAGTAGTCTCGTTTGTCTAGTCTTGTTTATCTCTTCTTGTGTGTCTAGTCTTGTCTATCTAGCCTTCTCGGCTTAGTCTCGTCTGTCTAATTTTGTCTATATAGTCTTGTCTCTCTAGTCTTGTCTATCTAGTCTTGTTTTATTTATCTCTAACTTGGTATATTTAAAATTTGAAGATTTGAATTTATGTTGATTTTCCTAATGATTTAGTTCTTAATTGATTACAGAGTAGTTCATTGTCGATCTTTTAAAACTTTTGAAAACAATAAATTTTCTTAAACAAATAATTACTAGCTTCAAACAAGAAACAGTTAGTCCAAATTATCGTCAAAATTCGCACAAATCAAGAGTAAAGTCCGAAAGTAAAATCTGAATAATATATTCAAACTTTCACCATTTGAAGCAACAACGTTGCCAAAACCCCAACAATTAAAATATGAGGATTTAGTTAAATTGTTACTCATTATTAAAATGAGATTTAAAAACAAATCATTTAAAATACTTGGTTAAACATAACAAATAAATTAAAATGTTACTTAATATAGCAGAATATTATATTATAGTATTAATAGATATTTATTGAAATTAATCAAGATTTAATATATTAAAAAAATAATTAGTGCGTTTATTATTATTATGTTTATATAATAGGTGTTATCAAGTGTTTATTCATTACAGGAATGTTATCTATAAAATTAACATTTTTTTTGTAAGAGTGACAACTATGTTAATTTTGGAATGTCAGTAGCAGTAGACCGAATGTGCCAGCTGTGTGGCAATCTGACAGCTGTCCAGTAGTGCAGTTTGCCAGCATGGCTGACCATAAACACACGAAAGAGATATTTACGGTTTTATTTCTATGTGTCTTGTGGTATGTGGTCAGCTCAAGCAACAATGTTATTGGGAAAATGTTGCTCAACGAGTTTCCTTATCCCCTGACGATGACAATGGTCCAGCTGCTCTCCATAACGATTTACAGTGGCCCCTTCTTCAATATGTGGGGTGTTAGGAAGTATGTGGACATATCTTGGAGGTATTATTTTAGATTAATTGTTCCCTTGGCCTTTGGCAAATTCTTTGCCTCGGTCTTCTCACACGTCAGTATATGGAAAGTACCTGTTTCATATGCTCATACAGGTAATTTACAACTTTTATGTTATAAACATTTTTTTTAAACATATGTTGTTTCTTTTGTTTCAGTTAAGGCAACGATGCCTTTGTTCACTGTGATTCTAGCTAGGTTAATTATGAAAGAAAAGCAAACTTTTAAAGTGTATTTTAGTTTAATACCGATCATAACAGGCGTCGCGATTGCCACCGTGACTGAGATTAGTTTCGATATGGTCGGTTTAATCAGTGCTTTGGTTGCGACGATGGGGTTTTCGTTGCAACATATATTCTCCAAGAAAGTGCTGCACGATACAGGGATCCACCACCTCAGGTTATTGCACCTTCTCGGTAGCCTTGCCCTCTTCATGTTTCTGCCCGTTTGGCTATTTGTAGATTTGAATAGTTTGATTAATAATGCTTCCGAGGTAAGACGTATTTATTTTAAAAATATATGTAAGATATTCTATGTTATAAATCATATATGAAAACATTGAAAGTTATGGAAATAAAATGAAAATTGTTTTACAATTGTTGATAAAGTATGGTATATATTGTTCCCACCTAGCATTGTTGAATTCCTTGATAATGATTAATAATTTCTTTTTTAGACTTTGAGTGAATCGAGAGTTTTAATCCTGCTGTTTGTGGATGGAGTCCTAAATTGGCTGCAGAACATCATAGCGTTTAGTGTGCTGTCCTTCGTCACTCCATTAACTTATGCTGTTGCAAATGCCAGCAAGCGGATATTTGTCATAGCAGTTTCCTTGTTCATACTAGGGAATCCTGTTACGGGTACCAACATTTTTGGTATGCTTCTAGCCATCTTCGGAGTTTTACTTTATAATAAGGTCAGTAATTTTGCTTATTTTGTTTTAAATATGACCTGCACAAAAATCTTATTTATTCATTAGGTCCATCCTTGGCCATTGGCCTTCCAGTATTATTTCCATCTTTCCTTATTCTGTGCTATTTGGATAGTCTGGCTGTTCCATCATGTCATCAGACCATCTCATAGGTGGGTGGTCAACCTCTTTTCTGTGTTTGTCCCATCTTATCCTATTACTTCTTGCAATGTGTCCTGCAAATTACCATTTGAGGATTGAAATTTTCTCTTCAATATCTGTGATGTTCCATGAGGTTCTTTGTTTCTTCACCAATACGTTGCTGCCTTCATGTTCTTCACGGAACCTTGGTTTCTAAATATTTCACTGACTCCTGTATTATTTTGGTCAAATTCTCATTTATCTTGTATACAGATTCTTTGTTCAGGTTCTTTTTTGCTAGCGTTTCGTCTATTATTTCTTCATATATATTATTATGGTCTTGTTCTT
Organism: Phosphuga atrata; assembly: GCA_944588485.1. Lineage (NCBI taxonomy): Eukaryota > Metazoa > Arthropoda > Insecta > Coleoptera > Silphidae > Phosphuga > Phosphuga atrata. The sequence goes on from OX155902.1 coordinate 48,699,765, forward strand.
CTGCTGTTATTTTTGTTGATGTGTTCTTTATCATATTTCTTCTTTCAATTTTCTTATCAATGGGAAATATTGCTGTAACAAGCCTGTGGTTACTGCCCGTATTAGAGGTATTCAATGATGTGACATCTTGAATTACATCCTTCCTGTGAGTATGTAAAGCTTTATAAAGCAGGCACATCCACCTCTTCAAAATTAAAATTTGATGAGACGAGAATAATGTGCTAATTATGTGCCGCAATCGCGATTTTTGAGCTCGAAGTGTTCAATGAAAAAATCTAATTTGACTAATGGGATGCTAACTTATCGCCAAGCTAGCACCCATTCATCTGAAAAATTTGGATACCGATATCAAATAAGGGATCGTCCATTAGTCACGTGACGCTCGAAAAGGGGGGGGGGGGGTTGTGCAGAATTACTAAATATCACATGAGGGCTAGGGGGGGGGGGAGCGGTGTAGAGAGATTCATGTGTATTTATTTTTTCGTTGAACGTGCGATTTTTAAACCGAAAAGTGTCGCGCTACTTGTACCAAAAAATACACGTGTTTTTTGGGAAGTGGGGGGAGGCTCAACCTAAAACCTCAGCACGTATCACCAGGGGCAGGGGGGGCTTAAAAAGTTGCTAAAAAACTTTACGTGATTAATGGACGAGCCCTAAGCAGTGCTCTCAAAACTCGTACCGGCGAAAGAATGCATCTCGTCTCGACGAGTTTAGCATTGTGCTGCGCATACCCCCACATTATTTCTAGTGCGCGGTGTTTAGTTGTCCGTGTTTGATAAACTGACGCATATTTCTTAACTCAAACTAAGCTGCGCGTACCTCGGCGCGTCCCTTGCTCCTCATACCTTGGCGCAGTACAGCTGAATTCTCTCGCCGGTTCGTGTATATGTGCTTTTTAAGTACTATGAAGCGAATACGCTAACTCCACCCATTGTGAAATCTATAATGACAGTACAAAAATTTTAGCCAAAGCGATAAAGTTTCAATAAATATGTGCTCTTGGCATATCCTATTCGCGATTTTTGTGCTCGAAAAAATCACCCCCAACCGTATAAGCCATAAGAAGTAAAATCTATAATAATCAGCAAAGAAATTTTAACTGACACAAAATCGTTGTAATAATTATGTGCTCTCGAGATAATCTATTTGTGATTTTTGTGCTCACAACCTTGCCCGAAAAATTAACCCCCACCCGTATGAGCCATCAGAGGTAAAATCTATAATAATCGAGCAAATAATTTTTTACCCATACGAAACCATTGCAATCATTATGTGCTCTCGAGATATCCTATTCGCGATTTTTGTGCTCGCACCCTTGCACAAAAATTAAACCCCAACCGTATGAGCCATAAGAGGTAAAATCTATAATAATGGAGCAAAGAAATTTTAACCGACACGAAATAGTTGCAATAATTACGTGCTCTACAGATATGCTATTTGCGATTTTTGTGCTCGCACCCTTACACGAAAAAAAACACCTCAACCTTTTGAGCCATAAGGGGTAAAATCTATAATAATGGAGCAAAGAAATTTTAACACGAAATAATTGCAATAATTACGTGCTCTCCAGATATGCTATTTGCGATTTTTGTGCTCGCACCCTTTCACGAAACCGTAATGACCCGTAACCGTATGAGCCATAAGAGGTAAAATCTATAATAACCGAGCAAATAATTTTTACCAATACGAAACCATTGCAATAATTATGTGCTCTCGAGATATCCTATTTGCGATTTTTGTGCTCAAACCCTTGCACGAAAAATTAACCCCCAACTGTATGAGCCGTAAGAGGTAAAATCTATAATAATTGAGCAAAGAAATTTTAACCGACACGAAATAGTTGCAATAATTACGTACTTTCCAGATATGCTATTTGCGATTTTTGTGCTCCCACCCTTGCACGAAAAAGTCACCCCCCGGCCGTATGAGCCATAAGAGATAAAATCTATAATAATCGAACAAAGAAATTTTAACCTACATGAAATCGTTGTAATAATTATGTGCTCTCGAGATATTCTATTTGTGATTTTTGTGCTCGCATCCTTGCACGAAAAACTAATCCCCAACTGTATGAGCTATCAGAGGTAAAATCTATAATAATCGAGCAGAGAAATTTTAACCGACATGAAATCGTTGTAATAATTATGTGCTCTCGAGATATTCTATTTGCGATGTTTGTGCTCACACCCTTGCACGAAAAATTGTATGATTTGCCCCAACTGTATGATTTCATTGTTAATATATCTTCAATCGTTAAAATTCCTTTGCTCGATTATTATAGATTTCACCTCATATGGCTCATACGGTTGTGATGAATTTTTCAGACAAGGGTGCGAGCACAAAAATCACATTGCAGCTATTTCGTGAATCTGCACTATCGAAATCATTTACTACACCTTTGACGGCCTTGAAATGTTCATTGTAAAACAGAACTGCTCCAATCCACGTTCCCCATCATGTACCACAGGTTCAGGAGGTAAAGGCACATTTGGCAGTTTTTCTAATAGGCCTTATTACTAGCAGGTGCTTTGATAAATACTTTCTATTATGATGAAATCAGTTTATTTACATTGCCAATGTGAATCGTACTTCTTCAGCATGTAGATGTACTTCATGAGAAAAGCGCGTTACATGAATCAAATTTGGAAAAAGTACATGCAGAGCTTTGACTGCCTTAATCATTTACGGAGCAGCATCTTAGAGAATTATAAATACTCATCTGCATATTTTACATATATATACATAATACATATTTTCATACATAATACATACATATTTTCATCTGCAGAAGATTTAAGAAATATTATTATAATACCCTCATTCACAAGTCTGGTGATCGTGGAATCCTTGCCGTTTCTAATTCTTTGCAGGCCACCAAGTAGGTAAAAGACGGGTCTAGTTTTAATGCACCGACAATTAAACTCAGAATGTAACGCCCACAGCAACCAATTGTTTTGTCAATTGAAATCCAAATAATCTTCTCTTTGAGTTCATTGCGTATTTCTTTTAGAATATGTAGCTAAGTTGTATGTAATTTTTCAATGTTGATTCGTTTGTTATATTTGATTGAAGCAATATTATTGCAGAAAATCTTTGAAGATAGTATTTTTAAATTTGTGAAGAAGAATAAAGGTCCCATATGCGCGACACTCAGCTACGCGACGTCGTGCGACATCGCCTGTCAAATAATGATTACATTGTGTTAAATGGGCACGTCGCGTCGCGTAGATGTCGCGTAGCCATAGTGAGAACGTGCCCATTTAAAACAATGTAATCATTATTTGACAGTCGATGTCGCGTGACGTCGCGTAGCTGAGTGTCGCATATATGAGAATCGGCCCTAATAATTGCAAGCAATGCTTCACATAAATCCATGCTAAAGCGGTTGTTTTGTTTACCTTTGGAGGTAGAAGCGGCCGCGGTTATAAGTTGTTGTCGTGGGCATTTCTTCTGCAATCCTGCGATATGAAGACTTAGTAGCATGTTTGTCTATTTGAAACTTTTTAGTGCACGAAATGTTTTCCTCGCAAACTGGACAATATAAAACATTTCCGTCTTATGTAAATGTTTCAGGATAGTTAGTTATCCAAGAAGGGACACTTATTTTCGGGTGGTATGGTACAGTGTACCATTGGTACGCACTAACTTCGCACAAATAAATAATCAAATTACGTAACTGCCTAGCAATCACGACATTTCACTTACAAGGTTTAAAGGTTTAGGTACAACGGTATAACGGTTTCGAATTTATAGGCGTATTCGCTCCTGGCATAACCGCGCTTAGCGCCACCAGTGGCCAAAAAGACAACTTCGTCTCCTATTCAATAAAAATTTTTACCGGAAAACTGAAGATTCGGATCTCTACAATGTCTTTGCTGAATTTTCAAAGAAAGTCGGATTATAACTTGGGTTTTCTGGATTTTCGGTCTTTTTATTGCCAGAAAAATGAAAACCACAAATTCTACTCCGCTTATTCCGAATCCAAAAGCGGTTAGCTTAACACTTTCAGACAAATTTTGAAATTTTCCATACACTTGATAAATAATGATTTTCAGGAAATACATTTTCTCGTATTTTTCGCAGATTTCACGATGTCATAACTTTTGAATGGCTTGTCACAGATACTTCTAGTTGGCAACAATCGATTCAGCAACCCAAAATTAAATGGAAAGTTTATATCATATTTATAGGAGGCTTTTAATTAAAAAATACCATCGAAACGGGAAGTAGAAAAATGCAAGAAAATCGATTTTGCTAATCGTTATTTTTTTGAGTTATAGCAAAATGTAAATACATTTCTGGAAGCATTTTTGCTGCAGATTACAAATATACAAATTATATTTCGCTAGCTGTCTCCGTTCACGATGGTCTGCTAAAATTGAGTAAAATTTAAAGACATTTCGACATTCGAGTAGAGATCCTGGAAAGTAATGATTTTTTTGCGGATAATCTAAGTGCGTTAATAGGAAAATGACCTTCTGAAAACGATGTTGCATCCAGTTATCCTTAAAAATATTAATTAGTTTCCCAGTTCTCTCGAAAAATTCGCTCAATTTTGCCAATTTTATAGTCATGTATCGCGAACGGAAGCTGTTAACAAAATGCAATTTATATATTTACAACCAGCAGGGAAAACACTTTCAGACACACTTTGAAATTTTCCATTCACTTGATAAATTATGATTTTAAGGAAATATATTTTCTCGTATTTCGGTCATGAAGTTCTTAAAAGTGTCACCTTTGGCGCTTGTGTTGCGCTCGGAGCGAATAGCAGTTAATAAATCTGGGGCTTACAAGGTTTCTAAAAAACATCACGTGATTAATGGACAACCCCTAACCGAAAAATACTGTACCTAAATATAGCCAAATTATACAACATCACCAAATCTTATATAAAATATGCAATGACCACTGAAAATGGACTAAATATACAAATGCATATAATCCGGTCTCTAGTCATTATAGATGTCACCTCTTGTGTCTCATTCGGTTCGGGGTGAGTTATTCGCACAAAGGGTTGGGTGAGCGAATTTGCTCCAGGGTACTTGAAAAGCACATAAAGAGCACTAATTATAGTTCTTATTTTATATAGATATCCGAATTTTTTAGATAGGTGGGTGCTAGCTTGACATTAAGTTAGCACCCCCACTAGTCTAATTAGATGTTTTCATTGAATTCTACGAGCATAAATATCGCGATTGCGGCACATAACACTGGTCAACACAAGATTTGTTTCCTTTATTTTTTTTCTGTTATTGGGTATTTCTATGGCCCTGACTATGAAAAAAATACTGGGAGATTGCTAACAGCTTTACTTTTTGAAATATACAGTTTTATTATTTTGACAAAAAAATACAGAAAAATAATACATTATCCTAACAAAATTTCTATTGAACACAAGCAAATGATCTTGTATAAGATTTCCTTGAATGAATGACTTTAGGTAGATCTCCTTGCAAACTCCAGCAGTAGTCTGCCATCATATATAAGCCCCAGCACCCCTGATAACGCTATTCCATTGTCCGAAGATCCTGATGAAATCTTTCACCCTGCTCCTCACTAAAATCACCCAGATTTTGTGGAAATCGGCCTATATGCGAGTACAGGAAGTGGATTTTTATGCTCATGGTGATACCTATAGTACATTTTTTTTAAGACTGCACTACAGGGAAGATAGGGCTTATTTGACCTTGTTCTCTGATTGGCTTAAATCGAGGAGAAGTTCACACCGACGATATTTACTTCTCTATCTCATCATTTCTCTCTTTCTTTTCACATACATTTGCAGCTGTTAGTTGTCAATGGTTTTATACAAACAGATCGGATGATAATTGTGGATTGACATGGCATTCACAATTATCATCCGATCTGTTTGTATCATTTAGATTTTTTGCGTTTTTCTCCATTTATTTGTTTGTATTTTTTTACTATTGTTGCCATTTGGAGTATTTAATCAATAATAATAAGATATTCAATGAAACCATTAATAAATTACCAATTTTACATTTAACTATATTTGAATTTAGCGCCCAATTTTATAACTAGATTGAACATTTGTCATAATGTAAATCAGGTTTCTAGTTACTGCATTCTTAAAAAAATGAACTATAGTTGATGTAGTATTGTTGTAAGTAAAGTATTGATGATACACAATTTTTACAAAGTCCGATATAGGTTTTCGATATTTCGAAAGTTTTTATATCAATATTTTTCGATATTTGGCAAATATATATATATATATATATATATATATATATATATATATATGTGTGTGTATATATATATATTCACCATAAATGTAGCAAAAACAATCGGGATTAAACACACATCTTCTTGACGAAGCCATATCGAAAAATATAACAAAATATATTTTAGTGTCCAATAAAAAACGAAAATCTAAATAAAAATAGTAGTTATAACTCAAAAACAAAAGCTGTTAGAGAAAAATTGTTGCAATATTTAAAAAATACGCGTCAATTTGAGATAGAAACAAAAAAAATCACAGGAAACAAACATTTTCCTTTTTTTTTGTTTGTACCAGTGTAATTAGCATATAATTCTCGTCTAATCAAATTTCAATTTTGAAGAGGTGCTTTGTAATCCCGTCTAGGGACATCGCATGTCCATTCTCGTTGAAGCCTCTTTCAAGAGAGTTCATGGAGTACAGATTGTTTTCGTACATACAAATAGTTGATGTAAATAAATTAAATCAGGGATGGGGAAGCCCTTTTAAAGTCCGCTTTAAACATGTGTTATGACAATATTTTTAAAAATGTTTTACCTTGTTTTAGGCCAAATATGATGCGAAACAAGAACACCAAAAGGAAACTTTGTTGCCATACAGCCAAAAGTCTTGGCAAGATCGAAGTGGCTATGCCATGTACACATCGAATAATAGCTTAACGAATGGAAACCCCTTCCCAAAAACCAACGGATTCATACCGAATGGCAATACTGCGAACACGTTAAACAATAATTTAAATTACAATAAGTCTAATAAAAACCTACTATTTATTTAAACCAAATTAATTAATTTTGTAATAGCTCAATTATTTTACATTTCCTCGACGGTTTTATTTTTTTATTGTAAATACGTTACCTACGGAATATTGGTCGCTCTTGAATATCTATCGTGTACCTTTTGCAATTTGTCCTGTAAATAGATTTATTTATTTGAAACGAAAAGTATGTGTGCAGTATTGAAGATGAATTAATTATAAATCTCGAACGAAAAGTTTGTAAAAACTAAAAGGAAAAAATGAACTGTTTTATTTGTGAATCGACTTGTACATAATTTAAATAAATATTTTTTTATAATAATATGGAATTTTAATTATACAAATATATATATTTACTATTACTAAAAATAAAATTATAACATCTTACAGTTGATAAGATATCTTCTGTTTCACATTTTATTACCTAGAATTCTTCATTTCTTCTTACACATATTTTTTACAAGGTTTTTGTTATGGTATTTTGGCTTGTAGCAAATGATTTCCTTGACAGTCCATCAGGTAATCTCTCCTAAAACCAAAACAACTTAATCACATCTATCTAGTTTTAGTCCATTCCAGTCAGTCAGTGCATTTTTAATAATTTATTTTCGTTTAATTGTAACTAGCTATAGCCCGCGGCTTCGCTTGCGTGGAGTTTGGAAATTTTTGACCAAACCCTACGAATATGAGAAGGGATTGGTGTCAGGATTTGGTATAAGACAGTGGTGTCCGCTGCTGTTCAACATCTACATAGCAGATATGGAAAATGTATTATGGAAGGGGAAGGTAGGTGGAGTAGTGAGCAGGTCTGGATTATGTTGACGACATCATTGTTTTGCCAAGATTACCTTTTCTATGGAATAGTTAACAAAGGGATTTCTAGCTACAACTATTTCAATCCTGTCGCCTGCTGATGCGATCAAAGGAACTGTTAAGCAGCAATCAAAATCTTGTGTTTTCGTATCATTCACCTGAAACCAAAAGAAATTAGTTATCAATAAACAGACTTGATTAGTTAGTCTTGTCTAGTTTCGCTCAGTCTCGTCTTGTTTAACTTCATACAGCGTTTACCAGCCTTGCGTACAGTTAACCTCGAATAGACATTTAATAAAGAAGTCGTTTCAATAAAGGCTTATTGTTTTCTATCCTTTGTGTTATTCTGTTTGACCATTAATTAATTCACATTTGACATACTTGTATAATTCTATCATACGGTTTCAGCAATCCAACAATGTCTGCTGGTCCTCCTTTGCGTATCCTATTAACGTAAACCCCTTTCTCGTACAGCCCGTCACTGACACTAAACCCATAGTCATCGTACACAGAATCCTTGTACAGAGTGACGTGATAGATTTCGTTATCCAAAATGCTTTCGTTGCTGAACGAGTCCGGCAGTGGATCGAGGAAATTCGTCCTGGATTGCCCGTAGTTGCTCGGTTCGTATTTCACAGTGTTCGTGAAACTGTAGTTGGGCAAGGGCAAAGGACTCGGGCAAAAGATATCTTCGACGTCCGAGTAAAACTGAAGCTGGGAATCGTGCTTTGTGTTTGCATCTTGGTAGGACAGAGGTTCGCTCAGCACGCTTTCGAAATCCTTAACACCTTGATTATCTAGAAATAAATATGGTTAAGTGGTCAAAATTTAATTATCATTTTTGACTATACCTGGTGTAGAATCTGTGTTTTCGCCGGGATTGCTGTTCCAGGAATGAACGGCACTATCGATGCTGGTCAGTCCAGGGCTAGAGTAATTGCAGCGAGCTTCTTCAATAGCCGTTTCATTTTTTAAAGTTCTGGCTATTTTGAGCTGGACCCGGTCGCCGGAGCCTTGCAACAATCGGATGGCCTCAGAAAGAGGTTTTTGTTCCAGACTTTCGCCGTTTATCGCGAGCAGTCTATCGCCCACGTGCAAGGCTCCAGTTTTCTCTGCCAAACCACCTAAATAAAAAATGGAGTTTGTTATTAATTAATATGAAGAGTCGATTATTGAACAATTTTCTGGGTTCACGACTTGATTGATTTTGAATGTGTGTTCATTCAGGAGTCCTGACGGGACAGTGCAGACTTAGAAAACACCTCAAGGCTAGGACTAGAGGAAGATGACAGAAGCAGATTCTGTAGCTCAGCAAAGGAAACCCCCGTACAACTGTTCAAAGACCGCGGAGCACTCCTTTGCAAAAGACAAATGTACCTTGGGGCCTACTGCTTGAACATAGAGGAGTTGCAATCTTTGAATGCCACCCAAATGCTCTAAATGGGTAAGTATACCAAGATTTAGATTAAGAGGGTGGGGTACAATAGACCTATGAAAGTCGTAGTACAAATCACCACCAAATCTACAATCTACAATATGTGTTCATTAATGATTGCCTGCGACTATTGCCCATTCCTTGCTTTTTTTATACAGGGTAAATCATTTAAAATTGATATTTGTTAAGGTCATTACCCATATAAAAAACCATTAATGACCTGGAGAACGCATCGAGGTAATAAAATTTTATACCACTTAGAGTAACGCTAAAGCCAACGGTGATATATGGAGTGATCAAGTTAAATGGTCCACCCTGTATATTGTTTGATTTAATTTACCTTCTGTTAATCTTGATAGTACAATGGGTTCCAAACAATCCTCGCTTCCAGCGATGGTGATCCCCAACGGTCCTCCATACCGGACCAACTCAACAGTGTAGACGACCGTGTCCAGGAACAGATTCGCGTTGTCAGTCTCGGTTTTCTCAATTTTCAACGTCACAATATCGTTGGCGGTGTTTTGCAGGATATCGAACGCGGACTCCACATTCAAGTGGTCCAGCGGCCGATTGTCGATCGCCAACAGTCTGTCGCCGGTGTGAATCGTTCCGGTTCTATGAGCGATCGATCCCAGTCGAATGTCGGAGATTATGAATGGCTCGTCGGGATGGGATTTCGAAGCTAAACCAAGATAATTAACTTAAATAAAGACCCTGGTGAAAATGAGGTGCCGTCGAAGTGCAACGAAGTGTCGTCAAAGTGAAAAGAAATGTCGAAATGTAATAGATAAGTGTAGGTAAAGTCCAAGAAAGTTACGTTGGACTGTAGGCAAAGTGCAAGAAAGTTTCGTTGAAGTGCAACAAAGAGTCGTCGAAATGTAACAAAGAGTCGTCCAAGTGCAATAAAGTGTCATTGAAGTGCAACAAAGTGTCGTCGAAGTACAAGAAAGCATTGTCGAAGTGCAACAAAATTGTTGTCGAAATGGAACAAAGTATCGCCGAAGTGCAACGAAATATCGTCGAAGTGTTTCCGAAATAACATGAAGTGTCTAGTCTTGTCTGTCTTGTCTGTCTATTCTTGTCTGTCTAGTCTTGTCTGTCTAGTCTTGTCTGTCTAGTCTTGTCTGTCTAGTCTTGTCTGTCTAGTCTAGTCTGTCTAGTCTTGTCAGTCTAGTCTTGTCAGTCTAGTCTTGCCAGTCTAGTCTTGTCTGTCTAGTCTTTTCTGTCTAGTCTTGTCTGTCTAATCTTGTCTGTCTAGTCTTGTCAGTCTAGTCTTGTCAGTCTAGTCTTGTCTGTCTAGTCTTTTCTGTCTAGTCTTGTCTGTCTAGTCTTGTCTGTCTAGTCTGGTCTGTCTAGTCTTGTCTGTCTGGTCTTGTCTGTCTGGTCTTGTCTGTCTGGTCTTGTCTGTCTGGTCTTGTCTGTCTGGTCTTGTCTGTCTGGTCTTGTCTGTCTGGTCTTGTCTGTCTGGTCTTGTCTGTCTGGTCTTGTCTGTCTGGTCTTGTCTGTCTGGTCTTGTCTGTCTGGTCTTGTCTGTCTGGTCTTGTCTGTCTGGTCTTGTCTGTCTGGTCTTGTCTGTCTGGTCTTGTCTGTCTGGTCTTGTCTGTCTGGTCTTGTCTGTCTGGTCTTGTCTGTCTGGTCTTGTCTGTCTGGTCTTGTCTGTCTGGTCTTGTCTGTCTGGTCTTGTCTGTCTGGTCTTGTCTGTCTGGTCTTGTCTGTCTGGTCTTGTCTGTCTGGTCTTGTCTGTCTGGTCTTGTCTGTCTGGTCTTGTCTGTCTGGTCTTGTCTGTCTGGTCTTGTCTGTCTGGTCTTGTCTGTCTGGTCTTGTCTGTCTGGTCTTGTCTGTCTGGTCTTGTCTGTCTGGTCTTGTCTGTCTGGTCTTGTCTGTCTGGTCTTGTCTGTCTGGTCTTGTCTGTCTGGTCTTGTCTGTCTGGTCTTGTCTGTCTGGTCTTGTCTGTCTGTCTGGTCTTGTCTGTCTGGTCTTGTCTGTCTGGTCTTGTCTGTCTGGTCTTGTCTGTCTGGTCTTGTCTGTCTGGTCTTGTCTGTCTGGTCTTGTCTGTCTGGTCTTGTCTGTCTGGTCTTGTCTGTCTGGTCTTGTCTGTCTGGTCTTGTCTGTCTGGTCTTGTCTGTCTGGTCTTGTCTGTCTGGTCTTGTCTGTCTGGTCTTGTCTGTCTGGTCTTGTCTGTCTGGTCTTGTCTGTCTGGTCTTGTCTGTCTGGTCTTGTCTGTCTGGTCTTGTCTGTCTGGTCTTGTCTGTCTGGTCTTGTCTGTCTGGTCTTGTCTGTCTGGTCTTGTCTGTCTGGTCTTGTCTGTCTGGTCTTGTCTGTCTGGTCTTGTCTGTCTGGTCTTGTCTGTCTGGTCTTGTCTGTCTGGTCTTGTCTGTCTGGTATTGTCTGTCTGGTCTTGTCTGTCTGGTCTTGTCTGTCTGGTCTTGTCTGTCTGGTCTTGTCTGTCTGGTCTTGTCTGTCTGGTCTTGTCTGTCTGGTCTTGTCTGTCTGGTCTTGTCTGTCTGGTCTTGTCTGTCTGGTCTTGTCTGTCAGGTCTTGTCTGTCTGGTCTTGTCTGTCTGTTCTTGTCTGTCTGTTCTTGTCTGTCTGGTCTTGTCTGTCTGGTCTTGTCTGTCTGGTCTTGTCTGTCTGGTCTTGTCTGTCTGGTCTTGTCTGTCTGGTCTTGTCTGTCTGGTCTTGTCTGTCTGGTCTTGTCTGTCTAGTCTTGTCTGTCTAGTCTTGTCTGTCTAGTCTTGTCTGTCTAGTCTTGTCTGTCTAGTCTTGTCTGTCTAGTCTTGTCTGTCTAGTCTTGTCTGTCTAGTCTTGTCTGTCTAGTCTTGTCTGTCTAGTCTTGTCTGTCTAGTCTTGTCTGTCTGGTCTTGTCTGTCTAGTCTTGTCTGTCTAGTCTTGTCTGTCTAGTCTTGTCTGTCTAGTCTTGTCTGTCTAGTCTTGTCTGTCTAGTCTTGTCTGTCTAGTCTTGTCTGTCTAGTCTTGTCTGTCTAGTCTTGTCTGTCTAGTCTTGTCTGTCTAGTCTTGTCTGTCTAGTCTTGTCTGTCTAGTCTTGTCTGTCTAGTCTTGTCTGTCTAGTCTTGTCTGTCTAGTCTTGTCTGTCTAGTCTTGTCTGTCTAGTCTTGTCTGTCTAGTCTTGTCTGTCTAGTCTTGTCTGTCTAGTCTTGTCTGTCTAGTCTTGTCTGTCTAGTCTTGTCTGTCTAGTCTTGTCTGTCTAGTCTTGTCTGTCTAGTCTTGTCTGTCTAGTCTTGTCTGTCTGGTCTTGTCTGTCTGGTCTTGTCTGTCTGGTCTTGTCTGTCTGGTCTTGTCTGTCTGGTCTTGTCTGTCTGGTCTTGTCTGTCTGGTCTTGTCTGTCTGGTCTTGTCTGTCTGGTCTTGTCTGTCTGGTCTTGTCTGTCTGGTCTTGTCTGTCTGGTCTTGTCTGTCTGGTCTTGTCTGTCTGGTCTTGTCTGTCTGGTCTTGTCTGTCTGGTCTTGTCTGTCTGGTCTTGTCTGTCTGGTCTTGTCTGTCTGGTCTTGTCTGTCTGGTCTTGTCTGTCTGGTCTTGTCTGTCTGGGTCTTGTCTGTCTGGTCTTGTCTGTCTGGTCTTGTCTGTCTGGTCTTGTCTGTCTGGTCTTGTCTGTCTGGTCTTGTCTGTCTGGTCTTGTCTGTCTGGTCTTGTCTGTCTGGTCTTGTCTGTCTGGTCTTGTCTGTCTGGTCTTGTCTGTCTGGTCTTGTCTGTCTGGTCTTGTCTGTCTGGTCTTGTCTGTCTGGTCTTGTCTGTCTGGTCTTGTCTGTCTGGTCTTGTCTGTCTGGTCTTGTCTGTCTGGTCTTGTCTGTCTGGTCTTGTCTGTCTGGTCTTGTCTGTCTGGTCTTGTCTGTCTGGTCTTGTCTGTCTGGTCTTGTCTGTCTGGTCTTGTCTGTCTGGTCTTGTCTGTCTGTCTGGTCTTGTCTGTCTGGTCTGTCTGGTCTGTCTTGTCTGTCTGGTCTTGTCTGTCTGGTCTTGTCTGTCTGGTCTTGTCTGTCTGGTCTTGTCTGTCTGGTCTTGTCTGTCTGGTCTTGTCTGTCTGGTCTTGTCTGTCTGGTCTTGTCTGTCTGGTCTTGTCTGTCTGGTCTTGTCTGTCTGGTCTTGTCTGTCTGGTCTTGTCTGTCTGGTCTTGTCTGTCTGGTCTTGTCTGTCTGGTTTGTCTGTCTGGTCTTGTCTGTCTGGTCTTGTCTGTCTGGTCTTGTCTGTCTGGTCTTGTCTGTCTGGTCTTGTCTGTCTGGTCTTGTCTGTCTGGTCTTGTCTGTCTGGTCTTGTCTGTCTGGTCTTGTCTGTCTGGTCTTGTCTGTCTGGTCTTGTCTGTCTGGTCTTGTCTGTCTGGTCTTGTCTGTCTGGTCTTGTCTGTCTGGTCTTGTCTGTCTGGTCTTGTCTGTCTGGTCTTGTCTGTCTGGTCTTGTCTGTCTGGTCTTGTCTGTCTGGTCTTGTCTGTCTGGTCTTGTCTGTCTGGTCTTGTCTGTCTGTCTTGTCTGTCTGGTCTTGTCTGTCTGGTCTTGTCTGTCTGGTCTTGTCTGTCTGGTCTTGTCTGTCTGGTCTTGTCTGTCTGGTCTTGTCTGTCTAGGCTTGTCTGTCTAGTCTTGTCTGTCTGAGTCTTGTCTGTCTAGTCTTGTCTGTCTAGTCTTGTCTGTCTAGTCTTGTCTGTCTAGTCTTGTCTGTCTTCTGTCTAGTCTTGTCTGTCTAGTCTTGTCTGTCTAGTCTTGTCTGTCTAGTCTGTCTAGCTTGTCTGTCTAGTCTTCTGTCTGTCTTGTCTTGTCTAGTCTTGTCTGTCTAGTCTTGTCTGTCTAGTCTTGTCTGTCTAGTCTTGTCTGTCTAGTCTTGTCTCTGTCTAGTCTTGTCTGTCTAGTCTTGTCTGTCTAGTCTGTCTGTCTAGTCTTGTCTGTCTAGTCTTGTCTGTCTAGTCTTGTCTGTCTAGTCTTGTCTGTCTAGTCTTGTCTGTCTAGTCTTGTCTGTCTAGTCTTGTCTGTCTAGTCTTGTCTGTCTAGTCTTGTCTGTCTAGTCTTGTCTGTCTAGTCTTGTCTGTCTAGTCTTGTCTGTCTAGTCTTGTCTGTCTAGTCTTGTCTGTCTAGTCTTGTCTGTCTAGTCTTGTCTGTCTAGTCTTGTCTGTCTAGTCTTGTCTGTCTAGTCTTGTCTGTCTAGTCTTGTCTGTCTAGTCTTGTCTGTCTAGTCTTGTCTGTCTAGTCTTGTCTGTCTAGTCTTGTCTGTCTAGTCTTGTCTGTCTAGTCTTGTCTGTCTAGTCTTGTCTGTCTAGTCTTGTCTGTCTAGTCTTGTCTGTCTAGTCTTGTCTGTCTAGTCTTGTCTGTCTAGTCTTGTCTGTCTAGTCTTGTCTGTCTAGTCTTGTCTGTCTAGTCTTGTCTGTCTAGTCTTGTCTGTCTAGTCTTGTCTGTCTAGTCTTGTCTGTCTAGTCTTGTCTGTCTAGTCTTGTCTGTCTAGTCTTGTCTGTCTAGTCTTGTCTGTCTAGTCTTGTCTGTCTAGTCTTGTCTGTCTAGTCTTGTCTGTCTAGTCTTGTCTGTCTAGTCTTGTCTGTCTAGTCTTGTCTGTCTAGTCTTGTCTGTCTAGTCTTGTCTGTCTAGTCTTGTCTGTCTAGTCTTGTCTGTCTAGTCTTGTCTGTCTAGTCTTGTCTGTCTAGTCTTGTCTGTCTAGTCTTGTCTGTCTAGTCTTGTCTGTCTAGTATCTTGTCTGTCTAGTCTTGTCTGTCTAGTCTTGTCTGTCTAGTCTTGTCTGTCTAGTCTTGTCTGTCTAGTCTTGTCTGTCTAGTCTTGTCTGTCTAGTCTTGTCTGTCTAGTCTTGTCTGTCTAGTCTTGTCTGTCTAGTCTTGTCTGTCTAGTCTTGTCTGTCTAGTCTTGTCTGTCTAGTCTTGTCTGTCTAGTCTTGTCTGTCTAGTCTTGTCTTGTCTGTCTAGTCTTGTCTGTCTAGTCTTGTCTGTCTAGTCTTGTCTGTCTAGTCTTGTCTGTCTAGTCTTGTCTGTCTAGTCTTGTCTGTCTAGTCTTGTCTGTCTAGTCTTGTCTGTCTAGTCTTGTCTGTCTAGTCTTGTCTGTCTAGTCTTGTCTGTCTAGTCTTGTCTGTCTAGTCTTGTCTGTCTAGTCTTGTCTGTCTAGTCTTGTCTGTCTAGTCTTGTCTGTCTAGTCTTGTCTGTCTAGTCTTGTCTGTCTAGTCTTGTCTGTCTAGTCTTGTCTGTCTAGTCCTTGTCTGTCTAGTCTTGTCTGTCTAGTCCTTGTCTGTCTAGTCTTGTCTGTCTAGTCTTGTCTGTCTAGTCTTGTCTGTCTAGTCTTGTCTGTCTAGTCTTGTCTGTCTAGTCTTGTCTGTCTAGTCTTGTCTGTCTAGTCTTGTCTGTCTAGTCTTGTCTGTCTAGTCTTGTCTGTCTAGTCTTGTCTGTCTAGTCTTGTCTGTCTAGTCTTGTCTGTCTAGTCTTGTCTTGTCTGTCTAGTCTTGTCTGTCTAGTCTTGTCTGTCTAGTCTTGTCTGTCTAGTCTTGTCTGTCTAGTCTTGTCTGTCTAGTCTTGTCTGTCTAGTCTTGTCTGTCTAGTCTTGTCTGTCTAGTCTTGTCTGTCTAGTCTTGTCTGTCTAGTCTTGTCTGTCTAGTCTTGTCTGTCTAGTCTTGTCTGTCTAGTCTTGTCTGTCTAGTCTTGTCTGTCTAGTCTTGTCTGTCTAGTCTTGTCTGTCTAGTCTTGTCTGTCTAGTCTTGTCTGTCTAGTCTTGTCTGTCTAGTCTTGTCTGTCTAGTCTTGTCTGTCTAGTCTTGTCTGTCTAGTCTTGTCTGTCTAGTCTTGTCTGTCTAGTCTTGTCTGTCTAGTCTTGTCTGTCTAGTCTTGTCTGTCTAGTCTTGTCTGTCTAGTCTTGTCTGTCTAGTCTTGTCTGTCTAGTCTTGTCTGTCTAGTCTTGTCTGTCCTAGTCTTGTCTGTCTAGTCTTGTCTGTCTAGTCTTGTCTATCTAGTCTTGTCTGTCTAGTCTTGTCTGTCTAGTCTTGTCTGTCTAGTCTTGTCTGTCTAGTCTTGTCTGTCTAGTCTTGTCTGTCTAGTCTTGTCTGTCTAGTCTTGTCTGTCTAGTCTTGTCTGTCTAGTCTTGTCTGTCTAGTCTTGTCTGTGTAGTCTTGTCTGTCTAGTCTTGTCTGTCTAGTCTTGTCTGTCTAGTCTTGTCTGTCTAGTCTTGTCTGTCTAGTCTTGTCTGTCTAGTCTTGTCTGTCTAGTCTTGTCTGTCTAGTCTTGTCTGTCTAGTCTTGTCTAGTCTTGTCTATCTAGTCTTGTCTGTCTAGTCTTGTCTGTCTAGTCTTGTCTGTCTAGTCTTGTCTGTCTAGTCTTGTCTGTCTAGTCTTGTCTGTCTAGTCTTGTCTGTCTATCTTGTCTGTCTAGTCTTGTCTGTCTAGTCTTGTCTGTCTAGTCTTGTCTGTCTAGTCTTGTCTGTCTAGTCTTGTCTGTCTAGTCTTGTCTGTCTAGTCTTGTCTGTCTAGACGCACAAAAGCCAACACTTCCCCGACACTTCGGCGACATTTTCCATTAAAACAGTTCAACGACACTTCACACATACTTTGATTGCGCGAATGTCTCTTTCCCGATACTTCACAGAAAATAATTTCAGCAGAACTTCACAGTTCAAATTTCAATGTTCCAAAAGACACTTCCCTGCCACTTGGATGACACTTTGTTGGCGCATTACCGACATTTCGTCGACACTTTGTTCATTCACATGACTCATCAACGACATTTCATTTTTACTAGGGAATTGTGGGATTTTGAAATATTACCTGTTATTGTGATGCCTAAGCCTGGTCCTCTTTTAGCTAACTTAACAGTAAATATCCCACTAGAAGGAACGATGGAATCGGCAACGTTGAATTCCACTTGTAGCACTATTTTGCCTCCTGTGTTATTGCCTTCAGTTCCCATTTCCAGTATTGAGTTTATTTCCTGCAGGGTCAGGTTCGGCTGGTGGTTTACGGAAACTATTCTGTCTCCGCTGTGCAGACATCCACATCTGAAATTTAAACAAAACATCTAATTCTGATTTGATGAACTATAGTCTTCTCTACCTACTATTCTTATTAAACAGTTTTTATCTAGAAATCAAAATTTGAATCCTAGGTTTCTCATTTAATGACAAAGCTATTCATGTTTCACGATGAAGATTCAAATAGGTCTATTCGGACAAGGAAAGTAAAATATAGTCATTATAATAATATTACCTGTATGCTGGACTGTCAGGAACTATTCTATTAATGATAATATCTGCGGGTCTGCTTTCGTTGTGTTCTCCAACTCCTACATTTATGCCGTAGCCTTTCCCCCTTTCTGCCATTAGAGTGGTCGTTAAAGTCTCCGAATGGCAAACGCCTATGTTTGACGAATATCCGCAATAATTGCTAGCTGAATTTAAAAACAAATAATTTCATATTAAAATTGGTGATTAAAGCTATGATATATGTACTTACCCGAGTCTTCTAGTGATTTTGATATTGAGCTTTGTCGGTGCATTCGGTTTCTGGTAATCCTGGAGCGTTTGGAATTGATGGTGCTGAAGCCGCCCGATATTGTTGGGCTGCTTGCATATGGGCCTACAAAGCAAAGTTTCTCTAATGAGACTTTAACTCGGTTAAAATGAAAACATTGTATCTATACGAATTTCTTCTTATATGCGCAATTAAAAATCCAGTTCAAGTTATCAATTGTGTGTCTATAAGGTTGGGTACACTCCTGAGGTGAGGCAAGCCGAGGCCGAACAAGCCACGAACGGATGCCTAGTACGCTTTCATGGTACACTCATTGCTCTATTTACACGGTAGATACGCTAGTTTTGCCTGTATAGTTTTGTCTGTACAGTCTTTTCTGTGCAGTCTTATCTGTATAGTCTTGTCTGTCTAGTCTGGTCTGTCTAGTCTTGTATGTCTAGTCTTGTCTGTCTCTCTAGTCTTGTCTGTCTGTCTAGTCTTGCCTGTCTATCTAGTCTTGTCTGTCTGTCTAGTCTTGTCTGTCTGTCTAGACTAGTCTGTCGGTCTGTCTTGTCTGTCTAGTCTTGTTTGTCTATCTAGTCTTGTCTGTCTGTCTAGTCTTGTCTGTCTGTCTAGTCTTGTCTGTCTGTCTAGTCTTGTCTGTCTGTCTAGTCTTGTCTGTCTGTCTAGTCTTGTCTGTCTGTCTAGTCTTGTCTGTCTGTCTAGTCTTGTCTGTCTGTCTAGTCTTGTCTGTCTGTCTAGTCTTGTCTGTCTGTCTAGTCTTGTCTGTCTAGTTCTCTCTTTCAAAGCGCAAGTAATCAGTTTAGTATATTTGGTTGTTGTACTCTAAATACTTTCAGTTTTTAATGATTATTGATATTTTTAAGTGTGAGCAATTAGTATCGGTTTGTACTTAAAACCTCCTTTACCGAAATACCGACACTCAAGTTTCTCGATCGTTATGATTTATTTTGGCACGGCTCCACAATTTGATCCTCGTTCTGTTGCCGTTGCGCAAAAAAGTGAGCGGAAAAATAAATATCCACGCGGAAAAAATGAAGAAGAAAAATGCGAGTGTATGAGTTAAAGAGATTTCATGGCATAACTGCCAACTTTCCAAACTCGTCCGGCGAGGTAAACACATTAATGAAATACATCAAGAGGCTCTTTGATCCGTTTATAACGCGCGCGCGGCTAGACAAAAACCTCAGGTGACACAGAATCTATTTAGAAATCGCGAAAAAATTTCTGCATGAAATAGCAAAATATACAAAATACTGTAAATTATATTTCACATAAATTTAATATCTAAATATTTATTTCTTTTCAATCCACCTAAATATTATAGCTATTAGTTTTTGAAGAAATACATTCTTACCAATTTGATAATTTCTTGAGGCTACTCTATGAACGGCATGCAGCGGCAATATTTGTATTTTTGTGGCAGTCTTTAAGAGTTTCTCCGCGTCCGCGACGCCTCCATTCCACTCTTCCAAGGGAACATCGTCAATGCCCAGCAGCTGATCCCCGACATTCAAAGCCCCGCACCGATCGGCCGTGCTTGCCGGAACGATATTCTCCACGAAAATCCCCGCCGGACTGATCTCCTCCGACCCGAAATCGCAACAGCAATTCGTGAGGACGATGCCGAGGTCTTCATTGGAATTACGGTCGATTTCGACTAGGAGCGGACCCGTGGCGTACTTCACCGACTCCATTATGCTCACGTCGTATTCCACGGTTAACGTGGAAAACAACAGCTGGCTACTTTCTTTTAAGATCCTCTGGGCGTCCAGAAGGGTCTTGTTGGTCAAATTGTGGTGGTCCACCTTCAATAATCTATCACCGACTCGTATCAATCCAGTCCTAAGATAAAATAAAATAATTAAATATACTGAAGCTACGTTTCGCACACGTGTAAAGTCGGATGGAGTGATGAATCTTCATCATACAATGTGGAGCGAAGAGCTACCAAGTAGTATACAGGTAGCTCGAAGACGAAGGAATGCAGAGGTCCAGGAGTAAATATGTACTGCGAATCCTGGGGTTCCTAAGGGAGTTAGAACTGGAGAAGGCGCTCTAAATGTTTAAGTATACAGCAAGAGAAATAGAGCTATAAAGGTCGCAGTATAAGAAGTCTCCACCTATACTCCATCTACAATCTAGTGAGGGAAAAATTCAGGTTATGGTCTTGTTGGTCAAATTTTGGTGATCCACCTTTAATAATCCATCACCAATTCGTATCAATCCAGTCGTAAAACGAAATAAAATAATTACTTATTTACTGAACCAGTTCACGTTTTACTCGCCTGTAAAGTCGGATGGAGTGATGAATCCTCGACATAGCACATGGAGCAAAGTGCTACCAAGTAGTATACAGATAGCTCGAAAATGAAGGAAGGCACAGGTGCAGGAGCAAATACTTCGAATCCTGGTGTTGCTAAGGGAGTTAGAACTGGAGAAGGCGCTCTAAATGTTTAAGAATACAGCAACAGCAATAAAGGTCGCAGTATGAGAAATCTCCACCTATAACCAACCATCTAGAATCTAGTGAGGGAAAAATCAGGTTATGGTTTTGTTGGTCAAATTGTGGTGATCCACCTTTAATAATCCATCACCGATTCGTATCAATCCAGTCGTAAAACGAAATAAAATAATTACGTATTTACTGAACCAGCTCACGTTTTGCTCGCGTGTAAAGTCGGATGGAGTGATGAATCCTCAACATACTACATGGAGCAAAGTGCTACCAAGTAGTATACAGATAGCTCGAAGACGAAGGAAGGCACAGGTGCAGGAGTAAATACTTCGAATCCTGGGGTTCCTAAGGGAGTTAGAACTGGGGCAGGCGCTCTAAATGTTTAAGAATACAACAAGAGCAATAGTTATGAAGGTCGCAGTATAAGAAGTCACCACCTATAATCTACTTCTACAATCTTGTGAAGGAAGGATAAGGTTTTGGTATAAGACAGGAATTATTGATAATCCATTTCAGCTTAGTTTTGAGAAGTTGCTTACCTATAAGCTGGACCATAGGGCCTGACTTGAGTAATAACTAATGGTCTGCTAAGTTGTGGATGGTCGGGCATTGTGCCACCCCTGAGTGTGATGCCTAGAGATCCGTCTACCCTTTCCACCGACACTTCTGTAATCTTCGAAGAAACACATAAGGAACTTTGAGAAGCTGAAAACGAGATAAACAGATCTTTACAAATATAAACTTATTGTTTCTACAACGAGCTTATTATGTTTAACAGGGGAAGTGTAAGAAGCGTGGAGCATCAGTCGTAAAGTAGTCTAAAAAATGGATTGGAAGCAAAAAAGTAAGATTCTTTACACCTATTCATAATTTTTGTGCGCATGCGGCAATTTCAGCCATGTTTTCGGGCACTTTTTGACGTATAACCAGTGAAAATCAAAAACAAAATGAAAAACAAAATGTGCCCGAAACTTTCATATTCCCGCCTTTTAAACATAGCGGACGCGCATGCGCTTAACTAACTGTAAAAAGGTCTATTCAAAGCATTTTCAATTTAGTTTCTAGCATAAGCTTATAGACGAAAGCTTTTTTATGTATAAACATGAAAAAGAAAATGCATGTTGTTTACCATAACTTGGCAGGCAGTACTCGATTTCTAATAGAGCGTTGCCGTCGACATTGTCTAAAAGCGTTGAGACGTCGTCAGGCCTCATTCTGGTCGTGTTGATGCCGTTGACGCTATGGATTCGGTCTCCGGGCGCCAGCTGATCGCTGCCCAATGCCACAGAACCCGAACGAAGCGACTGTATACTTGGACATGGCTCCAAATCTGTATTACCTGCAACAAAATGGATCGTTTGAGCAGTTTTATTTTGCAATTAGTAAAAATATTATATAAATTAAGAGGTGAATCAGAAATATATTCTATGTATTAAATCGTAGGTGTACCTATTGACAAAAGATAGCAAGTAAATCAATTAAGAGGGGAATCAGAAATATATTTTCTGTGATAAATCGTGGGTGTACCTACTGCCAAAAGAGAGCAAGTCTAAAATTAGAGGAAACAATGAGGTAATGTTCCTAAGTCGTTTTACGCCCCAAGCAGCCATCAGATCCAAACTGATATGGGACTGTGTGGGAAAGGTAAACAAGTATAAGAGTATGAACACCATCCACAAAAGTTTAGATGAAGAAATAAGAGAACAATGGATGAAAACCTAGAAAGAACTTCCGGAGCTAAGACAATCCAGAGTAATGCTGGGATCTTTTAACCAGAAAAGAACAAAAGCTTGCCTGAAACTAAATAGGAACAAGAGACAAGAAGCAGGACAAGAGTCTTGACGGGACAATGCAGACTTGGGAAACACCACAAGGCCTTAGGCCCAGAGGAAGATGACAGATGCAGATGCATGTGGCTTTCATTCACAGTGGCTTTCATCAGCACTGCGGAGCACTCCTCTGCGAGACACAAATGTGTCTTGGGGTCCACGGCTTGAATACAGAGGAGTTGCAGTCCCTGAATCTCGCCCAAATCCTAAAATTCCTAGAGGAATCAGGAAATCAACTAGAAAAAGAATCAACTAGAGGAGTATATATCTGGGTGTGAAAATCAACAAAGATGGTACCGAAGACGGAGAAGTAATACGCCGAGTCCTAGCAGCAAATACGGCGCACTAAGCGGAAATATTAGGATCTAATAGTATGCACCACAAGCACAAGCTTAGAATATACAAGACAAAAATTCGGCCCATCGCATGCTATTGTAGCAAAACATGGACTATGACCGAAAAAAAAACGAGAACGCAATGGAAATATTTGAACGCAAGGTGCTACGTAGGATTCTAGAGGCGGTAACGGTCGGAAACATCAGAAGGCCAAGGTACAATAACGAGCTAAATCAGATATACCAAGAAACTCCGATTTCTACATTCATCAGACTTCAAAGACTAAGATGGACAGGATAAAAGATGGACGACAACCGTCTGCCAGTAGGAGCACTGAACGCAAAAATGCAAGGCAGGCGGCCGGTAGAGAGGCCAAGAAAACAGTGAGAGGAAGAGACCCGGGAAAACGCATACCAACTACGCGGAGTAAGAGCGTGGAGAAGAATAGCAACGGACAGGGAAGAATGGAGGACAATAATATAGGGGACCAGGGCCTGACTTATGTAGAGCCACTTGAAGATGAAGAAGAGGAGGCGCTCTAAATGGGCAAGTATACCAATGTGTAGAGGAAGAGGGTAGGGTACTATAGATCTATGAAGGTCGAAACACAAAACATCACCAAATCAATAAGTCTACTTATCATCGCTTTAACGCTCTACCTTCTAAGATGGGCCAAAAATGACCAGATTTTCAGTATCTACTGTCACTTTTGCCAATTTTTCCCTTTAGGCAGTACATTCACGAAATGTTGTAAATTTTAGGAGAAAATGGAACGAATGGGGAGAATTGTTAAAAGTTATAATTCAATCGATTAGCATAATTTATAAATCACGTTCATGATAGTTTATACAAAGTTGCATTATAAGTAACATATTTTCAACGAGCGATAATCTTGTAAAATTAATAATCCATATTTATTTAAACAAATTATTGGTCGATGTTATAACCTGGGTACCACCCTGCCAATTGTTAAAAGTCGATGGTCAATATTTATCATCAGAAACTGTTAACAATGGGCTTGCTGCTCGATGACAGCATTTTGTATCATCGTAAATGTTCAATCAATCTTTTAAAAAATACTTTCTCAGTCACTTTGTTCAGTGTACTCAGAAGGCTAATGTGACAGAAGGACGAGAACTGATGTGTTCAAAGTGGAATGGCTGTTTCCTTTCCTAGCCATATCTAACCTAGACAAACCAACAGTCCTTGCCATCTTATCTTATTTTGGGTCCATATGTGTTTATTTATCTAACCAAATCTGAGTTAGTTTCCAGTCATCCTTATCTGAAAAGTTTAAAAGTTTTTGAGCCACTGGTTTGTTTACATTCGCACGAGGAATGCTCCACAGTCTTTGTGCAGATATATGGGGTTTCCTCTGCTGTTAGGGGCATCGTTTCATAATCTCAACCAACACTTTAACTGTTTAAGGACAAACTTATCTGGACCATGCAGCTGCATCAGAAAAACAAATCGAAGAGATTTACAATGACCTCCGAGCCAACTTGTGTTCTAATCCACAAGTCAATAATCCACTGTCAGCAAACAAACTGGAAATGCTATAGCACTGATAAGATATGAGTTAAGTCTAAAAAAGTTGACTTTTAATTTTACTTAAAGTTATTTTTGTTTAGGATCCTGAAACATTTCAACATGAATGTTGAGGAATATTCGGTGATCTTCAGCAGTGGAGCCACAGCGGCTTTAAAACTAGTCGGAGAATGTTTTAATTATAATGGGGGCCAATTCGTATATCTCGAAGACAATCACACTTCGGTTTTGGGTATGCGTGGATACGCCGAAGACGTTAAACCAATTCCACGAAATGAGATTTTCGAATTGATGAGTGCACCCACCGGGAAAGTTTTTTTATACAAAATTTAAAAATAAGCTCGCGCGAGCGCAGGCGAGCCCGCTCCAGCACACCACTGTGTATCATGCTCTCGCCGACTGTTGCCGATCGCTGATAGAATTTTTTTATCACGTATTCGTCAACCGTTATTGACCGATGATATATAGATCGATGGTATATTGACCGATGATACATTGACCGACGATACTGATGATACATTGACCGACGATACATTGACGGACGATACATGGACCGATGATAAATTTACCGATGATACATTAACTAATGATAAATTGAGCCGATAATACATTGATATACCTGCGTGTAGAGTGTCTAAAGTTCCGTTTTAATCAAAGTGTATCGATTATTGTCCGATGAATGTCTCTGTCTTTAAATTTGCCTAGTAGCTGTTTGTGTCTGTCTGAGATATATAGAATTTTAGTCGGTCTGTATAAGAGGTCGTTGGGAGGATTGTGGAGGAGGTTGTTTGGTTGCGCACAGGATCCGCTCCGCTCGGTTCACCTCAGGTCCGATTTGGTCCGCTTTTCTCAGCTCCGTCATTTTTCTACATATTAGTTCCGCTCAGCTCCGTCACTTTTCCACACACTGAATCCCATCCCACCGAACCCTTTGTCAACTTATCAGTTTATGTATAGCCGTGGAACTATGTTGTGTAATATGATTATGAATAATAACTACAGTGAAAAAGAAGCAGCGATTATTGCAATGGCAATTCAGTTTCCGGGAGGGCTGAATATGTGCTGCTATCCTGGTTGCATATTTGCCTTAGCGCATATATGAAAACTTTAGCGTTGCGCCTGCGTGAACTATCCGCCAACATCCGACCTCCGGACTAGTATTCTTGACAAACATAGGATACGGAGCGGAGCAGAGCCGAGTTGAGCTGAGCGGACGCTGTGTGTGCGTTTCTATTTAAATACACGGGTTATATATTTTTCTCGGTTGAAAGGCTGCGCTGACGCCTAACGCTGACACCTGACATGCCTAACGCGTAACGCAGGAGTTTCGGCTACTATCAATATATTTTTGTCGACATACGTGAGTTGGTCCGGACTATGTGTCTAAGATAGGTCGGCATATGGCTTGGTAGATTATTTACTTTGTTAGAGCCAGTTTTCGTTGAAATTCCCTTGTTTTCTGAGGACAGACATCGGAAAAATTTGCCACTTTGCACTGTGCTTTTCTTACGTAAAGTTGCGTCAGTCTTGAAGTTGAGTTTGTGGTCGAAAGTCAGCCCTAAGTATTTTATGTCTTTTTTTTAAGTGGTTTTTGGGGAAGCTCTCACTAAACCACCTATTCGCATAGTATCGCATATTTTGCATTCATTCAGGGTGGGTAGCCCGGACGGTTAGTGAAAACCCTAGTTGTTGCCTCCCCGACCGGGAATCGAACCCGGGTCTCCCGCTTGCCAGGCGGATATGTTGTCTACACTACAGAGAAGGAAAAGTATTTTATGTCTGGTGTCGGCGTAATGTCCTTGGTGCCTTGGTGGAGGTGGGGAGAGTTTGGGGAAATTCTATGGTTGGGAATAAGGAATTTACATTTATAGGGATTTGCGGATACTCCAACAGTTAAATTATTGGGATGTCTTATCTGTCAGGATTTGTAGTTCGCCTATCGTCAATTTAAGGTTGTTATTATATAATATCAATGCGGTATCGTCGGCTTATTGAAGGATGCACGGAAAAAAGTACACTTTAAAAATTACAGTTTCAAATAGTAGCAGCTGCCTTACGAATTTGAAACGGTAAAAACTACGAATTGCTTTTGTTAAAATTACAGTTTCCGGTATTATTAGTAAATAAGTTTTAAAAATTACAGTGTGCGACTGCAATCTATACAAATTTGTATTCGTAAGGCCGCCGATACTATTTGAACTGTAATTTTTAAAATGTACTTTTTTCCGTGTGTAAGAGTGGTTGATTTGTAGCAACATGTCGCGGTAAAATATATTTTAAGGTGGGGGGAGACAGGAGAGAACCTTGACGCAGTTCTTGAAGGGGTACACATTCAGGCGAAAAGGTATTGTTTAATCTAATCAGGAGGAATGTGTTTTTGAAATTCTTGACTGTGTGAAGTAGGTAAGGTGGGACGTTGACGAGGTGCATTTTATATAATAATTCGGCGTGCCATACGCTGACAAACGCTTTATTGATGTCAAGGAAAAGGGCAGCAAAAGCTTTATTTTGTAGGTAGGCAGATTGGAAATTGTTGGAGAGAATGACCAGTGGATGGAGAGTAGAGTGAAAGGGTATAAAACCAAATTGGTATTTGGGAATGTGGCGCATGACGGTATTCCCCCAGTCTGCACTTTAGTATTTGTTCCAGGATAGGAAGTGATAAGGCTGTAACTACTTGGGAAGGAATGGTCTTGGCCGGCTTTCGGGAGGAGAATTCCCAGCTTGGGGTTATATAGTTTAAGGATGTGTTAGTGGACATTGTCTGGGAGATCTCTCAGTAGGAGATTTTTTTTATATGGTCGGAACTGGGTGTGGTATTTTTTCCATGGAGTATGGCGGCTTGGTATTCGTCTTTGGTTATTCCAAAGACGAATTTGGAATTTGGTTATTCGTCAAAGTTCGTGTCGTGGTGTTGAAAAAAGTTATTAAACCAAAGATTGTCTGTGTCTAAGTTAGTTTGATCAAAGGAAGGGGAGGTGGATAGAGTGAACCATTTCTTAAAATGCATGCAAATTGGACAAGATGAGGGCTTTGACTGAGTCGGTTGGCAATGTTTCATTATTTATTGCGATATCCGGGATCTTAAAGAGTGGGCGGTAGTTCGAAAGTTTTTTAATCTTAAAACCAAAAGGATCTGCCATGGTCGTCTTCGATTTCTTTTCACATTGTGAGCCATGTATTCGTGCGAAATTCGTAGATTAGTTGGTGAATGTTCCTGGTATGTAGTCAAGTAGGATGGAAAATTGCCACTATTTATTAATAATCATCCAAATCTTTAATTTAACCAAGTTTTATCAAAATCAGTCCGTTCGTTTGTCTGTAACAACAAAAAGCGATCAAAATTTTTCAAATTTAAAAAAATTGTCAAAGCTATATTTACAAAGTTAGAATTTTGAATTTCCACTATTTATTAGCATTGGTGAAACCATCCCACGTTATAGATAATCATATAAACTTAAAACAAACGGAACACAGCCTGAATATATAAATATATTCAGCCTTTCCGGAGCTCCATAAAAATTACTGAGTCTTTTTAGGACTACCAAAACAAATTTCCTTTGAAATTTGTAAGTAATTCTACAGAATTACTTACAAATACATTACTTACTATTACTTTGAAATTTGTTAGGTAATTCTATAGAATTACTTACAGATTTCACATGAAATTTGTATTGGTAGTCCTAAAAAGACTCAGTAATTGTTATAGAGCTCCGGAAAGGCTGAATATATTTATATATTCAGGTTGTGTTCCGTTTGTGAGTGAGTGGTTTACAAATTGTTGTTCATGGAAGCAAAGCTGTGCTGACGAGAGATAAATCTCTAAACGCGTCCACAGATTGCTATCCACTTAAGGTATCGGAAAGACATAATCTTAAAAACAAAATTATTCTCGTGGTTTTTGTTGAGTGCCACGAAGGTGGAGTGAAAGATATAGAATTGCATACAAATTTCACATGAAATTTGTTTTGGTAGTCCTAAAAACTCAGTAATTGTTATAGAGCTCCGGAAAGGCTGAATATATTTATATATTCAGGCAGTGTTCCGTTTGTTTTAAGTTTATATTTATTTATTTTTAATCATCTAAATCTTAAATTTTACCAAGTTTTATCAAAATCAGTCCATCCGTTTGTCTTTAACAACAATATGCCACTCTATGCAAATACCTCTTTGCCTTGACGGCGTCGTCTAGTATAATAAAAATTTAGCAGAGATGTACAAGATACCTCTAAAAAAGTATCTGGAATACAAGATACTTTTAAGTAACGTATTTGAAATAACAGATACAAGATACTTTTGGAAATAGTATTTGAAATACAAGGTAGAAAATACTCATTTACTAAATACTTTTTGAAGATACTTTCTTGAAAGAAAACATATGTTTTTTTTTATTTTAGGTTTTTTTTTTATTATGTATCCATGGAGTTTTGGGAGGTATTTGGCCTTAAAACGCCACGCGTTTCTCCAGGTTAGGAGCGCCAGCCGCTTCTAACCTGGAGACACACTCTGTTTACAGCCGCCCACTCTGGGTCAGACGCTGCGAGGGAATCTTGTTAGCCACACCTTAATCTCTTGGAGACCTTACCGGCATGGGTGACCCTACCGGTAGCTGCGCTACCGCCGGCATCGCTCCGTGGATATAAGGCTACTGAGCCCTCACACCAGCGACAAGGAGATGATTTCCCAGAGGGGGCCACCCCCATAAACCTTAAAAGAAAAGTTTTCGAGTCGTGTGTTCTACCAGTTCTCACTTATGGGCTCGAAACAATCCCGCTAACATGCAAAACAGTTAATAAACTTCAAGTCACACAACGAGCGATGGAAAGGGCAATGCTGGGGATTAGTTTACGAAGTAAAGTTCCAAATAAGGAAATCAGAAGAAGAACGCAATTAACAGAGTAGCGCAGCTAAAATGGAGATGGGCTGGCCATATTGTAAGATATAGCACAGAGAGATGGACATAAATTAACAGCTTGACGGCCAAGAGAGTGCAAAAGAAGTGTTGGCAGACCTCAAAAAAGATGGCGTGATGACATGCAGAAGATTGCTGGGAAAAACTGGATGAGGGCTGCTATGGACAGGCAGAAATGGAAAAATATGGAAGAGGCCTACATTCAGGAGTGGATGAGAACAGGCTAACAAGAAGAGAAGAAGAAGAAGTGATTAATCGCGTAAATGTCAGAAAATATTATATTTTTAAGGTTGTAGACCACTTCTTCACTTCTTCTGTTTAAGACCACTTCTTAAAACATTTTATCACTGGTTTTTCTTCTATGAGGTCTCATTATCATCCCACCAAAAGAGAAGAGTTGCTCCACAGGGGCGGAACTCAACAAACAGGTGTTATATTAAAAAAATATATATTGTAGGATAAACATTTAAACTTTGTAGACGGGTGTCTTTATTATTTAAGTATTGTAACGTTTCTAAGTCAGCTATGCTACACCCGGTGTTGTTGTCGCTACTTGCAATAGAGGCATCAGAGTCCATTAAAAACATATCATAAGATTCATCTTTTCTCTTTTTTTATGTCTTCTCTATTGCTGTTTAAATCCTCCGATTTTTGTTTTTCATATCGATTAAATGCAAGTGAAATAATAAGTGAAATTGAGGCTAAAATAGTATCATTTCCTGCAGGCTGTAACTGAAACTTGTTAAAACGTTTCTATAAATTTTCTTCAATCACATCTAGCAAAGTGACGCATTTTTTCGCAGTTTTTAATGACATATTGATTTTTTATTAGTTCTGGAATAGACAACCATAGTAGGTGTCTTTATCTCCTTGCAGACTTTGAATAGCTTCTGCTATTGGCTTTGAATAGAAAACTTTATATATACAGGGTTATACTCCCCTCTCGGGGTTGCAACCGCTCGTTACCTCTACGAGCTCTTGAAACTCATGTCATGTGGTGAGTTACTCCACGTTCCTCTGTCCTGTTCTTACTCTGTCCAGTCGCTTGTCTTTGCCTCCCCTGTTAATTTCCTCCACGTGGCTCGGTCTAAAATCTTGCTCCTCCATGCCTTTATCTTTAGGTTCTTAATGTCCTCTAGTACCTGATCCTCCAATCTGCTTTTCGGTCTTCCTCTACCTCTGCTAATCACTGGTCTCCACATTGTAATCATCTTTACCCCTCTGTTGTTTTCCATTCGATATATGTGGCCATACCAGCGGAGTCTTTGTACTTTTATCACCTAACGAAAACCTAAACCTAACCTAACGATATCTTCTACTTTTAGGATGGTTTGCATTTCGGAGTTCATTAGTCTTCTGTGTTCCCCATCAGTGATTCTCTTTAGCCCATATATTCTTCTAATAATATTTCTTTCGAAGATTCTTAGCTTTCCGTGTTCTACGTTTGTCAGGTTCATCGTCTCTGCCCCATAGATCACTACCGATCTAATTGTTGTTTTGTATAGTTTAGTTTTTGTATTTGTGCTTAAACTCTTGTTTTTCATGATGAGCTTGTATTTGTAGTACGCTCTATATCCCGCCTGCACTCTATGGTTTATCTCTATTCTTCGGTCATGTTTGTTGTGTATTATTATTCCTAGGTATTGGAAGTGGTCTACTATTTCAAACTCGAAATTTACTATGTGCACTTGTTTGTTAGTTGTGGTCTTGTTTTCTCTGTTTACCTCCATGAACTTGCTTTTTTCCTGGTTTATTTTTATGGTTTATGTCTCTGGTCAGCATTGTGATATCATCTGCGTAGACAATAACCTGTATCATTTTATTAATTAAAGTTCCTTTGAAAAAACATAGTTGATAACCCGTCACCCTGTCGTACGCCTAGATTGATTTCGACCGATTCGGTTGTGCCCTCCTGTGTCATTATCTCTGCTTTTGAGTTCCTTATTGTCATTTCTGTTAGCCTCACAAGTTTCTCTGGGATATTTGTGTCTTTCATGGCTTTTATTACTTGATCACGCTTTAGGCTGCCAAATGCTTGTTTAGAGTCAATGAACGTTATTTGTAGTCCTATGCCATGTTCGTAGCACTTTTCAGTTAACTGGTTCACTATGTGTACCGCGTCGATGGTCGATCTTCCCCTTCTGAATCCGTGCTGGTAGTCTCCCATTTGTGTCTCTGTATATTTCATAAGTTTTTTGTTTATTAAAGTGGTTAGGATCTTGTATACTGCGTTCAGCAGGGTGATTCCCCTATAATTTGAGCATACGTTCCAGTTCCCCTTCTTGTGTATTGGTGCTATTGTCCCGTTTTCCCAGTCCGAAGGCATCCAGACTTGTGATAGTAGCTTGAATATTCTTTGTTTTAGTTAGTCCCCTCCATTTACCAGTTTTACCAGCTCGTTGACAATACCATCGTTTCCCCCTGCTTTGTTCCTTTTGAGCTGTGCTACTACTTCCTTAAATTCTTCTTCCGTGAGAGTGGCCGTATCCATCTCTTTTGCGTTATTACCTGGGTTTTTTTCTCTTATTCTGTCACTTCCTGCATTTTCGTCAGTTAAGAGCTTCTTAAAATAATTTCTCCCTTCTATGCTACTTATGTTTGTTGTCGTTCTTTTCATGTTTTGTTTCTTTATGTGTTTGTAAGGTTTTGTGTTATTTTTATTATCCTTCTCGATTATACTCATTATCATGTCTTCTTTGTTTTTATTAAATTCGTGCATTCTTTCCTGATTGTCTGGTATTTCTTGTAGTCTTTCCCGTTTCCTGTTTTTAACGATGTTATTCTCGCGGATTTCTTCTTCTTTAGCAATCCCTTACAGTCCTCGTCGAACCATACCTTCTCTTTTTCTATAGTTTTTATTCCTAGGACTTTGCCAGCGGCTTCTTCCATGACTATTTTTATGTTACGCCATTCTTCCTCAATATTTTCTTTTTCCGTCTTTTTTTTGTATAAGATTTGTAACCTCCTCTTCCTACTGCTGCTTCTTTTCTATTTCATCTCTTCCTGGCTGTATGCTTTTTCTTTCCCCCTACTATTCTAATGTTTAGCTTAGCTATTACTAGTAGATGATCTGACCCCACGTCTGCGCCGCTGAACAATCGCACGTTTTGTACCAGAATAGTAAAAATAATAGTAAACTTATTCGCTTAAAAAAATCTATTTCATTTTCCTTAAATCAATTTCAAAATAGTAGTATTATAATCAGATAGTATTATAATCAGAATTCCATCAGGTTGCACATGGAGAAGTTGTTGATATTCCTGGCATATCCAAATGTTTCAAATACGTTTGGTGACCCAGCTAGAACATAAATTCCAGAATGCTTGGCACTTTGCTAAGGCCGCTTTGCCGCGTCATGCAGTTTATTGTATTGAAAATGTTTTTCAATCTTCTCTGTTAAAAACCAGTACTGGCAAACAAGCAAAATCAGTAACTGGCTGGGCTGAACTAGCTGAACCTAAAAGGTGCTGCTAACAAATCACCATCTTCATTATCTTCATCGAATGGTGTTCTTTCAAGATCTTCTTCATCTTAATATATATTCAGTATTTGCAACGGTCTCTGAATCAGATTACTTCGAAGGCCTTAACCACATTTGATCCATTATTTGTTACTGTTTTAACAATTTTTGATAGCTTTAAATCATGCTCTAAATGTGTATCAGCTAAAACTTTAACTGCAACTTAACGGCAACTTTACCTATTTATTTATTTATTTATTTTATTTATTTATTTATATAAGACAGGCAATCGCCCAATTACATTCTACTTAATCTTATATATTAAAAAAAAAGAAAATAGGTTCGCGGTTAACAGTAGTCGGACAGTATCGATATTCTGACACGACTTATAAAACTAAAGCTGGGTAACGAGAAATCAAATTGGTTTTCATTTGCGACCCTACACATTCTCCACAATGGTGCATAATAGTATGTGTTTGTTCGTGCACGTGGCACCTCGTATATGCGAAGAGTGTTTGACCTTAGGCCGCGAACAGGGGTGTGCACATTGATTTTAGCCTGAAGGTACGCCGAATCAATGTGCTTCCCGATTAAATTAAATAAAAATATAATGTCGAAATACCGTCGGTACGAACGCAGTGAGGTTAAGTGCATTAGGTCCGCAATTTGGCTATAATCGTGAGATACACGAGGGGACGGCAGGCTTAGTTTCCACGCTATAATGTTTAAAAAACGATGTTGGATTCTTTCTATCTTAACTATATGACAGTTGTAATGCGGGGACCAGACCGGTGAGGCGTATAGAAGTATAGGCCTCACTAGTGACGTATACAATGTTTTCAGAGTATATATATTTTCAAATTCTACGGTCATTCGATGTATGAAACCCAGTGTCTGGTTTGCTTTACTAACTATATAATCAATGTGTTTTTCGAATTTCAATTTATGATCGAGCACTACACCCAGATCTTTGAATTCTGTGACTTGCGCTAGTGGTTCGCCCTCAATTATGTAATTATTATCCATTCTTGACCTAGTCCGGTAAAAACTCATTGATTTACATTTTGCGATGTTTAGCCGGAGACGTTTTCGAGTACACCAGGATAGTAATGCATCTAGATAAGATTGGAGATCCCGACAATCTTGGGGTGTCTTGATTGGGTGAAAAAGCTTTAAGTCATCGGCAAATAGAAGAAAGTTACAATTTGGCAAGTGAATCTTCAAATCATTGACAAATACGAGGAACAGATCTGGGCCCAAATGGGAGCCCTGGGGGACACCCGATGACACGTTCACTTCCCTCGACACGCAGGACTTATATTTCACCCTCTGTGTTCTACCTGTCAGGTAACTTCTCATCCACTCCAGTAGGGTCCCTTTTAATCCTAAGCGACTGAGGTGATCAATAAGAAGGGTATGGTTTACCGAGTCGAAAGCCTTGGAAAAGTCTGTGAAAATGGTATCCACTTGGGTACCATTTTCAAGATTCTCCAAGATATGTTGCTGAAAAGTTAGAAGATTTCTTGTTGTGGAACGATTTTTCATGAAACCGTGCTGTTCAGTAATTATATGTGGGTTCAAAATGGTGGTGAGTTTTTCAGTAATTATGGCTTCCATGAGTTTCGGTATAGTGCTTATTTTCGAGATAGGTCTATAGTTTTCGATATTTAATCTATTGCCGTTTTTGAAGATTGGGGTGATATAGCTAGTTTTGAATTTTGGCGGGAAGTAGCCCTCCCGGAGTGAACGAGAGAACAGGTAGTGAATAACGGGTGTCAATGTTGCGTTGCATTGCTTGATAAGGGATGATGGTATGCCATCCGGTCCGGGGGCATTACAGTCCCTTATACTGCCAATGGCTTTGAAGACATCAGGTTGTGTCAGGACAATGTTGTTAATATCAAGAGGCAAGTCTGTCAAGTCACCAAGCGGGGCAGAATTTACTACTTCGGTTGAGTATACTGATTCGAAAAAGCTTGCAAATAAATCCACAATGTCTTGGGGATTTTGTGCGGTATTTTGCGCGTAAAACATAGAGCTAGGTAGACCAGACGTGCCCTTTTTGGCATTCGCGAATTTCCAAAATGGTTTGATATCGTGGTTAATAGACTCTTGAACAGTGCGCAGGTAACTAAAATAGTCTTCAATCGTAACCAATTTACAATTTCTTCGTAGATCTGAGAAGAGTTTGTAGTCCGCGTCATTCAGAGATTGTTTGTAATTTGCGTGTGCTTTATATTTTTCTCTAAGAAGTACCTTAAGTCTGCTGGAGTACCATATTGGATACGTTGAGGCAGTGATTTGCATTTTCGGAACATGTTTATCTATCGTATCGTAAAGCGCATCATAGAGTGCCTCGACGCAGTGATCAAGGGAATAATACGTAAAAGTAGTAAACCAATTAAAATTAAGCAAGTCGTTGTTTATCGCCTCATAATCAGCACGTTCGAATTTATATCTCGTTTCGCCGCAAAATGAAGGAGTTAAATTTTCCGGTATTGAGATCAATGCATCAATTGGGGGGTGAAATGTATCAGGTGCTATTAAAGGAAAATCCGAGATGGAGGTAGAACATTGAAGTGAGTTTGACACAAATATAAGGTCGAGTGTATTCCCATGACTATTTCTGGCTGAATTTAGCTGATGTAAATTTAGGAAGTTAAATGTGTCTACTAAGCATGTACAAATTTGAATTGTCGTAGGGGTAGCATTATCATGTTGAGTGAAAATGCGGTCCGGATCGTTTTGCCATACGGTTCCCGGGAGATTAAAATCACCACAAATAATAAATGTAGCTACAGGGTACCTATCTGAAACGAGTTCAAGAGTTTCTGCAAATTTTATATAATCTGTGAGTGGTGATTTTGGGGGGAAATATACAACGCTCACAATGTAATCGACGGATCCAATACGCATCAATACAAATATGACTTCGAGATTTCCAGTCGCGACAGGTAGCAATTGATTGAGGTGTTTGCGTTTCACCGCGATCAAAACACCGCCGCCGCGCAAACTGGTACTGGTTGCTAAGCTTCTATCGAGTGAATATCGTGCGATTTCATGTCGAGCTCCGCGTCGAAAATACCTTGGTGAAGCCAAGTTTCAGTTAAGATGATGAGGTCGAGATGGTCAAACGATGGGGTCGCTTTTACAAACTCTGGGAGATTAGTTCGAAGTCCTCTTACATTTTGATAATACAGCGATAATTTTGGGGAACTTCATCATAAGTGTGAGCCCCCTTGAATCTTCAGCATGGCAATGGACTGTAACCCCCCAAAAACCTTAAAAAGAACTTTGGACTTTGGTAGTTTGATACACACGACACGACTTTAAAACGCACAGTAAAATATGCGGCCACCGGTAAATAATGGGTTTTAAAGTTTTAAGTCGTGTCGTGTGCATCAAACTACCAAAGTCCAAAGTTACAAAGTTCTTCTTCTAAATGGTTTTTGGGGGGTTACAGTCCATAAGGACTAGACCATACCGCCTTTTGATATGTTGATTAGCTTAAAATTTTAAGGGTTCGTTCAATTTAGACTTTATGATGGGATTCCGTAATGTAAAAATATCATATGTAATTAATAAAAATATTTTATCTACTCACACACCAAAATGAACACATTAATAAATACATTATTGTATATGAAGGATGCCATTATTATAATCGTGTGTAAAGTCCAATGTCCAACTAAAATCGTGCATAAAAGTTCAATGTAAATCAAATGGAGTTTTATTATTAAACGATTTATGTTTGTTGTTACTATGGCAACAACTTGCGTCCTAAACAAAAAACATAGACGTAGTGAAAATAAATTTTCTGACGTATTTAAAATTGAATTAATTTTTCTTTTTTGAAACAAGAAGTCTCGGCCTCTCAGTCTGGGTTTATTTGGCTTTAATACAACTTAACCTAACCATAACCTAATCTAGATTAAATCTAGGTTAACCTAGAACGACCAAATAGTGTCCCCGTCACTGTGCGTTTTTACTATTTTTCCACGAAGGCGCTGAACGTCTATCTAAGCTTATTGTGTCAGTGATTTGAAGTATATTTGTCACAATTACAATTTTCACAATATTATCGGTAAGAAAGAATTATTATTTTTTCGTAGATTCAACAGTTGTATTGTATGATACATGTGTGTGTATGTAACTCAATGTATGACACATGTGTGTGAAAGACTTTTGTGCATGAGTTTAATAGCAATGAGTGCACAAAAACCCTTCTTCACACACTTGTATCATGAACTACAATTACCAAACCGTAGTATTGACAAAATACTAAGATACCAAAAGAATGTATCTAAATAAAAGATAACAAATTAAAATATAAAAAAAGTATTTCAGATAAAATAAAAATAGGTATTTTGTATCTGT
Source organism: Phosphuga atrata (assembly GCA_944588485.1). Taxonomy (NCBI): domain Eukaryota; kingdom Metazoa; phylum Arthropoda; class Insecta; order Coleoptera; family Silphidae; genus Phosphuga; species Phosphuga atrata. The sequence continues at coordinate 48,736,376 of OX155902.1, forward strand.
ATTTCAAATACTTACTAGTATCTAACAATAAGTTAAGTCACATGTCGGCTCTCGTGGTCTACTGTTAGAGCGCTAGCTAACAAATCTGGAGGTAACGAGTTCTATCCCGAATGACGGCCGAATTTGTACCAGAAGACAAATGTATAATTAATTAGCGCAAATTTATAAAAACATTTAGGTTTCTGGGCCTATAAGAGAAAAATGTGGATAAAATACAATAGGCCACTGGGCCGCAGTGTTTGAAGGGTTAATAACCCGGTATCCACATTGGACCAAACTAAAAAACAAGTAAAGTCACATCTCTGAAAATTACAATTATTTTTGCAAATAAAACAATTTTTATGAAACCTATAATTTCTAGAAAATAAATAATTATTTACAATTTTGGTTCCGTTTTTGTTTTGGTGAGCCAAAGGGAGTTTTGCTGGACACGATAGCCGGCTCGGAACCTAAGTCGTTTGTGGCACTGGTCAAACTTTTCGTGCGCGGCCTCAGATTGGGCAACTTAAACGTCGAGAACATCCCGGCGATAAACACTAAACAAAGCGACCTCACATTTCCACTTGATAAAGCCGCGGTTTTTCTTTCTGCGGCGGACGCACATATGCGGTTCCGACGGTCTCTTTTTTACAATTCAAATAAACACCGGGCACGCACACACACGAGTGTTATTTAACACATTTGTTTAAGTTATTTTCGTTTAAATTAGCTTCACATTTTCCTCGCGTTTTTTTCCTCTCCTCTTCTTTTTTAATTTAATTTATGAGATCCTGTATCGGATTTTGTGAAAATAAACGATCACTTCCCGGAGTATATGATTCTGGTTTCGTGTTTATTTTCTCAACTAATGGAGACAATTAAGAAAAATTATATTTAGACTTAATAAAGATGGGAAGGATAAAGAAAAAACTCATTACACAAGGGAAATATAAAAAAAAAAATTAAAAACAAAAATAATATGAGGCTTGCAAGAAAAAAAGTAATTTGTTCAATCTTACTTTGCCTCTTGTAGCCAACGGCAATATTAAAGAGACCAGCTAGACAGGAACGACATGTTCTACAAGATTAGGAAGAAATTAATAGTCAAACCTAATTAAACAAGACAATATTCTGACTGCTCTTATCCGTCTAGTCTTATCATATAGTCTTGTCTGTCGACTTTTGCTCTCTTGCCTGTCTTGTATGTTTATACTATCTTAAGAAATTTATATTTAGTATGTAGAACATTAGAATTTCGCTACGCTTAAAATTAATATTCAACAAAAAAAAAAAACGTTCGTCTCGACCGATTTGTGTTCAAAAAAACAAGTCGCCAGACAATTTGGCAACCAATTTCCGAAACATCTTAAAATAGACATTTTCAATGGCACTTGCTGCCACGACCCAACGAAAATTTTAATTCAACGCTATTAAATGAAACGATTTCCAGGGAACGGTTTAATTATATCAAATTAAGGACACTGAATTCCTCCGGAGATGATAAATCTCAATTATTGTATTTTGCTCCTGTTAATTGTCTCCACTTCAAAATACGATAAATAAGAAACTTAATCTTAAAATAACTCGGCAAACAAGACTACGTAAAGACGATTGAATTAACGGTGAATACTAGACAGACAAAACTAGACAGAGAAGACTACACTAGATAAGATTACACAGAAAAGAATAGGAAGAAAAATCTAGACAGACAAGACTAGACAGACTATACTAGACAGACAATACTAGACAGATAAGACTAAACAGACAAGACTAGACAAACAAGATTTTTTTTTGGGTGTCGTAGCTGGCGGTAACATGACCTGACCAGGCAAGGGGGCCACTTGAATTGAACGCATCCGTACACTCTGGACCCGCTTGTGGCATAACCTCGGAGTGTGCTATGAATTTAGAGGATGATTAGCCTACTTCATGTTTGTGAGAGTCTTTTTTGGGCTTGCATCTTGTCATTTTCTTTTTCTGTCATTATTGTATGAATTAGCCCCTGTATGGTGTGCCAGTTTGCGTTTCCCTGTAGCATATATGGAATTATTATTCTGGAGCCAATAGGTTCTTCCAGGATCCTTTCAGATTCTCTTTCCAATTGTCATCTCCAACAGCGGAATAGTAGTTCTCCATAGTATACACATAAATCATCCGTTGCTCTACCAATGTTGGAGGTAATCCCTAAAGCAACAGTGGCCGGTTAGTACTTGGGTAAGGTGGTAACTAGTTTCCTCATATTTCAAGAAAATAAATACAACTAATTATTTATAATTTTGGTTCCGTTTTTGTTTTGGTGAGCCAAAGGAAGTTTCGCTGGACACTAAAACTTGTATTTATCCAGGAGGATATGTCCGGTATTAGCAATTGGCTCCACTGTCCCTTTTCACTTAGCGGTCATCTTCTTTGCCATTTCTCAATGAAATCTTCTCTGGCAAGCTGTTTTTCTTCCTTGCTATTATTAGAGTCGTGCTGCTGTTTTCGCTCCTTTGCGAGCAGGTCTATAGGCTTGTCGCACACTGAGTCCGCTCCGCTCAGCTCAGCTCAGCCTTTCATCCCAGAAAAATATAAAACCCGTGTATTTAAATAGAAACGCACATACTGCGTCCGCTTAGCTCAGCTTGGCTTCGTTCCGCTCCTCTCCGCTGCGTATCCTCTGTTTGTCAAAAATACTAGAGGCCGGAGGTCGGATGCTGGCGGATAGTTCACACAGGCGCAACACTTACGTTTTCATATATGCGCTAAGGCATTTATGCAACCAGGATAGCAACACATATATAACTCTCCCGGGTGAGAGGTGGGAGGGGATTGAGCGGAGCGGACCCAGTGTGCGACAAGCCTTAAGCGGCCTCTCCAGAAACCGTACGGTAAGCGCTGCATGCACGTAATGCATTTTATGGAAATTTCGTTCTTTAGCCCAGCATGGAGCGTCATGCAAAATAACACACTGAACTACAGTTCTTTGGTCCCCTAAGTATGGCATTAGTTGCTGTATGCATGCCATTGTCCTTTTCTGCCGCTGTGGTTATATACGCCGCAAAGGATAATCATAATCATCGTCTATAACTATTCCGAGGTATTTGGTGGTTTGCTTCCGTACTATTATCACCTCCTCCAATTTTACTGGCCTAAGTTGTCCTGTGAGAAGGACCGCTTCAGTTTTTTCAGGCGTCAAGCTCATGCTCTTCGATTTCATCCACCCACTGATCTGTTCTATTGCATGGTTTGCTGTTTTCATCAGATCTAGTTATGTTCTCGCTGTTACGACTAGTGCAATATCATCCGCGAAGCCGATTATGGTAGCCCCCAAATGTAGCTTCAGTGTAAATAGTCCGTCGAATAGCACTCCACAGGGTAGGTCCTAAAATTGAGCCCTGAGGGACATCGCTACTAATTTATCGTTTTACTAATTTCTGGTCTCCTAGTAGTAGTATGTTTCTACTGCTGCGGGGAGTTCTCTCGCGATCGTGAAAGCAGACGGACGTGTGAGCGCGAGTACAGTGTAATCGGTCAGTGACCGTGAGTTAAAATTAGAATAGATAAAATATAAAAATTCGCGCAAAAAACGCTCTATAGGTGTACGCGATTGCCATTTACCCTCGGGTAAATAGCTATTAATATATAACAATGTCCAACAAAAGGACTGCAAGTCATCTCTCACCACCACTTATTAACACACAAAAAAGATATCAATGGCCCCAGAGCCAAATAACTGTGACAACACAAAATAGATTAGACCCGCTAAATGATATACCAACAACTTCTTCCACACAAACGAATGAAAGTATTAGTAACACTCCACCAAAGAAATTATCGATTCCACCAATCTTCTTACACGAAGCAGACAATTATGAAGAAGTCAGAAGCGATATTTTAAAAAACATTGAAGGAGAATTTACAACTAACTATAAAGCTAACTTCCTACGAATTAACGTATCAACAGAAGACGAGTACCGCAAACTATCAAAATATTATAATGAAAATAATATCAGGTACCATACATTCCAAAACCCAAATGGTAAGCCTTTATCAGTCATTATTAGAGATATTCCAATTTCAATCGCAACTACAGACATCCGCGAGGAACTGGAAGCTCTAAAATTACCAGTTAAGACAGTTACGCGACTGTTCAATAAAGAGAAAAAAACAATTCCACTCTGTGCTGTAGAGCTAACGTCAAACGAAGAAGCAAGGGACATTCTCAAAGTCAACAGAATATTAAATGCGGTAGTTAAGGTAGAACCGCGCCGTAAACCAAAAAGCATTCCACAATGTCATAACTGCCAAAGATTTGACCACACAAAAAATTACTGTTCATTGCAGCCAAGGTGTCTCAAGTGCCCAGGAAATCACTCATACAAGGATTGTAAAAAAAACCCAAAAGATCCAGTAATTTGTGTTAACTGCTCAGAAAACCACCCAGCTAATTATAGGGGCTGTAAATACTATACATCACTCTACGAAAAACAAAAACCATTCGAGAAACACAAACCACCACACAAGGCCAATACATACAATCAGATAGAGCAGAAATAACATAACGAACAACCAGCAACATAGTAGAACCATAGTTTGCCGATGCCGCCGGTGGAACCCGGGTAACACAACAAGCTGCAGAGAATGATTATTCTAACTCAACACCTACTTCCATCACCCATCCCCTTATCCAATTTTTAATAGACCTTATAACCCCCTTTTTTTCTCAAATCAAACAATTTATTACAACCCATCTCCTTCCCACAGCCCATAGAAGCAATTTCCTCCAAAATATAACAATCCTTAACTGGAACGCAGATGGCTTAAATAGACAGAGATCCATATTTATACCCTTTTTAGCCCGATATAACATTGACATCGCATGCGTAAGTGAAACACATTTTGTACATGGCGAACAATTAAAAGTGTCCGGGTATAAAATATATAGACATGACAGACTCGCAAGAACTGCTTCTGGAGGAACAGCGATATTGATAAAAAAACATCTCGAGCATTTTATTAACCAACAAAAAATACTTACTAGTCTGGAAACAGTTGAAGTCACAGTTAAACTTCGACATGATCTAAACATAAGAATACTTAGTGCCTACAAACAACCAAACAAAAAAATAAACGAGGAAGATGTAAAATCAATTTTTAATAGCGATAACCCCACTATTATAATAGGTGACCTAAACTCCAAGAATACAGCTTGGGGGTGTAGAGTCAACAATCCACAAGGTCTTAGGCTTAACAAGCTAGCCACCAAATATAATCTTCAAGTAATAGCACCAAATGAGTATACATACTATCTAAAACCTAAATATTCCAATACAACAACAAGTTATCTCAGAGCTCAATTCCGACCATGTCCCAGTATTAATAACCTTTCAATCCCTAGTACAATTAAAAAAACCTGTACCCACGCTCATTAATGGCAAAGTAGACTGGAAAAAATTCCAAATGGAATTAGACACTGATCTTAATACAACAGGAAATATTCTTACGAAGCAAAATATTGACGAAGCAGAATCTCTGAAGTGATTACCAATTCTATAAAAAATGCAACTACACCGAACCAAAAGAAATCAAAACAAAACTATCTCATTCCACCCCCACACATACTACACCTAATAAAGAAGAAGAGCAAAGCTAGACGCGAATGGCAAATTACTAGACACCCGGAAATAAAAAACATCGTTAACAGCTTATCCCACAAAATCAAATTGGCACTCGATAACCACAGACACGAATCATATCAAAGCCACACTCCAACCTCAGGATCCAGGAATGTGGAGAACCACCAAAAGAATTCTGCAACAACATGATGAAATACCCACCCTAACTGACGGTAACAACACACACAACGGAAGCAACACCTATTATAAAACAGACGAAGAAAAAACTGAACTCTTCGCTAACTACTTAGAAAAGGTATTCATGACACATCCACCCACACAAGTCGAAAACCGCACGAACGACCTGGAAACTATTACTGACAACTCCGAAATCAATTATACAACACCCACCGAAATTAAGAGCATTATTAAAGATCTGCCAAACAAAAAAGCTCCCGAACACGACCTTATTCCAAATCTAGTACTAAAACACCTTACCGACAAAGCTATAACACACATATCCAATATACTCAACGCGAGCTTTAGAGAAGGCTATTTTCCAAAAAACTGGAAACATGCACATGTTCTCATGTTTCACAAACCTGGCAAAGAAAAGCAAAAAGTGGAAAGCTATAGACCTATAAGCCTCCTGCCGACTTTATCTAAGGTGATGGAAATAACGATTCTTCAGAGAATTAATGAATTCCTGGAAGAGAATAACATCTTGCCACCCTTCCAGTTTGGATTCAGGAAATCACACTCAGCGTACCATCAACTGCTTCGCCTAACTGAAACTATCGAGAAAGGATTTGAGGACAAGAAATACACCATTGTGGCATTTATAGACGTAGCTTAGGCATTCGATCGAGTGTGGATTGACGGCATAAAATTCAAGCTTCAACAGCTAAATCTACCAAGCTACCTACTAAAATTGCTATATTTCTTTCTCACAGACAGAACCTTCGCAGTAAAAATCCACGCGCAACTATCAGATGCCAGAACCATTAAAGCAGGGGTGCCACAAGGAAGCATTCTTGGCCCAACTTTATTTAATATATACATGCACGATATCCCAGTTCCTTCTCGAGCGCTACTCTCAATGTATGCTGATGACACAGCTATTATAACCCAACAACACGACCTTCACGTCGCAGCAGAACAACTCCAATTAGCTTTGAACTTCATCAACCACTGGTTTTCTCAATGGCGCGTAAAAATAAACTGTACCAAAAGTGAGATAATAGTATTCACACTACGACGGATAAAAAACCTACCGCCAATCGAATTAGGAGGAAATGTAATACGATATAACCAAGAAGCTGTAAAGTACTTGGGTGTGCACCTAGATACTCGTCTAACATGGAGCCTTCATGTAAATAAAAAGATCAACCAAGCATACGCCAGACTGTCTCAATTATACTCTCTAATAAATAGAAAAACAGCCCTACATCAAAAAACTTCTTTACTCCTCTATAAATCTCTTATAAGACCCTTAATAACACACGCATGCCCCATTTGGTGCACCACATCAAAAACCAATTTCAAAAAAACTGCAGACAGTTCAGAATAAAACTCTACGAATAATCTTAAATGCCCCTTGGTTTATCAGAAACAAGCAGATACATCAGGAATTAAATGTGCCCACCGTCAAGGAGTATATTACAAAAACAACAGTAAAATTTGTTGAAAAAATCCACCAATGCCTCAGTGTCATTTTCTACCAACTCGGACAACGTAACATCCACACCAGACTCAAAAGAAAACTCCCACAGACATCACCGATCCCGACTCAGAAAACAGCGAAAGTGATTAAACAGTGATAGTGATTTAAATAGTGACAAATTACCAAAATTAGAACTCTCAGCGGACAAAGCCGGCTTACGCTAAGTACCAAAAGTCAAAATAATTAATTGTTAACACTACTGTGAATGACAGATTAATTCTGTCGAACCGGTATACTTATAATAAAAAATACAAAATCTACTGCTGCGGTAGCTTCTTATTTTTTGCAGTAGGTAAGGAGATATTCCCGTTATTACAAAACTATCCATAATATGTTTCCAGGATGCACTGTTAAAGGCATTCCTAACATCAAATGTTAGGAGAGCAAACAAGTGCCTAGTCCTTTGGGTACCACGTTTGGCCTTTTCTGCAATCTGCAATACGGCGCTTAGAACGTTGATAGTGGATCTTCCTTCTCTAAACCCATATTGTTTTTCCGACAGTCCGACTCCCGCCTTGGGTTCTCTCTTTAATCGTGATGGCAAGAGCTGCTGGTCTTGAACTAAAGACCTCAGCAGAAGATACCCCTATGTCTGATCATAGACTATTAAAATTGAGCACTATCAACAAAAAAATAGGGGGACAAAACCACATACTAATAAGGAATTTCTCGCTAACAAATAAAACGCGTTTTGCCGAACATCTCGGAAGAGAAACATGGGAAGACGTCTTTCAAAATACCAGCTGCAACAGCAAGGCAATTGGCTTTATCAAATGCATCCAATATCATTTCTTCAACTGCTTTCCGATGATAAAAACCAAAATTAAAATAAAAACATGGGTTACTGAAGACGTGAGAAGATCTGCTACACAACTAAAAGACATGTTTGTACTACAAAAAAAATATCCAGAATTAAGAAGTCACTATACGAAACAAAAAGGTATACATTATAATTTAATCACGTCCACTAAACATTCTTTTTTAGCCGAAGGATACTAGAAGCTCCAAATAGGTCTAAAGCCGTGTGGAATATCATACAAGAGCAGACGAATAAATCCAAACCATCCGGGATCATTCAAATAACAGACAACAATAATAAGGTTACAGCACTTGAAGACATAGCCAACAGTTTTAACAGCTATTTCGAGCAAGCGCCCAAAGCAATTGTAGAAAATATTACTCCAACAAAGATATCGAATGACCATATGGAATTTAAAGAAAAAACTATGTACTTACAAGAATTCACTGAAAACGAAATACTGGATATAATAATATCATTAAAAAATAAAACAACTAGAGGACCAGATGAAGTTCCTGGGAATATAATCAAGGAGTTCAAACATTTATTAGTAGAACCTATTACAAATATAATTAACGCCTCATTCACCGAAGAACAATTTCCAGAGGTATTAAAAATAGGTAAAATCATCCCAGTTTTCAAGAAAGGTGATAAAATGGAAATGCAGAATTATAGACCAATCGTCATCATACCGATTCTAGCAAAAATAATCGAATATGCTTTGTTAATAAGAATGACTGCTTTTATTGGAAAATATAGTCTAATTCCAAAGCAACTCTACAACTCTTGCAAAGGCAAATCTACTACAACCGCCTTGGTAGAATTTCACAGAAAACTAATTTACGAGGTAGATAATGGGAAATATCCCATTGGAATATTCTGTGACCTCACAAGGCCTTCGACTGTGTTTCCCATAACAGATTAATAAATAAACTACATAACTATGGAATCAGAGGGAAAGTTTCGAGATGGATTCAATCTTACCTTTCAAATCGAAAACAGTACGTTTCTGTGAGGAGTGGTAATGTAGTTGGCCAGTCGGACATTTTAACTACAAATATTGGGGTTCCCCAAGGAAGCATTCTGGCACCAATGTTGTTTCTATTATACACTGCTGACCTGATAAACTATGTGAAAGGGCCACATTGCACATTATACGCCGATGACACAAGCTTCATTGTGTCGGGGAACAACATCGTCGAGAATACGGATCAGGCGAAGCTACTATTAGAATCTCTAAATAAATGGTTCTCCGCAAATACTCTACACCTCAACAAAAGCAAAACGGAGTATGTAGTATTTAAAACAGCAAGAAGTACGTATGTCACAGATCTAGACCTAAAAATACAAAACTACAAAATCAATAGAACCAAACATGCCAAGTTTCTGGGTATTTATTTAGAGGAGCACCTTCGCTGGGAAACTACGACACAGAATATCTGTTCGGCACTACATAAGAAGGCTTATCAAACAACTATTCTGAGGAAACTACTAAACAGAGAAGATCTTCTAAAGTGGTATTATGCAGAAGTGCAGTCTTTGCTGTCCTATGGCATTATTCTATGGGGAGCTTCGTCACAAATCAAATACATTCAAATTTCACAGAAAAGAGTTATTCGAAATATCATAGGGTTAAAATGTACAGAATCATGTAAACCTCACTTCAAAAAAATCAGAATGAAAGAAACAGTTGTTAGTCTATATATCTTCGAAACCACTATGTACATACACAAATCGCGAAGTAAGTTAAAAAAAATGAAGACAAACATAATTACAATACAAGAAGTAAACATCTTCTCTGTACAGAAAAAATAAACTTAGCCCTCTGTAGCCAAGGTGTAGAAAATAAAGGGATCCATATCTACAATAAGCTTCCAGCAGACCTTAGAAATGAAACCTCCGATACAAAATTTCGTAAGAAATTAAAAGTTTTATTAGAGTCAAATCCAGTATATTCTGTTGCTGAATTTTTGTTGTTGTTGTAATTTGTATTAATTATTTTTATACTATTTATACTATTGTTGACACATCCTATAGATACTATGTATCTCATTTGGGAAATAAAGATTTTGAATTTGAATTTAACTAGACAGACAAGACTAGACAGACAAGACTGAACAGACAAGACTAGACGGAGAAGCCTAGATGGACAAGAATAGTCGGACAAGACTAGACATACAGGACTATACAGATAGGACTAGACAGACAAGACTTTTTTTATTGTGGCTTAGGGGAACTCGCATTAAACCCATTTTCCACTTTGCTTTTAGTATGTGCCACCCTGGTATGTTGTATTTCGCATTCCTTCAGGGTGGGCAGTCTGGACGGTTAGTGCCGCCTTAGTTGAAAATGCCTCCTAGGCGGAGACAGATAAGACAGGACGAGATTAGACAGACTAAATTAAACAGACAGACAGAAGACAAAATCTGTTTCATTACTAGCAACAATACACGAAGGACCTTAAAGGGTATATAGGTATTATTGCGTCATTTTGTTGCATGATGTTGATGGAATAACGCAGAAACAAAGAAAAACAAATGTTTTGCTGTTGATTTGAGTCAATCATAGAAAATAAAATTTTGATTTTCCAATCAAATTTGGATTTTAGGGTCTTGGAAAAGTCTAAGAATGCTTTCATTTAATAAATGACTTTGACAGGACGAATATATATTGATTATTGTAACAAAAACGAAACGTTACTCATAATTTTTCTTTACACGACAAACTCTCATTTGTAGTACACTTTAATAAAAACACCGTCTACCACTAACATAATACACTAAATGAATCGGCGTCAACTGAATCTAATGTCCAAAGTGTCATTAAGAATGGCAATTAAGACTGTACACTTGATACTGTCGGCGTCATAAACCCTCTAGTCTGATTCTAATTACTTTTTCATGAAGAATTTAATATGGTTATATGGGAAGATACCGAAAAGCAAATGACCAAAAATGAACAACAAAAAAACATGTTCTTATATTAACTTCTGTTAATTCTGTCAGATAATTAGATTAGAAAGGATTACTCTGTCTAGTCTGTCTAATCTGTCTAGTCTGTCTAGTGTGTGTAGTCTGTCTAGTCTGTCTAGTCTATCTAGTGTGAAATAAAAATATGAACATTTCAAATATGTTTTAGTTTGTTAAATATTTTCGAATGAGTCCAATTAAATGTTTCAGTGTGCGCCTTGCAGATGAAACGTAAAACCAGACCGCTGCGGAACGGAGAAAAAAAGAAATCGTTTAAATTTAGAGTTAATGCTGCTGTTAAGCAAACAGTTGTTACTTAAAAATAGCTTTTAAGGGCGACGAGTACTCAATATCTGAAATGAATTAGTGCTCTAATTCCGACCGCCGCTTCCTCGTTAATCCCCCAATTAAAACAGCTTTATTATCCCAAATATAAAAACTCTAGTCCTATGTATCCCATGTATGCATTTTTTTCTGAAATGAAAAAAAAACCGTAAAAGTTTTAATTTGAAACATAAAATTCACATTATCAGATATCTAAAACTAAACTCAACTTTTTCTTTATTCTAGAATAAACGCTTTATTAAAATTACATAAAATCTTTTATAAAAACGTTTTGAACGGTTTTTTTTCAAACGGTTTTGAATTTGATTTATTATTGATTTTATCGAGGCGGTGGTGGCGAGTACACTGCTTCCCAAACTTTTTGATGTCGCGGCTCCCCTGCAACTCATATCGATAAACCACGGCCCCCTATTTTTTTTAGAATTGGGTTAAGTAAAAAAAAATGCTTTGTATATACATATATACATAATTAAATATACTATTGTTAGTAAATGAAGAAAATTAATTATTAATTATAAAATGAAAAATAGTATAATTAATGTTTATTACATACAGGTTACGACGGGCAATCTCCGTGTATTCCTTATTACTAAGAAATTAGTATTAGACAATATAGCTGAAAATTTTTCATTAGCATCTTTAGTAATGTTTCGGTCGTTTTAAAGAAGTCCAATTTTGTGCAAAGTGAAATAGAAAGCATGAAAAAAATTAAACAAATTAGCAAACAAAAAAATTAAATATTAATTAACATTAATTACATTAATGTTAATAGATTAAATTTAATGTGATGGATGTGTTTGAATATTGTTGCACAACAAATTTAGATCTGGCGTTATATAGGGTGATTTTTTTGCAATTTGGTTTTTCAGTGTGAATTTTTTCAGTGTAAAAGAGATTCGTGACATGTGGAAATATCAAAAATGCTCAGTAAGGTTTGCCATTTCGCCATGAATAGGCTAATAAACGAACAACGCTTGCAATCATTGAATTTTATTATCCAGATTCGTGCTGTGTGAGAAATGTGTTTCGTAAATTACGTCCATTTTATGGTCCTCATAGTCGACCCACCGAACAGGCTATTCAAGCTGTTGTGACCAAATTTCGCACCAGTTTCACTTTTATGCGAATAGTGCGTACCGAGGAAAATATTGCTGCTGTATCTGTCAGTGTCAATGAAGATTACAATATGTCAATTGGTCGCCATTTTTAACAGTGGGGCTTGTGTTATTCGACCACCTGGAATATTTTACGTAAGGACCTCGGTATGAAACCATACAAAATACAGCTGCTGCAAGAACTGAAGCCAGGTGACCTACCACGACGTCGTTTGTTTGGTGAATGGGCCTTATAAAAGTTGGATGAAGATCCATTTTTCTATCGAAAAGTCGTCTTCAGTGACGAAGTTGATTTTTGACTCAATGGGTAAACAAACAGAATTACCGAATTTGGTGTGAAGAGCAGCCAGAGGCAGTTCAAGAGCTGCCAATGCACCCTCAAAGATGCACTGTATGGTGCGGTTTGAGGGCCGCCGGCATCATTTACTTCTTCAAGAACGATGAAAATCGCAACGTTGCAGTCTATGGAGCAAGGTACCGTGCGATGATTACCGGCTTTTTTTTGCCTAAAATGAAAAAAATTGACTTGTATGACATGTGGTTTCATCAAGACGGTGCCACATGCCACACGATACCATGAACCTATTGAGAGGCGAGTTTGGTGAGCAATTAATCTCACGTTTTGGAGCAGTTCAATGGCCGCCAAGATCATGCGATTTGACCTCATTAGACTATTTTTTTGTGGAGATACGTAAAGTCTCTTGTGTACAGGGACAAACCAGGCACAATTCCAGCACTGGAAGACAACACAGCTGACATTGGTGAGATACCGGCCGAAGTGCTGGAAATAGTATGCCAAAATTGGAGCCCACGAGTGGACCACCTACGGCGTAGCCGCGGGCAACATTTACATGAAATAATCTTTAAAATGTAAATGGCGGGCATTAATTTATCGGCGCAAATAAATGTTTCTTTCACTTTTCAAAATTTCCCTTGCTTTTTCAAAATTCTTCAAACGGTTAAAAAATCACCCATTATTTAAAATTGATATTCTAAGATTATTTTCTAATGATTCTGATAGGTATAACCTATGTAGGAACCAGAATATTTAATGCTGAGTCAGTTAATTCGTTTTGCCACTTTATCAAAAACTCTGAAATATCGCTTCCAGAAAACTCCAATCAATGCGAGTATTGAATCCGATCTCAAGACAATTAATTCCTCTTGTAATTTCCAGGGAAGATGATCAGTTTGATTTGATGTTCTTTAGTTTGATTTAAATTCGGAAATACTTTTCAAAGAAGTTAATTGATTCTGTTAAATGATTTAAATTCTGTTGACAACGACATATTATTTTCTTCATCTAAAGAAATAAATATGCTTGTGCTTCCTTGTCCAAAGCTCTTGGTCCATACGTAAATTTATTTTTTTTAAAGGCTTGTAGCTTATTGTTAAGAATCAGTAAATTAGTACTTTTTTCCTGAAGAGAAAGATTCAGTTAATTAACTTTTTCGAAAAAATATCGTAAGCTCGTCATTATTCGTATCATATCAATAGTCGTAATTTAAATATTTTAACGGAGTTTATAATTTCAGTTAAACTTATTTAACGAAGATATATTCATGTGCTATATTCGCGGCTCTTCGCGGCCCCCTTGCGGGTAGGCCCAGGCTCCCTAGGGGGCCGCGGCCCACCACGTTGGGAAGCACTGGCTTAGTAGACAAGACATCAGATTACAAAGGCCATAGGTCCCGGATTCAAATCTTGGCACACAAATAAAAATAAGCCACCGTCCTCCTGTGCATGGCTCTGGCAAAACCATCACAGTAAAAATCTGCCGAAAATATAGTGGCTCGCCCGCCAAACACTTTAAAAACTGTAAGGCCTCCCTATAATCTCCGCACTCCAAAGGGTACAGGAAGTGACTCAAAGTTCAAAGGATTATATATACATATATTTATTTTATTGTAGACTACCAGAAAGCGTTTGATTTTATCGAAACATGGGCGATGTTGGTAGCTGTGAATAAGGCGAGAATTCACTCTCGCTACTCTAATATTAAGACATCTACGCAAATGCTACGCTTCACGTTAAGATTGATGGGGACACTAATGACAGGTTTACGATGAACTTAACGTAACGGGACGAGAAGTGACTTGACGTAAACTTAACGGTAAGCTATGTTTGTAAAATTATGATCGCCGTAACGTGTCGTAAAACAGCGTGCATTGACAGTGATTTGACAAGAGGAAATGAGGACGAACAGTTGGGTTTTTCCATGAGGTGAAACATGAGGGTTTCCATGAAGTTCTCATGTCCATGAGGTGAACAGTTGGACATTTTCTTTTTGTGGTCGTAGTTGCTGGCTTTTATCACTCTTGAATTCGACTGCATGCAAGCAAGAATCGAGAGCGTTGTAATTGATAGTCGTAGTTGCTGGCTTAAGCACAATATAAATGTCACAATCTTATACCAAATGTAACGCTTGAATTCGACTGCATGCGCCCAAGAAGCGACAATCAACGCTCTCGATTCTTGCGCGCATGCAGTCGAATTTAAGAGTGACAATAGCCAGCAACTACGACAACAAAAAGAAAATATCCAACTGTGCATCTCATGGACATGAGAACCTCATCGAAACCCTCATGGAAACCCTCATGTTTCACCTCATGGAAAAACCCAACTGTTCGTCCTCATTTCCTACTGTCAAATCACTGTCAATGTACGCTGTTTTTCGGCACGTTACGGTTACGGTTACGAAGATTGGCTGAGTCACGAGAAACAGCCCGAATTAAGGTAACGCGATGCGAAGATTGAACATCGGCTTTCACGTTACGGTAATTTCTGATAAGTCACGTCGCGTCGATCGTAATCAACCGCATATAAAAAAATGTGTCAAAGTTTTACGTCACGTCACGACTCGTTGCGTCCCGTTACGTTAAGTTCATCGTAATCCCGCCATGAGACGGAGAAGATTAGGATAAAGAGAGGTGTACGGCAGGGAGACACAATGTCTCCCAATATATTTACCTTAGCTTTAGAAGACGTTTTCAAAACGTTAGTTATGGAGGGAAATAGTATATTAAAGGACGATCAATAAGCGCGATTTTACAGCAAGGGTCCAAGTTTGGAAAACGACGAGCGTAGAGAGGAGTTTTCTAATGGACAAGTGCTAAAAAATGCCTTATGAACGAGTTTTTTAAAGTATTTTTTCTATTTTGCGCCCTTTTGTGCCATTTCTAAATAAAAAAATCGCCCATACATACTGAGAACATTGTATCGCACTCGGCGAGTCCTAACCGCACTCATATGAGTGCTGTTATGTATCAATTACAGACGCAAAATTGAAAAAGGTATTAACATCAACGGCACATATCTTAACCACCTAAGATTTGCCGACGATATTGTAATAATAAGTGGCGACCCAAATAAGTTGAAAGCCATGACAGAGCAACCGTACGACGCATCGAAAAAAATGGGTCTGAAGATGAACCTCCGGAAGACTAAAATCCTGGGACCAGATGATATCCAGGTTTCCGTGCAGAACCAGACATTGTAGGTCATAGACTACTACGCTTCCCTTGGCCATAACATCAAACTGGGCAAGGAAAATCAAACCACAGCTATCAGGAGGGTGGAACAAGCTT
This sequence comes from Phosphuga atrata, assembly GCA_944588485.1. Lineage (NCBI taxonomy): Eukaryota > Metazoa > Arthropoda > Insecta > Coleoptera > Silphidae > Phosphuga > Phosphuga atrata. The sequence continues at coordinate 48,752,487 of OX155902.1, forward strand.
TTGGAAAACTCGTTTTCGTCCTCAAAGATCTACAAAGGCCGATTAACCCCAAACTAAAGGTTTACGAGATCTGTGTGCTGTCCGAAACGGGGAGATCAGGAAGTGGACTAAAGTAACGGATGTCGTGCGGAGAATTTAGTCTCAATTTTAGTCTCAGTGGTAGTCCAAGTGGAGATGGGCGAGTTATGTGGCGAGGCAAGACGACGAGAAATGGCCCAAAAAAATCGTCCAGTGGAGGCCCAGAACCATCAAACGAGGTGTGTTAAGGCCGCAAGCAAGGTGGCTGAATGATATCCGGAAGATTGCGGGTAAAAACTGGCTGAAAGGAGAAGAAAACCGAACTATATCCAGGAGCGGATAACGACAGGTTGAGGAAGAAAAATTGATTTTAAATTTATATGGTTATAGACCTATAAATAGCATTCAGAATAGTATAAACTAGTTCTTACAAAGACAATTTTGTCCGATATATTTAGCTATAAACCTAATTAGTATTAAATCATAGGAGTTAAGCTAAATCGATCAATGAAAACACGTTCTGAATAGTGAAAACTAGTTTTCATAAATTCAATATTGCCCGAAATATTTAGCTATAAACCTAATAACTATTAAACCATTGAAGTTTTGCTCAATCGATCAATGAAAACACGTTTGGAATAGTGAAAACTAGTTTTCACAAACTCAATATTGTCCGAAATATTTAGCTATAAACCTAATAACTATTAAATCATTGGAGTTTTGCACAATCGATCAATGAAAACACGTTTGGAATAGTGAAAACTAGTTTTCACAAACTTAATATTGTCCGAAATATTTAGCTATAAACCTAATAACTATTAAATCATTGGAGTTTTACACAATCGATCAATGAAAACACGTTTGGAATAGTGAAAACTAGTTTTCACAAACTCAATATTGTCCGAAATATTTAGCTATAAACCTCATAACTATTAAATCATTGGAGTTTTGCACAATCGATCAATGAAAACACGTTTGGAATAGTGAAAACTAGTTTTCACAAACTCAATATTGTCCGAAATATTTAGCTATGAACATAATAACTATTAAATCATTGGGTTTCTGCTAAATCCATCAATGAAAACACGTTCTGAATAGTAAAAACTAGTTTTCACAAAGTCAATATTGCTCGAAATAATTAGTTATAAACCTAATTAATAACAATTAAATCATTGGGGTTTTGCGCAATCGATCAATTACAACGCATTCTGATTAGTGAAATCTAGTTTTCACAAAGTCAATATTGTCCGATATATTTGTCCGATATATTATAAACCTAATAACTATGAAATAATTGGGGTTTTGCTAAATCGATCAATAAAAACAGGTAATGAACAGTGAAAACTAGTTTTCACACAGTCAATATTGCCCGAAATATTTAGCTATAAACCTAATAACTATGAAATCGTTGGGGTTTTGCTCAATCGTTCAATGAAAATACGTTCTGAATAGTGAAAACTAGTTATTTTTTGATGTAACGTCCATCTTGTTTTAATGATTATTGTATTTTGACTCAGGTGTTTGGACAAATTTTTTTCCAAACCTTTTTACCTGTATTCTGTCTTTCTCAAGGCTACAAAAGAAAAAACAAAATTACAAATTACAAAATAACATATTATAAAAATTCTTAAATACGTATATAAAAATTACAACAATTTACAATAATAATAATTTTTTTTTTATGATTAGATAAAAGATTTTGTAATAGGATAAATTAAAAACTATTTGTTCTCACCTAATTTTTTTAAAAATTATATGATTTTGACATTTTTTAAAAATTTGAAATTTATATTATTATTATTTTTTTTTTTTGTTAGTAATTGGTTTCCCCAACATCACTATAATAGTAAATGAAAATAAACAAAATAAATAAATTGAAGTTAAAATAGAAATCATCACATATCAAAAAGCATGAAATGAAATAAATTGTGATTAATTTGGCGTTTTATCGTAAAGTCCAAAAATTAACTTAAAAAACAAGACCAAAAAACTCAAATTGTTTGTCGGAGTGTGTATAAATTTTGTGAATAGGAAATTAAAATTTGATTTTATTTTATGGTGGGAAATTGTTTGATTAAATAATGAATTAAAATTAATTTAGTCAAATATAAACTAGAAAACAGTTTAAACTTTTTTAATTAAATTGCAATAAATCTTACCGGGGCCGTTAACATCTTCTCTATAATTTACTGTATTGTGTTTTTTAATGAAAATCATTTCGCTAATGTTGCGTTTGTAGAAATGTTTTTCAATGTCTAATATTGAGATATTATCAAAATCAAAATGATGACCAGATTGGAAAATATGAGTTGTTAAAGCGGTTTTATCGGGATTAAAATGAACATTGTTACAATCTGACTAATGTTGACGTGTTCTGTCTTTTAAATGTTGTTTTGTCTGGCCTATGTAAGATTTATTGCAATTCGAGCAATCGATCTTGTAAATCAAGTTTGAGTTTATTGTCTTAGGTAGTGGATCCTTAAGTTTAGTGTAATACTGTCCAATTGTTTTTGTATTGTAATATGTAAATTTGCAATTGTAAGGACTAAGTATTCTTTCAATGTTTTTTGTAAGTGATCCTATAATATGGTAAATTAAAAAATGTGTGAGTGTTGGTTTCAATATATATTGAAACCAACACCCACACATTTTTTAGACTAAAATTTTAAACTAAAAAATGTGTGGGTTTTGGTTTCAATATATATTGAAACCAACACCCACACATTTTTTAGTTTACCATATTATAGGATCACTTACAAAAAACATTGAAAGAATACTTAGTCCTTACAATTGCAAATTTACATATTACAATACAAAAACAATTGGACAGTATTACACAAAACTTAAGGATCCACTACCTAAGACAATAAACTCAAACTTAATTTACAAGATCGATTGCTCGAATTGCAATAAATCTTACATAGGCCAGACAAAACAACATTTAAAAGACAGAACACGCCAACATAAGTCAGATTGTAAAAATGTTCATTTAAATCCCGATAAAACCGCTTTAACAACTCATATTTTCCAATCTGGTCATCATTTTGATTTTGATAATATCTCAATATTAGACATTGAAAAACATTTCTACAAACGCAACTTTAGCGAAATGATTTTCATTAAAAAACACAATACAGTAAATTATAGAGAAGATGTCAACGGCCTAAGTAAGATTTATTGCAATTTAATTAAAAAAGTTTAAACTGTTTTCTAGTTTATATTTGACTAAATTAATTTTAATTCAATATTTAATCAAACAATTTCCCACCATAAAATAAATTCAAATTTTAATTTCCTATTCACAAAATTTATACGCACTCCGACAAACAATTTGAATATTTTGGTCTTGTTTTTTAAGTTAATTTTTGGACTTTTACGATAAAACGCCAAATTAATCACAATTTATTTCATTTCATGCTTTTTGATATGTGATGATTTCTATTTTAACTTCAATTTATTTATTTTGTTTATTTTCATTTACTATTATAGTAATGTCGGGGAAACCAATTACTAACAACAACAAAAAAATTAATATAAATTTCAAATTTTTAAAAAATGTCAAAATCATATAATTTTAAAAAAAATTAGGTGAGAACAAATAGTTTTTAATTTATCCTATTACAAAATCTTTTATCAAATCATAAAAAAAAAAAATTATTATTGTAAATTGTTGTAATTTTTATATACGTATTTGACGTGTGTCAAAGTGACATAAACGTATTTTTTGCTCTCCCTCCTTTTTCGACCTAACACACCGTCGTCTCCGCCGTCGTCTGGTCCCAAGCCCAGGGTGTGAAAGGAGGAGGGTGGTCGGCCTGCCGCGCCGACCAGAATCGGGAAACCGAAGAAACTAGGCAAGAAACCGCATGCATACACGACTTAACCACTTACGAATTAATGCTACCGCATCCGGGGCAGCCGATGCGCCAGCTTTGGGAACCAGGGATGCTGGTGAGAAGTGGACTACTGGCCAAAGACTCAGGTTAATCACACCGAAATCAGAAATACGAATCGCCGCATGGAATGTGCAAACGGGACATCACGTTGGTCAAAAGGAAATTATCGCCAAGGAATTATTGAAATGCAAAATATCGATCTGTGCATTATCAGAACTGCGGCTCACAGGATCTGGGACAATGAAGGTTGACCCACCATCAATCGACGAGACGATGACGCTATTCTATTCTGGTGGCGACAAACGAGAAGCGGGCGTTGGCTTTATGGTTGATCGACGGGCCTCTGCCAGTGTTATCGCATTCCAACCGATATCCGAGCGTCTGGCGGTTATCACTATTGATGGAACGATTAAGACCCATATCGTATCCGTCTACGCCCCAACTGAGACCAGCCCGGACATAAACAAGGATGAATTTTATGCCCAGTTTCAGCACACACTGGATACAATACCCCAAACCGAATTAATTGTACTTATGGGCGACTTTAATGCACATACGGGTGCAGATCGAACCGGTTGGGAAGAAACGATGGGAAAATTCGGATACGGGGAAATAAATGACAACGGATTACGCCTCTTATCATTTGCAGCGTCAAACAACTTGATCATCGGCAACAGCATCTTTCGTCACCCCCTCAAACATCAACTCACGTGGCGAAATCCATCCGGCAACGATTCGGCGATGTTGGACTACATTTTGGTCAACACCAGATTCCGATCGACGCTCAAAGATGTACGTGCGATGCGTGGACCCGACTGTGAATCAGACCATTATCTTGTCCGAGTGAAACTACAATTGAAATTACAAAGAGCAAAGAAAAAGGCACCACCATCAGCCAAGAGGAACTGGGCCTGTCTGCGAGACCCTGAAACCAGCCGAAAATTTCAAATCGCATTATCCAACAAATTTGCAGCACTCACGATACCAGTCGATATCAACATAGAAGAAAAACAACTTTCTGAGTCTATTGTGGGGTGTGCAACGGAGCTGTGTCCGCCCATCCGTCGACGGACGCAGCAATGGATCTCGGACGACTGTCTCAATCTAGTCGAACAGCGGAAGCAAATGAAACACGTCGATTTCAAACAATACCGACGATTGAACAAAGAAGTTCGACAGAAAATGAAATTGGAACGGGAAGCTTACTGGAATAACATCGCGGCTGACATGGAAGAAGCAGTGTCAAGGCATGAGTACCGGACGCTGTACCAGACAATCCGACGGTTAAGTGGCAAAACAACATCAACAAATGACAATATCAAAAAATTGGATGGAACTTTCGTGACCTCTCCTCAGGAACGTCTACAGCGGTGGAGAGAATTCTTTCATCAGCTGTACAACCACAATCCGCCAGTAGGTCCAGCACCCGAACTGCCGATTATTGAGCAGCCGATAAATCAATTTCCCGATACTGAACCAACAATCAATGAGGTGAAGACGGCAATAAAATCCCTGAAAAATGGTAAAGCGCCGGGAGGAGATCAAGTAACTGCCGAAATGATCAAAGCCGGGGGAGACGTCTTATTACATCAACTTCACGTTCTCACAGTGCATATATGGCATTCAGATTGTGTTCCATCCGTGTGGAAGAAAGCGATTGTTGTGCCTATTTTGAAGAAAGGCGACAGTCGGGAATGCAAGAATTACCGTGGTATTAGCCTCCTCTCGATCGTCGGCAAAGTATTTATGAAAATCATACAATCAAGACTACAGAAACATCGAGAGCAAACAAGCCGGGAAGAACAAGCTGCATTTCGACCACATCGAGGATGCATCGATCAGATATTTGCTCTCCGTCAGCTAATGGAAGAAAGAATTCGATGTGGCAAACGAACTGTCATCGTCTTCATCGATTTCAAATCTGCTTTTGATTGCATCGATTGGACAAGCTTGTGGGAAGCCCTGAAGATCGAACACGTGCCACTGAAAATCATTCAACTTCTTCAAGCATCGTACGACGGCTCAACCAGCAATGTTCGTATCCGAAACGACATGTCTGAGGAATTCCCGATTGGAACCGGAGTCCGGCAAGGAGACGTGGCCTCGCCGCTCCTTTTTAACATTGTGATCGACACGATTATGCGGAAAGCGTTTGATGGGCGACGCGGAGTTCGGTATGATGACAAAAACTTCCTAACCGATCTGATGTTCGCCGATGACAGTGCGGTTTTCGCCAACACAGATGCCGAAGCAACAGACACCTTGTATGACATTTCCCGCATTGCCCAGTCATACGGACTGAGAATCAATGCGGATAAGACCAAAGTGCTTACAACGGATGGATCTAAAGCCAGAGTTTACCTCGATGGAACCACAATCGAGCAGGTACCACAGTTCAAATATTTGGGATCACTGGTTGTGGAGAAGAAAGTAGCTTCGACAGCCGAAGTTCACAGCCGGATAGGCCAGGCAACAGCAACGTTTGCTTCACTCAAGTGGTGCATATGGAAGCGGACGAATATTACCATCAAAACCAAAATACGCCTATACCGGACGCTGATCCTCCCAATTCTTCTTTATGGATCGGAAACATGGACATTACTCAAACCAGACCTTAACAAGCTCGAGGCCTTCCAAATGCGATGCCTGAGACAGATTCTCTGCGTCTCACTCCTCAACCACCTCCGAAATGAGACAAGCAGAGAAAGGTGCGACCAACAGACACCGATTGTTGAGGAAATTCAAAAACGCCGATTACGATGGTTCGGCCACATCTGTAGGATGGGCGACAATCGAGTACCGCACAAACTCCTATGGAAAAAACGACCTCTTGATTGGAGAACACAAAAACAAGCACCGAAGACCACATGGCTGAAACACGTAGAGAACGATTTAAAAAACCAGCGAATAACAACAGCTGAGGCAAGAACCGTTGCAATTGATCTATTAGCATGGAAGCGTATAGTGAATGGAGCACGGAATCTAGCGGCACCAACAGCAGCGTACTGGCTACGAGGTCGACCACCTCTCCATGCGCCGGCTATGGATTAAAGAAGAAGATATACGTATTTAAGAATTTTTATAATTATGTCATTTTGTAATTTGTAATTTTGTTTTTTCTTTTGTAGCCTTGAGAAAGATCGAATACAGGTCGAAACGTTAGCATAATTTTAATAAAAATACTTGAAAAAAAATTGTCCAAACACCTGAGTCAAAATACAATAATCAGTGAAAACTAGTTTTCACAATATCAATTTTGTCCAAAATATTTAGCTAAAAACCTAATAACTATTAAATCATTGGAATTTTCCTAAATCGATCAAGGAAAACACGTTCTGAATAGTGAAAACTAGTTTTCACAGAGTCAATATTGCCCGAGAAGTTCTCCACAGACATGGAACACGATCTTTATGGAGCCCAGAGGAGAGTTTGGAAGATGCTAAAAAACAGAAAGAAGCCCGTAAACGAATACATCCAGACCAAAACGGTTCTACTGAACGAATGGGAAACATATTTTGGAAACTTATATAACAGCACAGACAATACGGCAGAACCTCAATCACAGGAAGCAGAGTAAGAAATCAGGAATAGATTAATGGTTACAGAGGAGGAAGTTCGGGTGAAGATTAAAAACTTGAAAAACAGAAAAGCTCCGGGAGTGGACAAGATCCCCAACGAACTAATAAAATATGGAGATAAAGAGCTAGCAAGAAAACTAACTGTTTAACAAAATAATAACCACATCCACCATACCAATATATCACCGTACCAATTTTTAAAAAGGGACAAAAAACCTATCTGAAGAACTACAGAGGCATAACCCTGCTTTGACCCACCATGAAACTGCTCACCAGCAGTGTCAAAAGCATTCTAGAACACACCATCGAAAACAAAGTTGAACAACAAGGATTTCGGAAGAACAGATGGACAACTAATGCCTTGTTCATTGTGAGGCAGGTAAAGGAGAAGGCGATCGAATTCGGCTACCCTGCTTATGTGTGTCATATCGACCTAACTAAGGCATTCGACAAAGTACAGCTGCCAGACATATTGGACATATTAAGAGAGAAACAAATCCCAACATCAATCATAAATATAATCAGAAATCTGAACACAGGCAACACTACAAGAATAAAAGTGGACCAGCAAACAACAAAAGACATACCAACACTAACAGGAATAAGACAGGGTGATAGTCTCAGCCCATTCCTTTTTAACCTTGTCATGGACGAGATTATACACAGTGTGACAGCAATGAACAGGGGATACAGACTGAATAACAAACCAATCAGCATGGTGTGCTAAGCGAATGATGCGGTAATCCTGGCAGAAACAGAAAACGATTTGCAGAGGCAAACACATAAGTTCTATCAAACCAGTGAAAAATACAACATGTCAATCTTCATTGATAAAACAAAATGACCTACTCCAAAGAACCAGCAAGGTGTAAATAGACAATAAATTAATAGAACAGGTAATGAGCTTCCGTTACCTAGGAGCGGACACATCAAATAGCAACAACCCGATAAACGACATAAAATCACAGGTCAACAAAGCCGCAACAATCTCAGGATGCCTGAAAGATATCATCTGGAAAAACAACCACATGCACATTGATAGTAAAGTGCGGATATATAAATCCTGTGTTAGACCGGTGCTAACCTATGGTATTGAAACGAGAGCTGACACGAATAATACAAAAAGCATCCTCAGAACAGCGGAGATGAAAACATTAAGAACTATCGCAGGGAAGACACTTAGAGATAGGGTGAGAAATAACGACTTAAGAGCGGCCTGCAGGGTGGAGCACATAGTGAAATGGGGCAGGGAAAGGAGAAGATATTGGCGTGACCACATAGACAGAATGAACCAAGAGAGACTAGCATACATCACCAGAGATGGAAAACCAGGTGGCCGATGCCCGCCAGGGAGACCACTAAAGATATGGAAGGATAGTTGGAGCTCCGCCTCACAGGATAACCAACCGAATTGAGCCTTGGCAATAAACAGACCTTAAGGTCTTCTATAAGTATAAGAAGAAGGAGAATAAAAACCATTAAATCATTGGGGTTTTGCTAAATCGATCAATAAAAACACGTTCTGAATAGTGAAAACTAGTTTCCACAAAGTTAGTATTGCCCGAAATATTTAGCTTTAAACCTAATAACTTCTAAATCATTGGGGTTTTGCTAAATCTATCAATGTAAACACGTTCTGTATATAGTGAAAATAGTTTTCACAAAGTCTATATTGTCCTATAAACCTAAAAACCTGTATTATATACCTATAAACCTTATATTTACCGAAAACCCTAATAAGGAATAAATCATTAAGGTTTTGCTAAAACGACCAATGAAAACACGTTCTGCGTAGTTAAAACTAGTTTTCAGAAAGTCAATATTGTCCGAAATATTTAGCTATAGTAGATAAGCTGGGCCATTTCTAGTATACTTCAACTTTTCTAAATCCAAACTCTTGCGTCCTTTTGGCACCCTCAGATGGGGGCTCCGGCATCGGGGGGCGACGAGCCTTCAGATGCGGACCTCCGGCATCAGAGGACCGTCGACTTCATTCCCAACCTCTCGTAACATAGTCAAATCTAACATATAACTAACCTAGTGCAACTAACCTAACCCAAGATTAAAAGTTGATAAAGATCTGATTAATAGCTGATTAAACCTGAGAGCTGTCTACGACCTTGACATTAAGCCCTCACCCTCCATGTATAAGTCCCTGATCCCCGGGGTAATAGATAAGGGTAGAGAATTCGGAAGATAGAGAAAAGGGTTTCATGAAAAGTGCAAACATCTCTCGCAACAAGAAAAACACGAATAAACGAGAAAAACATGTATAAACAAGAAAAAACACGAGAAACCTCTTCGTTTTTTCTAGTTGATTCGTGTTTTTAGGGTTCCGTGCCTATAAAGGAAACCTTATGGGATCACTTTGTTGTCCGTCTGTCTGCCTGTCTGTCTGTCCGCCTGTCCGTCTGTCAAGACCATTTTTCTCAGGAACGCGTAGAGGTAACAAGTTTGTATCAAATAAAGAAATTTGTATCAAATACTCGGGTCTCTTTCAGCTGTGAAAAAATCAAAATATATGACCGTTTATGTCGCATATTTTGCGATTTCACAAGGGAATCAAAACCTATAGGGTACTTCCCGTTGACCTAGAATCATGAAATTTGGCAAGAAGCGGTGTCTTACAGCACATGTAAAGGGAAAAATCTGAAAACTGTAAATATGTAGTTTAATTACAAGAAAAATGCGAATTTACTATTAGAAACATATAAAAATACACTAATTTGTTGCGTGGTATTGTCAGGCTTCAGAAGCATATGGGTTGCATACCTCCTCGGTATTGCGGAGGTTAGGTCCTCCTCGGTTAGGTACGAAGGTTAAAAAGTATGTGTCGGCACCAAGCTGTTTATTCTGAATTTTCTTTGTTTATATTCGTTATGCATTTCATCACGTACGCTCTATATACATAATATATACAGGGTATATATTATGTCTAAATTTTGCTTGTTTATAACCGACATGCGACATACTCAAGTCCCGTAACATCCTGTATATATTATATTTCGTCTAATTTTTGTTTATAATCTACATATACTTAAATCACGTACGCCCTATATTTTTTGGTAGTCAATTTCCCAAAAGCAGTCAATGAACAACTGAATGTTAAGAGTATCGAAATAGATCTAGAAATAGTTAATATATTAGTTTATATTAGATCTAGAAATAGTTAGATCTTAATATAAGTTAGAGAATAAGTGTAATACTAAAATAAAGTTTTCTTTTTATAAAATTAAAAATATTCGCGTTATTTAAAAAACATACCCTGTATACCTTTATACAGGGTATATAGGTATACAGGCAAACTTGAGCAGTAAAAACAAAAAGTGGAGTTCCAGAACCCCTACACACTCATAGTGAATGGGGGATGTATGGTAATAAATTATAGGGTAGAATTCCATCGTACGATAGCGACATCTTGAGGTTATGCTTGCAGCGGTACTAATATGGTCGTGATTTCAGGAGGGACACTTGTCAAGTTATCTGAATGTGCTTGCTACATCCTCCACAAAAAAAAAGATACCTTACTTACAAGTTTGTACGGAACCCTCGGTGCGCGAGTCACAACTCGCACTTGGCCGGTTTTTTTTTCTTGTTGATTCGTGTTTTTTGTTGAATTTTGTTGAATTGCATCCATCAATTGCAAATATCTCTATCGACAAGAAAAAACACAAATAAACAAGAATAACAAGAAAAACACAAATAAACAAGAAAAACACGAATAAACTAGAAATACATGGATAAACAAGAAAAAACACAAAAAACCTCTTTGTTTTTTCTTGTTTATTGGTGCTTTGCAAAACATCACTCTGAACAAGAAAAAACACGAATAAACAAGAATAAACAAGAAAAAAACCGGCCAAGTGCGAGTTGTGACTCGCGCACCGAGGGTTCCGTACAAACTTGTAAGTAAGGTATCTTTAGGAGGAAAAACCCTAACTGTATGCAACCCACATGCTTCTGGTGCCTGATAATACCACGCAACACATCAGTGTATTTTCATAAGTTTCTAATAGTAAATTCGCATTTTTCTTGTAATTAAACTACATATTTACGGTTTTCAGATTTTTCCATTTACATGTGCTGTAAGACACCGCTTCTTGCCAAATTTCATGATTCTAGGTCAACGGGAAGTACCCTATAGGTTTTGATTCCCTTGTGAAATCGCAAAATATGCAACAGTCATATCTTTTGATCGCGTTGACTTACAAGTTTGTTTTTTCACTGCTGAAAGAGACCGCAGACCCGAGTATGTGATACAAATTTCAACTTGTTACCTCTACGCGTTCCTGAGAAAAATTGTCTTGACAGAGAGACGGACGGACGGACGGACGGACGGACGGACGGACGGACGGACGGACGGACGGACAGACAGACGGACAACAAAGTGATCCTATAAGGGTTTCGTTTTCGGTACGGAACCATAAAAACACGAATAAAAAAGAAAAACATAAACATGAAAAACACGAAAAACCACTTTGTTTTTTTTTCGTTTATTCATGTTTTTCTTGTTTATTTGTGTTTTTTCTTGTTGAGAGAGATGTTTGCACTCTTTATTAAACAATTTTCTATTTCTTCCGAAGTCTCTATCCTATACTATATGTTAGATTTGACTATGTTACGAGAGGTTAGGAATGAAGCCGACGTCCCCCCGACGCCGGAGGCCCGCGTCCGAAGGCGCCCCCTTCGAAGCCCCCGTCGGAGCCCCCGCCGTCGGCCCCCGGTGCCGGAGCCTGAGGGGGCCAAAAGGGCGCAAGAGTTTGGACTTGTGTTGTATGGACTGAATGTTGAAGTGAGCTAGAACCGGCCTAGATTATCTACTAGCTATGCACCTAATAACTATTAAATTATTAGATTTTGCTAAATCCATCAATGAAAACCCGTCGTGAATAGTTTACACTAATTTTTACCAAATCCGTTGTTTATTTCTAGTTTGTCGTAGTAAACACGATGAAATTGTAATATTAAATTTGTTGCTATATTGCTAAAAATTATACGTATTTGTCTATGAATGAATAATAACTATGTTTTATATATAATTATTCTAAAGAATAATTTTTTATCTACTCGCACAAACAAAATGAACACATTAATAAATTAATTATTGTATGTGAAGGATGCCATTATTATAATCGTGTGTAAAAATATCCAACTCGTGCTTAAAAGTCCAATGTAAATCAAATGGAGTTTCATTATTAAACGATTTCTGTTGGTTGTAACTATGGCAACAAATCGCGTCATTAAACAAAAAACATAGAAGTAGTGAAAATAAATTTTCTGACGTATATTAAAATTGAATTAAATTCGAATCAAGAAGTCTGGCTCAGTCTAGATTCATCTGGCTCCAATATAATTTAAACTAACCATAACCTAATCTAGATTAAATCTAAGTTAACCTAGATTACATCGCCAACGACCAAATAGTGTTCCCATCAACGCCCATTTTAACTAGTTAGCAATTTTTGCCACGGAGGCGCTGAACGTTTTAACCTTACTGTATCACTGATTTAGAAATTTTATCTTTCAAAAGTACAATTCTTCAATATAATTGGTAAGAAACAATTATTTTTTTGTAGATTCAACAGTATTTTAACATGATTCGTAGATAAAATAATTTTTCTCTTTTGCGTCTATACTGAAGCCATTAAAGCACTCATATGTGTTCGTTAATGGCTCGCCGAGTGTGATACAATTTTGTCAATATGTATCGCCAATTTTTTTGATTTAGGTATGGCATAAAAGCGCACAAAATTGAAAAAAATAGTATTAAAAAACTCGTTCATAAGGCGTATTCGCACTTATCTCTATTAGTCTAATATTATAAGTTATATATAAGTTATAGTCTATTACAAAACTCCTCGCTACGCTCGTCATTTTCTAAACATGGACGCGTGCTGAAAAATCGCGCTTATTAAACTCGCTTTTTAATATACTAGTAGGATACACGTGTGTGAAAGGCTTTTGTGGATTAATTGCGATTAAAGCATTCGCCTTCGGCTCGTGCTTTCAACTTCGCAACTCATGCACAAAAGCACTTCTTCACACACTTGTACCATAAACTACTATTTTTAACATCTTCCAGAAATCTCGTGACGGAAAATTTTCTGCTTCAAAAATAATTTTACTGTCATAAAAAAAATGTGCTAAATCTCTTTTGATTTACAAAATAAAACTCAGCGAACAAGAATGATCTGAAATCAATATAATGTAATAAGGTTTGTTCCGTTAATCTAATGCCAATTATTAAAATTGAAGTAAAATAATTTGCTTGAATTTTAGCTAATTACTAATTGTAATTAACAAAACTGTTTGAATGCAGGAAACTTAAAAGCGATTGTAATATAAGAAACCAATAAATTATTACATTTCCACATCAAGTAAAGCTAATTGTATCCAACACGTACTCGAATTATTGAACTCGAGATAATTATATCACTAACTACCATCACTTCACTATATCAATCCACTAATCCCGTCCGAAAAGCACCGTTTCCCACAAAACCAACGAAATCACATCACGCAAGCTCTTTTCCAACAAAGATTGGTTTCGAGTTATTCGGAATAGTTAGTTTTGTTTACTAGTGGCGTATCTAACGGCCGTATTAAAGTTTTAAGAGAGTAGAAATCGTATTATCGCCACTCTTAACGCGCAGTCATAGCAAAACCACCAGTGTTTATTTTTAACTCACTTTTCGTAGACGCCTGACGTCGCCCGGCGTCGATTCCGTCGGATGGACTCTACGCACGCCTTCGCCGACACATGCTCAAAACTCAAAGGTGACTTGGCACACAAACGGCTACTTTTTATTTAGAAAATCTTAAAAAGTTCAACAGGATACTATCAACATGGAATAGTGCAGATTGAAAGTACAAAGTCAGATAAAAAAACAAGACTAGATAGACAATACTAGACGGACAAGACCCGACGGACAAGACTAGACAGACAAGACTAGACGGACAAGACTAGACGGACAAGACTAGACGGACAAGACTAGACGAATAAGACTAGACGGACAAGACTAGACGAACAATAATAGATAGACAAGATTAGACAGACAAGACCAAATAGACAAGACCAGACAGACAAGACCAGACAGACAAGACCAGACTGGCAAGAGCAGACAGAGAAGACCAGACAGACAAGACCGGACAGACAAGACCGGACAGACAAGACTAGACGGACAAGACTAGACGAATAAGACTAGACGGACAAGACTAGACGAACAATAATAGATAGACAAGACCGGACAGACAAGACCAGACTGACAAGACCAGACTGACAAGACCAGACAGACAAGACCAGACAGACAAGACCAGACAGACAAGACCAGACAGACAAGACCAGACAGACAAGACCAGACAGACAAGACCAGACAGACAAAACCAGACAGACAAGACCAGACAGACAAGACCAGACAGACAAGACCAGACAGACAAGACCAGACAGACAAGACCAGACAGACAAGACCAGACAGACAAGACCAGACAGACAAGACCAGACAAACAAGACCAGACAGACAAGACCAGACAGACAGACAAGACCAGACAGACAAGACCAGACAGACAAGACCAGACAGACAAGACCAGACAGACAAGACCAGACAGACAAGACCAGACAGACAAGACCAGACAGACAAGACCAGACAGACAAGACCAGACAGACAAGACCAGACAGACAAGACCAGACAGACAAGACCAGACAGACAAGACCAGACAGACAAGAACAGACAGACAAGACCAGACAGACAAGACCAGACAGACAAGACCAGACAGACAAGACCAGACAGACAAGACCAGACAGACAAGACCAGACAGACAAGACCAGGCAGACAAGACCAGACAGACAAGACCAGACAGACAAGACCAGACAGACAAGACCAGACAGACAAGACCAGACAGACAAGACCAGACAGACAAGACCAGACAGACAAGACCAGACAGACAAGACCAGACAGACAAGACCAGACAGACAAGACCAGACAGACAAGACGAGACAGACAAGACCAGACAGACAAGACCAGACAGACAAGACCAGACAGACAAGACCAGACAGACAAGACCAGACAGACAAGACCAGACAGACAAGACCAGACAGACAAGACCAGACAGACAAGACCAGACAGACAAGACCAGACAGACAAGACCAGACAGACAAGACCAGACAGACAAGACCAGACAGACTAGACCAGACAGACAAGACCAGACAGACAAGACCAGACAGACAAGACCAGACAGACAAGACCAGACAGACAAGACCAGACAGACAAGACCAGACAGACAAGACCAGACAGACAAGACCAGACAGACAAGACCACACAGACAAGACCACACAGACAAGACCAGACAGACAAGACCAGACAGACAAGACCAGACAGACAAGACGCAGTCGCGGTCGAACCGCGAGAGCGTGAACATCAAATCAAGCGTGAGAGAAAACTATCTCTTTAATCAAATCTAAGTGAATTTAATATATTTGTTTGCAATATGCCAAGAGAATTACGTTGTAACGCTAATCCAGATGCAAATGGTGACCCTGTGATATTGTACCTTCATAGTCCCTATTTCAAGGCCATGATTACTGGAGCCATAAGAAGTGAAGTAAAGTCGATGAGATCATCAATCATGGATATTATCTAGGACAGTGTGAAAAAGGAATTTCGGGAACTTACGCAACAAGTAAGAAATCTACAAACCCAAAATTCCATGCATTTAGGAAAAATGGCCACTTCAGATCAATTTTTTAATTCTGCGGGTAAAAACTTATCCGAACCTTCGAAAGAATGCGAAGAAGATAAAAACACATGTGAAGTCAGTTATCTTGTTCCGATAAGGCCAATTCGCAAGATACGAAGCAGCAAGGACCTTCGAGAAAGGAAAAGCCAATCGTGCACGATAAAACCGATACTCGTGAGTGCAGTCTTAAAAAAACACAACTTGAAAAAAATATAAACAACGATACGTGGCAATTTCAAAATAAAAAGAAAAGGAATAATAGAAGATCAAATATAATAATTGGCACAAACTCCGAGAATTCCGCAATTAGTGCGGTGAAGAATTATGCTCACCTTCATGTCTACCGTCTGGATCCAGAACTCAACGAGGATGATGAAATCAAATACCTTAACAGTAAACAGTTCGACCACATACAGTGTACTAAACTTCCTTCTAAGTTTCAGAAAGAATACTCATCTTTTAAGGTCTCTGTCCCAATGGATAAACTTAAAGATGTGCAAAAACCGGAAACCTGGCCGCAATACACAAGAGTTAATCGTTTCTCAAACCCTCACAAACTGAGAGTAACAAACTAAATCTTCCGAATTCAGGGCCAATTTTACTTCACTCTCCATCGAAAAATAGCTGCAAAAATAGTACCAAACCTATTAATAATCTGATATTATTCATTAATGCTCAAAGTATTAAACAAAAACTCCTTCAACTGGAGCTTTTAACATCTGAGCACTCACCACACTTTTTATGTCTGGCAGAAACGTGGCTGTCGGATGAGCTAATGTCTTACATAAATATACCTAATTATAAATCGATTGCCTCCTATTCACGAACGCAGTCTATTGGCGGAGGGGTTGCAATTTGGGTTAAACACATATATTTCGATAACTGCCACACTCTAGAGATCTCCAGTACATCCATTGAAAAACAAGTTGAGTTGTGTGGGGTTGTATGGAAGTCGGGTACTAATTCTGTGGTTATAATAACTGTATATCGACCTCCTAAGGGGTGTGTCACCACATTCATGCTAAATCTTGAAGAGCTACTTAACTGTGTGTTTCTTAAATATGATGACATCTTTATTGTAGGTGACTTTAATATACACTTTGATAAACATTCCGAGGATAAAACCAATCTAATCAACATGCTGCTATCATATGGTCTAGATCACAGAGTAAAAGTTCCCACTAGGGTAACTAACACCTCACAGAGCACAATTGACAATCTTTTTGTCCGACTAAATCGCCCAGCTCCAATCACTGTTGGGGATAACACTCTCTCTGATCACAGATTCATACTGGTTGCCAATGTATTATTTCCCAATAAAACTAAAGATTTTTATTTTGCTCGAAACTTCTGTGCAGCCAACAAACTTCGCCTACAACAAGCTCTACAAAAAGAATCCTGGGTAGATATTTTCTCAACTAAGGACTGCGAGAGAAAGGTCAACTCGTTTATCCAACTGATGCAATTTTACATCTTTAAATATTGTCCATTAAAGAAAATAACAATTACTCCCACTTCTTGGATAACCATAGACATTAAAATCTCAAGCAGAAAGTTAAAGGACCTGTATATTTTACAAAAGCAGTACCCTGACTTAAAAGAAATTTACTTGGCACACAAGAAAACGCACCTGATTCTCCTTATCTCTATTAAAAGAAATTACTTTAGAAACAAAATTGGAAAATCATCTAACAAACAACGTACTCTTTGGAAGACAGTCGATGAACTGTCCAACAAAGTACGGAGTAAACAAGAGATTTACCTATTAGAGAATGAAAGACTTGTAGAAGCCCCAGGCGGTAGCTTCACTTTTTAATGACTTTTTTACCTCAGCACCTGAAAGGATTATACAAAACATACCGTCAACCTACTTAGGCAATAGCCACATTCTCCGAAACGAAAAATCCCATTTATCTTGAAGATTTTTCTCCTAGCGAAATGTCTCTAGTCATCAAAAGAATTAAAAATAAACCAACCCAGGGCCCAGACTCCTTGCTTGCTCGTATCATTAAGGAATTCGAAAGTGAACTGATAGAGCCTATTACCGATATTATCAATTGCTCTTTCGCTTCAGAAAAGGTACCTAATGCTCTAAAAATCGCAGTAGATTCACCTATATTCAAAAAAGGAGA
Source organism: Phosphuga atrata (assembly GCA_944588485.1). Taxonomy (NCBI): domain Eukaryota; kingdom Metazoa; phylum Arthropoda; class Insecta; order Coleoptera; family Silphidae; genus Phosphuga; species Phosphuga atrata. Next base: position 48,770,844 of record OX155902.1, read on the forward strand.
CAGAATTGATAGGAACAATTGCAGACCGAACTCGCTCGCATCGGTTCTGGCAAAAATCCTTGAATATTCTATGGAAAGGCGATTAATGCCTTTCATTACGCGACATCATCTAATTCCTCGCCAGCAACATGGATTCTGCAAACAAAAATCCACCTCCACAGCAATCAGTGAATTCTATAACAAATCGTTAATGAGGTAGACGAAGGGAAATATCCGCTGGGAATTTTTTGCGACCTGTCAAAAGCCTTTGACTGCGTCGCACATGAAAATCTCCTGGACAAACATATACCTATGGAATTGGAGAAAAGGCTGGTCGTTGGTTCGAGTCCTACTTAAATAATAGAAGACAATACGTCAGAATAAATTCATTCAGGATACTCCAATACGAGTTCTCAGAATAGAGTTGCCGCAAGGTAGTATCTTAGCGCCGATTAGGTTTTCTCTCTATACAGCTGACATGATACATTTTATCGGCCCTTATCACTGCACCCTGTATGCGGATGATTCGAGTATCTTAGTTTCGGAACGTTCACTTGAAGCAACTGCAACACAACTGAACATTATCCTGTTAAAACTGTACACATGGTTCTGTGCCAATAACTTACTCCTCAATATTGGAAAAACAAGCCATGTTATTTTTCAATGCAGTCGAAGAAATCCCACTGATAACATTCCTCTCAAAACTGGCAACTGCAAGCTAACTCGCCAGGAAAAAACGAGGTATTTTATTATAAAATTTCTAGGTTTTTTATACCTAGAGGAACAACTGACATGGACTGCAACCACTGATGCAATAATTCATAAGCTGCACAGTAAGTCGTATCTGTTAAGAAAGTAAAACAAACGGTGGGTGAAGATGTTCTTCTCAGCGTATACCATGCCGAAATTCATTCGGTTCTGGCTTATGGCATTTTAGTCTGGGGAGCTGCTTCACTTAGTCAAGGAGTATTTCTTGCACAAAAAAAGGTAATACGAACAATAGCAGACATCACAAGAACCACCCCTTGCAGATCGTACTTTAAAAATCTTAAAATCCTCACCGTTCCATGTATTTATATATGGGAGTTAGCATGTCATATTTTAAAAAATAGGAATGCAATTGGAGTAAGAGATGACGGCCATGGATATGATACCAGAAATTATTTGAACCTATGACCGGTGAAAAATAATATTACCATTACGTCCGCTATTAAGGAGTTAGCCAGTTATAGAAGTTTCCGAATACGCCTTAAAACTTAACTCCTAGATAAATGCTAATATACTGTCAGTGATTTTTTTAATGATTTCTAATATTTATTTTTTTAATTTAATTTTTTTCTATATGTGCTTATGTATTCTTGTACTCTATGTATTTCTATGTATTCTAACTTTGACCTGTCTAATATGTATAATTATTACATCTATAGATTAATAAATTGAATTTGACCGGACAGACAAGACCAGACACACAAGATAAGACAGACAAGACCAGACAGACAAGACCAGACAGACAAGACCAGGCAGACAAGACCAGGCAGACAAGACCAGGCAGACAAGACCAGACAGACAAGACCAGACAGACAAGACCAGACAGACAAGACCAGACAGACAAGACCAGATAGACAAGACCAGATAGACAAGACCAGACAGACAGGACCAGATAGACATGACCAGACAGACAAGACCAGACAGACAAGACCAGACAGACAAGAACAGACAGACAAGACCAGACAGACAAGACCAGACAGACAAGACCAGACAGACAAGACCAGACAGACAAGACCAGACAGACAAGACCAGACAGACAAGACCAGACAGACAAGACCAGACAGACAAGACCAGACAGACAAGACCAGACAGACAAGACCAGACAGACAAGACCAGACAGACAAGACCAGACAGACAAGACCAGACAGAGAAGACCAGACAGACAAGACCGGACGGACAAGACCAGACAGACAAGAGCAGACAGATAAGAGCAGACAGACAAGAGCAGACAGACAAGAGCAAACAGACAAGAGCAAACAGACAAGAGCAGACAGACAAGAGCAGACAGACAAGAGCAGACAGACAAGACTAGACAGACAATATTAGACAGACAAGACTAGACAGAGAAGACTTGACAGAGAAGACTCGACAGACAAAACTGGACTGACAAGACTGGACAGAAAAGACTGCACAGACAAGACTGCACAGACAAGACTGGACAGACATGACTGGACAGACAAGACTGGACAGACAAGACTGGACCGACAAGACTGGACAGACAAGACTGGACAGACAAGACTGGACAGACAAGACTGGACAGACAAGACTGGACAGACAAGACTGGACAGACAAGACTGGACAGACAAGACTGGACAGACAAGACTAGACAGACAAGACTAGACAAACAAGACTAGACAGACAAGACTAGACAGACAAGACTAGACAGACAAGACTAGACAGACAAGACTAGACAGACAAGACTAGACAGACAAGACTAGACAGACAAGACTAGACAGACAAGACTAGACAGACAAGACTAGACAGACAAGACTAGACAGACAAGACTAGACAGGCAAGACTATACAGACAAGACTAGACCGACAAGACTAGACAGACAAAACTAGACACACAATACTAGACAGACATGACTAGACAGACAAGACTAGACAGACAAGACTAGACAGACAAGACTAGACAGACAAGACTAGACAGACAAGACTAGACAGACAAGACTAGACAGACAAGACTAGACAGACAAGACTAGACAGACAAGACTAGACAGACAAGACTAGACAGACAAGACTAGACAGACAAGACTAGACAGACAAGACTAGACAGACAAGACTAGACAGACAAGACTAGACAGACAAGACTAGACAGACAAGACTAGACAGACAAGACTAGACAGACAAGACTAGACAGACAAGACTAGACAGACAAGACTAGACAGACAAGACTAGACAGGCAAGACTATACAGACAAGACTAGACCGACAAGACTAGACAGACAAGACTAGACACACAATACTAGACAGACAAGATTAAATATACAAGACTAGACAGACAAGACTAGACAGACAAGACTAGACAGGCAAGACTAGACATACAGGACTAGACAGACAACACTAGACCGAGAAGACTAGACAGATAAGAATAAACAGACAAGATTAGACAGACAAAACTAGATAGACAAGTCTAGACAACCAAGTCTGGACAGGACTAGGCAGATAAGTCTGGATAAACTAGAATAGACAGACAAGATTATTTGGTCAATGTTAGATAGCCAAGATTAGATAGAAAGCAGTAAACAGGTGTAGACAATAATTTGTGGAAATCCAATGAATAAATTGGGTTTTTCTTTAAGTTTAAGTTGGACTATATCTAAAAAGATAAAAATATCTCGACCGTCAGTGCTAATAACACCCGCGCTTTAAGTCGTGCAGTTGCCAAAGAAAGAGACATCAGTCTCTTAATCTGTATTGTCTGTCTTCCGTAACAGCTAAATCTAGATAAAGCATTTAATTAATATTAGAAGAGACAAGATTTAACAGGACTAGGCAAGACTAGACAAGACTAAACACGTATATACAGGATTATTTGCTCCCGTCCAAACAAGATCAGACATGACCGGACTAGAACGGACAAGATCAGACAAGACCGGACAAGACCAGACAAGACTAGACAAGACCAAACAGCACCAGACAAGACCAGACAAGACCAGGAAAAACACAGAGTAGGGTGAAAATCTAAATTAAACTAATAGAGACTACCCTAGTTAGATCCTCTTAATACAATTTGTAAATGGGTTTTATTGCTTGTGTAATGGAGCCATTAGGGAGTGGAATAGTTTGAGAAATTTAAAGGTCCTCGAATGGAAAGGAAACTAATAAATACTAGCCAAAGTACTTGCGCTATTTTTAATTCGAAACGTTGGGGAGTTTTTCAGTCCCGACGGACTTACCGCGACAGGAAAGCATAAACTTAAAACCAAAATAAATTTAACTTACGTACACAGTAATACATTTAGATATCTTGTCTGGACTCAGCCTCGTCTTATTTAATCCCGTATAGTTTTGGATAATCGAGTCTTATATTGTTTATTCTAGTCGCAAATTATGTTGTTAAGTCATCTTCCTCTTGTAGTTAAGTCTTATAAAATCTGGCGAAGGCTTGATTTGTTTTGCTCAGCTTTGTTTTATGTGACTTACTTAATGAGACAGGTATACATTTTAATAACGTAAACATCTATTTCTATTTAAGTGAAAGCTCACAAGAGTATCCGGTTTAACAGAAAGTTTACCGAGAAACTTTCGGGTCCCTGTTTTGCAATTTATATTTGTATACACATAATTGAAGCAAACAGAGCAGTCGAGTTGATGACCTCAGCTGCAAGAACAAATGTCCGTATAAATCGGCCAGGACACCGTGAAATCGCCTAATCTTATTAATAACCGGCGAGCACTAACAAACAGAAATAATGATCAATCTCTCCATGGCCAGCGTATGCCGCAACGAACGCATTAAGGCACAGATGTTGACAATCGTAATAGGAAGAGGAAACATTTCGGACCCGTCGGATACGGGAATTAGCCGAATTGATGAAATCCAAAACCATTTTTAGAAAATGTTCCACGGGTTAAACGTTAAAAGACAAGACTAGACAAGATTCAACAGATAGGACTAGGACAAAAACTTGTAATAGTCTTGGTATATCATTTGTCTAATAGTTAAAGTCTGGTTATAATTAGTCTATAAGACATGACTAATTATAACCAGACTATAAATATTAGACTAATGATATACCAAGACTATTACAAGTTTTTGTCCTAGTCCTATCTGTTGAATTTTGTCTAGTCTTTTAACGTTTTTTAACGTCTTTTAACGTTTAACCCGTGGAATATTTTCTAAAAATGGCAGTCTTCTTCTTCTTGAATCACAAAAAAGGCAAGATTCAATAGATAAAACTATGCTTTAATAGCCTTGTTACAATTAGTCGTGTCTTCTCGCGGTCTTGTTTTAAGACGTTTAAACGCCTTAGTCTACCAAGGCTTGATGTACTTTTGAAACAATAGAATCTCTATTATATAATAGTAAATATTTACACAAATAGAAGTAGAGATCTAGATAAACAAGAGTAGACATCAAGATAAACAGCAGTAGACCTCTGGACAAACAAGAATAGATGTCTAGACTAGGGGTCGGCAAACTCTATAAACTTAACAGCCAATTTTTTATTTAAAATGATTTTAAACTGGATCAAGAGCCACGGATGGTTTTTCTTTTCATAAAGTCATATTTTTGTATTTTCTTCAAAATTGACGATGATTAAGCGCCTTTTCGATAATATTATTGGTGGCCTTGACTACCAAATCCATCCAACTTTTCCAATATCTTATGGAAATGTTTGTGCGCAAAGTTCTTCCTGGTGAATTATGCAATGGAAAGATAACACATCATTGTTCGCGGAATAATTATTGGCACTCCCATGCCAAGCTCCCGTAGGTTTTTAAGCCACGACATCCGACGTCTACTTGTTGTTCTTTCTTTACATAATCTTCCTTTGTATTATCAGTTGTAGCAGTGGATATTTGGCTCCTCTCATTATGTGACCCAAGTATTGTAATGAATAGGATGGTTGTGACCGTTACTACGTGGTAATACATACTTATGTTGGATTTATAAATTGCCAAATGTTTTAACCACACTTTATATGTAAAAACAATTTATTCACAAATTTGGACACTTGTCACTACCCGAATTTCGACTTTTCCATCTTTTCTCCAGTTTTTCTATTCTAGTCACCCTGTCACTTCAAGAGATCCGCCATATTTTGCGTTAGCTTCTTCTTCTTGGAATTCCGCCCCTATCGCAGATTGCAAACCATCACCATAATCCGGGCCTTTTCGATGGCGCGTCTGAATTGTTCTGCGGACGTGCAACCAAACCACTCCTTTAAGTTACGCAGTCAAGACATTCGTCTTCTGTCGATCGTTCTCTTCCCCTTGATATTTCCTAGAATTATCAGCTGAAGGATGTGTTAGCTGTCTCCTCTCAGAACATATCCTAGATATTTTAATTATCTTTTAATAAAATAAGGCTAAATAGCATAAAGAGGCCTAAATGGCCTTTTTATGGTGTTACTAATTTCTTTATTTGTTTTATTCATTCGGAATAAATCGTCGAATTATTCAATGTCGAAACCTTATTGACATCGTATCGACCTTTAACACCACATTTCAAATTCTTCTATGTTCTTTATGTTTTCTGGTTCGAGTGTCCAAGGCTACATTCCATGCAATAGATTGGAGAATCTATATATTTTTGGCGTTCTGATTCTCAGTTCGAATCTTATATCCCGGCAGCAGAGTATTTATTCATTTTTATAAGTGTGGCGAGCTACTTCAATTGAAATAAGGTATGAACGAGCATCGAGATAAGTTAAGAACGAGAACACCTGCAGCAAACAATGGACTGGACTGTCATTAGGAATAGTATTTCACGTCATCCACAGAGCGCGCGAAAATAGCGCCGTTTAAACAGCTCCAGCTCAAAATTATTCTCTATTTCAAATATTGTTTTTAACTTAACTACAGCATACCAATTTATTAAAGAGGAATATAGCTTGAATATATGCAACCTTTCCGTAGCTCTATATTATTAAGTCTTTTTATTCAATCTACAAGACTACAAAACAAATCTCATGTTGTAACGCAACAGATATTTGTATGCTATTCACTAGCCCCCAGTTCGCTTTCATGACCACATCATTTTTTTTCTTTTAAAATTGTAACAAATCCTTTTTTATTACCCACCATACTTTTAGCTCCATCTGTTGCAATTGAAACAATTTTAGTAAGTGGGATATAATTTTTCTTCAGACTTTCGGTCACTGCATTTGCAACATCTCGTGTTTGACCCTTAAGTGACAATAATACCTGGAGCTCTAATTTGGGACCATCTCATGAAATATAGCGAGCAAGTAAGACAGCTTGTGCTGTATCCTTTACGTCAGAAGACTCATCGACCGCTATTGATATGGCTGATGCTAATTTAACGTCCTCAACTTGTTGTTGGCACACATTTAATGACATTTTTTGTCCTCTCTGTTACAGTTTTGGCAGACAATAGTAAGCTTTAATTTTATTCATAATATCTGCTTTATTGTTAAAATTGTGAAAAAGAGTATCGGCCACATTTATAAAACAACTTTTAATGTACCCACCATCAGTGAATGGTCTTCCGTTTTTGACGATTTAGAGAATCACGACAATGCTTACTAAGGCCGCGGTCCGAATTGCGCTCACAGTGCTTCTGACGTACAAAGTGCTAAGGTACGGTCCGATTTAATGAGCGTGCAAACGGCTGATCGCAATACCAATTCGGACCACGATAGGTTATGTCACTGAACATGACGTCACTTCTTACGTCATAACGTTTTCAGCACAAACGTTGAGCGTTGAAAGCAAGAATCCGACCGAACATTGGTCGCTGTGTGCGCAATTCGGACCAAGGCCAAAGCTAGCATTATATGCAGACTTCATCCATCAGTTAAAAGAGGAACTTGTCTTTTTAAAATTCACCAGAAGTTCTTCAATTGTTTTATTTCATCACCTTTCATCATCTTTGCAAATGCGGCATGTTTATTTTCGAAATGTCTCATGACTTTTTGTTGTTTGCTGGTTTTTCATGGCAAATAAGACAAATTGGAAGATCAGCTGCATTAGGTACAAACGATTCAGTTTCAAAGCTATGTTTTATATAATCATCTACGTTTATTTTAAATTTATTTTCGACTTTGAATTAATAATTTTCTTATGATCACTTAACACATCCGATGTAGGTAGATCGCCGCAAATCGCCGCACTATGCACTGACTTGACTGCGAGACACAATAACTAAAACAACCGAGATCTGAGATAATATGTACAGGTACACTTCTGTTGTTGTGGTTTTTGTGATTCTTGTATATATTTCAATATATTTCTGAAGAGTCATAAGCTCACACCAAAAGAGTCACATGTGGCTCGCGAGCCACACTTTGCGGACCCCTGGTCTAGACAAACAATAGTAGATATCTAGAGAAACAAGGGTAGATGTCTAGACGAACAAGAGTAGACATCTAGACAAACAAGAGTAGAGAGACAAGTGTAGGTTAATATAGAAGGCTAAATAGATGAATCTTGCATACTTTATAATCAAGCCAAAGTAGACAGCTGAGCAAGAGAACCAAATGAAAGTGAAGACTAAATGTGCAAAACTATGTAAACATGACTTCATAAATAAGAGTCGAAGGCACGATCAAAAATGTGCCGATGGGCTAGACCAGCGGTGAGCAAACTATTTTCATTTGCGACCCAACATTTTCTGTAAAATTTTATCGCGACCCCTGGATAAAAGTAACGTGAACATTTTATTTCCCAAACAGTTATACCAACATTTCCATAATAACTTAAACAAATTCCCAAATTAGTTTTTGAGAAAATTAAGTTTGAAAATTTCAATGCTTGCAAATTTTATTTTCAAAGTGGAATTTACAAAAAACTGCAATATTTGCTGAAATGAATATTAAAAAATTGGGAAAATTTGCTAAATATTCCGCAACAATTCTACGAACATCTCCACAAAATTTGAAACAAATCCCCAAATTAATTTTTGAGAAAATTAAATTTGAAAATTTCAATGTTTACAAATTTGATTTTCAAGGCGGAATGTACAAAAAAACTGCAATATTTGCTGAAATAAATATTTAAAAAATAGGAAAATTTTCCAAATAATCCAAAACAGGTCTACCAACATCTCCATAAAATTTAAATCAAATCTCCAAATTAGTTTTTAAGAAAATTAAGTTTGAAAATTTGAATGCTTGCAAATTTTATTTTCAAAGTGGAATTTACAAAAAAACTGCAAAAAAAGATTTGGTGAAATCAATATTAAAAAATTGGGAAAATTTTCTAAATATTCCGGAACAGTTCTACCAACATCTCCACAAAATTAGTCAAATCCCCAAGATCCCCACATTAGTAAAAAATTATGTTTGAAAATATCAATGTCATTTAAATTTCTTTATATTGACACGAAATGCTTTAAATTTTATATGATTATATGAATTCCCTCTCTTCAGTCCATAACCCTTCTGCAGGGTGTGGTGACATCAATTTGCTACGCTCGCAATGACTCCTCGCCAGCGGTCTCTATCTTGGGCAGATCTCATTACTTCCTGCATCCTTTGTCCCGTCAGGGTTTTTGTCCGCTCTATGCATCGTGTCAACGATCTTCCTCTTGGGTGGTGGCCTTGGACTTTGCCTTCTACTATGAGTCGTTTAATATTGTCGAGCCTCCTTACCACATGACCCAGGTATCCCAAATACCGTTGGCTTATTGTCTGGTGTAGTCTGGTCTTTATACCGAGTAGTTGAATAATAGAGACGTTTGTGCGGTGGGCTGTCCATGGTATTTGCAACATTTTTCTATAGCACCACATTTCAAAAGCTTCATTCTGCGTTGGTCTGAGGTCCGAATAGTCCACGTTTCGCAGGTGTAAGTTGCAATGGAAAACACCAGGTTATGTATCAGCCAAAGTTTTGTGTTTTTGGTAATGGCTCGATCTTTCCAAATTTTCACCAGTTTTGCCATAGACGTCCTGGCAATCGCCATTCGTTTGCGGATTTCTTCCTCCGATCCACATTTGTTGGTAAAGTACTGATCGTAGATAATCAAATCTACCCACCACTACAAATCCAGCCACGGTGTCGCCTTGTGGCAGATCTATACCGCGGAAACGACAAAATATGAGAAAATCGATTTAGTCAAAATCGTTATTTTTTGAGTTAGAGCAAAATTTCAAAAACGTTTAAGAAAGCATTTTTGCTGCTGATTACAGATATTCAAATTATACTTCGCTAGCTCTTTCCGTTCACTATCGCCTGCAAGAATTGAAAATTTCAAAAATTGAAAATTGCAAGAATTGAAAATTTGAAATTTTCAAAAATTTTCTCCCAATTCGTTTCTATACGGCGCGATGCACCTAATGTTTTGATTGTGGTTATGAAAATGTGTGCTTTTGTATAAATTTTTAGTCAATAACTTTTAAATCAATTACGACGTAAGTTGTAAATTTTATGTTCAGTTTATTAAATTGTGGCATGTATCAAAATTAAGAAATTCGTCAAAAAAATTACATTTAGTTCTTAAAAAAAGTGTGTAAAATTCTAAAGATGTATCTAGACCAGGGGTCGGCAAAGTGTGGCTCGCGAGCCATACGTGGCTCTTTTGGTGTGAGCTTACGGCTCTTCGGAGATATATTGAAACATCACAAAAGCACAAAGTAGAAACAGAACTGTCCCTTTTCGGAAGTCTTACGATCGCCGCCAGCAAGTTCTCAGTGGTAGCCGTTTCTTAGGGTCCCTCTCCGGAATCGAACCCTGATTCTCCGTTACCCGTTATAACCATGGTAGGCGCAGAACCTATCATCGACAGTTGATAAGGCAGACATTTGAAAGACATGTCGCCGGTTCGAGGCCGTGCGATCAGCGTAGGTATTCAGAGTCATCAAACAAGAGCGACGTCGAGGCTCGCGCTCCGCCACCGATTGGCTTTGGTCTTATGAAAGCATTCCTCCCGTCTCCGGTCGGAACTCTATGCTCATGTATTAGCTCTAGAATTACCACATCACCACAATTATCCATGTAAGTTTTTGTACGGTCCAAGGAACCAAAACTGATTTTAATGAGCCTCTCGCGGTTTCACCTTAATTCGGTTTGTACTGAGACATGCCTTAATCTTTGCATGCCTTAATCTTTGAGACAAGCATATGACTACTGGCAGGATCAACCAGGATCAATCAATATAGACAAGGGGCTGTTAATATCGTTAGCTTGGCGAAGTACGATTTGCAAGAGGTTCTCCTACTAATTCCCACGAGGCATCGGATAGCCCTTTTTGAGCCTTTAATACTCTTTCCATGTGGGGGGAAGCGCCCCATATCATGATTCTGTATGCAATCACGGAATGTATCTCCGAATAATTAAAGCGAATTAGTACCGCACCATTGATAATATTCTTGAACATTCGAAGCATATAGATCTTACAATTCACTTTTTTTACAATTGACTCTGTCGTGATATTCTATGTGAGGAAATTTTAATAATTCCTAGTAATTTTAGTAATTCCTAGTAATTTAGTAATTCCTAGAAATTATATATTTTTTGCTCAGGATAACTCGTCTTTGCCATTTATTTTTTTAGACTTGTATCATATATGTGTATTTAGGAACAAATTATTTGCGGAGAACCAATTGAACACTTTTACCATCAGTGCATTCGCTTCGATTTCAGTGTCGATTAATGAACTCTGGGAAATTAAAAAACTTGCATGATCCGCATATAGGATGCACTTTTTACCACTTATGTAATGAATGAGGTCAGCTGTGTATAGTGAGAAAAGAGTTGGGGCAAGTACGCTACCCTGTGGAACACCTATATTAATGTACGCCGGTTCCGATGCGACGCACTAATTTAGAAGGTGTATTTTGACATAGCATTGTCTATTATGAGACGGTGGTGGCCTATTAGTCAAGGTATCAGACTTCGGAGCCGCAAGTCCCGAGTTTAAATCCTGGACATTGTGTAAAATAAGCCACTGTTTTCCTGTAGATGGCTCTGGCAAAGTTATCGCAGTAAAAATCTGCCTCGAAACCGCCCGGATTAGTGGCCATTCACGTTAAAAACTATAAGGGCTCCCCAACACTTGTGTCTAAGATCAAGACACCAAGCACAAGTGTAGGCGGTGGGAGGTAACTCACAGTCACTGTACTGACTCGATCAATAAAAATCAATGGGGTTAAGGTCGTGTGAACGAAGAGGCCATTGAACAGGACGGATCTCGATTATTTCTTTTAGTTATTGTCTCGCAGTCAAGCCAGTGCATAGTTCAAAATTGTGCTTTTATGGACAGAATTCAGAAACTCAAAATTATCCCCAGGAAGCACTTGACGCACAAACATTTCCAGAAGATATTGGTAAAGTTATGAATGTTGTAGGCAAGGCCACCAATAATATTATCGCAAAGACGCTTAATCATAGCCAATTATAAAGAAAATATTACTATGTAAAAAAAAATCATCCCTGGCTCTTGATAGAGTTGATTGAAATCATTTTAAATACAAATTTGGCTCTTAAGTTCATAGAGTTTGCCGACCCCTGATCTAGACCAGAGAACTTCCAGTAGTGAGATACAAGCCGAGCGTTTAATATAGGAGAGTACGATAGCTGCAAATCTGGTGGAAAGCGTCAGCGGGAATTTCATTGAAATTACGAGAGCTGCAGGCGAGGTCTTCAAAACGCCCTACTCAAAATCTTCCCTGAATAAGTTTTTTTACAAATCGAAATCGTTGGAGAAGGAATGGTACGATTTCAGTCTCAAATACGCACGATTAGCGAGGGAGAATCGGACGTTGATTCTAGAGAAACGACCACAATCCAGATCTAAACGCTCCACGAAATCGCGAAGTTTTGAATCTTCTACGAAGCAAGACCTAAACAAGTTTCAAACAAGGATGAGCCACCAATCAGTTACTTCGAAGCAATATCGAAAAAGATTTGTGAAAACGCCCGTTAGAGTGAAGAGTCCTAGAAAAGCAACACCGTACTCACCACCCTATGAAATAATGAAGCGTCAAAATCGAGAAAAATTTCAAAATATTCCCCACAAGAAAAAAAAAGGACTCACGGAAAAAACTTTTGGATGAGAGGAGGTCACATAGTTCATCAAGGGACTCTTTTCTGCAGGGGGACACCGGGAACCAACTAAAAACCATATTATCAATTCGCAACATGTTGACAAATACTGTGATGTAAACTAAGTGACCCTTCTATGGTAACAACCGACGAATTGGGAAAAAGAAGCAAGGGTGATTGCCGGAAAACCGAAGTACTCAAGAAAATACAAAAGGAAATTCGATTAAAACAATTGGCAATTAAAGATAAAATCGAAAGGTTTAATAAAATGAAAAAAACAACAAACACAAAGAGTGAATTCTTGTTATATGATACCGTGTTATAAGAGGGCTACCTGTATATAAATTATAAATAACAGTGGCGAAGCGTGCATGCAAGGATTTTTCTTCCAGAAGTGTGGTGATATAATGAAATATAAGGATTTTTTTTAAAACACTTGAAATTACATTAAAACACGCAAATATAACATGCAAATAACAATTTAGAGGCGAGGTTTCAGAAAGCTTCGAAATAAAAACTGGAGTGAGACAAGGAGATGGACTTTCCCCACTTCTCTTCAACTGTGTCCTTGAAAAGGTTATGAGAGAATGGCGCAAGGAACTGAACAATTTGGATGCTCAGAGTGGTATCTACCTGGGACGTAAGAACGATGGACTGGTTGTAGATTGCCTGGCCTTTGCAGATGACATGGCACTGTTTGCTGATTCTCTTGAGATGGCAGCAATGCAGGTAAACTGTCTCAGAAAACAGGCTGCCAAAGTGGGTCTTCAAATGTCGCTGGAGAAAACAGAATTCTTCACCAACATTAGAGAAGCAAACAGAGAGATGTTACTAGAACAGGGAAACATCAAGAGGACTGAGAAATTTAAGTATCTCAGCGAATGGATTGAACCCAACTTATCAGAAAGAGCATCATTATCCAAGAGAGTCAGCAAGTTAGAACTAGCCTATCGGCTGACTAAGAACACTTACAATAAGAAATGTCTATCACGCAACCTGAAACGTATGCACTACACATCAGTCTTACGACCAGAAGCCCTATATGCCATGGAGTGTCTTTACTTGAACCGAAGGGGTCTAATAGAGAAATTGGAAATCAGAGAGAGGAGAATCCTAAGGAAGATCTTAGGTCCGGTAAAGGAAGATGGGGAATTCCGAAGACGGCATAACTCTGAGCTCTACGAACATATTGAGATGCTCTCTGACTGTGCAAGGAAAAGAAGGGTAGCTTTCTATGGCCACATTGCAAGATTGCCTCCAAACCGACTAACCAACCGTCTGTTCACCTTCTGGCAAAACAAGAAGCTTCGTACCACTTCGTTGACAGAGACCGAGAAGGATATTAAAGAACTGGGAATAACAGATCTCAAAAACAGACAGTCTGTGAGACGCACCCTGAAGGAAGTCCGTGGATTTCAGGAAAAACCTCGAAGGAAAGGTACCCCCTGGACAGAAGAGAGAAAGGAGTTACACCGGCAGAAGATGCGACAATACTGGGCAAAGGTCAAAGCCCAACAGTTGAACTAGCGTGGTCCAATCCAAAGTAAGCCTATTCGAAAGAAGAAGAAGAAGAAGAAGAAGAAAAAAAAAGTTTCAGTATATAGGTACTTGAAATTTATAAATACAGATAACCCTCTTATAACACAGAAGATAGGTTGCTCGAAAATTTCGTTGAGTAAATCTGGTTCACCAATTTTTTCTTCCATCAATAAACCTTGAATGACTTCCTTAGCCATATCGTGAAAACCATCAACCCCTCGCGATTCAGTAATTTTCAATCGTGTTAAAGCGAATTCGTGTTATAGGATATTGTGTTATAGGAAGGTTTTCCCAAATATCTAAATGTGTTAAGCCTAGTTCACACTAGGCTAGTAATTTAGTAGAGTAGCGAGTAATTTAGTGGCTAAATGTGTGAGAACCACAAATAATTAGTCAAGTAGTTTAGTGAATGATTAAGTCGAGTCGATTCATTTTACTCTATTTTATCGGGCGAGTAGCGCCTCCCACCACGCGTCCGTGCTCACTAGTTCACCGGCTAAAGTCCGACCTGTAGATTAGTTGAGTTCATTAGTGGCCGCAAAAATGTCGTTTCGCTGGATCGAAAAAACAACTTTAAAATTTGTTTCAAAATACGTCGAACATGAATGCTTGTGGAATATTAAGTCCCCGCATTATAAAAACAAACAAATGAAACAATATGCATGCTTGGATTTATAAAATCCAATGAACATATCAGTTTATTCACTATATTGCATTGCAGCCCGTCCATCTTACAAAATACTTGTGTATTGTACTGGACCGTAATACGAACGATTTATGTGCAGTAGCGAGTAGTTTAGCCACTAAATTACTCGCTACTCTACTAAATTATTAGCCTAGTGCGAACTAGCCTTAAGAGTGACTTCGTGTTATAGGATACCGTGTTATAAGAGGTTATTTGTATATAAATTATAAATAATAGTGGCGAAGCGTGCATGCAAGGATTTTTTTTCTTCCAGCAGTGTGGTGATATAATGAAATAAAAGATTTTTTTTTAAAACACTTGAAATTACATTACAACATGCAAATAACAATTACAATGCAATTACAACATGCAAATAACTAAAAATAACATAAAATTTTACATAAAATAAATAGATACGGATATAATTTTATCCAACAAACGTAAAATTCAATCAATACAAGCTTTGAATATAAAAATTCTTCAAAATTGTTTTATATTTCTATAAGAAAGTGCATGTCTAATGTCAAAAACCACGTTTCGCCACTGATAAAAAATATAACGCCTTTCTATAACGTCATATTCATTTTAGTCCGTCCTAATCTATAATAATGGAAAAAAATGTTAATAAATCCTAAGAGGAAACTAACAGATAACTATGACACTCCTAGTAGCAGCAGTACCAAGCCGCACCCTTAAGAAGATCGTGAAAAATTAAAACAGAAAAAAAGGAAATACAAAGACGAGTATTTGGCGTATGGATTTACTTGGTTTGAAGAGGAAATAGAAAGGCGAGTATTTGGCGTATGGATTTAGTTGGTGTGAAGAGGAATGAGCCTAAACCACACTGTGTTGTGTGTTATGAAACATTTTCTCGAAAACTCGACGAAGCCATCTTTTCTTAAACGTCATTTATACAACATACACAAGCATTTAAAAGACATGCCTATTGATTTTTAGTTTAAGACAAGCCTATTGATTCAGAAATTCAGGTCTTCCTATCAGAATGCAAAGTTGAGCTCTCATTGGTTTGGTGATGAACTCTGGTGGGCACGATTAGCATATTTGATCTGAATTCCAGTTTATAAGGTCAAAATGTATCACCTTTTACTATATCTGACAAAATAAAGGCTCAATAAACTGGAATTTAAATCAAGCATATAAAAAAACAAGTTTTCGGTATTACCTAGTCTTTATTTCCCAAAATGTACTAACAATAAATAAAATACTGATTAAAGACATTGAAAAACATTGCGCACGTCTAGTTGAGAATCTCCGATCATACTTTCCTGAAAATTTAGATAGTGAAAAGCTGGATAAGAGATCCGTTTTCATCCGTTTCCGAAATCGTATTGGATCAATTTTCAGTGGAAGAAAGAGAACAATTGATTGAAATGTTATGTGACGGAAGTCTAAAAAATTTAAAAAAGAAGCAAAAAGAGAAGGGCTGAATATGAATTTTTTTCGGAGAAAGCATTAAAATTTGTACACATCTAAAACACATTATATTTGTGTGAAACTGGGTTTTCCGTCATGTTGTATATTAAAAATAGGTACAGGACGCAATTCAAATTTGAGCGTGACTCGTTTGAAATTAACGAAGGTAAACTCCGATATATCAAAGATTATTTCAACAAAAGCAGACCAACCGCCACATTAGTAGGAGTTAATATGTTATTAATAGTACTTGTAAATAAAAAATGTTAATAGGTACTTCTTACCTAATTATTTTGTTTTGTATTAAGTATTATAAATTATAATTATAATAAAACTATGTTTTATCATAAGATTATTTTATTTTGTTTTTTGGTCAACATAATAAAACTTTTTTCCCTTACGTCTGAAAAAGGGGAAGGGTACAGAAATTGTAGAAATTTATTTTGGGGGGGTACAATTCTTCAAAAGGTTGGGCACCACTGCTGTACACCATCTCGTATTACCAACTGATGTCACGCTATCATAACGTTTGAACGGCTCACTACAGAGACTTAGTCTTACAATTAGTCTTCACCAATCGATTCGGCGTCCCAAAATTAGTCGGAAAACGTATATAATATTCCCTAGGAAGCTTTATAAGCCTAAATATTCCGGAACAGTTCTACCAACACCTCCAACAAATTTGAAACAAATCCCCTAATTAGTTTTTGAGAAAATTATGTTTGAAAATATCAATGATTTCTAAATTTTGTATGAATTCGGCGACCCAAAAAGATTCTCCATCCCCTACATGTACATGCATCCCAGGTTGGGAACCTATGGTGTACAGCAAAAAAATATATAAAACCGACTCCTCTGCGAGGCGCGACCCATGGTTTGCGCACCACTGGTTTTCAATACATAGTCTACAGTATGCGTCGAACGGTTGACCCGTACGGACGCATATATCTCTTGAGAATGGCGAATGTTAGTTCGCCGAAACGTCGAGAATCCGGTTCTTTTCAGAGCCAACCCTCAGCATCAACGCGGAATCCCCGAGAAAACAATACAACACAGGTATCTATCCGCGAAAACCTCAAATACAACATATATATATATATATATATATATATATATATATATATATATATATATATATATATATATATATATATAAATAGTAATGTAATAAAATAAGAGAATAAAATAATAATTAAAAATAATGAATTCACTTACTCGATGGGCCCAAGACGATTCCCAAAGGCTCGCCGTTGCGCCGCCTGAGTTGAACCGTGGCTAAGAACGTGTTTTGGTGCAGACTGTCCCCGGAGTGTTTGCCCGAATCCTCAGAAAACGTTGGAGATCGCGACTTGAACTCTGAAACGAAATAGGGATTATGTCATTGAAGAAATTTTAGTAAAATGTATGAATATGTATATTCGTAAAGGAAACGAATAATATCAAAGAAAAATTAGTTAATATTAATGAGATGTTAAATATTACTCTCTCTCATCAATCTCATATGCAAAATTGACAAAAAAAATTAAAATTGCAAAGTGCAAATAATGTTGAAATCTGTCCTATCGGTCTTATATGTTCTTATCTGGGTTTGCTTGTCTTGCATGGTCTTGTCCAGTCTTAGTTTTGTCTGGTCTAGTCTGGTTTTTTTCTGGTCTTGTCTGGTCTTATCTGTTATTGTCTTGTCTGGTCTTTTCTGGACGTGTCTGGTCTTGTCTTTTTATGTATTGTCTGGACTTATCTGGTCCAGTCTAGTCTGATCTTGTATGACCTTGTCTGGTCCTGCCAAGTCTTCTCTGATCTTTTCTGGTATTTTCTGGGTTTGCCTGCTCTTTTCTGGTCTTCGCTGGTCTTTTTTGGTCTTCTCTGGACGTGTCGGGTCTTGTCTTGTCTGGTGTTGTCTTGTTTGCTATTGTCTGTTCTTATCTGGTCTTGTCCAGTTTAGTCTGCTCTTATTCGGTATGGTCGGGTCGGGTGTGGTCTTGTCTTGTTTGAGCTTGTCTAGTCTTGTCTGGACGTGTATGGTCTTGTCTTGTCTGGTGTTGTCTTGTTTGCTATTGTCCGTTCTTATCTGGTCTCGTCCAGTCTAGTCTGTTCTTGTCTGGTATGGTCTGGACTATTGTAGTCTTGTCTGCACCTGTCTGGCCTTATCTGGTCTTATCTGGTCTAGTTTGATCTTCTCTTGTCTTGTCTGGTCTTGTCTGGGCATGTCTAATCTTGTCTAGTCTTGTGCGGCCTTATCTGGTCTAGTCAGGTTTTGTCTGGTATTGTCTGGTTTTGTCTGGCCTTGTATGGTCTTGTCTGGTCTGGACTTTTCAAGTCTAGTTTGGTCATGACTTGTCAGGTCTTGTTTGGTCTTGACTTACTTGGTCTTGTCTGCTCTGGTCTTGTTTTGTCTGGCTTTTTCTTGTCTTGTCTGGCCTTGTTTGATCTTGTCTGGTCTTGCCTATTCTTGTCTGGCTTTGCCTACTCTTTTCTGGGCTGGCCTACGCTTGTCTAGTCTTGTCTGGTCTTCTATTGTCCTGTCTGTTGTCTGATCTAATCTGATCTTATCTAGTCTTGTGCACTATTGTCCAGTTTGAAAATTGAATAATTTATTTGCAATTTGGATATTTTTCTGTTTGATTTTCGATAGGAAAATGATTACCTATCAATTCTGTTCTTTGTTATGGAAATGTAAGAGTGGGAAATTTGTGAAAGTTTGTCTTGTCTGGCCTTGTTTGGTGTTGTCTGGTCTTGCCTATTCTTGTCTGGCTTTGCCTACTCTTATCTGGCCTTGCCTACTCTTGTCTAGTCTTATCTGGTCTTCTATTGTCCTGTCTGCTGTTGTCTGATCTTATCTAGTATTGTGTACTATTGTCCAGTTTGAAAATTGAATAATTTATTTGCAATTATTTGGATATTTTTCTGTTTGATTTTCTACAGGAAAATGATTATCCTATCAATTCTGTTCTTTGTTATGCAAATTTAAGAGTGTAAAATTGCAAGGAATGTAAATTGCGGTGTTGAATGAGCAAAGTTCGTGCGAGTAGGCGCAAAATGCCGTTCTTGGATATAAATAGCAACATAGATTTGATTAGCTTAAGATAAATGTTATTTTCAGGATTCCATTCTTCCTGTCACAATAAGTAGATTTAACACAATTAGACTGAAAGTAAGGAATTAATTTGTTTGTTCTAGAGCCATAAACATTTACAAACGTTTCGTTAAAATAAAGTTTGGATTGGTATATTTTCAGTTTAGTTTCAATCGATTTTACTACGGAATGTCGAAAATAATTGGATCTAGTTGTGCAGAAAGCAGCCATGTGGCATTTTTTTCGAAAAATGAGTTACACAGCCATACTAATATTGACATGCCGGATTTTTTGAAAAGACACCCCTGTCGATAACTCTTATAACA
Organism: Phosphuga atrata; assembly: GCA_944588485.1. Taxonomy (NCBI): domain Eukaryota; kingdom Metazoa; phylum Arthropoda; class Insecta; order Coleoptera; family Silphidae; genus Phosphuga; species Phosphuga atrata. The sequence goes on from OX155902.1 coordinate 48,790,601, forward strand.
ACGGAGATATAGACCATTTTAAGAACAAACTTAAAATCGTCCTTCTATTGTTTCAGACATAACTATCTTATACAAAATAGTTGAAATGTTATCATTATAGGGGAACCCGGGGCAGAACGGGGTACCAAGTTGAAAATACGTTTTTAAAATACGAAAGGGTTAATTAAGAGAGAATAAAATTTTTCTACGAACAGATTATAATGTAATAATCTCAAAAATATAATGATATTGTAAGAAAAGAAAAAAACAATATATTTTTTTTCAAAAATAGAAAAATATGTCCTTTGCCCCGTTCTGCCCCGGTAGTGGGGCAGAACGGGGTGGTAAGTAAAAGTAAGAAAAAGTGGCAGAAACAAAAGTTTGCTCTATTTATTTAGTTTGAAGTGCCCATAAAGGCACTTTCCTTTGGTTATTCTCTCTTCAGCTCCTTATTTTTTACACTTATCTTCAGGCACTTTCCTTTGGTTATTACATTCTTAATTTTATTCTCTTTCTTAAATAGGTTTTTTCTTGCTCTCTCTTCTTTGGCTAACTTTTTCCCGTCTTAATCCTTAATAGTCGCTTCTAACTCTTTTTTGTATGGGGAATCTGTTAAGACAGCGGTCTTTCCCCTCTTCCGATTCTTCCTTTTCGAGCTTTCTTTAACTTTTGGAATTGGCATAAGAATTTCAGGTGAAACATGAAATGAAGAGGTCATGTTAGATGTTGTTATCCAAGAGCACCTATGAGTGGCAAGACTTGACTCATTAAATCGGACCTTCTTAGCCGGCGTGTCATCATTAGAGTTGGCTGAATTCTCGTGTCGCTTAAGGAATCCATTGGCCCAATCTTGGCCTGCGATTCCATTTTGAAATCTATGACCAATGCCATTTCTTATAACCAACTCATAAGCTAAACTACGCAAGTCTTTCATTGTTAAACCGAATAATCTAGCCTCCATTGTTTTTAAGTAGTTAACGAGCTCAAGTTCCTGCTCTTCTGTAAATATGTTTTTAAATTTCCCAGCCATTTTATCAATTTTATAGTAGGGGTTTTCCCATCTTTTTTTAACGTATCTTTCCAGAGTAGACTGGGGAACATCAAATTGGTTCGAAGCCTTCAAATACCCAGATTGGCCAGAAATAACAGTCTCGATAGCATTATTCATTTCCTCGATAGACCATGATAGCCTAGTTGTTTTTTTCTTATAATTCCGAACCATCTGAAATTTGAAATCGAAAGAATAAGGTACCCCATTTCGCCCCACCCGTGCCGCCCCGGGAACACGATTGAGGTTAGGGAGTTCAAGTAACTCGAAGAAGATACTTAAACAAACATTTAACTACACGAAACAAAAGACAATTAAACGTACTTCAAGCATGTAGTAATTGTAGTTGTAATGCAAACAAGTATTTATACCTTACTTTAGTTATAAAATCATTAAAAGTTATAATACAGGAGTAAAAAATGAAACAATGAAAATCTCAAGCACGAACGCTCAAAAAAACCAGACTAAAATGGCTGCCGTAGTTGAGCGGTAACAGGTTGTTCTAGTTTTACTTATTTCCGCTCGCTGGCAGCGCCTCCTTGATACTGAAAAACGTCGAACTTCATTCCGCCCCGAACCCCGTTCTACCCCGGGTTCACCGATATGCCTAGGCTATAACTTTGGTTATCTAAATGAAAAAAATATTAAGATTAAAATTTGATGTGGTAAAGTTTCCATGAAAATTTTTTGACAGTTCTAACAACCATTCAAATTTTGTCATTTTGTATCATATGAAACAATTTCAACCAATCATGTGAACATTACACTGATAATTGCATTCAGTGCAATTATCAATCACTATGACAACACGATTGAGTTTGAAAACTTCATTCCAAATAAATTTAAAAATATCACGTTTTGGCAATGCGAATGTTCAAAGTATAAATGCGCTAATCAAAAAAAATATCCCAGAAATACAACTTACAGTCACAAATATATTTAGGGATTATTTATGGAATTTTGCTGCGAACGAGAATATGAATTAAATGAACATAGAAGCTTAGAAGAATTGGCGTTGATACTAAAAGATTGGGCGGTCAATATGAGATAGAAGGACGGGTTATGTTTCGTTGTGTTGAGTTACAAATTTTTAGTCAAAAAATTTTCTGCCGAATATCCCTCGAACATTGACAAACGCCTTATAATTTTATGACAAATTTCTCAAGCTCGTTGCCGAAGGCTGTTACCAAGGAACGAGCTTTCGATTGTCACAAAATTATCTCGTCTATTATCAATGTCCTAGGGATATTACTACTGATAATGTGCCTTATCTTGTCAAATAACCATTGAAATAGATGCAAATATGGTATCTTTCGATTACATTTTTCATGCCGTGTTAACATTTCAACATTAAATATTCTAGAGGACATTTCAATAAATGTGCTAGACTAAATTGGTTAAAAAGGGTTACATTTCTCTATTTAATTAACATTTCAATATACTAAGGGTATAAATGGTTGAGAATTGAGAAGAAAAAAATTCAAACAGACAGTTAGTGATAATTGAAATGCTAATTAATCTTTCCAATAATTTATCAGAGTCTTACGTTGCTTATAGCAAGAAAGAAAATAACACCTTCTTTAGATTTATTTGTAATAATTCGTGTTATCTAATAAAGTTGTCGAATATTTTGTCATCGTTTTACAACGCACAAGATTCCTGACATAAACTATACAAAGACAGAATTGGCGAAACCATCCTACATTATAGAAAATCATACAAACTTAAACCAAACGGAACACCAAATATTCAGCCTATTCGGAGCTCTATAATTGTTATAGAGCTCCTGAAAGGCTGAATATATTTATATATTCAGGCTGTGTTTCGTTTGGTTTAAGTTTGTATAATTTTCTATAACGCAGGATGGTTTCACCAATTCTATCTTATCAGTTCAATCAATAACCTGCTAAAATCATGTCTCTCTCACAAAATGTCAAAATTATAAAGATCTAACCCTAAACACCACATGGGTTTTCAAGTGAGTGGTTTTCAAATTATTGTTCATGGAAGCAAAGCTGTGCTGATGAGAGATAAATCTTGAAACGCGGCCACAGATGACTATCCACTTGAGGTATCGGAAAGACATGAGCTTAAAAACAATGTTATTTTTATGGTTTTTTTGTTGAGTGCCACGAAGGTGGACTGAAAGCTATAAAATAACTTACAAATTTCATGTAAGATTTGTTTTGGTAGTCCTAAAAAGACTCAATAATTGTTATAGAGCTCCGGAAAGGCTGAATATATTTATATATTCCGGCTGTGTTCTGTTTGGTTTAAGTTTATACAAAGACGATTGACAACTTATGGCTTAGCAGTACTGTTCTGATAGCTAAATAATGGAATTGATCTTTCGACAAAATCCTTCAAATCAAGTAGGTCTGAACCATTAGCATAAACATATGCATTATTTTATGAATTAAATTTCAAACAAATAATTTTATAATTTAATGTCCCTGATAAAATTAGAAAAAAGAGAACAATTCGGTTATATGTAAAAAAAGATAGCGAACAAGAAATAACTGTAAGAAAAGAGAACAACATGTTCTTTTTAAAAGAGAAAAAACCATACATTTGACTGGCTTATGCTTTCTTGTGATTTATACCAAATTTACTATTTTGCTTAAAACAGCCGCGTCTAAAAACGTAATTATTAATATTAAAAGCCACGATTCGAAGGACTGGGTAGAATAAAGAGATTAATGCTTATATCTAATCTAATCTTATCAAATATAGTGGTCCAACCGATTCCAAACGTAAATAATCAAACCGATTCAGAAAATACAGTCGTCCAGCATAGTGAAAGTGTAAATATCGAAAAATGGGAAACCCAAAGGCACAAATCAAGAAAAACTAGGGAATCAAATCTTATACTTGGTACTAATGACGAATGTAATCAAATAAAAGCTGCTACACGTTACGCACATGTTCATGCATTTAAACTTGATCCAAAACTTTCAGCAGATGATTTACAGAAATATCTAAACCAGGGGTCTCCAAACTTTCCAGCCTTAGGGCCATACTGATTACTCCAGTAAGTTCCGAGGGCCAAAACCATATCATCATTGTTGGGGGTGGTAAAAAGTGAAATAGTTCACTGATGAAAAAAAAAGTCCGAAAAAGAACGCAACGTTTAAAAAAGGCTGCAAATCGGACTAAAGTCCGCAAAACGGCAACACTGCATATTATTAATTTTCCTGTCATTATCTGTAATTTCCAGATTAGTCGTAGAGTACGAGCCATGAGGAGTAACGTGACACGACATCTGGTGGACACAAGCGGAAATAGGTAGTACCTTCTATCGCTAACAGATGGCGCTAATAGCACGTACAGAATAATCTCGTTGGTTCGAGAAAGTTCTGGTGTCTTCCACTCACTTCTAGATGGCAGTTATTAGAATATATAAGAAGGCTAGTGGCGCAACCACAAGTCAGTTCTTATGACACTGTTGTGAAATAAAATAGTGCGTACCTCCTTAAAACGTGTTTGTGTGTGTTTAAGTTTCAGACATCTTTGTAACAGTATTTTGATTTTAATTGTTGCTTTTGTGTGTGATTTAGTAGTAATTGAGTCCAGTAACAAGGTGCTATGTTTGATTTGCAATGAAAGCATAGCCGTTCTCAAGGAATATAACATTAAACGTTATTATGAAACAAAACATTTTCAAAATTACTCAAAATATACAGGAAGTTTGCGGACAGAAAAATTCGAAGCTATGAAGCGCGGATTGAAATCGCAGCAATCTTCATTTACAAAACTCAAAACTGAACAAGAGGCTGCAACTCGTGCCGGCTTTCGTGTGAAATTGCAAAACGTGGAAAACCATTCACCGATGGAGAAATGATCAAAGAATGCATAATTGCAGTAGCCGAAGAAATGTGCCCTGAAAAGGTAAATTTATTAAAAACTGTCAGTATGTCAGCAAACACTGTGGCTCGAAGGGTAGAAAACATCGCTGAAAATATATCCTCTCAACTATTCGACAAAAATGGACATGTTGAGTGGTTTTCTTTGGCCTTGGATGAGTCAACGGATGTGTCAGATACTGCTCAGGTGTTGATTTATATTCGAGGAGTAGATAAAAGCTATGAAGTGAATGAAGAACTTCTTGATATGTATAGTATTCATGGCACAACTACTGGTACAGACATTTTTAAAGGAGTTGAAATGGCCATTAATCAAAAGAACCTTCGATGGAAAAGCTTGAAATGTATTACAACTGATGGAGGCAAAAACATGAGTGGGAAAGATAAAGGAGTGGTCGCTCTTGTGTCAGAGGCTGTAGAAAATGACGGTGGTTCAAAACCATTAGTCTTACATTGTATCATCGACATTCTTTGTGCGGAAAATGTTTGGATATGTCTGAAGTTCTGAAACCAGTCATATCAAATGTTAATTTTATCAGATCTTTTGGGCTGAATCACCGACAATTCCGACAATTTATTGAAGATATTGGAGAAAATGACTTATCTTATCATTCTGCCGTACGTTGGCTTAGTTGTGGGAAAGTCCTTCAGCGCTTTTTTTAACTTTTTTTGAACTTTTTTTGAATGAAAAGCATCGCCCTCTTACTGAATTTCAAAACAACGCATGGCTGTGGAAGTTAGCATTCTATGCTGATTTGACAAAACATGTGAACGAACTGAATTTGAGATTGCAAGGAGAAAACCAGCATCTTCCTGATTTATACACTAATATCAAATCATTCCGGAAGAAATTGATACTGTTTCAATCACAACTACGAAGTAAATGTTTTTCACATTTTAAAACATGTGAAATATTCAGCCACACCACTGAGACTGAGTTTCCTATCGATTTTGCAATCGAAACTTTGAGTGCTTTGAAAATAAATTTTGATACTCGTTTCTCGGACTTTGATGCCATTGCGAATCAAATTAAGATTTTTCAGAATCATTTTGATACTGACATTGAAACCCTAGCCCCGGAACTTCAAATGGAAATGATTGATCTACAGTGCAGTGATATAATTTAGAACAAATATCAAAACTCATCTTTGTTGGAGTTTTATAAGAGTCTTACACTGACACAATTTGATAATTTGCATAAATTTGCTCGTGGGCTGTATTCTGTGTTTGGTACTACTTATTTGTGTGAGAAGACCTTCTCCAAAATGAAGTACACAAAAAATGTTTACAGATCTAAATTAACTGATGAGCATCTTAAATCTCTTTTAATAATTGGTACAAGTAAAATTAGTCCACAACTACAAACTATTGTCAGTTAAAAATCTCAATTACATAAATCTCATTAGTATTTCATATGTCATTATGCTTAAGTTATGTTTTTATTTAAAATGTATAAAATGTTAGTTGGATTCATTTCAATAATTTGTTAGTTATTATATACTGAAGTTAAATTTTCAGCATATTATACATGTCTTTACTCAATACAATTCTGTGTTTCTTTATCCAACTTATCACAAAAACAATAACAATAAGCCTACAACAATGTTATGAGTAGTTAGCCCATGACCAAATCAATGTAGATGTCATATTAATAATTATTCAACATAAAATTAGAATACTTCAGTAAACTAAATTTAATTTGCTATAAAAAATATGTTCTCTAAAAGGAATTTTCAAGTATGCTAGCTCTCCGCGGGCCGGACAAAATCTGTCCGCGGGCCGGATGTAGCCCTCGGGCCGTAGTTTGGAGACCCCTGATCTAAACAATCCAGATGAGTACTCATCATTCAAAGTTTCGGTGCCCGTTGAGGATCTGGAAAATATATCGAAACCAGAAACTTGGCCGAGAAACGCCTGCGTAAACCGTTTTTTTGTTGAGACTCGAAAGACTAACAGTGAAAACATAACAAAAGTATCAACCGAAAAATATCTGAAACAACCGAAGTGTTTTAATATAGCACTTGTGAATGTTCAGTCTGTAAAAAATAAGCTGGAACTAGTGGAACTGTTCATTAAAAGACAAAATATTAAAGTATTTTGTATAAGTGAACAATGGACCCCACCCACCAATGCACCCAACCTGAGCTAGACATTGTTTCCATTAACGAGTTCACTGTGGTTTCGAATTATTGTAGAGGTACATACAAGCATGATGGCGTGGCCATATTTGTACGTGACGATATACATACTTCTAAACTAAATCTCAAAAGCTTTTCTACAAAAGTTGATTTTGAAGTTTGTGGTACAAACTTGTGTGAAAATTTTTGTATTGCATTGGTATGTATATATAGATCTACTTTAGGAAATTTTAATTCGTTCTTTGATGGGCTAAATCAGCGTTTCTCAAAGTGGGCGATATCGCCCCCCCAGTGGACGAGGACGTCGTTTTGGGGGTCGCTAGGTAGCCGGGTGGCGATATAGGGGGCGGTAGGTAGCCAGGGGCGATATAGGGGGCGGTAGGTATCATGAGCTATACAATGTATTTTTGTTAATTTAAAACAAATACGTTTAACAAAATTGTTCCGTGTTCAGTATTATACAACCGGCCACGCTGCTAGCGTTATTAACTTTAGCATATCAAACGTGGGCGGTGAGACAAATAAGTTTGAGAAACACTGGGTTAAATGAGAAGTTAGTTGAAGTTCTTAAATCTCAAAACGCAGTATTATTGTACGGTTATCTTAACATCGACAATTTAAAAGACTCCAAAGAAAGAAGTATGTTGCTTAATACTTTTCTTCAATTCAATCTAATAATATCCACTATTCCACATCCACTATTAACATGAGACCAACAAGAATAGGTAGAAGTCCAGATGGGACAAATTCTAAAACAGCCATCGATTACTTGGTCACCAACTTAGACAGAAGTGCATTTAAGAACAGTTTGGTGGAACCAACTCTAGCGGACCATCTAAGTCCAATATTCCATCTAGATTCATCATATTCCAAATCAAAAAACAGTAGGATGATGTATAAACTAAGTAGGGCATACTCTGAAGACAAAATGCTAAAATTGCATCACTGGCTCTTAAATACAGACTTTTCATTTATATCTGCGAGCGATGTGGAGCTGGGCTTTTAAAAATTCCTTACTATCTTAACAAATAGTTTGGACCGATTTCTTCCTTTAGAACTAAGGAAAATAGTTTCCAAACCTATCAACAATTGGATATCGACTGCCATCATATATGAAGGTAAGTTTTTACGGAATATGTATTGGACATTATGCAAGGCAGGAAACTCACATCTCTACACCACATATTAAACTATGAAAAAGCAACATTCTATTAATATATCGAAAGCCAAAATAATGTATTACACTAACCTCATTAATAATGCCAGTAATAAAAGTAGAGAAGCATGAAGAATAATTAACAACTCTTTGAATAATTATAAAAAACCTAAACATATTTCTTTAAAAGTAAATGGAATATTGATTTAAAATTCAAGCCAGGTTGCTAATGAATTTGCTAACTATTTTTCGACCATTGCTTTAAAAACATTAAATGCTTTTTTTCCATCACCCTTTTTGCTTCAATGTACTCTGCCGAAAACTAGACATGCATATTCTTTCTACATGTCACCTGTCGATAACACTGATCTACAACACGCTGTCTCCAGTATACCCTCAAAAAAACTCCACAGGAACCTATGCCATTTCAATTAAAATTTTGAAACACAATATTAAAACTTTGGCTCTTCCACTAACGCAGCTATTCAATAAGGCCATTGAAGAAAGAGTATATCCATCGGCGCTAAAAGTGTCATTGGTAGTGCCACTACATAAAAAATCGGACACTCAGATTTTGGACAACTATAGACCTATATCTTTAGTATCTATTTTCTCTAAGATATTTGAGCGATTAATATACAATAGAATGATGGCATATCTCCTTAAAAATAACTTATTATTCGAATGAATGATTTTAGATCAAAAAGATCGGTGCAAACTGCTTCCGCCAGCTTTACGAAATATGCATCAGAGAAACTGGATAAAGGAGAACACGTCATGGGACTATTTTTTGATTTGCCTAAAGATACCGCTAATATAGTCGACCGATATTTAATTGTCAAAATTAACTCCACACTTTCGAATAAAACGAACGTAACAATAGGTATACCACAGGGATCTGTTCTTGGCCCCCTTCTGTTTCTTTTATTTATAAATGATCTTCCAGGGTACATAGACGCTAAAACCGTCTTGTTCGCAGACGACACCACAATTGTAGTATGTGCAAATAGTTTGGACGAATTACATGCAAAGGTAGTGGAAACAATCGTACAATTTAATAATCGGTGTACAAAAAAAAACAAACTAATCTTGAACAGCGACAAAACTCTGTGTTTATACATGGGCAAAAGAAGAACTTTACCGACCCATTTTCAGATTGTTGTAGACAACCAACGCTATAAAATATCCAATTCTGCAAGATTTCTTGGGGTATTAGTTGATTCTAAACTTACGTGGTCAAACCACACAGAGTTAGTTTGCAAAAAATTAGCATGAGCTTATTTTGCAATATCTCAACTGAAAAAGTCTATGCATACAAATACCTTGTTAAGCCTGTACTATGCTATTGTCTATTTACATATATCTATTAATATTTTATTATGGGGTAATTCAAGACATAGCCACAAATGTTTCGTTAGGCAGAAAAGAATTTTAAGACTAATATTTAATATAAAGCGTCGACAGAGCTGCAGAAATTGTTTTAGGAACAAATTGTTAACCGAAACCTTCTATTTTCATTTATAAATGTCGGTGTTGAAAAAAAATACTCGTAATTACACTATATCCTCTAACAGAAACACATATAACACAAGGAATGGTGAACTATTACAAACTGAAAAGCATCACACTACCTTATATGAAAATTCTTTTTTCTGTATTGGTGTTAAATTATTTAATAATATATCGTCAGAAATAAACTCTCAATCATACAATAAGTTTAAAAAATCAATAAAAGAAAAATTAATAGCTGGTACATTTTATGGAATTGATGAATTCTTGGAATAACAAATTGGTTAAACGACATCATTGAACAAATAAAAAATCCCTGCCAGTAGACATGTTTAAAATTTTGAATATATTCAAATGTATAGAATTGTTTTGTATTTATTGTTTTTATATATTGTTTGTGTATTTGTTTTTTTTTCTCGCAATGTATTTTACAATTTTCTTTTTTTTGTATGCTGACAATCACATCTGCAAATTATATACCTATGTATATTATTTTTTCTTTTATAATTTCTATATAATTGTAAGCAGCAAAGTGAATAAAGTTTATTATTATTATTAATGCTTATATCTATATTTCTTAAATATTAACTTAACAGAAAATTGATAAATAACCAACCAACAATCAACATCGACAAAAAAACGCTTATAACTCAATTTGTAACTTTTCCCCAGTTAGTTGCTTTCTGCATAACTAGGTCCAATTTCAAATAAAAATTTGCGCTTTTCTTGACGAAATTGCAAGATTAAAATTAGTAATTTTATGGATTAATATACTAAAGCAAACCAAAAAGGCACACACAAATGTTGTATTATCAAATTAACGAGAGAAATTGATTAGTATGTCAAAAGCAACGTATCAAAGGATCATTTGAGGTGCATATTATGTCAATATGCACCTCAATCAATACTAATAATATACTAATAATACTAATATTAATGTCAAATGAATTGAGACATATCAAATAAATTTAATTTTTATTGAAGCTCCTTCAATATATTATAATTTTGTGTCTTGCTTTGGTAATACTTATTTACTTCAAGAAATCGAATAAAATATATTTCTAGTTTCTAAACTAGTTTCGGCTCTATTGAATTTAAATTAAAAAATATCCAGGGAAATATCCAGGAATATCCAGGGAATATATAGCATGAATATATATATATTATCTTCAGAAGTCGATCTCCATATTTTTATGTTATTTGATAGTAAAGTTTTTATGTATTTAATATCGTCCTATTATTATTATTATTATTATCGCATTCTCCTAATAATGGAAGACGTTAAGCAAACAACTCAATCAATTTTTCTTGGCGTTCTTCTTGTTTCTCCAATAAGCTTTCATTCTTTCCGAAAAGGCTTGTTTCCGTTCTTCCGACCACTTTGGTTTGTATTGCTTTGGTTGCTCTAATGTAACTTAACATTTGTTTACTTTGTGTCTAAAGGTTTCTTCTCTCTGGTCTCTTTCTAAAATGTATGTTGTACATATACATGTTTGCATTTCTGACCTTCTGTCCTTTCGAAAGTCGTCTAACCAAGGTGTCGAATTCTTTGGTGATTATTATTTAGTTATTATTATTATTATTTATTAAGATGGTAAAATCCAGAAATATTATATTATTGATAACATTTTCATCTTTTTGCATAGTAGCGCCAGCTGTATCGCAGTATCTATACGTAGTATCTTTACCAAAAACATAATAAGTTTCTTCACATTCTGAAACCTTCTCGCAGTAGTCCTCCATGTCCACGACTAGGACCCTTTTCAAACCAATTCTTTACCCACACTTTGTTTGGTCTTCTTTTATATTCTTCTTAAATGCTATAGACAAAGCAATTAATATATTATCAAATTCACAATCACAATGAAAAAATAAACAAGTTCTTGACAAGATAAAATTAGACAACCAAGACTAGGTAGACAAGACTAGACAGACATGACCAGACAGACAAGACTGAACAGACAAGCCGGGACAGACAAGACTGGACAAACAAGTCTGAACAGACAAGACTGGACTGACAAGAATAGACAGACAAGACTATTCAGACAAGACTAGACAGACAATACAAGACAGAAAAACTAGAGAGACAAGACTAGACAGACATGACTAGAAAGACAAGAGTAGAGAGAGAGAGAGACAAGAAATTTAAATGAAAACCATAGCAAATGGGAAACTCAGCGGTATAGAAAAAGGAGAACCAGAAAATCGAACATAATTGGAACCAACGCTGATACTACTGCCATAAAAGCAGCAACAAGATATTGTCATTTACATGTTTACCGGCTAGATCAGAAACTCTCAATTGATAACGTTACTAATTACCTCAATGATAAAAACTTCAATAACGTAACTAGTAAAAAGTTAATTTCCAAACACCCCAACGAATATTCGTCGTTCAAGATAACGGTGCCGATAAAACATCTATAGAACATAATGAAACCGAAGACGTGGCCGAGAAACACGTGTATAAACCGTTTTTTACTGAGGTTGGAGAATGCAGCGGAGAAATTGAAATAAACCGAGTTACCACTACAACCCCTCGAATAAATTCATCAAAAACTAAGCAACCTGCAATCATACCACACAGCCTACATGGTGAGAGGAAAACAAATATAAACCTCAACCCTCGTTCAAAATTTAGTTTAATAAACCAGAATGTTCAATCCATTGGCAATTGTATAAACAAGATTGAATATATGTTAGAGGAAAATCCACACTGTCAGTGTCTTGCAATGACTGAACACTGGAAAAGTGCAGATCAATTACTACTGTACAAAATTAAAGATTTTAGACTGACCTCTCATTTTAGCAGAGAAGAGGGTAAGCACGGCGGAGTCGCTATTTTTTTGTAAAAAAACTCTATACCAAAAAAGCAGGAACGATATAAACAATCTAGCAAAAGAAGTTGTATTTGAATGCGCAGCAACGGAGATGCTCCTTGACACCAAGTCCATAATCATAATAACCATTTACAGATCGCCTCTCGCGTCACAAACCTTTTATGGATAAACTTCATAACCTCCTACTGAAATTAAATAAAGAAGAAAAGGAATTTTCCATTGCAGGGGATTTTAATATAGATATTTCTCAAACGACAAATATGAATCAGCAACTTATATCACTCCTGGACTCCTTTTAGTGCACTTTGGCATTCAAAGATACGAGTCACCCGTCGACAGGAACCTGTATCGATAATTTTATAATAAAATCCCGTTCAATATTTCAAACCAAAACCATTAACTACCATATCTCCGACCACGACGCTCAACTGATTACCTTTGAAAGGTTCAAACAACCTTCAACGTCGAAATTCATACGACTCTTCTCGCAGGCCAATGTAGCAGCTTTTAGACAACGGCTGCGTACGGAATCATGGACAGAAATTCTACAATCTGACGAATTGGATATCAACAGCCAGTGGAATACATTCATGAACGTTTTCATTTTATATTTTACTGAATCTTTTCCTTGAGTCCCAAAAGATGTAATTTCAAGGAAGAGAAATCATAGTACCTTTAACAATCGCCAAATATACATGGTAAGAAAACGTCTGGATATTATACAAATTGTAGCAAATTTCAAGCCCGAGTACAAAAAAGCCTACAATAAATTACGTAGAGATTATATTGCTCTACTGAGAACGCAAAAGAAAATTAAATTTGAAACCCAACTAAAACATACTGACAACATCAGCAGAACAACTTGGGACGTAATTAAAAAAATCACGCAATTATACCGTTAAACAATTAATCGAAAATGCAAACAAAGTCCCAACAATTTCAGCGACAAATTTTAACAATTTCTTCACAGATAACGCCGAAGAAATAAAAAAAAATCTCCCATCTGTCCCTTTCCATAGTTACATCCCGGAAACAAACAGGTCAATCGTGGTAGACCCTCTGACTGCAACGGAGCTTTACAATATCACCATGAATATGAAAAACAAAAAATGTGCCGGTAGCGACGACATACCCATTAGAGTTATCAATGAGAGTTTTTGGGAAATAGCAGACCCACTAATGTATATAGCGAACAATTCCATAGTATCTGGTATTTTGCCAGAAGTCCTTAAAACTTCAACAATTATTCCTATATTTAAGAAGGGGGATATAAATGACATGGCGAACTATAGACCTATTATCTTCTTTTGCCAAGGTTGTAGGGAAGATATTTTTAGGGAAGAATAGTATTCTTTCTACAGAAATATAATACCATTAGCGTCTTCCAGCATGGTTTTATCAAAGGAAAAAGTGTAGAAACGGCATGTTTCCAATATATTGATAATGTCTACAAGCACCTTGATAATCAAGACATCCCTTCCGGTATTCTCGTCGATTTATCGAAGGCTTATGATACTGTTGACCACAATATTCTTCCAAAGAAAATGGAAAAGTATGGAATCAGAGGGACAGCGCTAGAATGGGTGAAGTCCTATTTATCCAACCGTAAGGAGATCACGAAAACTGAAACACCTTACGGCTTTGTAACATCTACGACGAGAACAGTTAGGACGGGGATACCTCAAGGGAATATCTTGGGCCCTATCCTATTTACTATTTATGTCTACGATCTGCCTACAGCAATAGACAATACATCAGCTCTGATGGTTAACTACGCGGACGACACTAGTCTCCTTCTTAAAAACCGTAGCGTATAGGAAGTTCATACTAATTCAACATTGGTAATGAACCGGTTAATAAAATGGTTCAATTCAAACCGTTTAGTAATTAACAAGTCCAAAACCAACATCATTATATTTAAAACAAAAAGAAGTTTGAAACTTTATCCTGAACATATTGCGATAGGGAACGATCTGTTTGCTGCAAAACAATCTGTAAGACTTCTAGGAGTGATAGCTGAAAACACCTTAGACTGGAGAAACCATATTGTAGCATTAATGTGCAAATTGAATAAAGCCAGTTATGCACTAACAATCCTCCAAACCTCCGTGGGCTTAGAAGTCTTAAATATTGTATATTTTGCCAATTTGCATTCCCATCTCCGCTATGGTATTATATTTTGGGACACCGGTAAGGATATTAAATAAATGTCTAATTAGAATTCAAAAGCAAGCTATCAGAATATTATATAATCTAGAATACAGAATACTTGTCTAGAATACTTGAATACTTGTTGTAGGAAATTTAAAATCGCGAAAATTCTGACAGTTGTTGGAACCTACAACTATAAACTTCTGGTTTCCATATATAAACACAGAAAGTATTTTGAGAAATATTTAGTCTCATACAGTCAAAACACCAGACCTACAATCATTCTAATCATTCTTCCTCTAGCCCACAACATACCCCAGCATAAGTTGACGTTGACTGAGAAAAACCCTACATATACCGGTATAAAACTTTTCAATGCATTGCCTAGAGAGATCAGATTCATAATGGGGTTAAGAAATTATAAACATAAGTTATTTGAATATATCAACAAAATGGAGCCTTACACAATGGAGGAGTTTTTTATGTTTCAATCCGGCCAAAAGTAAGGAAAAATGTAATGCCAATTTGTATCTTTTACCTCTGTAATTAATTAATTAATTTATTTATTTATATGTATAGTGTATTAATTTTTGTACTTATTACCAGTACTTAATCTGTATTTAATACTATGATATTGCTCTTGTTACTTGCATGATATGGTATATGTTTTACTGACACATTTCATTTAGTATTTTATTCACTTTTGTATAAACTACTTTATTAATGAAATAAATATCTTTTGATTTGATTTGATTTGACTAGACGGACAAGACTAGATGGACAAGACTAGAAAAACAAGACTAGATAAACAAGACTAGACAGACAAGACTAGACAGTCAAGGCTAAATAGACAGCATTAGACAGACAAGACTATACAGACAAGACTAAACAGACAAGACCTGACAGACAAAAATCGACAGACAAATCTAGACAGGCAAGACTAGACAGACAAGACTAGACAGACAAGACTAGACAGACAAGACTAGACAGACAAGACTAGACAGACAAGACTAGACAGACAAGACTAGACAGACAAGACTAGACAGACAAGACTAGACAGACAAGACTAGACAGACAAGACTAGACAGACAAGACTAGACAGACAAGACTAGACAGACAAGACTAGACAGACTAGACAGACAAGACTAGACAGACAAGACTAGACAGACAAGACTAGACAGACAAGACTAGACAGACAAGACTAGACAGACAAGACTAGACAGACAAGACTAGACAGACAAGACTAGACAGACAAGACTAGACAGACAAGACTAGACAGACAAGACTAGACAGACAAGACTAGACAGACAAGACTAGACAGACAAGACTAGACAGACAAGACTAGACAGACAAGACTAGACAGACAAGACTAGACAGACAAGACTAGACAGACAAGACTAGACAGACAAGACTAGACAGACAAGACTAGACAGACAAGACTAGACAGACAAGACTAGACAGACAAGACTAGACAGACAAGACTAGACAGACAAGACTAGACAGACAAGACTAGACAGACAAGACTAGACAGACAAGACTAGACAGACAAGACTAGACAGACAAGACTAGACAGACAAGACTAGACAGACAAGACTAGACAGACAAGACTAGACAGACAAGACTAGACAGACAAGACTAGACAGACAAGACTAGACAGACAAGACTAGACAGACAAGACTAGACAGACAAGACTAGACAGACAAGACTAGACAGACAAGACTAGACAGACAAGACTAGACAGACAAGACTAGACAGACAAGACTAGACAGACAAGACTAGACAGACAAGACTAGACAGACAAGACTAGACAGACAAGACTAGACAGACAAGACTAGACAGACAAGACTAGACAGACAAGACTAGACAGACAAGACTAGACAGACAAGACTAGACAGACAAGACTAGACAGACAAGACTAGACAGACAAGACTAGACAGACAAGACTAGACAGACAAGACTAGACAGACAAGACTAGACAGACAAGACTAGACAGACAAGACTAGACAGACAAGACTAGACAGACAAGACTAGACAGACAAGACTAGACAGACAAGACTAGACAGACAAGACTAGACAGACAAGACTAGACAGACAAGACTAGACAGACAAGACTAGACAGACAAGACTAGACAGACAAGACTAGACAGACAAGACTAGACAGACAAGACTAGACAGACAAGACTAGACAGACAAGACTAGACAGACAAGACTAGACAGACAAGACTAGACAGACAAGACTAGACAGACAAGACTAGACAGACAAGACTAGACAGAGAAGACTAGACAGAGAAGACTAGACAGAAAAGACTAGACAGACAAGACTAGACAGACAAGACTAGACAGACAAGACTAGACAGACAAGACTAGACAGACAAGACTAGACAGACAAGACTAGACAGACAAGACTAGACAGACAAGACTAGACAGACAAGACTAGACAGACAAGACTAGACAGACAAGACTAGACAGACAAGACTAGACAGACAAGACTAGACAGACAAGACTAGACAGACAAGACTAGACAGACAAGACTAGACAGACAAGACTAGACAGACAAGACTAGACAGACAAGACTAGACAGACAAGACTAGACAGACAAGACTAGACAGACAAGACTAGACAGACAAGACTAGACAGACAAGACTAGACAGACAAGACTAGACAGACAAGACTAGACAGACAAGACTAGACAGACAAGACTAGACAGACAAGACTAGACAGACAAGACTAGACAGACAAGACTAGACAGACAAGACTAGACAGACAAGACTAGACAGACAAGACTAGACAGACAAGACTAGACAGACAAGACTAGACAGACAAGACTAGACAGACAAGACTAGACAGACAAGACTAGACAGACAAGACTAGACAGACAAGACTAGACAGACAAGACTAGACAGACAAGACTAGACAGACAAGACTAGACAGACAAGACTAGACAGACAAGACTAGACAGACAAGACTAGACAGACAAGACTAGACAGACAAGACTAGACAGACAAGACTAGACAGACAAGACTAGACAGACAAGACTAGACAGACAAGACTAGACAGACAAGACTAGACAGACAAGACTAGACAGACAAGACTAGACAGACAAGACTAGACAGACAAGACTAGACAGACAAGACTAGACAGACAAGACTAGACAGACAAGACTAGACAGACAAGACTAGACAGACAAGACTAGACAGACAAGACTAGACAGACAAGACTAGACAGACAAGACTAGACAGACAAGACTAGACAGACAAGACTAGACAGACAAGACTAGACAGACAAGACTAGACAGACAAGACTAGACAGACAAGACTAGACAGACAAGGCTAGACAGACAAGACTAGACAGACAAGACTAGACAGACAAGACTAGACAGACAAGACTAGACAGACAAGACGAGACAGACTAGACCAGACAGACAAGACCAGACAGACAAGACCAGACAGACAAGACCAGACAGACAAGACTAGACAGACAAGACTAGACAGACAAGACTAGACAGACAAGACTAGACAGACAAGACTAGACAGACAAGACTAGACAGACAAGACTAGACAGACAAGACTAGACAGACAAGACTAGACAGACAAGACTAGACAGACAAGACTAGACAGACAGACAAGACTAGACAGACAAGACTAGACAGACAAGACTAGACAGACAAGACTAGACAGACAAGACTAGACAGACAAGACTAGACAGACAAGACTAGACAGACAAGACTAGACAGACAAGACTAGACAGACAAGACTAGACAGACAAGACTAGACAGACAAGACTAGACAGACAAGACTAGACAGACAAGACTAGACAGACAAGACTAGACAGACAAGACTAGACAGACAAGACTAGACAGACAAGACTAGACAGACAAGACTAGACAGACAAGACTAGACAGACAAGACTAGACAGACAAGACTAGACAGACAAGACTAGACAGACAAGACTAGACAGACAAGACTAGACAGACAAGACTAGACAGACAAGACTAGACAGACAAGACTAGACAGACAAGACTAGACAGACAAGACTAGACAGACAAGACTAGACAGACAAGACTAGACAGACAAGACTAGACAGACAAGACTAGACAGACAAGACTAGACAGACAAGACTAGACAGACAAGACTAGACAGACAAGACTAGACAGACAAGACTAGACAGACAAGACTAGACAGACAAGACTAGACAGACAAGACTAGACAGACAAGACTAGACAGACAAGACTAGACAGACAAGACTAGACAGACAAGACTAGACAGACAAGACTAGACAGACAAGACTAGACAGACAAGACTAGACAGACAAGACTAGACAGACAAGACTAGACAGACAAGACTAGACAGACAAGACTAGACAGACAAGACTAGACAGACAAGACTAGACAGACAAGACTAGACAGACAAGACTAGACAGACAAGACTAGACAGACAAGACTAGACAGACAAGACTAGACAGACAAGACTAGACAGACAAGACTAGACAGACAAGACTAGACAGACAAGACTAGACAGACAAGACTAGACAGACAAGACTAGACAGACAAGACTAGACAGACAAGACTAGACAGACAAGACTAGACAGACAAGACTAGACAGACAAGACTAGACAGACAAGACAATACAGACAAGACTAAACAGACAAGACTAGACAGACAAGACTAGACAGACAAGACTAGACAGACAAGACTAGACAGACAAGACTAGACAGACAAGACTAGACAGACAAGACTAGACAGACAAGACTAGACAGACAAGACTAGACAGACAAGACTAGACAGACAAGACTAGACAGACAAGACTAGACAGACAAGACTAGACAGACAAGACTAGACAGACAAGACTAGACAGACAAGACTAGACAGACAAGACTAGACAGACAAGACTAGACAGACAAGACTAGACAGACAAGACTAGACAGACAAGACTAGACAGACAAGACTAGACAGACAAGACTAGACAGACAAGACTAGACAGACAAGACTAGACAGACAAGACTAGACAGACAAGACTAGACAGACAAGACTAGACAGACAAGACTAGACAGACAAGACTAGACAGACAAGACTAGACAGACAAGACTAGACAGACAAGACTAGACAGACAAGACTAGACAGACAAGACTAGACAGACAACACTAGACAGACAAGACTAGACAGACAAGACTAGACAGACAAGACTAGACAGACAACACTAGACAGACAACACTAGACAGACAAGACAATACAGACAAGACTAGACAGACAAGACTAGACAGACAAGACTAGACAGACAAGACTAGACAGACAAGACTAGACAGACAAGACTAGACAGACAAGACTAGACAGACAAGACTAGACAGACAAGACTAGACAGACAAGACTAGACAGACAAGACTAGACAGACAAGACTAGACAGACAAGACTAGACAGACAAGACTAGACAGACAAGACTAGACAGACAAGACTAGACAGACAAGACTAGACAGACAAGACTAGACAGACAAGACTAGACAGACAAGACTAGACAGACAAGACTAGACAGACAAGACTAGACAGACAAGACTAGACAGACAAGACTAGACAGACAAGACTAGACAGACAAGACTAGACAGACAAGACTAGACAGACAAGACTAGACAGACAAGACTAGACAGACAAGACTAGACAGACAAGACTAGACAGACAAGACTAGACAGACAAGACTAGACAGACAAGACTAGACAGACAAGACTAGACAGACAAGACTAGACAGACAAGACTAGACAGACAAGACTAGACAGACAAGACTAGACAGACAAGACTAGACAGACAAGACTAGACAGACAAGACTAGACAGACAAGACTAGACAGACAAGACTAGACAGACAAGACTAGACAGACAAGACTAGACAGACAAGACTAGACAGACAAGACTAGACAGACAAGACTAGACAGACAAGACTAGGCAGACAAGACTAGACAGACAAGACTAGACAGACAAGACTAGACAGACAAGACTAGACAGACAATACTAGACGGACAATACTAGACAGACAATACTAGACAGACGATACTAGACAGACGAGACTAGACAGTCAAGACTACTGACCAGACAAGACTAGACAGACCAAACTAGATAGACAAGACTAGAGGGACAAGACTAGATAGACCAAACTTGACAGAGAAGACTAGACAAACAAGACTGCGTGAGGGACATCTTCAAAATTTTTTATTTCAAAATATTTAGTCAATAATACTGAAGCAATTATATTGACATTGCGAGGGGCCCTTAAGTTGATGTAGTTTAAATTTTTTAAACATTTGTGTAGACATAGGAGGTTTAGTGAGATCTTCCCCCAATCTACTTTATGAATCTACAAACGACAGAAATTATCCAATTTAGATTACTTCCACGTGATAGACACAAATAATATATTTTCCCCAGAAACCAAGTAATTAAAGCGCAACGTTAAAAGGCTAAAAACTGCGAGATAAACGCGTCTTGTCAATATATCCTAATAACTCTTGCCTCTGGTAAACTCATTAAGCGGCGATGAGGCGTGTTCACATGACATCATGTTTTCCGACTTAACAAAATGAGAAGCGAAAAAAAAAATGTAATTGAAACACACACACACACAGTGCAGACGTTGTTCACTTCTCGTGCTTTGACAACGTAAACAAACCGTTATTATGATTTAATTTAATATTCATGCGGCGTCGCAAAATTGTAATAGAAATGCGCAGGGAAGCAAATCGCGATCTTAATTCCCCGTCAGACTTTCAAAGCGACAGAAATATTTGTATCTGCTTATAGTTTCTTGTTTACATGTAGATTTCCTTTACTCTGTTTTATTCCTCCATATCTATAAAGTCATATCTTTCTATTTCTACTTGCAATAATGCCCAATATAACATTGTATATTACTTTATGTAATATTACACCGAAAAAAGTACACTCAGAAAAAAGTACACTTAAAATTACAGTTTAAATAGTAGCAGCGGCCTTACGAATAGAAATCTGTAAAGATTGCAGTCGCATAATTTAATTTTTAAAACTTATTTACCAATAATAATACCGGAAACTGTAATTTAAAAAAAAGCAATTGTTAGTTTTTACAGTTTCAAATTTGTAAGGCCCATGCTACTACTTAAACTGTAATTTTTAGAGTATACTTTTTTCCGTGTAGTATGTAATAATAGTACTTATTATTATTATATTATATTGTGACTTGGCACCTTAGTACCATTATGCCCGCCATACACACAACGGTCCACCGGAGAGGTCTACATGTGCAGGTTTGCCTGCGCAGGTAGACCGGAGCGTGTGTGGGAATAGACCTGTGCAGCTTTTGCGTACGGTTGACCTGCTCAGGCAAACCTGCACAGGTAACGTCTCCGGTAGACCGTAGCGTGTATGGCGGACATTAGGGTTCCTTTGCCGGGGCCCTACCTGGGCCCTAGGTCCTCGTTCATTGGCTGATGGATAAGACCTTTCGTATTATGTGGGCCGTTCCTAGAAATGCGATCTTTTGCACCTTCTCGACGCTGAGACTACATGGTAGGCTCTTCTACATGTTTTCCGAAGCCGATCTTAAGAGTTCCGAGAGCTTCCGGGACCGCTTTGGATTTTCTCCTCATCCGCGCTATCTCGATTTCTAGGTATTTGTACTTTTCTCGACCTCCATGGCCGAAATGTTTGCATCGGCTGGTACTGCCACGTCGATTAATGTGCAGCGCTTTTCTTTCCGGTCGGTTTGCTTCGACAGTACGATCCGTTACCACAGCCTCATCGTATATAACAATTGTTTCCTCCCTTTATATGATCGGGGAAGGCTGGTGATCGTACCAGTGCTCAGGCACATGCTGGCCAAGTTCTTTCAGTATTGACCAGTGTAGGTAGTTAGTGATCTTGTTGTGACGATGCGTGTATTCCGCCGGTCTTGAGATTGTGCAGCCAGTAATAATGAGGCTGACAGTTTCATCTTCATGTTGCACTCTACACTTTTTGTCAACATCTACGCCAATAATTCTCTTCTGGTGGTACCGAGTATTAATGTCTGATCCTGAGCTGCCATTATAAGACACTCAGTCTCACCCTTGAGTCCAGCGCTTCTCAGCCATGCATAAGTTTTCTCCTCATCTACCCAGCTATTTTGCAGACTTCGGAGAAACTGTCCATGGAGAGGTTTTGATTTGACTCTCGAGTCTTTCTGCGAGTAACGCTGATTTGACTGACAGGCTTAAAATATTTGTTTTTAGGGTTCCGTACCGAAAACGGAACCCTTATAGGATCACTTTGTTGTCCGTCTGTCTGTCTATCTGTCTGTCGGTCTGTCTGTCTGTCAAGACCATTTTTCTCAGGAACGCGTAGAGGTAACAAGTTGAAATGTGTATCAAATACTCGGGTCTGCGGTCTCTTTCAGCTGTGAAAAAATCAAACTTGTAAGTCAACGCGATCAAAAGATATGACCGTTTATGTCGCATATTTTGCGATTTCACAAGGGAATCAAAACCTATAGGGTACTTCCCGTTGATCTAGAATCATGAAATTTGGCAAGAAGCGGTGTCTTACAGCACATGTAAATGGAAAAAACCGTAAATTTGTAGTTTAATTGCAACAAAAATGCGAATTTACTATTAGAAACTTATGAAAATACACTAATGTGCTGCGTGGTATTGTCAGGCACCAGAAGCATATGGTTTACATACAGTTAGGTCCTCCTCGGTTAGGTCCGAAGGTTAAAAAGTATGTGTCGTCACCAAGTTGTTTATTCTGAATTTTCTTTGTTTATATTCGTTATGCATTTCATCACGTACGCTCTATATACATAATATATACAGTGTATATATTATGTCTAAATTTTGCTTGTTTATAACCGACATGCGACATACTCAAGTCCCGTAACATCCTGTATATATTATATTTCGTCTAATTTTTGTTTATAATCTACATATACTTAAATCACGTACGCCCTATATTTTTTGGTAGTCAATTGCCCAAAAGCAGTCAATTGAACAACTGAATGTTAAGAGTATCGAAATAGATCTAGAAATAGTGGGGGCTATGAACCCCCAAAACCCCCCTGGCTACGCCCATGCCCCAGGACGACAGCTTTCTGCATCAGGCCTGCCAAAACTACCACGGACGTTCTGCATGCCGGAATGATTTTTAACTCCGAAAGCAGCGAAGAACGGATTCCTCCTAGAACACCGATAATTAAGACAACCAGCATGACATTATGGCCAGGGTAAAGCATGCGGAGCTAGAAAAGGAGGTCTTGATATTTAGTACGTTTTTCCTCCTCTTTCAGGACTATGTTCTGTTCCGCTGGAGCTGAAAACTCGATGACGTACATAATCCTGGTCTCTTTATCGAGGAGGACAATATCTTGGCGCGAATAAGCCTGACCGTCGGGAATGGATAGTTCCAACAAATTTGGCATCTCTTATTCCCGACAACGGACTCAATATCTCCTGGCAAGTAAGGCCGCACAGGCTCCTGGTCTATCTCATATGAGTGCCTAAGATGGTAATAGAGCACTCGCAGTGCCGCGTTATGTCGATGGTTGTACGCCGAGACAGCTTTTGTCGGGCAAGCCGACAGCAAGTGCATTAGCGTCTCCGGCGCCTTGCGACAGGCCCTACAGGTGGTATCATGGACCTGTACACCCATCACGCGGCGACAATAGACGGTGTTGATAACGCCATCTTGACAGGCCGCAATGAATCCCTCGGTATCCGCTGTGAGCCCGGCTGACCTGAGATAACCGAAGGTCAGCCTTGTCGAGAGACCTCTTGCGTCGATGTGTCTTTAAAAGACACCGTGCATCGGTCTGTCGACATGCCGCCCGAACAATATGTGCTGTTCGGCGGTCCTAATTTGTGCTCTTAGACGATTCGTCTACAACTCGGTGATTAACTCGGGGTTGCCACCTCGTCCGCCTCCTCGTCTAATTTCGAATTGGAGACCAAGTTCTTCAGCGGCCCTGCCGATTTGAAAATAAATGCCCCCGCTCCCATATGTTCGTGATCCCTCACGAGAGATAGCAGCGGGTCCGAGCTCCTCAAGATCTTAAAAGTTAAACGCAAAACCACTCTGCCATGCATACACTCCAGGCTCAGGAGTCCTCTAATCCCTCGATGACGTGAGAGGTACATCCGAGGAACGGAAGGAAGTATGTGCATCGTTTTACGGGTATCCCTGTCGAGTTGACGTAACTCATCGACTGTCCACTTCACTACTCCCCGGAGGAGTAGAGCAGGACTGGAACGGCAAGCATATTAGTGACACCTTATTCTGTCCGGATAATTCGGAAGACCAAATCTTCCGGACAAGGTGTCTGTATTTGCCGCGGCGAGCCTCTTTCAACCGGGGGGCATCATGAGCATAGTGCTGCTCAATCCCCGGTTACTATAGGTCTCTCCAGCATCTAGATGTTTCAAGATGCTTCCATCGGTGAGCTGCATATCGTCAGGGAACTGCGATGATCGTCCTCTCCTAATGTGCATCACTGCGCACTTATCCAACCCCAGCTCCATGCCAACGTCCCGTGTGCACTCCTGGACCACTGAGAGAGACAGGCGGAGGTCTCTCTCCCCGGAGGCGCAGAGCTTGAGATCATCCATGTAGAATAAGTGGGTGATCTCATGTCTCCGGTGGCTCGGTGGTCCACATGTATAGCCACGGGTACGTCTCGAGGCAATGGAGAGCGGCAGCAGTGAGATGCAAAACAAGAGGGGGCTCAAGGAATCTCCTTGAAACACATCCCTGCTGAACGTTACCAACTCCGTGGCGACCGGTGTGTATCGGATGTTATGGTAAAGCGGGTCTTCCACAGTGGCAACAGGTGTCCAATGCATCTCATTATTGGAGCTGGTACTGCAAGGCATCTGAGCAAGTATAATAAAAGCTCATTTGATATTGTGTCAGCTCATGAACAGCTCATAGAAAATTCTTGAAAAGACAGCAGAAAAACAACACCTGACATTTATAGAGGCTAACGGACTACTACCGGAGGCCCAATCCGGATTCCGGTATGGTCACAGCTTTGTTACCATTCTACTCGATGTGATCGATGATATTACCCATGCTCTTGATAAAAATGAGGCAGTAGCACTGGTGCTGCTTGATTACAGGAAGGCATTTGATACCGTAAACCATGATATGCTTTGTAGTATTCCGCACTACATGGGAACGGCATCGAGTGCCGTAAGTTTTATCAAGAGCTATCCTAGTAATAGAAGTCAACATGTTAAGATAACAGCTTGTGCCAGCCAGTTCAACTGTCTAAATGGGTGCCACAAGGTTCCGTACTGCCCCCTCTGCTATTCACATTATACATCTTTAATAATAATAATAATAAAGATAAAGACAATAATATTAAAGATGTATAATGTGAATAGCAGAGGGAACAGTACGGAACCTTGTGGCACCCCTTTAGACAGTTGAACTGGCTGGTACAAGCTGTTATCTTAACTTGTTGACTTCTATTACTAAGATAGCTCTTGATAAAACTTACGGCACCCGATGTCGTTTCCATGTTGTGCAGAATACTACAAAGCATATCATGGTTTACAGTATCAAATGCCTTGCTTTATTCAAGCATCACAAGTGCTACTGCCTCATTTTTATCAAGAGCATGGGTAATATCATCGATCACATCGAGTAGAATGGTAACATAGCTGTGACCTTACCGGAATCCGGTAGTAGTCTGGTAGCCTCTATAAATGTCAAGAGTTGTTTTTTTGCTGCCTTTTCAAGAATTTTCGATAAGGTACACATGAGGTACATAAGGTACATAAGTTGGAGAGGCCTAGAGGAAGATGACAGATGCAGTGGCCCAGCAAAGGAAATACATATGTTCAAAGACTGGGGAACACTGCACCTTGTACACCTTGTGGACCACTGCTTGAATGCATATGAGTTGCTGTTCTTGAATCCCCCCCAACCCAAATCCTGAATTCCTAAAGGAATTAGGACAACAGGTGGCGCTCTAAATGGGTAAGTATACCAACGTTTAGAGGAAGAGGATGCGGTACAATAGATCTATGAAAGTCGCAGTATAAGTCACCACCAAATCTACAATCTAAGATGGAGGTCTTAATTCAGACATTTATTTTTCTTCTTCTTAAGGCGATCATCATAATGATTTTTATTTTATCAGCAACGGCACGAAACAGGCACCATAGTAGAACTGACACTATACCACTCTCTCAGGGTTTTCAGCCAGGACGTGCGTCTTCTTCCTGGACCTCTTCTACCTTGGATTTTGCCTTGCATGATATTCTGCAACATACGGTACTTTTCCCTCTCATAGCGTGTCCATGACATTTCTTTTGGCTTAGTAGTTTTAGGAACTGGTGTGATGATTGCCTTTTTCCAACTTTTTGGGAAACAGGACTGGTAAGAGGCAGCTGTTCATGATGTGCGTAATGATTGGTAATATAGTTGAACTGTCTTATCATCATGACGTCTGTGTCACCAGAATCTTGATTCGTATACTGTGAATTATTTCGTTAAAATCGGCTTCGAGGCACAAAATCCATGTTGATTTAATATAATCAAAATATTTAGTTTTTGAATGTAAGCTACTTTGAGACAATAATTTCAATTAGTGATTGAGATTACAGTAGATAATTATAGGGGACGCGAAACGAGAAAATAATTTGTCCGTCTGTCAGTCTGAATGCGAGTGAAATATCGATGTGTGGTGATAGTTGACGGGATAGATTTGATTAATGGATTGTCCATTCGAGTTGCGTTTATCAATTTCAAATTATTATCTGGATGAAACGATCATTTATATTCATTTTGATAAGGTCGACTTTACTATATGAACAAATAACATTTATTATATGAATCAATAGCATTTATTATATGAATTAATAATAGCATTTATTATATCGATTAATAGAATTTATTATATGAATAAATAACATTTGTTATAGTATGATGATTTTAAATAAATTAACAATTTTATTCTGTATTTGATTAAATGCAATGCAGTTTCTTATAAAACAGACTGTTTATATACATCAGAAAGTAAAATAAATCAAATGCATTATAAATATCCCCGAAATAATTTATCTTATTTATTTAATTATTTATAAAAGGATGAGTAACAGTTGAAAACATTGCCATTATATATATATTTAGTTTTGGCGTTAAAATAGAAACATAACAGCGAAGAAGAGATGATTCATAAGTTTCCGTTTGCCAAAACACGAGGGCAATGTAATAATTACGAAGAGAATATTGTGATTTATGATAAAACGATTGTTTCTAGAAACTTGCAACTGAAGGGGAAAAACAATAAAGACAAATTTAAGCTACTGAGGTGCTTTCAAATCATCTCTAATCTACGTTTTTACCACTAATATTTGTAAAAATATTATATAACTATAACTATAAATATAAATAACTTGCCTAGTTATATAAATCTGCACACTTTACCCGATTCGAGTTTCGACTGTTGAACATCATTTTCAACTGGATTACAAATTGATGAGATTGATTTCATGCTAACGGTCTGATTAATAAAAAGTTACAACGCGTTTAAAATACATTTTACCAATGGTAAATTCTGACTTTTAAATGGTAACGTTATAAGTTTTTATGAACTCGACCGTAAGAGTTTTGGTGGGGATGGGATCTGTAGTTGGGACTTATTTGGAGACGATTTTGTTAGATTAAAAAGTTGTGAAAAGATTAGGTTGGATTGCTTGTTAAGGAGATTTATAGATGGGTTGCGGCTTTGTTTGAAAATATCTAAACGTTAGGTATTGTTTAGAAACTCACTTTATTTGTACGCTTTGACCCGATTTGTTTTCATTTTTTGCATTTCCGAGGTCAAGAAATGAACGAAACGCTACAAATCACTGCCTTTTACTGTTTACCAAAAAGAATCGCTGCTCAAATTAGTAAAATAAGGGCATATTTCACTTTCTAAAACTTCTTATCTCATCTATGTACCATATTCACTTTAAATTGAGTGTTTTGTTGGCACAAATTGACTGGTAAATATATACATACACCGGTAAATATGTTTATCTACGACCACTCATGTAAATGCTCATTATCGTAGAGTTCGTGGACTGCGTAAATACATCATACCACACACGTAATGTTATGTAATAATTGAAAACGCACATGAGCGTTTGGTTTACGATTCGTTGATTGGTTGAGAGCTGCACATTGATACTATTTTTAAATACAGTATTCCGTGATTTTCAAACATCATTAAACGTCACATCATTCACATAGAAGCTGTCATTCATTTCGTATTTTCACGTTTAAATCTAACAAAAACTAGAAATAAGTAATAAGTAAAAAGGTATGTAACCATTATGAATGTATTTCTTTTCATTTCTATCAAGTTAAATAAGGTCGAGTAACAGTTATATATGAAAATACAACTGCTTCTTTATTATAATGTTAAATAATTTTACGAGCGTAACTGTTACGTGCGTTAAGTGCGTAACTGTTACGTGCGTTACGTGCGTAACTGTTCTGCTGGTACGTAATATGCTTCTTACAACTCTTGTCACGTAATATACTATTATTTACCGATTTTGTACTTTTACCGTAACATATATATTTCTTACTTATCAAAATTAAAATTAACGGAAACAATTTGTGGCAAGTAGCAAAACAAATGGCATCAGGTATCTGCCATTCTTTTCTTGTCAAAAATGGTCAAAAACAGCAAGGATTTTTACGATTAGTAAAACATAAATCAATATAAATAAAGTTTTATTAATTAATTACTTTTCCTGAAGTAAATTATGAATTAACAAAGAAAAACAAAAATATTGACCTTTAAGATTGTCAAATCCACAAATAATATGAATTAAGTAGTAAAAAGCAAAAATGCACAAAAAGGCACGCTAGTCTAGATTATAATGACTGAAATAAGGCTAGACTAGAGATTAAGACTACACATTTACCGGTATTTGTACACATTTGCCAACTTGGTTAGTTAATTTGAGTTCAACTTAGTTTTACGAACCATTTCCCGTGTTTAATGTACTCAATCTTTTTAGAATCCCACTTAGATTTTCAACAAATTTGATCCACCGCAGCGTAATAAACGTTTAGCTTAACATTTTTAAAAATTGTTTTTTATTTATTCAGTTCAGTTGTATTTTTCATCGAAGTTATGTCGTAACACATTCCCACAAATTCTCAAGAAATTTTCCTCAATTTTTGAGAAATTTTCCAAAATTTACCTTAAATCTAGTTAATAAATCAATGAAAAACTCCCTTATAAAAACAGAAATAACAGTGTCAGACTCATAAAATGTACAACAATCTCTTAGCTCCCTCACGAAAACAGAAATTTTAAATAACAATATCAGACTCAAAAAACGTACCACAAACTTTTAGCAGAATTTTCATTGAATTTCCGCAATTTTTGCTCACAAGAAAATTGATTCACAACCGCATGCCAATAACTAAAAACGTCCGGAACCGTTTTGAAACTCACTTTATTTGCACTGATTACGCTCGCTTCGACCCGATTTGTATACATTTTTTGCATCCCCAAGGCCAAGAAACCAACGAAACGCTACAAATCGCTGCCGTTTACGTTTACCAAACAGAATCACTGCTCGAATTAGTAAAACAAAGGTTGTACCCTCAAAACTTGTTATTTTGTCCATTCACCAAGTTCACTTTAAATTGAGTGCTTTTCAAATTTAAATCTTCTTCTAAATCTATATTATCTAGTTCTAGTGGATTACAAATTGATGAGATTGATTTTATGCTAATAAATTGATTGAGTTTTTGTGGGGAATGGAAATGTTTGTACTTGGGGACTTATCTGAAGACGATTGCGTTAGATTAGAAAGTTGTGAAAATGTTTGCTGGTTAATGAGATTTACTGATGGATTGCTGCTTTCTAATGACTCTAGGAGATTAAACTTCTGGCCTTTTCGTTGCAGTTCGTTGCAAGACTAGTTATGGACGTTAGTTATGGAAGATTTTTAAATTATCTATTTCGGAGAATTTATGATTACATTTTAGACAATACATTGCAATGGTTGGAAAATGAGCTTGTGTCTTTTATAAAACGAAAGGTACGAATTTATTCTGAAAACCGAGTTGGGATACTTCGTCTGACCTACGTACACGCCCACTGCATTCCGAACAATGAATCTCATATACGCAGGTTTTTTCGAGGTGATCGATTTTCTATTTATCATTAAATGATATATGAGATAATTTTGCAAAAGTTTTAAATGCTACTTGTAGAGTTTGTTTTCGCACAAAGTTTGCTATTTGTTCGCTTGTTTTGCCAAAATAAGTGAGGGAAATGAAAGTGTTATCTGACTTTAGGAGTTTTCGGGTCATTGTGATTTGGTTCCGTTTTTTACTAATTCTTAGTTTATTTTGTCTTTAATTTTACGGTTACATCCAAGTTATTTGGAAAATCATGGTTCCTTTTCGCACTACACATAGTCTGATTGATAATGTCCATCCGCAGAGACGTCGGCGTCGTACAGTGCGCACCGAAGAAGTTGTTACAGCTGTGGAGTGTAGTGTTGAGGAGGAGCCGAATGAGTCGATTCGCCAACGTGCACAGCAATTGGAGCTGTGTCCATCCACCTTATGGAAGATTTTGCGAAAAGATCTCGGTTTACGAGCTTACAAGATACGTGCAAGGGATGAAGCCGCATGACCATCACATGCGTCGTACGTTCGGAGAATGCAAGATTATTCTAATTTTCACAAAAAAAAAATTGTTCAGCGATGAGGCTCATTTATGGCTTAATAGCTACATAAACAAACAAAATTGCCGGATTTTGGAGAGGTAAATCCAAAAGCCAATATTAAGACGCCATTACATTCACAAAAACACACTGTTTGGTGTGCTTTATGGGCTGATGGAATCATTGGCACATATTTCTTTAAAGATGATGCCGGCCAGCACGTGACAATCAATGGAGAGCGCTATTGATTCATAATTGCTGACATTTCCCTTCCCCAGATAAGTTGCGTTAATGTGGAGGAGCTTTGGTTCCAGCAAGACGTCGCAATATGCCACACAGGGCACGACACAATCAATTTATTTATTGAAGGAAACATTCGCTGACCGCATTATCTCACGTAACGGACCTGTGAATTAGCCTTCACGATCGTATGATATCACACCTGTGGACTACTTTCTGAGGGGATATGTAAAGTCACTATTGTACACCAATAAACCAAAGACGTTGTATCAGCTGGAAGCCAACGTTCGCCGCGTTATTGCCGATATACGGCCGCGGTTGCTCGAAAGTAGTCGAAAATTGGGCTTCCAGATAGCACTTCATTCGAACCAGCCGCGGCGACCGTATGACCCAAATCATATTTTAGCAGTAATGGCATAAAATTTTCTTTCCAATAAAGCCAATACAATGGCCGTTAACCTGATTTTTATTGATTAATTAACCTGAGTTTCATTTAAGTTCAAAGTTCAGTTCTACTTAAAAAAAAAACCCTGTATAACCCCATATATATATATATATATATATATATATATATACATATATATATATATATTATTTATATATATATATACATATATATATATATATATATATATATTATATATATATATATATATATATATATATATATATATATATATATATATATACCGAATCCAATTTGTTGTTTTTATGAATTAAAGCTCAAGGTCAAAAAAGTTTATTTTGTTGTTGTTACTACCTCGAGAGTGAATTTATTTTTGGGATGAATGTTATTGATTAAATTTAGAAATTGATCCTATTTTACTAATGTACCACTGAAACACGCTATCGACATATCTGCACCAAAGTGAAATATGTTTTCTTGTAAAATCCAATTTGAAAATGTGCTCTTCAATTTGTAACAGAAATAAATCTGCTAGAAGTGGGCTTCATTGAGATCTCATTGCTAAACCTGTTGTTTGTTCGTACAATTTCTTATTAAATTTAAGATAATTTTGGTTGATGCAGGTTTCTATACACTCATAAGGTGCTTGCAATTTGCTTTATTGAGTAATTTTTTGTTAATTTCGAAGCAGTCTTTAGTATGTATATTAGAAAATATACTAACGGGTCTTTCAACAAGCGCGAGTCAACTTTAAAATTACAAAATATATAAACTTGCGTGTATAGAAATCGGCCTACTATAAACTTTTGACAATTATTTTTTTAGAAACCATTTGTGAGATGAAATCAAGAAATATGCCGTTTGAAAGACAATTTAATATGCTTTAATATTGGTTTAAATTTACCAAGAATGCTTATCGTCTATAGGCGTAGCAACCGGTAAACAAAAACGAACGTATTTATATGGTGATTATAACGAGAATAACAAACTTGTGAAAGATTGTAATTAATGCCTTTGCAATTGGAATTTGCACATTATTCGTGTTAAGAGTGTTAGTTTAATCCATACTACACCGCAACAAGCCGCCCAAGTTCTTGTTCTATTCGAAAAATGAACTTGTCCAGCGAGCTGTTGCTCGACAACTGGATATGACACGCGCCGCAGTTCGAAGAGTGTTCCAACGTAATGAAGAGACTGGATCCTTTCATAGACGACCTGGAACAGGCAAAATGAGATTTACAACGGCTCCGCACGACAGATTTATTGTGTCAACATCATTAAGAAATCTTCAACTTAATGCTGTTCAACTGCGACAACAGCTCCGTGAAGTACGAAGAGTGGATCAGTGGACAGTCAGTGGACAGTAAAACGAAGACTGCAGGAAAGTAACTTGACCCCTAAGACCCCTCCAATTTGTCAAAAACTTACACCAGCTCATCGTCAAGCACGACTGGTTTTTCCAAGGAATCATTTAAATTGGACGTTGGAACAATGGGGGTCAGTTCTGCTCTCACGATGAGATGAGAGCAGAATATGCTTCTATGGTAGCGACCGAAGAAGAAAAGTGTACCGGAGACCAAGAGAGCGATTTGTAGAGTACTACATTGAAGTGCGGACTGCTTACGGAGGTGATTCCTGCATGATCTGGGGTGCAATTTCTATGGGAGCACGAACCGACCCTACTTCCAGCATTAGGGGTGTCCGCGGTCACGGTTGAGAAGGTTTAAAGGACCTTACGTCGGCTACATTGGAGAAGAATTTATCTTTGTACAAGACAATGCGTAAGAATCGTGTAAGATTACTTTACAGAAAACGGTTTTTGAGTTGAGGAGTGGCCAGCAAGTATTCCAGACCTCAATCCGATAGAATATTTATGCGATTAGCTTAAACCAAGAATTAGAGCTGGGCTTCGTACCCAAATCTCGATCCCAGAGCTTATTGTTGCAGTTGAAGATCGTATGAGAGATGTTATTATGGCAAAAGGGGGTCAATTGTCAATAAACATATTTCTTTTATTTATATATAAAGTTAATTTGTTGCATGAGTTAATTTCACTAAGTTAAACACAAGAAACCGAAATAAATTTAAACTCATATTAAAGCATATTTGAACGGTAAAGTCTTTCAAACGGTATATTTCTTTATTTAATCTCATATATAGTTTCTAAAAAAAAAGTAGATGAAGCCAAAAGTTTACATTGGGCCGATTTCGATGCACGCAAGTCTATTATGAATTATAGATGAATATTCGCATCCGCACCCGCAATTGCGGAACTTCATCCGATCGATTTGGACATCCGGATCGGAACCGCATCGATTTGGACATCTGCATCCGCAATAATCATTGCGTATGTTCATGCTGATTTAATTTTTATTGTGCTCTTAAACGTAATAATTTTAATAGTCAAAAATGTAAGAAAATTTCGACTCTTTTCAAGCATTCCACCATAACTCAGAAGTAACTGCAGGCAATTCAGGACAGACTCAATTAATCTCATCTCCAAGTGTTCCAAGACTGTATAACGCGATGGAACAGGATATTTTACAAGTTCTAGTGTTTTTTAAAAGAAAAAGGATGCCCTAAGTCTGCGCCATCCATGCATAGATTCTTCGAAATGTTCAGTAATACAACACTTTAATTATATTTTATTAAAGTTTTTCAACTACAAAGGCATGTATATTAAATATATCGATAAGAAATTTATTGTATTTATTTATTGTATTGAATTATTGTATTTTAAATGTGTTTTTAGTTGTAACCCTGTAATATGACCGCGGCTAAAAAAATATAATAGCTTGTTTTTCTTTTAAGGAGATCAGATGGGGTGAGTGAATTTTTAAGAGAAAATGTTGGAGTAAATTTGGTGTATTTTTTTAAAAGGTTATTCCGTTTTATTTCTAAAACTCTTGATACACAATCAATATATGGTAAGAGACAACTGGTCTGATGGGGCGAGTGAATTTTTAAGAGAAAATGTTGGAGTAAATTTGGTGTATTTTTTTAAAAGGTTATTCCGTTTTATTTCTAAAACTCTTGATACACAATCAATATATGGTAAGAGACAACTGGTCTGATGGGAGGATGGGGTTTGTGTGTTTTTATGAAACCGTAGTGCCTCGGAGCTATGGGATTTTTATTGATAATTTTGAATCTCACATATTCTGGGAACAAAGTTGTAATGTTTTTTTTAAAAGGTTTCTAATTTTACATTATTTGTGATT
This sequence comes from Phosphuga atrata, assembly GCA_944588485.1. NCBI lineage: Eukaryota > Metazoa > Arthropoda > Insecta > Coleoptera > Silphidae > Phosphuga > Phosphuga atrata. The sequence continues at coordinate 48,825,827 of OX155902.1, forward strand.
ATTGTACATTTTTAATTTAAATTTAATAATGCCGAAACTAGTTAGAAGAAATATTTTTATTTATATTCTATTCCTCTTGAAGTAAATAAGAAAAAATTATTAAATTAAAAAATAATTAAATTATTGTATTTTAAATATGTTTTTAGTTGTAACCCTGTAATATAACCGCGGCTAAAAAAATAAAAACGAACGATACAAATCCCAGAAAGAAAAAAAAATTGTGTTTCAAAAGCGTTTTTGATTCCAAAATAGTAATTTATGATACAAGTGGGTGAAGATGGACTCATTGCGATTAAACTTCGCAACTCACCCACAAAAGCCTCTCACACACGTTTATCATTATTTTATCTACGAAGTAGAGATGTTATGGATATGAAATTTCGGATCTGGATATGGATACGGATATAGGAATAATATTATAACGGTTTCGGATACGGATACGGATATGATATTTTTTTTCGGATTAGCCGTTATTTTCGGATTATCCGTTAGTTTCGGATAGCTTCGGTTACGGATATTAGATTTCTAAGAGATTATAAAAGTAGAATACTAATTGGTAAATAATCTTAATTTATCTCTTTTACTATTTGGTACTACAATCATATGTCATATAAGTAATTATTATTTTAAAAGTTTTAAAGTTAAAAATTTTAAAGTTAAATATACGTAAAAATGCGAAATCAATATTTAATCTACTCACACACCAAAATGAACTTATTTAATAAATACATTATTGTATGTGAAGGAAGCCATTATTATAATCCTGTGTAAAAGTATCCAAATGGTGCGTAAAAGTCCAATGTAAATTAAAAAGAGTTTCATCATTAAATGATTTCTGTTTGTTGTTACCATGGCAACAACGTGCGTCACTAAACCAAAAACATTGACAACAATTTCAACAATTTTTTAACGTATTTTAAAATTGAATTAATTTTTCTTATTTTGAATCAAGAATTTCTAAAATAACTTAACCTAACCAAAACCTAATCTAGATTAAATCTAGGTTAATCACACATCGACCTTAACCTTACATCGACAACGACCAAATAGTGTTCCCATCACAGTACTTTTTTACTAGGGGTTCAAACCTAGGGGGATATTGAAATATCTTTATAGGAATTATTACAACATATAAATCAAAATTATCCGATATTATTCGAAACTTTCATATCGGATTCGGTTACAGTTACGGATAGATTTTTATTTCGGATTTTCGATAGCTTCAGTTACGGAGCTCCGTAATATCCCTGCTACGAAGCATATCAAAATACTGTTGAATATACAAAAAAAAAAAATATTTCTTACCGATAATATTAAAAACTTGTAATTTTGACAGATAAAATACTTCAAATAACTGACACAATAAGGTTAGAATGTTCAACCCCTCCGTGGCAAATTGCTAGTAAAATCAAACAGTGACGGGGACGGTAATCTGGGTTAACCTAGATTAGGTTATGGTTAGTTAAGTTATATTACAGCCAGATAAATCCAGACTGAGAGGCTGAGACTTTTTAAAATAAGAAAAATTAATTCAATTTGAATATACATCAGAAAATTTTCACTACATCTATGGTTTTTGTTTAGTGATGCGAGTTGTTGCCATAGTAACAAACAGAAATCGTTTAATAATGAAACTCTCTTTGATATACATTGGACTTTTACGCAGGATTTGGATACTTTTACACACGATTATAATAATGACATCCTTCACATACAATAATTTACTTATTAATGGCTTTATTTTGGTGTGCGAGTAGATAAACTGATATTAAAGCTGCTAGTTTTGAAGTTGCTCATTGCATTGCTCGCCACAAGAAATATCTTTCAGAAAGTGACTTTGTAAAACAAGCGTTTTTAGAATGTAGTGCTAATTTATTTCCAGGTTTTAAAGAGAAAGACTAGATTATGAAGAGTATAAATGAGTTACCAATAAGTCGGTATACAATTAAAGATCGAATAATAGAATTACAAACAGACATTTTTCGCAAATACATAAAGACTTAAATTACGCAAGAATGTATTCTTTATAAATTGCTTTAGATGAGTATAATAAGGTAAATGGTTTTGCACAGCAATTTTTGCGCTATATAAATCAGGAAATATAATTTAAAAACAGGTATTGATACCAATAACACTGAAAGGGAAGTGTATCGGTCAGTCTTGATATATTTAAAGAATTTGATATTGCATTTAAATAAATGGATATTGACCTACAGAAAATTGTTTCTGTTACAACAGACGATGCACCTAATGTAGAGGGGAAAAACATTGGTTTTATTCAATCTGAAGCAAAATATTCCTCATCCTCTAATTGGATTTCATTCTATAATACATCAGGAAGTTTATGAACTTATTAATTGATGTTTATATTTTTTTGACACCGACCCGCTGATTGCTCTTTACTTGCAAAAGTAGAAGTTGTAAAATAAGAAGGAAGCTTCAATTTTGTAGAAGCCTATAAAAGTGAGAACAAAAAAAAAGTAGTATTTGACCTGCCTCCTCTTTTCCAAATGATGCCACTGACCTGGTGACTCATGTGTCAGTACGAAAAATATAATGCACAAAATTTAACCCACTACTCAAAAAGGTTTTGTTTATTTCTTTTTTTTTTAATTCTATTTTGATAGAAGTGGAAAATCATTCAAAGTTGTTTTGAGTTATTGAAACCTTTTGAGGAAGCCACACAGGAACTAAGCAGCTCGCATGCCCTGATTTCATCTGTAATTGCAATAATTCAAATGCTTGAAAAAAAAGTTGATTAACAAGATCACAAGATTTTGATCCAATTCGACAGGTCGGCACGATTCTGAAAAGTGAACTTTCAACAAAGTTTTCCAATTTGTTAGAGAACAATTTATATATCATCGTCACTGGGGTCGGCACGAGTGGTATAGTGGTGACACTCGTGGTCTTATGTTAGAGCGCTAACCAACAAGTCTGGAGGTCCCGAGTTCTATCCCCAGTGTCGGCCGCATTTGTACCAGAAGACAAATGTGTAATTAATTATAGTAACATCTAGGTTTCTGGGCCTTTATGTGAAAAATGTGGGCAAAATACAATAGGCTCCTAGGCCGCAGTGTTTGAAGGGTTAATCTGAAGGGAATAAATAAAACCCGGTATCCTAACATTGGACCAAACTTCGTCACTACAACAAAAAAAATCGTCACTACGGTTTGACGGTTTTTCAAACCCGGTTTCAAAAACCGGTTTTTAAAGAAAATTTGTCACATTTGGAAACCGGTTTTTAAATTAAGAAAACCGGTTTAAAATAAATTAAATTATTAGGTAAAAATTTTTTTTTATCTTATTTGATTTGCTATTCATTCTATGCAACGAGTTGGGTTGGCCAGTGCTTGTGCATTGTGCATATTAACAAGGGAAGGTATATTTGAATTTCTGTTAAATGGACTAAAAAATTTAAATACTGAAACAAGTTTAAGTATTATGTGCTTGTGAGTATTATGTGCTTTAGAAGAACGAATTCAAGAAAGAAGACAAGTAGAATTAGCAACTTATGTGATGCATTTGCAAAATCCACTAAACATTTCCAGTTTAGCAAAGAAATCTAGTGTACAAATATTGTCTAGAATATTTCCAAATTCTTATGTGGAAACCGATTCTTATGAAGAGCAAACCGAGAAACTACTCATTAGAGTAATGTATTTTAAAGAAAGCCATGTAAGAATCCATTCATAACTTTCTTGAAGACTAAAGAAAAACTTTCAAATCCAAAGACAGTGAAAGCTAAAATTTTTGTTTGAGTTTTCGTTATTTCTCGTAAATAATGTGTAATCCTTATTTTTTTGTATATTTTGACTTTGATATTGATTTCGTTTTTTTGTTATTTTATATAATTTAAATAAAATATTTTTCCCTTATTTACACCAGTTCTTTTAATACTGTAGGGTGACTGTACTAATAGAATTATAAGTATTGTAGTATTGTTTTGTTGTGAAACTGTACTAATAGAGTGAGAATGACAGATTCCTCTGAAAAAGACACGGAACAACTAGGACCAGGGTTAGAAAGCCATCCTTAAAGGGAGATCTTGCTATGATATTGGATTCAACAAGTGCTCAAAAACACCAGGAAATGGTAACACTGAAGCTGTGCTAAAAAACCGTATTAAAATATTAACCGTATTAAAAAGGGGCCAATGTAGACGAGAATCCTCTTAAATGTTGGAGCTTTCATCGACAAGAATTCAAACTATTATCACTAATAGCACGCAGATTTTTATCGACACCACCAGCCAATGTTCCTAACGAACAATTGTTCAGTAGCGCGGGTTCAATTTATGAACCTCGGCGTAACAGACTTGACTCCGAAAATGCAGCAATATTACTTTTTATTAAATATAATGCTCCAATTTTTAACATTAATTACTTACTAACAACTTGATAAAAATATTAAAAAACTACTATTTTATTTCTCCACCCATATAGTTTCATATAAAATATATTAAGATCCGCATACGCATAACCGGATATGAGCCTTCAAATATCCGCATCGGCGAATGTGAAAAAATCTGCATCCGCAACATCGCAACATAGGTGGGCATTAACTCGTTAATCCGTTAACCGTTAATTAACGAAGTTAACAAAATGCTTAACTTTAAAGTTAACTCAAGAAAATGTTAAAGCTCTTGTTAACTTCCGTTAAACTGAACGTTAAACCGTTAACTTTGGTCCGTTACATTGGTTGTTTGTTGACATGTTGTCATTTTCTGTTTGAATTACGCGCCACGCGGGCACACCGGCGCGGCGCGGCGCTGTTGCTGAAAAAAGGAAAAATCCAGAGCCGAAAAACTAGAGAACCGAAAAAAAAGCGACCCTGTTGATTATTTTCTCCGTGCGAGTGAATACGACAAGTTATTATAACCTGACTTTTTTAGCGTTTACATCATTTTTAACCGACTTCATTCATATTTTATCAATCTTCATTTATTTATCTTTTTCGTTTGTGTTGGTTATTGCTGGAAATAACTGGTGTAACATTTACAAGTGTACATTATGAACATTACTACTTCTACTCAAAGTACGCAAAGCTCTGAAAGTGAAGCTGAATCAAATCCTTGGCCACACTTGAGTGATTACTTTATATTCCAATCAAAACAGAAGTTGATTTATGAATGCAAACTGCGTTTGCCTAAACTTTGTACAATAAGGGCTCACATGTCTAGTCTTAATAAACTTAAACAACATGTGAAAAGGACGCATGCATCCAAATATATACAGTTTGAAGAAAAAGTAAAAGCAGCGTCAATTCGGGTTCAGACCAGGCAGGTCCACAACTATTCACAGTAAAACAAATGTTCAAATGCACTATGTAAAACAAATGCACTATGCTGTATACAACATATTTGTGGACTTCAAACAAGCTTACGATTCGGTCAATCGCACCAAGTTGTACACGACTCTTAAGGAACTCGTCGTAAGGAACCAGGGAACCAGGGAACTGGCAAGACTTGTACGCATGACCATGGAAAAGTGTACGGCAAAAGTGCGGGTACAAGGACAACTAACTGAAGAATTCACATACGCGCAGGAACTGAAGCAGGGAGATGAATTAGCACCGACCCTCTTCAACCTGGCGCTAGAACGGGTAGTCAGAAAACCCTGTATCGGCCGAAACAACTTACTCACTAATAAAATTGTTCAGCTAGCGGCATACGCCGATGACATCAACATCATTACCCGAACAAAAGCTGTAGAAGAAAAAGCGTACACCTTCCTGAAGGAAACAGCCAGGGTCATATATGGCTGACAATTAACGTTACAAAGACTAAAGTGCTAACGCAGGCAAGAACAACGGCAATGGCGATAACAACAGGAAACAACTTAGACCAAGTCAGCAGCTTCCGCTATCTAGGGGTGACCCTAGAAAACAACGGAAGCGAAGAAGCAGAAATAAGAGCCAGTACCGCAGCGGCAAACGGAGCATACTTCGCTCTCTTCCGATCGAAACACGTGCACAGAAACACAAAAAAAGGATGTACAAAACAATTGTCAGACCAATACCCACATATGGCTGCAAAACCTGGGAAAGCCTTTTTCTTCCATATTAGTTAGTCTTCCATAGTAGGTGCGTATAAGTTCTGCTACCCATACGAAACCAGGGCGGATCGCTACTGTCGCTTGTAATAATTAAATCAATTAATCTATCTACTTCTTTTTTTTTTCTTACCAATGTATCTCATCCCAAAAGGATGCTTAAATTTTAACGGTTAACTTTAACTTGCGTTAAATTTTCGAAATTTTATCGCTTTAACGATTAACGAAGTTAATTTTTTTATTAACGAGTTAACGATTAACGAAGTTAACTTTTGGATTAACTGTGCCCATCTATGCATCCCAATTATGTTATATGTATAATATAATAATATATGATAAGAATCAACATTTGATATTCATAATTTGTTTGGACAATTTTTCCCGTTCCCGAAATTCATTAAAAATATAACAATTTCAAATTATAAATTAAATAAGCATAAATAAGCAAAATAATTAGTTGAAAAATAATTCTCCCCTTAATCCCCTTGGGGAAATCAAAGTCAAGCTTTTATATTATAAATTAACTTTTTTATAAAAACAACCCCAGCTATTAATCTCGTTTCATAAAATGAACCACCACAAAACACGAAGTTGTTTTTTTACTTAGTTTTTTACACAGCGTCAGTAATTTGAACGCTGAACAAATATTAAATTACTTTACAGTTTATATAATGCACATGTATGTTTCATAATTAGTGAGGGGTATTTTTTTTTATTGTAATTTTATGTAATGATAATTAATAAAACAGATTTTTATTAAAGGATTTCTTGCTTAAGAAATAATTATATACATGAGGAAACATCATTATAAATTGTTTCAATGTACATAAATATAATTAGAGGTGAAAACATATTTTTTACTACTAATGTGTTAAAAGTACTATTTTGGCGCACATTTTTTACTGCGACAAATGCCATTTTTTTGCTGTATTACCACAGAACTTTTGTAACACATGCAAATATTCAATATCGCTAAGTTAATTTAAAAAAAAATGAAATAAATAAAATAAACACAATCGAGGCCTCAACATTAAAAAAAGTGAGGTGAAGTGAAAGTGACGGATTTTTTTTTTCATTACAAAATAAAAATTAAAGAAAACGTTTTAAAGTGAGTGTATATGGTGATACCGTGAGTGAGTGTATATGGTGTAACTGATGAGAGTTCTTATGACGAATCCACACCACCGGAGACAATTGAAAAAGGAAATTCTTCAATTTTTATTCCATTGGTTTGGATGGTCCCTGGATCCCAAACTTGTAAGATACTTCCCTTTGCATGAGTAATAAAAAATATTGTCTGCAACACGGGTGGTATTGTCAATTGGTCACCATTGGTCAATTGGTCACCATTGGTCAATTAAATATACTATTTATACTATTATAAAATTATTATATACTATTTATACTATTATATTTATAAAATATACTATTTTTCCAATAATTAAACTTTCAAGGTCTATCATTTGAGATTTATATTTGTTGATCATTTTTTATTTATAAGTGTAACAAGATTGTATTTTTGTAATGAAAAAAATGTATGACACTTTCACGTCACTTTTTTAATATTGAAGTCTTGATTGTGTTTATTTCATTAATTTATTTGTTTTTTTTTAATGTAACCTAGCGATATTGAATATTTGCGTGCATTACCTAGGTTATGTGGAAATACAACGAAAAGTGGTATTTCTCGTATTAAAAAACGTGCGTCAAGAAGTACTTTTCAAGCAAGAGTAAAAAAATATTTACTGCAATTTATCGTTCTAGCAAACAAAGTGTGCTGCATAGTAGAGATGCATTTTATGTTTCGGTCTGGGTAAATAGTTTTTTGGAATATATGATAATATTCTTGCTTGTTTATTTGCGGATTCATTCTCTAGTGATATGTGAAAGAAAAATTGAGAAAAGTTAAGATTTACTACCCTTTTACTATTTTTACTTACAGCCCGGAATGCGCTATTTTAAATAATCGCTGTGCATTTATTATTTGGAATTTTTGAAAAATTCTTTTTGGGAAATGAGGGTAATACTATAGCCTAGTAGGTGGTTGAATTTTTTTCAGAAAATTTTGAGAAATAATCAACTTTGTCGTTCCGCGTTTGGAAACCAAGTCGAGGAAAGTGTTTACAAAACCTTTAAATCACTCATATGCGTAGTTTAAGGAAAATAAATCAAATTTTGAGCACATAGGTAAAGAGGCGGCTTACTCTACAACGGTTATGTGAAGAAAATTTTGAAAAATCTTTATTATTAACGCAGTTATAGCCTTTTCAAAAAGAAATTACGCAAAAATTTTATTGCTAGAAGTTATTGGCAGTTTCACATCGGTAATAAATAGATAAATAGTAATAGATGGAAATAATTAACAATAGTAAGCAAATCATAATATTGCTATAGTTTTCTTTAAACCTCTTTGGCACGGTGGTATTGAACGTTTCCCACCTTTTTGATAACTAAATTTGATTGCCATTTTGCCAATGGTCTAAGCATTATAACGGTGGGATATTTTTGGAACCACCTCAAAATATCCCAATAGAAAAACTTGGTCTTTATATTTTCTAAAATTCCGTGCCTCAAAGGGTTAAATAGAAAATACAAAGACTCACCGTACATTTCCACATTAGGATGTTTGGTGACATGTCCAGCGGTGTAAACGTGACTAGTCCTCGCCAACACCTTCCACAGCTTCATTTTCCCCGCAAGTTTGCCAAGCCGACTGCAATTCGCGATTAAAAGTCAGATAACTATCCAATCCGCATCCCGTTTCGCACTAATTCCACAGCACCACTGATAATCTAAATATTTACGATTTGGAATGCTGCGCCGCACACGCACTCCGACAATGAAATTGGCGCTGAGAATATCCGACATTCGCGATGTGCACTGTTTGGTTTGATGCGCGTTAATGAACTAATGCGGGAAGGAAGACAAAGCGGACGCGGGATGAGAAGTTGCGCTGGAGCGAACGTGTGGAGCCAAGGAGATGGCAGGCACATGTGTGACAACTTTTCAGATAACATTTTTTTTCGAAAGCTTATAGACCACCCCTTCTGGATCACGTGTTTGCTGTTAGACTGTCTGCAGTTATTTAATTTCTGTTCGGGGGATTTTGCGCTATCGCGTTTTACGACGTACTTTTTATCACTTAACAACCCTTATCCGAGTAAGAATAAGTTGTTTCCAGGCTATCTATTTTAAGTCTGCTTCGAACTGGCCAAACTTCCTAATTGAGATTTTATTTTATCACAAAAAAAATAGTGTGTAAATTTTACGCGCAAAGAAATAAAACTTTTTGACGGTTGAAAACGCAGTTGAAATAAAACTTTTTAACGGTTGTCCGATAACGAATTCAATATTTTCAGAGAAAGTAGATTGCATATTAGAATATAATAAATTTTTCTTTGCCAGTTGTTCCCTTTGGTACAAAAATTTTGAACTTTTGGCATCTTTGAGAGGCACTTGACCTTAATTTTTTGCGTTATTATTATTTCTGTACCTTGTTAGAAAAAGGGCCGCTGTCAATTTTTTAGTATTTCGAGTTAAGTCTCTAATTAAACTCAGAATTCAATTAAGATAGAACTGGTGAAACAACCTTCCTACGTTATAGAAAATCATACAAGCTTAAAACAAACGGAACACAGCCTGAATATATAAATATATTCAGCCTTTCCGGAGCTCTATAACAATTATTGGGTCTTTTTAGGACTACCAAAACAAATCTCACATGAAATTTGTAATGAAATTTTATAGCTTTCAGTCCACCTTCGTGGCAACGAATTCAATTGTATAGAGACAGATGAAAAATGTCCTAAGATAGCAACATATGGCTTTTTCTTCTATAGTAGGACTTTGGCACTTTCTCTTCTGATCAATGTTCCCTCTAATTTTTTCAGTGACTGCGCGGTACAAAATTATGATTGTGCAAAAATCTGCGAATGGTTTTAAAAGTGCAAAATAGGAAGGCGGGGGACGTAACGTATTGTTGTTAAATTAAATTTCTAGGTGTAAATCAAGCTTATTATATTGCGAAATTTTCAAAAATTATTATAGTATATTATTAACTATATTATAGTTAATAATATATATGATACGGTAAAAGTACAAAATCGGCAAATGTAAACATTTACCGGTATATGTACACATATACCAATTTGATAGGTAAATGTGAGTTTAAATTTGAGATCAGCTTCAGATATGTACTTTTACCGGTAAAAGTACATATTTTCCAACGTATATAGGTAAAAGTTAAAAATAATAAACAGAAATTAAATATACATGTATATTAAGGTTAAAATGTATTTAAGATAATTTATATTATTTTATTATAAATAAAAACAATTAATAAATTTTTAAGATAATTTATTAAAAAATTTTTTTTTAAGAATACGTTCATTATACCTTATTATCCTTCCTTATAATTATAACCGCTTGTATAATAAATTTCTTTTTTTATTGTAATTCTAAATTCATTATGTATGAGACCTAATCACGCTCAATAAAGTAAATATAAGAGTTTTTAAAAACCTTTATACATTTGCCAACAGCTTTAAGTATATGTACACATTTGCCGGAAATATTTGGTAAATGTAACTTGAACTTACATTTACCAACCAAGAATGTATATGTGTACATATGCCGGCAAATGTGCACATTTATAAACATACTTTTACCGTAACATATATAAGTACAATACAAATTAATTAATTATATTTACGACTAATAAATAGCATTTAGTGCTGCATTTTTTCAAATAAAATAATAATAAAATAAAATATACTTGGCATATATTTTAATGGTCATCAAATCATTTAAATGAAAAGCATTGAACCTGTTCCTAAGTTTTCGCCCTCACGTGGAAGTCACCTTGTCGCGGTGTGAGGGCTTAGTTTCGCAACATACCGTTGGACGTCACGACGGGAACAACTCCGGTCGGGGCGTTCGACGGAGGGCGAACAACCAAGAACTTCCAAACCCTTAATCCCAAGGTGTCATGCGACCCGTGCCAAAGGGACTGGTTGATGGCCAAGGGCAACCGGCCATCGCTTACGGAGCCCCTCTGATACCTGGCGACCTCGGAGGGTATCCAGCCTTACCACTATCAAGCGGGGCTCTGATGTGGTGGACCTTTAGTTCCCTTGCGACTCGTGGGATTTATATGAATTCCAAAAGTAAAAATAATCCATGTGTACGGGACCTAACCGACACAGAGAACAAGGAAGTCAGCCCGGATTCCCGGGAAGACGACCTTGACCTCACACTCGTAGACATGAGCAGTCCAGCCATATCTACAGAGGCAGAGGTAGATGTTCTTGTAGGGACAGAGGAGGACTTGCCGCCTCCTGTCCCAAAACAAGAATGACCAGCAGGCGCACCAAAATAGCCCAAGTGAACATCCATCATGCCAAAGCAGCTTCAGCTGTGATGGCTAGGATGTTCACCAAGCAGCACCTAGGGCTAGCGCTGCTTCAAGAACCCTGGACCTACGGAGGTAAGATCAGAGGCCTTAGCAACAGGGAATGTAAGTTGGTGGCCGTGAGGTCTCCCCTAGAACCTGCATTATGGTAAGAAATGGCATAAACTACTTATGTCTTTCAGAATTTTTAACGCGGGATTTAGTACCGATTCAGGCCCTCATCAAGATCGAGGGTCTCCACCGCGAAGTAGTGATCGCATCAGCATACTTCCCTGGCGATGGTAACAGCATACCACCCATTGAAGTACAAAAGCTGGTGGAACACTGTATTAGGAGAAGGCTGCCACTCATCCTGGGATGTGACGCGAACGCACACAATGAGATGTGGGACAGCACGGACACTAATAAGAAGGGTGAGTACCTTTTAGAATACCTCAATAAAGAGAACTTAATTGTGTACATCGTTGGGAACACACCAACATTTGTCACTAAAGGTAGGTAGTCACGGTAGGTAGCGCTAACGTAAGTAAACTAATTAAAAAGTGGAGGGTTTCAAGTGAGCCCTCAATGTCAGATCATATGATCATAGAGTTTGAGCTGGAAGGAGCGAGTGAGGAAAACACCCCCCTTCGAAACCGCAGACAAACTGTGTGGCCTATGTTTAGTTCCCAACTAAAAGACAACCTAGAGCAGGTGACAGTGCGGGGTAGTATCAAACACTACACCGTGCTGGAGCAGGCTGTAGGAGAAATAAATGTAGCAATCACCACGGCATTTGAATCCAGCTGCCCGGTAAAAACCGTGAAGGAGCATAAGGACGAAAAATGGTGGAAAAAAAATGTGTCTACATTAAGAGCAAAAGTACGTAGACTTTTCAACAAAGCCAAGCAATACGGAAATTGGCTAGAATACTCTGAGGTGCTTACCACCTACAACAAAGAGATCAGAAGGGCAAAAATGGAAAATTTTAGGACCTTCTGTGAAAACATAGAATCCACGCCGGTGGCAGCTAGACTGCACAAAGCACTAGCGAAGGATAGAGTGGAAATGACAACCACTCTGAAGAAACCGGATGGGACCTTCACGGAGGATGAATTTTCCGGGATGTAGAGGATACAGGGAGACCGAGGGCTTGATGCAACCACGGAAACCAAGTCGGGCCGACTGGAAGAGGGCAGCGTCCATCTGTACGGAAAACCGAATCAGATGGGCTATCGGCACTTTCCAGCCTTTTAAGGCCCCAGGTGTGGACGGACTGGTTCCTGCCTTCCTACAAAAGGGAGAGAGAGAACTAATGCCGTATCTTCTAAATATCTTTAGAAGTAGCTTAGCGCTCGGATATATACCGGAGCTATGGAGAAGGGCATGGGAGCTAAGGTGGTATTTATACCGAAGGTGGGGAAGAAAGACACCACTCAACCGAAGTCATTTAGACCCATTAGTCTAACATCTTTAATGTTAAAGATAATGGAGAAGGTGATTGATAATTACCTTAGGACTATAGTGCTGGTAGGTACACCACTACACAGGAGTCAGCATGCTTACAGAGCAGGGAAATCCACAGAAACCGCCCTGTATCAGCTGACAAACGAAATAGAAGCAGCACTTGAGATAAAGGAAGTAGCGATATGTGCCTTCTTGGATATAGAGGGAGCTTTTGACAACACCTCACACGAGGCTGTCAGGGCGGCCCTCGAAAGAAGAAATATCGACAGCACTATCTCAAAGTGGATGGAAGAAATGCTGACAACTAGAACGGCGGAGACACAAGTGGGAAAAGACACCATTAAGATCTCCACAACTCGAGGGTGCCCACAGGGAGGTGTACTATCACCGCTAATGTGGAGCCTGGTAGTTGATGACCTACTGGTTAGGCTTACGACCTAGACATCAAATGTCAAGGTTACGCCGATGACATAGTCATAATGGCCAGAGGAAAATTTGAGGGAACGCTCTGTGAAATTGTTCAGAGAGGCCTCAAAGTAACTAGTAAATGGTTTCAAACAGTGGGATTGAGACTCAACCCGAGCAAAACCACGGTGATACCATTTACTAGAAGAAGAAAACTAAACTGCCTACATCCCATACTCATAGATGGGAAGGCAGTAGAATACCAACAGGAGATAAGGTATCTGGGTATCACACTAGATAGCAAACTCCTATGGAATAGACACGCTAAGGCAGTGGTAGGTAAAGCCAATCGCGCCCTAATGGTGTGCAGAAATCTGGCAGGAAAAACGTAGGGTTGTAACCCCACTATCCTGCGATGGATGTACACCATGATAGTGAGACCTGCAATCACTTATGGGGCGGTTGCGTGGGGAAGTAAAATCAAGCTGGCCTCTATGAGGAAACAGCTTGAGAAGATTCAAAGACTGGCGTGTGTCTGCATCACGGGGGCGATGGGGTCGTGTCCGACAGCAGCATTGGAGCTGCTGCTGGATCTGACTCCGCTGCACCTTGTGGTGGAGAGCGCCGCCAGATCGGCGATCGTAAGATTCAGCAAGGAAGGAATGGGCAGAGGTAAAATAATCGGGAGCAGAGACCGAAACAGCCTCGCTGCCAAGATCCCCTGGCTGGAAGTACCAAAAGACGAAATGGTATGCAAATACCACTTCGAGAAAAACTACACAGCAATGTGTAGTAGTAAAGCCGATTGAAGCGACGAATCCTCAGCATACCACATAGAGCGAAATGCCATCAAGTGGTATACAGATGGTTCGAAGACAAAGGAAGGCACTGGTGCAGGAGTGTTTGGACCTCGTACCAGATACTCCGAATCCATGGGAACATCCCCAAGTATCTTCCAAGCAGAGGTACACCCAATCGAAAGATGTGCACAGTTTAACCTCGACAGGAATTACCGCAAAAAACGAATTGCTATCCTGTCAGATAGCCAAGCAGCCATCAAGGCCATTAGCTCATACACCATCAGATCCAAACTGGTATGGGACTGTGTGGGGAAGCTGAACAAGCTTGGCAGGGATAATAAAGTAACGCTATACTGGGTACCAGGACACACTGGTATAGACGGAAACGAAGAAGCCGATCACCTAGCAAACAAGGGATCCAGTATCCCCTTTATAGGTCCGGAACCCTTTTGCGGTATGAGCGTGAACACCATTCGCAAAAGTTTAGATGAAGAAATAAGAGGAAAATGGATAAAAACCTGGGAAGACCTTCCAGGGCTAAGGCAATCCAAAGTGATGCTGGGATCTTTTAACCAGAAGAGAACTAAAGCTTGCCTGAAACTAAGCAGGAACAAGCTCAGAATTCTGACAGGAGCCCTGACGGGACACTGCAGACTTAGGAAACATCTCAACGCCCTAGGCCTAGAGGAGGATGATGGATGCAGATTCTGTGGCTCAGCAGAGGAAACCCCCATACATCTGTTCAAAGACTGCGGAGCATTACTCCGCAAGAGACAGATGTACCTTGGGGCTTACTGCTTGAACACAGAGGAGCTGCAGGCCTTGAATCCCACCCAGATCCTGAGATTCCTAAAGGAATCAGGATTAGAGGAGGCGCTCTAAATGTGTAAGTACACCAACACTTGGAGGAGGAGGGTGGGGTACAATAGATCTATAAAGGTCGCAGTACAAGTCGTCACCACCATATCTACAATCTACAATCCTAAGTTTTGATTTAATTAGATTCGTTGTGCTGAATCCTCTCAGCAGTCAGCAATAAAAGCTTGAAAAGTTCTCACGATATCATAAAGTATCGCTATATTTTCAAACTCCGAATTTTGTAATACATATTCTACACTGTCACAAAATGATGTTGTTGCTACTGCCTTGTTTTTTTTGTGAAATCAGAAATTTAAGTTCAGAATATCCTTCACATATTTTATTACGGTTTTCAGTACTTAAAAAGTGTGAATATGTACTTACAATGTACTCCACATTGTCTTTTCCGAAAGCAAAATTATTCATTTTATTTGATATGTAGGTACATCAAAAAATCTCAATTTTTACCGCTTCGTCAGGAAATCTCATTTCCAAGTGATTACACACTCCTTCAATGAAAAGGATTATGGAAGCATTATTGTCAATATCATTTCCAACCTTTTGACATATTGTTACAAAAACATTTTCTCCCAGATACTGTGCTTTTAATTTCTGTATTTTCGCTTTAATATAATTGTGTGCATCAATAATAGTTAAGCAACTTTTTGTAAATATTTGCTTAAGATGAACAAGCCCATTGTGCGCGGAGTACCAAAACGGCTGCGCAACTTTCGAAAGACTAGTGCGCGGCCGCGCACCCGCGCAGCTTAGAGGGAACTTTGCTTCTGATAGATTTTTATTCTCAGTTATTTCAGTTATTTTCTTCAGATATATTCTCAGTTTAATGATTGACTTTGTGTAACTCGGAAACCTAAAAAATAGACATTGGCCTTTCTCTACCAAGGTGCGGAGTTTTATTTAGAAGAGTAAAATGTTCCTGCGATTTTGCCATTTTTAATGAAATGACCAGTTTCTATTTATTTAAATAAGGTTTTATATTCTATATATTTGTTTTATATAGATGTGTTTACAGTAAAATCTTGACAATCCGGTGGTTAATCCGGCATGTTAAAAAAAAAGAAACATGTCTTTTCTTTCCGCTGTCCCGCGTCGGATATAAACTTCGCGCATAGCTGAAATAAAGTCAAAAGGGACTCTATTCTCGATTCTGACCACGCTAACTCTACTTACTATATATACTTATATACTATTATGTATTGAATTTTTACAAGAGCTTTGGTATTACACTGACAAACGATGACATAGCTCGGCTTAAAAGCACAAGCAAACACAATTTTCATTCCTTTTCAGACGAAGAAATCCTCAGCCAAATTTGCTCCACGGATGACTTAACGTAACCTAACCTAACGATAAATTGAATGTTTGAATTCGGCAAACTGTAGCAAACAGTGACGCGTTTAGAATATGTAAAATTGTTATTGTTTTGTTTTAATCCCGATAATTAATAATAATAAAAATAAATTTTTAGAATAATTTTTTTTTGATAATCCGGCGGTTTTCTGGTCCCATATGTGTCGGATTATCAAGATTATACTGTATATTATTTTATTCTGTTTTTAATAGTAGTTTATGATTCAAGTGTGTGAAGAAGGGCTTTTGTGCATGATTCGCGAAGTTCTAATTTTTTTTCTCTAATCACAATGAGTGCACAAAAGCATTTCAAATACGTGTATCATAAATTATTTTATCTACGAATCATGTTAAAATACTGTTGAATCTACAGAAATATAATTGTTTCTTACCTTATTCCATTATTATAATATTGGAAAAAATATATATAATTTTTAAAATATTGGAATTTTCACAGACAAAATACATTCAGCGCCTCCGTGGCAAAAATTGCTAACTAGTAAAAACGCACAGTGACGGGAACATTATTTGGTCATTGTCGATGTAATCTAAGTTAACCTAGATTTAATCTAGATTAGGTTATGGATAGGTTAAGTTATATTAGAGCCAGATAAATCCAGACTGAGAATGCGAGACTTCTTCATTCAAAATAAGAAAAATTAATTCAATTTTAATATACGTCAGAAAATTTATTTTTGGCCTTCTGAATTGTAAAGCTAGCTTTGACATCGTGTATACGTCAAGCGAAAATAGATTTTTACACACAATGTTGCAAAGTACGGCTACTATGCGGTAAAGTCACCTTTCCGCATAGTAGCCACACTTCCAATAATGGAAATTATCTAACATTGAATTGAAAAATTCCCTATGTTTTACAACACTTAGACTATGTAAAAATGTTATACAACTTGTTATTTACAGTAATATAAATTTCTACATATACCACGACTTAAGTTTCGACGTTTGACGGTAATTTTCAAGTGAAAATGACCGTCAAACGTCGAAACTAAAGTCGTGGTATGTGTAGAAATTTATATTACTGTGAATAACAAGTTGTATAACATTTTTACATAGTCTAAGTGTTGTAAAAACATAGTGAATTTTTCAATTCAATGTAAGTATGAATTACCACGTAGTAACTGTCGCAACCATCCTATTCATAAAATTATCTAAATCTATTCGTTTCTTGCATAATAATTGTTGGCCATAAAATGTTATACAAACTTCGTGCGTAAATGATTTTAGCTACGACCACAATTCTAAATGCCCATTATTGTACAATTCGTAGATTATGTAAATACATCATACCACACACATAAATATGTAACAATCCGCGATTAATGTTATGTAATAATTCAAAATCACCCAAGCACGTTTGGTTAACGATTCACTGATTGGTTGAAAGCTGCACGTTGATACTATTTTTAAATATAGTATTCCGTGATTTCCAAACAATCATTAAACGTCACATTATTCAAATAGAAGCTGTCATTCATTTCGTTTTTTCACGTTTAAATGTAACGAATACTACAAATAAGTACTAAATAAAAAGGTATGTACAAAACTATTATGAATGTATTTCTTTTCATTTCTATCAAGTTAAATAAAGTCGAAAGTGTTACATTAAACATATTTTTCTTATTAAACAGAAAAAAAAATAGTGTGGTCGTAGATAAAGTTTAGTATATAATTCGAGTTGTAAGGCAATTACGTACTCGCGGAATCACGCGCTCCACGCTACACGGGTCGCGCGTAACTATTCCGCTCGTACGCATTATGCTTCTTACAACTCTCATTACTTAATATACTATTACAACCCGACATCTTTTACAAACGAGCTGTCGCGTTGTAAAAATGTTTCCTCACTCTAATGTAAATAACTATTACACTACGACTATGTTTTTTGTTAAGTGACGCAAGTTGTTGTCATAGTAACAACAAACAGAAATCGTGTAATAATGCAATTCCATTTATAGCTGTTTTTACGGTTAGTTAAGCGCATGCGCGTGCGTCATGTTTAATAGGTGGGAATTTGAAAGTTTAGGGAACATTTTATGTTATTTTCACTGCGCACATAAAAAATTTCAACAATGAAAGGATCTATTTACATTGGCCTAAGTAAATTATTGTATGTGAAGGATGCCATTATTATAATCGTGTAAAATATATTTTATCTACTTGCACATCAAAATGAACACATTAAATCATTATCAATCAATTCAGTAAATGGTGCCAAAAGAACCGGCTTATTGTGAGTCATGACAAAACCGTCTGCTTATATTTTAGCAAAAGAAAAACCATGGACAGGAACGTTGACATTCTAATAAATAATCAACGCTACAAACTGTCAACTAGTACCAAATTTCTTGGAGTACAAATTGATAGCAAACTTACATGGTCTTATCACATTGATATGGTTTGCAAGAAACTATCAAGAGCTTATTTTATAATCTCTCAAATGAAAAAATCGATGAATACCAATACAATTTTAAATCTTTACCATGCCATTGTATATTCATATCTTGCATTTAATGTTCTACTTTGGGGAATCTCAAGTAATGCTAAAAGGTGCTTCATTTTACAAAATTCGGCTAATTTTTAATTTAAAGTCTAGGCAGAGCTGCAGAAGTTCATTCGAAGTCAATAATTTATTAACCCTACCATCGATATTTATCTACAAATGCCTGTGCTACACTAAGAACAATATACATAATTATAGCACTGCATCTAGTTCGCACACATACCAAACAAGACATGGAACGCAATTACGACCTCTACAGCATAAGTCAGCATTATTTGAAAAATCTTTTTTTTTGTATTGGCACTAAATTATTTAATCATCTAAGTGATGACATTAAATGTAAGCCACAAGAGCAATTTAAAAGTAAAATCCAAACTTTAATGACTGAGGGAGCATTCCACTCAATTGATGAATTCCTCCAACAGTAATAATATTCTGCAAATTGTATGCTAGTCTTAATGTAATTTTAATTTGTATATTTTAATCAATTTTGTTCTTTGACCATCACATCCACATCATGGTTTGTATGTATATGTATTTTTCTATTTATTACGTCTGTATATATATATATATATATATATATATATATATATATATATATGTTGTATTTGAGGTTTTCGCGGATAGATACCTGTGTTGTATTGTTTTCTCGGGGATTCCGCGTTGATGCTGAGGGTTGGCTCTGAAAAGAACCGGATTCTCGACGTTTCGGCGAACTAACATTCGCCATTCTCAAGAGATATATGCGTCCGTGCGGGTCAACCGTTAGACGCATACTTATGCGTCTAACGGTTGACCCGCACGGACGCATATATCTCTTGAGAATGGCGAATGTTAGTTCGCCGAAACGTCGAGAATCCGGTTCTTTTCAGAGCCAACCCTCAGCATCAACGCGGAATCCCCGAGAAAACAATACAACATATATATATATATATATATATATATATATATATATATATATGTATGATTCTGTGGCAAATGTGAATAAATTATTATTATTATTATGTAGAATTGTATTTTAGAAAGAATAAAATATGTATCTACATAGGTAAACGTGTACATACAAAAAAATATATACATACTTAGAACAGATAGTAAGACAATTGTAAAGTGGAGTTAGTTTGGTCCAAATCGTCAATCAAGTTTTCAGAGTTAAAAGCAGGATGCGTAAGCCAGACATTTTTCCAAGAACACTGGATGGTGTTGTTTTTGACTTTATTTTTTCTGCGTGCGAGGTTTATAACCGACGCGGTGCAGTGAAAAGAAAAGACACGTGTTTCCCCATTTCGCCGGATTACTGAACGCGCCGGATTAACCAAGCCCGATTATCAAAATTATACTGTATATCAAGATGAGAAGTCAAAAATTTAATTTTCAATAATTAGTTATTGACTTTAATATCTTTAAATACGTCAAATATTTAGGCTTTCTCTTCTCAATTTCACGTAAAATAATTAAGTTTTGGTCAATGGTTATTTAATATATCTTCCTTTTTTCCATCTTGAACACTTAAATCCTAAGGCAGAAAACTAAAATTGTTTATAGTATCAAGGGTGACTAACTATATCGAATGTTGACTGCAACATATGCAGTCATGAAATTCTAGTCAGTAGATGCTTTCAAATATCGGAAACTAGTAAACAGACTATAGACTTAACGTTATTTCCGCCACAAAAACTATTAGGTCGTCAAGTATGAAATCTATAGGAAAAAAGTTGTTTGATAGCTTACAAATACCAGGAATTATTTTATTAATCGAAGTATGCACCCATACTATCTACACACTTCGGCCATTTAAGCGAGAGGTTCTTCAGGCCGGTGGTATAAAACCCTGGCGGACGAGAGTCAACGAATTCTTGGAAAGCCAGTTTTACAGCAGCATTGTCGGAGTTTTCCAATTAAAAATTTTTCCAGATTGCGGAAGACGTGGTAGCCAGTGCTAGATCTGGTGAGTATGGAGGATGATGGAGAATTCCAATAGCTGTAATTTTGCGACAGTCATATGTGCAGTGTGGGGTCTATCGTTATCATGCATTTGTTATGCAATTGGAATTGGAGCTTCTTCATCATCCTCCATACTCACCAGACCTAGCCCCCACTGACTACCACTCCTTCCACAATCTGAACAATTTTTTAATAGACCTTTTCATAATTGAATTTTTTTTAGCGCATGCTCCAATTTCCGCCATGTTTTTCGGACACTTTTTGACGTATAACTCATATATGTAGTACTGTCTATATTGCGTCCCTGGATGCAAAAGTTCCGACTATTGCTGTACCGTAGTCTGATTGATGGCTGGTACACTTGCCCAACTACCAACCAATTAGAAGCACAAAATTTGACACATGACTCGACAAGACAATTGACACATATATGGTTTATTCTCGTTCTGTGGTGTCTTAAATCCATATATCTAGTTTAATCATATCGACAAGTTGTTACTTGTGTTTGTCGAATCAATCCCTGCGCCCATTTGAATATTATTAACAAATTTATAATTAAATATCCCCTTTTTTACGAAGCCAACAAAATGTGTGAAAAAGATGAGTATATTGGTCAGAAATATACCAAGTTTTATTTAAGGGACAAATAGGTGCGTTTTTTTTTTTAAAATAGAGTTGATTTCAGTATCAATATTATTTTGGTTTTATTACTTCAGTCATTGATTTATTACTTTTCGCTGCCCATATCATAGTTTTTCTCATAGGTGTATGGAAAATTCGGATTGCGGTGTAGATTACACGGTATTACATATCTACAATTGTACTTTTAAGGGACGTACACATCACATTAAAGTTCATGCATATATTTGCTGTTTAAAATTACCGCATTTAACATGACACAGCGCAAGCGCACTTCACAATGCAGTCTCCTACATCTCTCCCTTCATCAGTGAACTCTCTGGCCATTCATTTCCCATACTACACGCAATATAGATAGTATTATATATACAGGGTGTCTCAGACCACCCGTATCAGCCTTTTATTTCGACAACGCATTTTCGAATGTGACTGGGAATAACATTTTTATGAACAAAGTGAACTCAAGGAATCCACTGATGAATTTATTTTTTACCGGAATAATCCGGAAGTATCCGGAACCGGAAGTAACTTTAAAATTTCAAATGGCAACATAGGTCGAGTATGGTATTAATTGATAGGTCTTTTTAAAAAAAACCCTTAAAAAAAAGTTTTTTTTATATTTTGCATATTTAGAAAAATAAACGAAAAAAACTAAAATGTGTACAAGATGAAAGAGCACCATATTCTTTCAGTAATTGCTCTGGACCCGAACATCTCGACTAGAAGAATTGAAATCGGTGCTGGAATAAGTCGCTCCACTACTTGGAGAGTTTTAAAAACAAACAAATTCCATCCATACCATATCTCTTTCCACCAGAAACTTGAAGAGCGGGATTTTCAAGATAGGTTGAATTTTTGTAAATGGTTGTCTCATAAAAATTATAATTTCCATCGTATTTAATCAGCGTATTTAGCTCCGTTTAATGAACCACCCCAAAAATTCGGACCAATTATTTGGTTTCCTACTCTGGTATTTCCAAACATTAAGGGTCCACACGTGTGGATTATCAACTTCTCTTAACCAATGAGGGTTTTCATTACTCCAGTAGTGAACATTATGTAAATAAACAACTCAGTTGCTTTTGGATGTCGCCTCATCTGTCCATAAAATTTTGTGATGGAAATTATAATTTTCATGAGACAACCATTCACAAAAATTCAACCTATCTTGAAAATCCCGTTCTTCAAGTTTCTGGTGTAAAGAGATATGGTATGGATGGAATTTATTTGTTTTTAAAATTCCCCAAGCAGTGTAGCGACTTATTTCAGTCTGAGACACACGATATATGGTTTAACCAGTTAAAATAACAAAATGTGCCCGAAACTTTCATATTCCCGCCCTTTTGCACCTCATGCACTTTACTAATCGTAAATAGGTCTATTGGAAAACAATTAAACTCCGACAATGCTGTAAAACTGGCTTTCCAAGAATTCGGTGACTTTCGTCCGCCAGGGTATTATATCACCGGCCAGAACTCCCCGTCACTTAAATGGCAGAAGTGTGTAGATAGTATACTTCGATGAATAAAATAATTCCTGATATTTGTAAGCTATCAAACAACTTTGACTGTTTTTCTACAAATTTCATACTCGACGACCCAATATCTAGATTACTTTCAAGTTGCGCCCAAAAGAATTTTTTAGTTTTACTTTAAAAAGTCACCTTCCAGTAAACATTTTTATTTTTAGGTGATATCTATTGATCGATTTATAAAAAATTCGGAATTGTAAAAAAGTAAAGCAAAAACAGACTATAGACTTTAGAGCAATTGTTTTCCATCAAAAAAAGGCTGGGTTACTCTCAAGTCGCGCCTAATGAACTTCTTACTTCAATTTCTCTTGTTGTCGCCATTGTGACAAATGTTGAACGAAAAAATTACATAATTGGAGTAAGAAGATATATTTCTTGCATTAACAAAAAAAAAAAAACAATTTAAAATTAATTTTTATAACTCTCTTGCTAGGACTTGTCTGGTGTTATATCGTGTTGTCTGGTTTCGTCTGTTCTTGCATGGTACTGTATGATCTTGTATGGTCTTTCATGGTATTTCATGGTCTTGTCTTATATGATCTTATCTGGTCTTGTATGGTCTTGTTTGGCCTTGTCTGGTATTATTTGGTCTTGTCTGGACATGTCTTGTCTTGTTTCGTCTTGTTTTGTCTTGTCTGTTATTTTGTTCTTGTCCTATCTAGTCATGCATTGTCTGGTCTTGTCTTGTTTGGACTTGTCTTGTCTGGTCTTGTCTTGTCTAGTATTGTCTTATCTGATCTTCTTTGGTCTGATCTTTTTTCGTTTTGTCTGGTGTTGTTTCGTTTTGTCTGGTCTTGTCTGGTGATGTATGGTCTTGTTTTTGGCCTTGTCAGGTTTTGTCTGCTGTTATCTGGTCTAAACTGGTCTTGTCTCATCTTGTCTGGTCTTTTCTTGTCTTATCTGCTCTTGTCTGGTTTTACCTGGTCTTGTCTCTGGACTTGCCTGGTCATGTCTGGTTTTGTTTGGTGTTGTCTGATGTTGACTGTTCTTGTCTGGTCTTGTTGGGTCTTGTTGGGACGTGTCTGTTCTTGTCTCGCCTTGTCTGCTTTTATCGGGTCTTGCCTGGTCTAGTATAGTCTTGTCTCATCTTATCTGATCTTGTTTGATCAAGCCTGGTCTTGTCTGGTCTTGTTTGATATTGTAGGGTCTTGTCTGGTCTACTCTGGTCTTGTGTGTGATCTTGTCTGTCGGGTGCTGTTTGACCTTGTTTGGTGTTGTGTGGTCTTGTCTTATCTTGTCTTGTCTCTGGCCTAGTCTGGTCTCATCTGGTCTTATCAGGTCTGGTGTGGTCTGGTTTTGGCCGGTACTTGTCTGGACTTGTCTGGTCTTGTTTCGGGTCTTGTCTGGTCTTCCGGTCTTATCTGGTATTGTCTGATCTTGTCTTGTCTAGTCTTGTATGTTCTTGTCTGGTCTTGTGTGATCTTGTCTGGTGTTCACTGTGGTCTTGTCTGTGGTTTTGCCAGCTCTTGCCTCGGCTTACCTGGTCTTCTCTAATCTTGTCTGCTCTTGTCTGGTTTCTTTGAATTAATATTGCAAATTAATACAAAACAATTAAAATTAGAATGAAACAAAATAACAAAAAATGTGAAATAAATTTTCTCACCATTCCATATTTATTTTGTATATACCAGCTTTCTGTATTAATGTTTACTGTCTGGGCGCACATTTGGGGATTTTCTTTTTATCCTTATTTATGTATTTTTCGTCGCCCAACCCTTATCGGATATCTTGTATAACGTTTTAAATTTATTTCCACTTCACAGCCATCATTTAAACGCGATTTAACTAGCTCGTCCAATTATAATCATTTCCAATTTATAATGACTAGACTATTTCTATTCCGGTTCTTATACACTAACTACCCTTTATTTTTAATAAATCTTGAATAATCTAATCCTTTGAAACCCTCCAGTTCAAATCAAAACAACATTTTAACCTCTTTGCAATATTTACGAATATGACAGCTGTCAGATTCAAAGGTTTATACAGTGCTGCCAACTTAATATCGTTCATTGTTTGTATTTATTAATGCGATTTTTACGCTAGATGATTGGTAGCTTCGGGGAAATAGTCGTGACGTCACGGAGTTCCCTTTCGTAGTAGAAATTGGCGCATTTTGTAGGGGTTTAGGAAACTTGGGATAACTTTTGACAGAAATGGGCGACTTCCGCAAACTTTTCTGCAGTTTTCGGGTAAAGGATCGGGCTATCTAACGGTAATTACAGTAAGTTTATATCAATTTTCGAAAGTATAGTAATTTATAAAAATGTTTTTTGGGGATGATTTTCAGCAAGCAAATAAAAATTCTGGCACGATTTTCTACAAGAATCAACTAACCAATTTAATTGACATTCCACAATTATTTAATAATTTCAGCTAGCTTCTTCAGTTCTCTCACAATTTTGATTATAAGTTTTATCCAAATTCAGGGGTTGCCAAGAGGCAATTTTCATATTTTTTTACAAAAATATTTAAAATCTTCCTTTATCAATGTAACCATTTAATTCTAATCATCTACTAAGTCAGGATCTCACGTAATATAGATTTCATTAAACCCTTATCTTGTCTAATATTCTTGTCTGTCTAGTATTGTCTGTCTAGTCTTGGCTGTCTAATCTGTCTGGTCGGTCTGGTCTGTCTGGTCCGTCTGGTCTGTCTGGTCCGTCTGGTCCGTCTGGTCCGTCTGGTCCGTCTGGTCCGTCTGGTCCGTCTGGTCCGTCTGGTCCGTCTCGTCTGTCTGGTCCGTTTGGTCCGTCTGATCCGTCTGGTCCGTCTGGTCCGTCTGGTCCGTCTGGCCTGTCTGGCCTGTCTGGTCTGTCTTTTTTTTTGGGTGGAGGGGAAATGCATTAATGCACGAACGGAGCCCCCTGGCTTCGTGGAGTGTGGGGCTCTCTGGTCGAGGTGTTAATGACCAGCATACCCACAAAACCCCTCCTCTTTGGATCCACTTGGTACAGTTCTTCACATTCTTTAAGTGGTCCCCCTTCTCCTACAGCCTTATTTCGTTTTCTGCCTTTTTTGTCATAATGCGCCGTATATATGCATGTATAGCATCCCATTCATTCTGACTGGAGAGCATAATATTCACAATATTTTCTGGCGTTATATAACCCACCATAAGTTCTAGCTGGAGTCGTTCATGTTCCCATCGATTGCAATTAAAAATTGTGTGCTCGGCATCGTCATCTTTCGAGCAGTAAATGCATCTTCCAGAGTCACGACGGCCTATTCGCTTCAGGTACGTCATGAAGAAACCGTGCCCTGTTAGGCATTGGGTCAAACAGTAGTCCGTCTGTCCCTTATTTTTGAACCACGGTTCAATGTTGCTTATGAGTCTTCTAGTCCATGCACCTTTGGTTGCTAAGTTCCATTGGGTCTGCCATTTTTCAAGGGTCCTTTCTTTTTCTGCCGATGTGTCAGTTCGTGTAGTGAAAATGTTTTTTCTTTCCTCTACTACTAGATGTATGGGTATCACCTTTGCCACAACCATCAGGGCCTCATTCGATACGGTTCTGTAGGCACTAGCTATTCTAAGAGCCATGCTTCTTTGCACAGACGCGAGTTTCTTTCTTTGTACAGCTACGTTTAGTGCATCACACCAAATTGGTGCGCCATAAGTTATTAGTGATTGCACCGCCATCTACAGAGTGCGCCTCTTGTTTGCTCGTGGACCTTTAACGTTGGGCATTAGGGCACTTAAAGCTCTTGTAGCTTTGTTAGCTTTCTGGGCTATTTTCTCAATATGGGCTTTAAAGGATAATTTTTTCCCGATCTTAACCCCTAGATAGTTGATGGCTAGGCTAGGGAAGATTCGCGATTCTCCTACTTGAAAGAAGACACTTTTAGCATGTTTATGTGTGGCTAATAGCACAGCCTCAGCAGCCTCTGCAGTTATTGTCAGATGGTTTTCGTCCATTCAGGTTTGGACTCTGCTCAAAGCAGTATTTGCGTTGCTTCGCATTTGGTCGATTGTCTTTCCCGTGACCACGATCGCCAAGTCATCAGCGTAACACAGCAGTTTAACGCCTTCAGCTACCTGCAACCTCAGTATGTCGTCGTATAAGATATTCCACAGAGTTGGTCCTAGAACAGAACCCTGTGGAACACCCCCACCTATTTTTTTCCTGGTGTTTCTGTCAATTTGTATCCATCTATTTGTAAAATAGTCTTTGACAATGTTTATAAGGCACGTGGAGATTCCTCTATCTACCATTTTATTTATTATCAGACGCCATGACGCTGTATTAAAAGCGTTCTTAACATCTACTAGTACCAGGGCACACCATCTTGGTACCCCGGTTTCGTTTGATCCCCTTGCTATTTTTACTACTTCGTGTAGAGCATTCGTGGTGAATCTCCGCCTTCTGAATCCATATTGGCTTTCGGAGAAACCGGCGTTCTCCTCGATTTCATTCAGGAGTCTTTGGTTAATGAGATTTTCGTACAGTTTCCCGAGCACGTTGATCAGGCAAATTGGTCTGTATTTGACAGCTTCCTCTTCTTTCTTTTGTGGTTTTTTAATTAGAATAAGTTTTCCCACTTTCCATACGTGAGGGAACGTATTTTTTTCAATAATTCATTAAAGAGGTCTTTAAACACCCTTATTTCTGATGTGGCAGCTTTTTTTACCACTTCTGGCGGAAGGTTATCAGGCCCTGGGGCCTTCCCGGTTTTTATTTTGCTGACCGCTGACAGAATTTCGTTTTCCTCGAAAGGTTCCGATATCTAATAGTCTATTCGTTGGAATATCGGTTTATCCTTTGAGTCGATAAACAGCTCTTCAAAAATTGTTACTTTTTCGTCCGGAGTTAAAGTTAGTTTCGGGTTCGGTATATTTAGCTGACTTGTCACGATCTTGTAGCTCTGGCCGAAGATATCCTGTTCTAGGTCCTGGCATGAATCCTCCCATTTCAAGTGTTTTTGACGGGAGATTTCCTTAGAGCTTTTTTGACGTCGTCGTATCGCTGTTTATATTCTCCAACATATCCATTTCTTTTTCGTTCCCTTTGTAGCTTCCTTCTTGCCCCTGTAGCGCTTGTTCTCAGTTCCGCGATATTGTCGGTCCACCAGTATGGCATCGGTGAGTTTCCTTCTATTCTTATCCTAGGAGTACTCCGTCTATAAACTCGCTGCAGAATCTCAGTACAGTTGCTGATACTATAATGATACTATAATGATGATACTATAATACTAATCCTAATACCTTTTCTTTCTTGTCTGCTAGTTCTTGCCGAAGCATTGTGCAGAAGTCCTTCATTTTAGTTCTGCCGTAGACCCAGTTTGGTTTGGGTTTCCGACAGCTATCTTCAAGGTATAGAAGAAGTATCTGTGGTCGCTAAGTGATTCCTCCTTAAGAACTTCCTACTTTAAAACTTTAGTAATAAGGTCTGTTCTGATTATCGTAAGGTCAATAAACGATGTTCCATTTCCTCTTATCAGAGTTGGCATTTTGCCATCATTGACCACGATAAAGTCCAGGGCATTCAACCTCTCTAGAAGTGTTTCTCCTCTAAATTCCGTCTTTGTACCACCCCATTCTGTGTGTTTGGCATTAAAATCGCCCGTTGTGATGATTTCCCCTTGTTTTTTCCGCACATCTTTCTCCAGGTTGTCTATTTCTCCGACAAATTCTTCGCGCCGGCAATTTGGGGTTATGTAATCGCTATATACGTAATATTATTTTGTTTTAATCCATACAAAGCACGTTCCCTCGCCGTATGCGTGTACGTTTTGATTACTATTAATATTAGCTATAGCAGCTGTTTTCTTTCCGTTCATGTAAATGTCCCTCTTCCCCTCTGAAACTGTTACATTAGATTCACTTATTGCGATTAGGTCTATACCTTTCTGCATTGCTGTAGCACGGGCCATGTCATGTGCCCGTGTGCTTCGATTGGTATTTATCTGCATCAGCTTGAAATTTGTTTATCAGCCGCACGCCAGGATGATCCTGGACCTCTGTTTTTATTTATCACCTTTGAGCTTATTGTTCTTTGAAAGATCGGGCTTGAAAGATCGATTTCATTGTATTTGCTCTATGCCCTTGCTTGTCACAGTGGGGACAGTATGGCGGTTCCGTGCAGTCTTTAGCCATATGTCCTTCTTTGGTACAGTCAAAGCATTCCTTTGCTCTGCTTTTTTCAGTACACTCCTGTGGACTGTGGTTTGTGTTCCAACATTTGTAGCACCTTTGTACTCTAGTAATTTGCTTAATATTACAGAATACTAATCCTTTTTTATTTTCCCTAGGCTTAGCAACTTTTCCGTAATGTTCGGTTAAGTGTTGAACGTAGCGATTTGGTTCTCTCCCTCTATTGTTCTCAGGTAGATGTTTTCAATGATACATTGTTCCTTAATTTCTCGGCTTAGTGGATTTTTGATTTCTTGTTCGGTTAACGTCGTATCAAGTCCTCTAATCGGTATTTTAGTTATTGGGTCGTTCAACTTTTTAATTTCTAGGTTTGCAAACTTCTGTTGCATTGTCTGGTCTATCTGGTCTGTCTGGTCTATCTAGTCTATATAGTCTATCTAGTCTGTCTGGTATGTCTGGTATGTCTGGTATGTCTGGTATGTCTGGTATGTCTGGTATGTCTGGTATGTCTGGTATGTCTGGTATGTCTGGTATGTCTGGTATGTCTGGTATGTCTGGTATGTCTGGTATGTCTGGTATGTCTGGTATGTCTGGTATGTCTGGTATGTCTGGTATGTCTGGTATGTCTGGTCTGTCTGGTCTGTCTGGTCTGTCTGGTCTGTCTGGTCTGTCTGGTCTGTCTGGTCTGTCTGGTCTGTCTGGTCTGTCTGGTCTGTCTGGTCTGTCTGGTCTGTCTGGTCTGTCTGGTCTGTCTGGTCTGTCTGGTCTGTCTGGTCTGTCTGGTCTGTCTGGTCTGTCTGGTCTGTCTGGTCTGTCTGGTCTGTCTGGTCTGTCTGGTCTGTCTGGTCTGTCTGGTCTGTCTGGTCTGTCTGGTCTGTCTGGTCTGTCTGGTCTGTCTGGTCTGTCTGGTCTGTCTGGTCTGTCTGGTCTGTCTGGTCTGTCTGGTCTGTCTGGTCTGTCTGGTCTGTCTGGTCTGTCTGGTCTGTCTGGTCTGTCTGGTCTGTCTGGTCTGTCTGGTCTGTCTGGTCTGTCTGGTCTGTCTGGTCTGTCTGGTCTGTCTGGTCTGTCTGGTCTGTCTGGTCTGTCTGGTCTGTCTGGTCTGTCTGGTCTGTCTGGTCTGTCTGGTCTGTCTGGTCTGTCTGGTCTGTCTGGTCTGTCTGGTCTGTCTGGTCTGTCTGGTCTGTCTGGTCTGTCTGGTCTGTCTGGTCTGTCTGGTCTGTCTGGTCTGTCTGGTCTGTCTGGTCTGTCTGGTCTGTCTGGTCTGTCTGGTCTGTCTGGTCTGTCTGGTCTGTCTGGTCTGTCTGGTCTGTCTGGTCTGTCTGGTCTGTCTGGTCTGTCTGGTCTGTCTGGTCTGTCTGGTCTGTCTGGTCTGTCTGGTCTGTCTGGTCTGTCTGGTCTGTCTGGTCTGTCTGGTCTGTCTGGTCTGTCTGGTCTGTCTGGTCTGTCTGGTCTGTCTGGTCTGTCTGGTCTGTCTGGTCTGTCTGGTCTGTCTGGTCTGTCTGGTCTGTCTGGTCTGTCTGGTCTGTCTGGTCTGTCTGGTCTGTCTGGTCTGTCTGGTCTGTCTGGTCTGTCTGGTCTGTCTGGTCTGTCTGGTCTGTCTGGTCTGTCTGGTCTGTCTGGTCTGTCTGGTCTGTCTGGTCTGTCTGGTCTGTCTGGTCTGTCTGGTCTGTCTGGTCTGTCTGGTCTGTCTGGTCTGTCTGGTCTGTCTGGTCTGTCTGGTCTGTCTGGTCTGTCTGGTCTGTCTGGTCTGTCTGGTCTGTCTGGTCTGTCTGGTCTGTCTGGTCTGTCTGGTCTGTCTGGTCTGTCTGGTCTGTCTGGTCTGTCTGGTCTGTCTGGTCTGTCTGGTCTGTCTGGTCTGTCTGGTCTGTCTGGTCTGTCTGGTCTGTCTGGTCTGTCTGGTCTGTCTGGTCTGTCTGGTCTGTCTGGTCTGTCTGGTCTGTCTGGTCTGTCTGGTCTGTCTGGTCTGTCTGGTCTGTCTGGTCTGTCTGGTCTGTCTGGTCTGTCTGGTCTGTCTGGTCTGTCTGGTCTGTCTGGTCTGTCTGGTCTGTCTGGTCTGTCTGGTCTGTCTGGTCTGTCTGGTCTGTCTGGTCTGTCTGGTCTGTCTGGTCTGTCTGGTCTGTCTGGTCTGTCTGGTCTGTCTGGTCTGTCTGGTCTGTCTGGTCTGTCTGGTCTGTCTGGTCTGTCTGGTCTGTCTGGTCTGTCTGGTCTGTCTGGTCTGTCTGGTCTGTCTGGTCTGTCTGGTCTGTCTGGTCTGTCTGGTCTGTCTGGTCTGTCTGGTCTGTCTGGTCTGTCTGGTCTGTCTGGTCTGTCTGGTCTGTCTGGTCTGTCTGGTCTGTCTGGTCTGTCTGGTCTGTCTGGTCTGTCTGGTCTGTCTGGTCTGTCTGGTCTGTCTGGTCTGTCTGGTCTGTCTGGTCTGTCTGGTCTGTCTGGTCTGTCTGGTCTGTCTGGTCTGTCTGGTCTGTCTGGTCTGTCTGGTCTGTCTGGTCTGTCTGGTCTGTCTGGTCTGTCTGGTCTGTCTGGTCTGTCTGGTCTGTCTGGTCTGTCTGGTCTGTCTGGTCTGTCTGGTCTGTCTGGTCTGTCTGGTCTGTCTGGTCTGTCTGGTCTGTCTGGTCTGTCTGGTCTGTCTGGTCTGTCTGGTCTGTCTGGTCTGTCTGGTCTGTCTGGTCTGTCTGGTCTGTCTGGTCTGTCTGGTCTGTCTGGTCTGTCTGGTCTGTCTGGTCTGTCTGGTCTGTCTGGTCTGTCTGGTCTGTCTGGTCTGTCTGGTCTGTCTGGTCTGTCTGGTCTGTCTGGTCTGTCTGGTCTGTCTGGTCTGTCTGGTCTGTCTGGTCTGTCTGGTCTGTCTGGTCTGTCTGGTCTGTCTGGTCTGTCTGGTCTGTCTGGTCTGTCTGGTCTGTCTGGTCTGTCTGGTCTGTCTGGTCTGTCTGGTCTGTCTGGTCTGTCTGGTCTGTCTGGTCTGTCTGGTCTGTCTGGTCTGTCTGGTCTGTCTGGTCTGTCTGGTCTGTCTGGTCTGTCTGGTCTGTCTGGTCTGTCTGGTCTGTCTGGTCTGTCTGGTCTGTCTGGTCTGTCTGGTCTGTCTGGTCTGTCTGGTCTGTCTGGTCTGTCTGGTCTGTCTGGTCTGTCTGGTCTGTCTGGTCTGTCTGGTCTGTCTGGTCTGTCTGGTCTGTCTGGTCTGTCTGGTCTGTCTGGTCTGTCTGGTCTGTCTGGTCTGTCTGGTCTGTCTGGTCTGTCTGGTCTGTCTGGTCTGTCTGGTCTGTCTGGTCTGTCTGGTCTGTCTGGTCTGTCTGGTCTGTCTGGTCTGTCTGGTCTGTCTGGTCTGTCTGGTCTGTCTGGTCTGTCTGGTCTGTCTGGTCTGTCTGGTCTGTCTGGTCTGTCTGGTCTGTCTGGTCTGTCTGCTCTGTCTGCTCTGTCTGCTCTGTCTGCTCTGTCTGGTCTGTTTGCTCTGTCTGCTCTGTCTGGTCTGTCTGGTCTGTCTGGTCTGTCTGGTCTGTCTGGTCTGTCTGGTCTGTCTGGTCTGTCTGGTCTGTCTGGTCTGTCTGGTCTGTCTGGTCTGTCTGGTCTGTCTGGTCTGGTACAAGACTATATAGACAAGACTAGTCAGACAAAACTAGACAGACAAGACTAGACAGACAAAACTAGACAGACAAGATTAGACAGACAAGTCTAGACAGCCAAGATTAGACAGACAAGACAAGACAGACAAGACTAGACAGACAAGACTAGACAGACAAGACAAGACAGACAAGACTAGACAGACAAGACTAGGCAGACAAGGCTAGACAGACAAGACTAGACAGACAGAGATTGAATATCTAACGAGAATATCCTATGTAATATTTGAAATAATTCAGCAATGATTTAGATTATTCTTGCAGGGATATTTTTGTTGAATTTACAGCACTGACTGTACAAACTGCATCATTTCCACCCCTTGAACGCATCCCAGTTTAAAAGAGAAAAATAAGTCGTTCCACCGTCGGGTATTTTTAGATTGTGCTCGGTGCCATTTCCCCCCGATATACACGCAGACAATTTTAAGACAGACGCTCAGTTTGCACGTAAAATTCCTATGATGAACTGTGTCTATTTCCATCATGCGTGTTTCTCTTGTACAAAGAAAGGCAGAAGAATTTTTTTACGCTGATCGACGAGCATCCGTCGAGACGAGCACCGCGACGCTAATTGGACGCGTGTTTATGACTAATTTTATTAGGTCTCGCAGAAATAACCCGACGCCAAAAATGTCTATTTGTTTTTTATTTGTCGAGTCGTATTGCACATTCAAATGCAAACGGACTAGATGGAGTTGAGATATGAGCGGCGGAATTACGAAATGGTTGTGCAAAATCTAATATATAGGGTCTTCCAATAAGAGCTTTCATTTTGATATTAAAAAAACGGGTATTTTTAAGCAAAATCATCAGATATTTATTTAATTGTAAATAGGAGAGTATGCCATTAATAATGGAAAACGATATTAGCTAAATGACCGCCATGGCTACGCTTGCAGGACCATATTATTTTCATGAAATTTTCCAATCGTTCCAATCACCAATTCGTACATTTGCGGCTGTATGTTGTCAATAACTTATTATATAACGAATTCCACCTTTGAGGTCGTGAATCGATTGTGGGCAATTGGCATAGAACCCATCTTTCTCGTAGCCCTCTTTCTCTAGAGGTGTTAAATCACAAGATCTCGATGGCCAATTGTAATCGCCTCTTCGAGAAATCACACGGTCTGGAAAATTTTCACGTAAAAGAGCGATGGTATCGTTAGTTGTGCGGCACATATCGTCGTCTTGCCGAAAATAAACGTCGTCCACATCAATATCTTCCAATCTCTCAACATTGTCCAACCTTTGATGATTAAATATGCATAGAAGGATATTGATAGTTCTAAAATTCAGTGCCTCCAAGCTTTAAAATATGCATTATTTTACTCTCATTGTCCTATTGTCACCAGTGAATCACACATTTTTATATAACCATTTTGTACATCAACTACATTATATTATTTTTTAATGTAAATAAAATAATTCCAGTAAAACCCATTAAATAAATCACCAATTACAATTTTGACCCGATTTCCTCCATTATATAATTATATATTATAATTCCTCCACCTGTCTTGTTCTCAACTTCCAAACTAAACAATGAAAATTCAATACGCCGTACAATGTAATCAACAAATCGGATCTAGAAACGCAAACACATTGTTGTGTCTTTATTGCTGATTTTATCGCAGACTTGCATGTATATAATTCATTTTAGATGGCTTATTCGCCCTGACAATACACATAGTGAAATGCGCGTTCCAGCGTCGAAAATGAAGACGAAAACTAAGAAGAAAAAGGGTCATATGGCTCACTACAAGCTGCTGAGGACGAGCTTGGGGCATCAAGGCAAGATATTTTTCGAGGAGAGCACGCTGCATGGAGTCAGATATATCGCGGAAAGCGGACGGCCGTTGGTTGAGAAGTAAGGAGAACTTGTTTTGTCTGTTTTACCGGCTGAAAGATTTACGCGGTCGTTAAGAAGGTCTCAAACTTTCCACGGGAAATATATTTGTGTTTTATAAACGTGTCTTGTTTCCAACTAGAATTAGTTTTAACTTGCACTCGTAAAATTACATTTAGATTTAGTTGCATCTGCTTGTTTATCTAGTATTGTTAGAAACTGGACAGATAAAAATATTGTCAAATTAGTTAAGTTCGTCTAAATGTGTGTGCTCTCGTCTTGTCTGTGGAGTGATTTCTACTCTTGTCTGTTGTCTAGTTCTGTCTGTCTAGTCTTCCCTATGTAGTCTTGTCTGTCTAGTATTCTATGTCAAGTTTTGTCTGTGCAGTTGTGTCTCTCTAGTCTTGTCTCTCTAGTCTTGTCTGTCTAGTATTGTCTGTCTAGTATTGTCTGTCTAGTCTTGTCTGTCTAGTCTTGTCTGTCTAGTCTTGTCTGTCTAGTCTTGTCTGTCTAGTCTTGTCTGTCTAGTCTTGTCTGTCTAGTCTTGTCTGTCTAGTCTTGCCTGTCTAGTCTTGCCTGTCTAGTCTTGTCTGTCTAGTCTTGTCTGTCTAGTCTTGTCTGTCTAGTCTTGTCTGTCTAGTCTTGTCTGTCTAGTCTTGTCTGTCTAGTCTTGTCTGTCTAGTCTTGTCTGTCTAGTCTTGTCTGTCTAGTCTTGTCTGTCTAGTCTTGTCTGTCTAGTCTTGCCTGTCTAGTCTTGCCTGTCTAGTCTTGTCTGTCTAGTCTTGTCTGTCTAGTCTTGTCTGTCTAGTCTTGTCTGTCTAGTCTTGTCTGTCTAGTCTTGTCTGTCTAGTCTTGTCTGTCTAGTCTTGTCTGTCTAGTCTTGTCTGTCTAGTCTTGCCTGTCTAGTCTTGTCTGTCTAGTCTTGTCTGTCTAGTCTTGTCTGTCTAGTCTTGTCTGTCTAGTCTTGTCTGTCTAGTCTTGTCTGTCTAGTCTGTCTAGTCTTGCCTGTCTAGTCTTGCCTGTCTAGTCTTGCCTGTCTAGTCTTGTCTGTCTAGTCTTGTCTGTCTAGTCTTGTCTGTCTAGTCTTGTCTGTCTAGTCTTGTCTGTCTAGTCTTGTCTGTCTAGTCTTGTCTGTCTAGTCTTGTCTGTCTAGTCTTGTCTGTCTAGTCTTGTCTGTCTAGTCTTGTCTGTCTAGTCTTGTCTGTCTAGTCTTGTCTGTCTAGTCTTGTCTGTCTAGTCTTGTCTGTCTAGTCTTGTCTGTCTAGTCTTGTCTGTCTAGTCTTGTCTGTCTAGTCTTGTCTGTCTAGTCTTGTCTGTCTAGTCTTGTCTGTCTAGTCTTGCCTGTCTAGTCTTGTCTGTCTAGTCTTGTCTGTCTAGTCTTGTCTGTCTAGTCTTGTCTGTCTAGTCTTGTCTGTCTAGTCTTGTCTGTCTAGTCTTGTCTGTCTAGTCTTGTCTGTCTAGTCTAGTCTGTCTAGTCTTGTCTGTCTAGTCTTGTCTGTCTAGTCTTGTCTGTCTAGTCTTGTCTGTCTAGTCTTGTCTGTCTAGTCTTGTCTGTCTAGTCTTGTCTGTCTAGTCTTGTCTGTCTAGTCTTGTCTGTCTAGTCTTGTCTGTCTAGTCTTGTCTGTCTAGTCTTGTCTGTCTAGTCTTGTCTGTCTAGTCTTGTCTGTCTAGTCTTGTCTGTCTAGTCTTGTCTGTCTAGTCTTGTCTGTCTAGTCTTGTCTGTCTAGTCTTGTCTGTCTAGTCTTGTCTGTCTAGTCTTGTCTGTCTAGTCTTGTCTGTCTAGTCTTGTCTGTCTAGTCTTGTCTGTCTAGTCTTGTCTGTCTAGTCTTGTCTGTCTAGTCTTGTCTGTCTAGTCTTGTCTGTCTAGTCTTGTCTGTCTAGTCTTGTCTGTCTAGTCTTGTCTGTCTAGTCTTGTCTGTCTAGTCTAGTCTGTCTAGTCTAGTCTGTCTTGTCTGTCTAGTCTTGTCTGTCTAGTCTTGTCTGTCTAGTCTTGTCTGTCTAGTCTTGTCTGTCTAGTCTTGTCTGTCTAGTCTTGTCTGTCTAGTCTTGTCTGTCTAGTCTTGTCTGTCTAGTCTTGTCTGTCTAGTCTTGTCTGTCTAGTCTTGTCTGTCTAGTCTTGTCTGTCTAGTCTTGTCTGTCTAGTCTTGTCTGTCTAGTCTTGTCTGTCTAGTCTGTCTAGTCTTGTCTGTCTAGTCTTGTCTGTCTAGTCTTGTCTGTCTAGTCTTGTCTGTCTAGTCTTGTCTGTCTAGTCTTGTCTGTCTAGTCTTGTCTGTCTAGTCTTGTCTGTCTAGTCTTGTCTGTCTAGTCTTGTCTGTCTAGTCTTGTCTGTCTAGTCTTGTCTGTCTAGTCTTGTCTGTCTAGTCTTGTCTGTCTAGTCTTGTCTGTCTAGTCTTGTCTGTCTAGTCTTGTCTGTCTAGTCTTGTCTGTCTAGTCTTGTCTGTCTAGTCTTGTCTGTCTAGTCTTGTCTGTCTAGTCTTGTCTGTCTAGTCTTGTCTGTCTAGTCTTGTCTGTCTAGTCTTGTCTGTCTAGTCTTGTCTGTCTAGTCTTGTCTGTCTAGTCTTGTCTGTCTAGTCTTGTCTGTCTAGTCTTGTCTGTCTAGTCTTGTCTGTCTAGTCTTGTCTGTCTAGTCTTGTCTGTCTAGTCTTGTCTGTCTAGTCTTGTCTGTCTAGTCTTGTCTGTCTAGTCTTGTCTGTCTAGTCTTGTCTGTCTAGTCTTGTCTGTCTAGTCTTGTCTGTCTAGTCTTGTCTGTCTAGTCTTGTCTGTCTAGTCTTGTCTGTCTAGTCTTGTCTGTCTAGTCTTGTCTGTCTAGTCTTGTCTGTCTAGTCTTGTCTGTCTAGTCTTGTCTGTCTAGTCTTGTCTGTCTAGTCTTGTCTGTCTAGTCTTGTCTGTCTAGTCTTGTCTGTCTAGTCTTGTCTGTCTAGTCTTGTCTGTCTAGTCTTGTCTTGTCTGTCTAGTCTTGTCTGTCTAGTCTTGTCTGTCTAGTCTTGTCTGTCTAGTCTTGTCTGTCTAGTCTTGTCTGTCTAGTCTTGTCTGTCTAGTCTTGTCTGTCTAGTCTTGTCTGTCTAGTCTTGTCTGTCTAGTCTTGTCTGTCTAGTCTTGTCTGTCTAGTCTTGTCTGTCTAGTCTTGTCTGTCTAGTCTTGTCTGTCTAGTCTTGTCTGTCTAGTCTTGTCTGTCTAGTCTTGTCTGTCTAGTCTTGTCTGTCTAGTCTTGTCTGTCTAGTCTTGTCTGTCTAGTCTTGTCTGTCTAGTCTTGTCTGTCTAGTCTTGTCTGTCTAGTCTTGTCTGTCTAGTCTTGTCTGTCTAGTCTTGTCTGTCTAGTCTTGTCTGTCTAGTCTTGTCTGTCTAGTCTTGTCTGTCTAGTCTTGTCTGTCTAGTCTTGTCTGTCTAGTCTTGTCTGTCTAGTCTTGTCTGTCTAGTCTTGTCTGTCTAGTCTTGTCTGTCTAGTCTTGTCTGTCTAGTCTTGTCTGTCTAGTCTTGTCTGTCTAGTCTTGTCTGTCTAGTCTTGTCTGTCTAGTCTTGTCTGTCTAGTCTTGTCTGTCTAGTCTTGTCTGTCTAGTCTTGTCTGTCTAGTCTTGTCTGTCTAGTCTTGTCTGTCTAGTCTTGTCTGTCTAGTCTTGTCTGTCTAGTCTTGTCTGTCTAGTCTTGTCTGTCTAGTCTTGTCTGTCTAGTCTTGTCTGTCTAGTCTTGTCTGTCTAGTCTTGTCTGTCTAGTCTTGTCTGTCTAGTCTTGTCTGTCTAGTCTTGTCTGTCTAGTCTTGTCTGTCTAGTCTTGTCTGTCTAGTCTTGTCTGTCTAGTCTTGTCTGTCTAGTCTTGTCTGTCTAGTCTTGTCTGTCTAGTCTTGTCTGTCTAGTCTTGTCTGTCTAGTCTTGTCTGTCTAGTCTTGTCTGTCTAGTCTTGTCTGTCTAGTCTTGTCTGTCTAGTCTTGTCTGTCTAGTCTTGTCTGTCTAGTCTTGTCTGTCTAGTCTTGTCTGTCTAGTCTTGTCTGTCTAGTCTTGTCTGTCTAGTCTTGTCTGTCTAGTCTTGTCTGTCTAGTCTTGTCTGTCTAGTCTTGTCTGTCTAGTCTTGTCTGTCTAGTCTTGTCTGTCTAGTCTTGTCTGTCTAGTCTTGTCTGTCTAGTCTTGTCTGTCTAGTCTTGTCTGTCTAGTCTTGTCTGTCTAGTCTTGTCTGTCTAGTCTTGTCTGTCTAGTCTTGTCTGTCTAGTCTTGTCTGTCTAGTCTTGTCTGTCTAGTCTTGTCTGTCTAGTCTTGTCTGTCTAGTCTTGTCTGTCTAGTCTTGTCTGTCTAGTCTTGTCTGTCTAGTCTTGTCTGTCTAGTCTTGTCTGTCTAGTCTTGTCTGTCTAGTCTTGTCTGTCTAGTCTTGTCTGTCTAGTCTTGTCTGTCTAGTCTTGTCTGTCTAGTCTTGTCTGTCTAGTCTTGTCTGTCTAGTCTTGTCTGTCTAGTCTTGTCTGTCTAGTCTTGTCTGTCTAGTCTTGTCTGTCTAGTCTTGTCTGTCTAGTCTTGTCTGTCTAGTCTTGTCTGTCTAGTCTTGTCTGTCTAGTCTTGTCTGTCTAGTCTTGTCTGTCTAGTCTTGTCTGTCTAGTCTTGTCTGTCTAGTCTTGTCTGTCTAGTCTTGTCTGTCTAGTCTTGTCTGTCTAGTCTTGTCTGTCTAGTCTTGTCTGTCTAGTCTTGTCTGTCTAGTCTTGTCTGTCTAGTCTTGTCTGTCTAGTCTTGTCTGTCTAGTCTTGTCTGTCTAGTCTTGTCTGTCTAGTCTTGTCTGTCT
Organism: Phosphuga atrata; assembly: GCA_944588485.1. NCBI lineage: Eukaryota > Metazoa > Arthropoda > Insecta > Coleoptera > Silphidae > Phosphuga > Phosphuga atrata. The sequence continues at coordinate 48,865,111 of OX155902.1, forward strand.
AGTCTTGTCTGTCTAGTCTTGTCTGTCTAGTCTTGTCTGTCTAGTCTTGTCTGTCTAGTCTTGTCTGTCTAGTCTTGTCTGTCTAGTCTTGTCTGTCTAGTCTTGTCTGTCTAGTCTTGTCTGTCTAGTCTTGTCTGTCTAGTCTTGTCTGTCTAGTCTTGTCTGTCTAGTCTTGTCTGTCTAGTCTTGTCTGTCTAGTCTTGTCTGTCTAGTCTTGTCTGTCTAGTCTTGTCTGTCTAGTCTTGTCTGTCTAGTCTTGTCTGTCTAGTCTTGTCTGTCTAGTCTTGTCTGTCTAGTCTTGTCTGTCTAGTCTTGTCTGTCTAGTCTTGTCTGTCTAGTCTTGTCTGTCTAGTCTTGTCTGTCTAGTCTTGTCTGTCTAGTCTTGTCTGTCTAGTCTTGTCTGTCTAGTCTTGTCTGTCTAGTCTTGTCTGTCTAGTCTTGTCTGTCTAGTCTTGTCTGTCTAGTCTTGTCTGTCTAGTCTTGTCTGTCTAGTCTTGTCTGTCTAGTCTTGTCTGTCTAGTCTTGTCTGTCTAGTCTTGTCTGTCTAGTCTTGTCTGTCTAGTCTTGTCTGTCTAGTCTTGTCTGTCTAGTCTTGTCTGTCTAGTCTTGTCTGTCTAGTCTTGTCTGTCTAGTCTTGTCTGTCTAGTCTTGTCTGTCTAGTCTTGTCTGTCTAGTCTTGTCTGTCTAGTCTTGTCTGTCTAGTCTTGTCTGTCTAGTCTTGTCTGTCTAGTCTTGTCTGTCTAGTCTTGTCTGTCTAGTCTTGTCTGTCTAGTCTTGTCTGTCTAGTCTTGTCTGTCTAGTCTTGTCTGTCTAGTCTTGTCTGTCTAGTCTTGTCTGTCTAGTCTTGTCTGTCTAGTCTTGTCTGTCTAGTCTTGTCTGTCTAGTCTTGTCTGTCTAGTCTTGTCTGTCTAGTCTTGTCTGTCTAGTCTTGTCTGTCTAGTCTTGTCTGTCTAGTCTTGTCTGTCTAGTCTTGTCTGTCTAGTCTTGTCTGTCTAGTCTTGTCTGTCTAGTCTTGTCTGTCTAGTCTTGTCTGTCTAGTCTTGTCTGTCTAGTCTTGTCTGTCTAGTCTTGTCTGTCTAGTCTTGTCTGTCTAGTCTTGTCTGTCTAGTCTTGTCTGTCTAGTCTTGTCTGTCTAGTCTTGTCTGTCTAGTCTTGTCTGTCTAGTCTTGTCTGTCTAGTCTTGTCTGTCTAGTCTTGTCTGTCTAGTCTTGTCTGTCTAGTCTTGTCTGTCTAGTCTTGTCTGTCTAGTCTTGTCTGTCTAGTCTTGTCTGTCTAGTCTTGTCTGTCTAGTCTTGTCTGTCTAGTCTTGTCTGTCTAGTCTTGTCTGTCTAGTCTTGTCTGTCTAGTCTTGTCTGTCTAGTCTTGTCTGTCTAGTCTTGTCTGTCTAGTCTTGTCTGTCTAGTCTTGTCTGTCTAGTCTTGTCTGTCTAGTCTTGTCTGTCTAGTCTTGTCTGTCTAGTCTTGTCTGTCTAGTCTTGTCTGTCTAGTCTTGTCTGTCTAGTCTTGTCTGTCTAGTCTTGTCTGTCTAGTCTTGTCTGTCTAGTCTTGTCTGTCTAGTCTTGTCTGTCTAGTCTTGTCTGTCTAGTCTTGTCTGTCTAGTCTTGTCTGTCTAGTCTTGTCTGTCTAGTCTTGTCTGTCTAGTCTTGTCTGTCTAGTCTTGTCTGTCTAGTCTTGTCTGTCTAGTCTTGTCTGTCTAGTCTTGTCTGTCTAGTCTTGTCTGTCTAGTCTTGTCTGTCTAGTCTAGTCTTGTCTGTCTAGTCTTGTCTGTCTAGTCTTGTCTGTCTAGTCTTGTCTGTCTAGTCTTGTCTGTCTAGTCTTGTCTGTCTAGTCTTGTCTGTCTAGTCTTGTCTGTCTAGTCTTGTCTGTCTAGTCTTGTCTGTCTAGTCTTGTCTGTCTAGTCTTGTCTGTCTAGTCTTGTCTGTCTAGTCTTGTCTGTCTAGTCTTGTCTGTCTAGTCTTGTCTGTCTAGTCTTGTCTGTCTAGTCTTGTCTGTCTAGTCTTGTCTGTCTAGTCTTGTCTGTCTAGTCTTGTCTGTCTAGTCTTGTCTGTCTAGTCTTGTCTGTCTAGTCTTGTCTGTCTAGTCTAGTCTGTCTTGTCTGTCTAGTCTTGTCTGTCTAGTCTTGTCTGTCTAGTCTTGTCTGTCTAGTCTTGTCTGTCTAGTCTTGTCTGTCTAGTCTTGTCTGTCTAGTCTTGTCTGTCTAGTCTTGTCTGTCTAGTCTTGTCTGTCTAGTCTTGTCTGTCTAGTCTTGTCTGTCTAGTCTTGTCTGTCTAGTCTTGTCTGTCTAGTCTTGTCTGTCTAGTCTTGTCTGTCTAGTCTTGTCTGTCTAGTCTTGTCTGTCTAGTCTTGTCTGTCTAGTCTTGTCTGTCTAGTCTTGTCTGTCTAGTCTTGTCTGTCTAGTCTTGTCTGTCTAGTCTTGTCTGTCTAGTCTTGTCTGTCTAGTCTTGTCTGTCTAGTCTTGTCTGTCTAGTCTTGTCTGTCTAGTCTTGTCTGTCTAGTCTTGTCTGTCTAGTCTTGTCTGTCTAGTCTTGTCTGTCTAGTCTTGTCTGTCTAGTCTTGTCTGTCTAGTCTTGTCTGTCTAGTCTTGTCTGTCTAGTCTTGTCTGTCTAGTCTTGTCTGTCTAGTCTTGTCTGTCTAGTCTTGTCTGTCTAGTCTTGTCTGTCTAGTCTTGTCTGTCTAGTCTTGTCTGTCTAGTCTTGTCTGTCTAGTCTTGTCTGTCTAGTCTTGTCTGTCTAGTCTTGTCTGTCTAGTCTTGTCTGTCTAGTCTTGTCTGTCTAGTCTTGTCTGTCTAGTCTTGTCTGTCTAGTCTTGTCTGTCTAGTCTTGTCTGTCTAGTCTTGTCTGTCTAGTCTTGTCTGTCTAGTCTTGTCTGTCTAGTCTTGTCTGTCTAGTCTTGTCTGTCTAGTCTTGTCTGTCTAGTCTTGTCTGTCTAGTCTTGTCTGTCTAGTCTTGTCTGTCTAGTCTTGTCTGTCTAGTCTTGTCTGTCTAGTCTTGTCTGTCTAGTCTTGTCTGTCTAGTCTTGTCTGTCTAGTCTTGTCTGTCTAGTCTTGTCTGTCTAGTCTTGTCTGTCTAGTCTTGTCTGTCTAGTCTTGTCTGTCTAGTCTTGTCTGTCTAGTCTTGTCTAGTCTTGTCTGTCTAGTCTTGTCTGTCTAGTCTTGTCTGTCTAGTCTTGTCTGTCTAGTCTTGTCTGTCTAGTCTTGTCTGTCTAGTCTTGTCTGTCTAGTCTTGTCTGTCTAGTCTTGTCTGTTTAGTCTTGTCTGTCTAGTCTTGTCTGTCTAGTCTTTTCTGTCTAGTCTTGTCTGTCTAGCCTTGTCTGTCTAGTCTTGTCTGTCTAGTCTTGTCTGTCTAGTCTTGTCTGTCTAGTCTTGTCTGTCTAGTCTTGTCTGTCTAGTCTTGTTTGTCTAGTCTTGTCTGTCTAGTCTTGTCTGTCTAGTCTTGTCTGTCTAGTCTTGTCTGTCTAGTCTTGTCTGTCTAGTCTTGTCTGTCTAGTCTTGTATGTCTAGTCTTGTATGTCTAGTCTTGTCTGTCTAGTCCTGTCTGTCTAGTCTTGTCTGTCTAGTCTTGTCTGTTTAGTCTTGTCTGTCTAGTCTTGCCTGTCTAGTCCTGTCTGTTTAGTCCTGTGTGTCTAGTCTTGTCTGTTTACTCTTATGTGTCTCTGGTCAGTCTAATATTGAAAGTATAATCTTGAAAGTCTAATTTTGTAAGTCTAATCTTGAAAGTCGAATATTGTCTAACCATTACAAACTACTCTGTTTAATTTGTGTCTGTCTAGTCCTTAACCTCCATCCGTGAGTAGGAAATTTTATACATTTTAATACGAGCTGGTGTAGTGTTATCAACAAAAAAAGTTCTCTAACTTTTAATTTCTTTATTTTTTGTTGTCGAGGAAAGGTTCAGTTCAACGTGCAGCAAGTCATAAAAAGCGTACTTTAGTTTCGTAATATTTTTCCCCTGTTTGACACTTTTTATTCCTGCTTAAATAATTTATTTTGATTTAATAGTTTCAACATCACATATATACATTATTCAACGAGTGTAAAAATTTACGGTCGTCTTGAATTACATATATCAGGAGTTTGCCAGATTTATTGTTGTGGTATTTATTATATTTAGTTATTTGGTACAGCTTCGCCAAATAAATCTTAAATTAATTCATAGATTTTTTAGTATTGTTTTATATAATTGATTGATTGCAGAGTTACTTGTTGAAACTTCATTTCAATATTAAAGATAAAAAAATAAATTTGAAACTTAAAAACAATTTATGTTTTCATCTTTAATAACAAGTATTACTTTATTTTATTTAATCGGCGAGATTTATACAAACATTCTATTTGTTTGAAATAATTGATTGATTGTCTAGTTACTTGTTGAAACTGCATTTCAATAATAAAGATAAAAACATAAATTTGAAACTTAAAAACAGTTTATGATTTTATCTTTAATAAGAATTATAAACTTAATAAAGACGGAACATCTTAAAATATAAATAAAGACCTGAATATATAAATATATTCAACCTTTCCGGTTGAGTTTGTTGTTCTGGTTTTTGTTGAGTGTCACGAAGGTGGACTGAAAGCCATAACATAACTGACAAATTTCGCAAGAGATTTGTTATTGGTAGTCATAAAAAGACTCATTAGTTTTATAGAGCTCCGGAAAGGTTAAATATATTTATATATTCAGGCAGTGTTCCAACTTTATTAAGTTTATATGATTATCTATAAAGTAATATGGTTATACCAATCCTAAATTTAATAAGAAGTGTTAATTTATCTTATTTTATCGGCGGAATTTATATAAATGTTCTATTCCATTTTCAGAGAATGAATCAATAATATAGACCGTTTATTTTGTAAGTGCTGCAAGTATATTTAATGTTGTTTCTAGAAAATTAAAGGAAAACAAATGAATTGCAATTTTCCTGCGTCGATTCTTTGAATTAAATGTAAATTTTTATTGTTTTCCCGATGTTTTTCCACTTATTTCCCCTACATTTAAGGGGATTTTAAGGGGATATTTTTATCGAAGTTACGTCGTAACTCATCCCCACATGTTTTCTCACAAGTTTCCTTAATTTTTGCCAAATTTGCCAAAATTTTTAACTATTTTAACGAAATTTTATAAACTCCGAAGCTTGAAAAATTATTCATCAACAAGCTTATTTTTTTGTCAAATTTAACAAATTTTCCTTAAATCTAATTATTAAATCAATGCAAAAACTCACCCAACTAAGCAGAAATTTCAACAACAATTTCACAAACACATTCACAAAACGTTGGACAACAATCTCACAAACTTTTAGCACAATTTTCAATGAATTTCCGCAATTTTTCCTCACACGCAAATTCATCCACACCTGATAATCGCACGTCAATAACTAAAAACGTACCAAGTCGTGTTCGAATCAGCTTATTTACACCGATAACGCTCGCTTCGAGCCGACTTGTTTACATTTTTTATGCACCCCAAGGCCAAGAAACCAACGAAACGTTAAAAATTTGCCATTTACTGTTACTTACAAACATAATCGCTGCTCAAATAAGTAAATCATGCGCATATTTCACCCCAAAAATTTCTAACCATATCTTTCCACCAAGTTTATTTTAAATTGAGTGGATTACAAATTTAGTTGTGTTGAGTTTTCATTATTTTAAATATTTCATTATTTTAAATAATTTTTTAAGTTCTTGATCTAAATCTATATTAAATATAAATCTATATAATCTATATTTTATCTAGATGATAAAAAAATGCAGGAAATGTTTAATTTGCAATTTTTACAAAAATGAATAATTCGATATATCGATGTAAAGTTCTGGTAAGTAAATAAATAAATGTATCTATAAAATGTTTGTAAATGAACAGACTTTTATGAAAGATGAAATCTTGAAGATCAAGTCTAGTTTATACAATCAAACTTGATTATTAAAAATCTAATCTAGATGAAACCTTGAAGACCAAGTCTGATTTGTAAAATCAGACTTGATTATTACAAATTTTGTCTAGATGAAATCTTGCAAACAAAGTTTAGCTTATAAATTCAGACTAGATTATTACAAACCTAGTTTTCATGAAGGCCTTGAAGACCACGTCTAGTTTATACAATCAGACTTGATAATTACAAATGTATTGTAAATGAAACCTTGAAAACCAGATCTAGTTTATAAAATCAGACTTCTTCTTCTTCATCACCAGTAAGTCTTTCACATAAGGCGATTTTTGGCTATGCTATGCCAGTCTTTACCAACCATCGATTTAATGTCGTTCAACCACCTTCTTTGTGGACGATCCCTTCGCTTTGTTGTTTCTCTAGGTCGCCACTGGGTAATTCTGGCAGTCCACAATCTTGCGACGTGTCCGACCCAAAGCCATTTTAACTGCGCTATGCATTCAATAAAGTCGGATACTGTCGATCTTCCTATGATAATGTCATTACTGACTTGGTGTCTTAATGAAATCCCAATCATTGAGCGATCCATTACCATTTGCGTTATTCTCAGTCTATCGGAACACTTCTTTCTCATAGTTTCTAAACCGTATGTAGCTACATGCTACAAGGGGTAGACACGTTAACCACACAACTGTTTAACCACTATTGCTGTTTAACATATGCCTGGAAGAAGAGTGTTTGGACCGTGTCTCAAGAAAGTCAAATTTTCCCGTCTGAAACAGGGCTAGTCTAATCACTTACCTGTTAGGGACGCTCGCATCTCCGCCACGTATGGATCGTCCTTCCGGCGCCTTTTTTAAGGGAGGAAATGGGGATAATGGGTGGAGGGATTCCCTTAAAATTGTTGCCTTCCAGACGTTGGATGCCGCTTCAGCCCTTTGGGCTCGTGATTACACCCCTGGTTAACTTGACTTAAAACGATAAACTTAAAGATGCGTGCACGTGTCGGTCGAGCTTCGTTCGCGCTTCGATTCTTGTCTTTACGCTTCTCACGAATAATATAAATTCGCAAAGTAAATTGATAAGTATACACCTTTCCCCTTCTGTTAATCGGTGCCGAAATCGATTCAAATGTTGAATTAAAAATACAGATTTATTAAAATTGGCGCGAACAAAGAGAACATTCCTGAAGACTGGACAAACGCGTTAGTGGTACTGATTCACAAAAAGGGAGACAAAAAACCTGGAGAACTACAAACCGATCAGCTTACTGTCCCAAAATTACAAACTGTTCACAAAAATAATATCCACTCGGATTAACCCAAAACTGGACTACTACCAACCCAGCGAACAGGCAGGATTTCGCAAGGGATTCAGTACAACCGAGCACCTACAAACAATGAGAGTACTCATTGAGAAGACCACAGAATATAACGTGCCGCTATGGCTAGCGTTCATAGTTTTCCGAAAAGCCTTTGACACAGTAGAAATCTTTGCACTCTAGCAAGCCTTAAAAAATGTCATAATTGACCAGAGGCACGCAAACTTGATCAACAATCTCTACCGCAACGCCACATTACAAATCCAACTGCACGAGCCAGCCGAAAAAGTGAGAATCGGAAGAGGTCTACAACAGGGAGATCCTTTATCGCCGAAACTATTTACCCTGGTCTTGGAAGATGCATTAAAAAAAATATTTCGGTAACACAGGTATTAACATAAGGGATGAGAAACTCAGCCGACCAAAGTTTGCCGACAATATAGCTCCAGCAACGAAGAAGAACTCATCACACTCATCAACGATATCTACAAAGCCACGAAACGCATAGGTTTGGAAATTAACTTTGGAGAAACCAAGTACATGGCGTCGTAAAGATTAGATGAAGAACGCATTACCATCGAAGGCAACTTAATTGAGAAAGTACAAACATATAAGTATCTTGGGCAAACACTAACAATAGGTAAGGCAAATCAAGAACTAGAGGCAAACGAGAAGATCAGATAAAAGGTATACTAGCGCTGGACATCCCCCTCGAGTTAAAAAGCGCCCTATACAATCAGTGCATGCTACCGGTGACCACGGTAAGGAAAAAACCAGCGGAAAAATCATAAGATGGAGACCATGGAACATCAGAAGGAGCGCAAGACCACAGATGCGATGGAACGACTGCCTGAAACGAACGGAAGCAAGAGGGTGGCTTATGCCCAACGGAATAGTTGGGCAAAAATTAGTTATGAAAACAATTAACAACTAACAATTAAATTGCCAGATTTAATTGCAACTAACAACTAAAATAATTATTTGTAATTGCAAGTTAACACAATTAATTAATTCTTAATTGTAAAATTTTACAATTACAATTAATTAATTTTTAATTAATTGATGCACGTTCACAATTACAGTTAACAATTAAAAAATGTCGGTTAGAAGATATGTTTATTATACTCCAATGTATCACTTGCCACAATGCGTAGCTGAAATAGTTATTTACATTAGCGTGCGGAAAGTTTGATTTCACAACGCGACAGCCCGTTTGGGGAACGAGCCCGAAGGGCTAGTTCCCCATCAGCTGGAGCATTAACTTGGCCGACAATTATTATTTGAGAAACAAATAGATTTTGAGTACGGAAGGATGGTTCGTTTTGGACCCTCTACTTCCGGTCATCCACCCCCGCCCCCACTTCGGGTTCCCACCCCACTTCCGGTTAACACCCCAATTTCTGGTTCTAAAAATTAACCCACTTGCGGTTCCCATTTCTAGTTCCGGAAGTGAGGGTGGAACCGGAAGTTGGCGTAGGAAATGGATATGCGGTGGGTACCAGAAGTGGGTGTGGGAAAGGGAATTGGGCGTGGGAACCGGACGTGGGGTGGGAACCGGAAGTTGACGTAGGAAATGGAAATGGGGGGGGGGGGTACCGGAAGTGGGAGTGACAACCGGAAGTGGGCGTGGGAACGGCAAGTGGGGTGGGAACCGGAAGTGGGGTGGAAACTGGAAAAGGGGGCCTTGGTGGTGGGGGCTACCAACCAGAGAAGGGCGGTGTGGGCCGGAAGTATAGGTGGTCCAGAACGACCATCTTTCCCTACTGTTTAAGTTTTTACATTCATTAAATAGTTTTAATTGTTATAATAAACAATTGATGATTAAGTTAATTGTAACTAACAATTAAATTTTAATATCGTCCAGTTTTAATTTCAATTAAATTAATTGTTAACCATAATTAATGGATTTATTTGCAATTGATTTCAATTGCATCTCACAATTAAACACTTAATTGAATTAAATTAATTGCAATTAATTTAGTTGCAATTAAAAGAGTAATTGTTTGATTCTACAATTAAAAAAATTAATTGAATTATGCCCAACATTGCTCAAAGGGCATACAACAGCTAAAAAAAATGTTGCTACTGGCAATATGCAGCAGTTGTAAACTTTACTTATTAGTTTATCTTTGTTTCCCAGGATACACTTTAGTTTGCCAAACGCAGCCTATGTAACACCAACCCGTCTGGTCACTTCAGCCGTTTGGTGCTCCTTTCCCAACTTGATCACATGGCCGAGGTAGATGTAGTGATTCACCTATTCGATAGTTAGCACAATGCGGGGAGAATCTGGACTCATGATCTTTGTTTTTCCCACACGTTCATTTTTAACCCATTCTCACTGGATGCTTGATTTAGTTGTTGCAGTATCTCTTCTAACTCGATTGGGTCTTTCGAAATTAAGACTATGTCGTCTGCTAAGCGGAGGTGGTATAGATAAGTCCCATCACTTTTTATACCTTTTTGCTCACAATGAAGGTTCTAGAAGACGCCTTCTAAGCTTTCGGGGAGATCGTATCCCCTTGACGTACTCTTCCGCAGTGATTTTTGGATTTGCCACGTCTCTACAGAGTCAAAAGCTTTATGTAAGTCAATAAACGCTAGATGCATGGAGACATTGTGGATTTCTTTATAAGAGTATGCAGTGTTTGCAGATAGTCGATGGTGCTGTAGCCGCTTCGAAAACCTGCCTGTTCCATTGGCTGGTAGAAGTTTAATTTTTTCGATAGGCGGTTACAAATGAGTTTTGTGTATAGTTAGTAAAGTTGTGACAGTACACTGACGGGGCGGTAATTTCTATATTTGTTGTATCACCTTTTTTAAACAGAATTATCATTTCCGCGTTGCGCCATTCTTTGGGTATTACCATATCTCGCATACATTTACTTATTATTAGTAAAATTTGTATTGAGTCTTCTAATATATTACTCCCCAGCTTTATCATCTATGCTGTGATGCGGTCTTCTCCCGGGCATTTAGCGTTTTTCAAATTATTCAGGGCAGATCTTATTTCATCGAGAAGAATGTCCGGTGAATGTCTGACCCCAACATTAATACTCCGTCCTGAGTCGTCGGCTCTGTATCGGCTACTTTTGATTTGTATAAGTCAGTGTAGAAGTATTCGACTATTCGGGGTATTTGTTCCAAGTTGGATATTACAATTTATTGCTTGTTCTTGAGCTTAAATATTCTTTGTCCTCCAGTTGACAGTTTTGATCTTAGCACTTTCATATTGGAGTTATCTGCAATTGTAGTTTCAATCATTTTGGTCTTATATGTACGTATGCCCCTCCGTATGTCCTTTAAGATTTGTTTGTCAAGTGCTTTATACTTATCAGTTCCGTTTTCTGCCTGTCTCCTTTTTGCCATCTTTTCCATCGCTCGGTTTAAGATCGCCTGAAAGTTTTGCTTTCGAGCAAATTCTCTTAGTTACTGTTTGAATGCCTGATTTATCCTCTCAACAAACTGATCTACTCTCATATCTATCATCTTCATGCTTTTTTTCAATTTTATCTTGTTATTCCTCCTTTCGGAACCGCAGTTGTTCACTGGTTAGGAGAGTTTGGGTTTTGCTATTTGTTTATTCCGTTCTGATCTTAGAACTAACCGGAGGCATGCTCGAACAATCCTGTGATCGCTTCCAGTATTGAAACGATTCAAGACCACCACGTCGCTGCATATTCTTCAATCGTTAGCAAGGATAAAATCTATTTCATTTTTTACCGAGTTGTTTGGGCTTCTCTATGTTCATTTGCGCTGGAGTGGCTTATTAAAAAAATAAACTAGGCAATATTGATTTTCCTTCTTCAGAAAGTTTACGAGCACTTCTCCTCTATTCTTCCTATTACCCAGACCGTAATTTCTAATGTATCCAGTGTCGGTGTTACACTTTTTTCCGATTTTGGCATTAAAATCCCCTATAACCGAACAGACTATCATTTTTGATGGTCTCACAATGGCTAACTGTACAAAAACCAACGGTTCTTCTCAGAACCACAAGACTAGAAATATTAGACCCTCAGTCCGAATTTGCCAGTTGAACATTGAAGGTATAAGCAAACCCAAATGCCAATATTTATCCAAACTTTTACAAGATAACGATGTCGACCTGGTCGCCCTCCAAGAAACTCATTTGATATAATAAATATAATTATTAATATTTATTATTATTTATATTATTTGATATAATAATGAAACAGAGCTTCGTGCGAGAGGTATGATACCGGGCAATGAAATTAGCAGCAACTTATGACCGAGCATAGCTAATGACACCGTTGAGAATTCAGTACTGATAGATGAATCCTCTACCCATAATATCTACGTAATCACTACCCAGATAGGAGAGGTAAAAGTCACAAATGTGTACAAACCCCCAAATACCCCATGGCCTACACCAATGCAATCATCCAGCGGTATACACTGGCGACTTTAAGAGCCACTACCAGGATTGGAAGTATCAAAGCAACGACAAGAATGGCGAGATTCTACCCAGCTGGGCCGAAGATAACAAACTTCTAGGGCACCCAGAGATCGAGAACACACTACCCAAGTTAAAAGGGAGTTTAAACACCGAAGAGGCGCCACCGACCTACAATCAGAATACTCTCGGCCCTTTACCCATGAAGGCATTACACAGGCAGTAGAGGAAGCCAGGCAAAGCTCCAGGGTCCGATGGCATACATCCTGAGTTTCTAGGAAAAAATGCTTGTCTCTGGTTGGCTAAGCTTATCACTAACATTCTAAATACAGGAATTATCCCTCGCCTATTTAAACAAACAAAGATAATAGCGATCCTAAAACCAGGAAAACCAAATGACAAGCCAGAGAACTAACGTCCTATCGCGCTTCTAAGTGCGACTAGATATTAAGCCATCACTAGAATTGTAGCGAATATCAAAATTTAATTTTCAAAGTCTTGTAACTCGGTTAATATTTTAGTTAGAACGTTCTGGTTTCTATGTGATTTAGTTTTATAAAGGTGTGCCAAATTTCGATAGTCTAACTAGTAAACTGGTCGTGATTAAGACAATAAATTGAGACGGCAGCAAGAACAAGCTGTTTTAAAAAAAATTGAAAATAAATTTTATATTCACAGCTTCATATCTCGACTAATAATCTAGATGGAAGATTCTAATTTTCACTGCTATTAAGGCTAATTATTGCGCTACTTACATACTAAATCTCACTGGTCCATCTAGTTAGTTCCACTATATATTAAGCCATCACTAAAATAGTCGCGAATATCAAATTCTCAATTTCAAAGTCTTGTAACCCGGTTCACATTCTAGATAGAACGTTCTAGTTTATAAAGGTTGCTATGCGATTTAGTTTTATAAAGGTGTGCCAAATCCGGCTAGTCTAGCTAGTAAACTGGTCGAGATTTAGACAATAAATTGAGACGACAGCAAGAACAAGCTGTTTAAAAAAAAATTGAAAATAAATTTTATATTCACAGCTTCATATCTCGACTAATAATCTAGATGGAAAATTCTAATTTTCACTGTTATTAAGGCTAATTATTGCGCTACTTACATACTAAATCTCGCTGGTCCATCTAATTAGTCCGACTGTATATTAAGCCATCACTAAAATAGTGGCGAATATCAAAATCTCGTTTTCAAAGTCTTATAACTCGATTAATATTCTAGCTAGAACGTTCTAGTTTGTAAAGGTTTCTAGGTAATTTAGTTTTATAAAAGTTTGCCAAATCTGGTTAGTCTAACTAGTCTAGACTAGTAGACGTGCTAGAGACAAACTATTAGAGCGGTTTCTGTATAAGAGAATAACCTCAAAGATCCTAGAAAGCATACCAAATGAGCAGGCTGGATTCAGGTCAAAGCGAAGCCGTACCGACCAAGTCTTGTCACTTACTTACCCTTGACTTATATAAAGGGTCCGCCAATAAGCGCGCTCGATCTTTAAAATAAAATAAAGCAAGTTGTGTGAGAGGTATAAATGAAATTTATTTTTTGTTTGAAAGAGTATTCGAAGGCATTATGTATGGAAAATAATATCCTTCAAATGGCCACCTCGGCTTTGCTTGGTGGCGCGCATACGAGAAGTCCAATTTCCAATGACTCTGGCGCACAAATCGGGCTATATTTCATCGATGGCGTGGCGTATGTTGACTTTGAGGTCATCAGTGTTTTGTGGTTGGTTTGCGTAGACCTGTGATTTAAGAAAACTCCACAAGAAATAGTCTAGTGGGGTTAAATCGCACGATCTCGGTGGCCAGTTGATGTCGCCTCCGCGCGAGATAACCATTCCTCCGAAGCGCTCGTGCAGAAGATCCACTGTGGCGCGCGCTGTGTGGCTCGTAGCGCCGTCCTGCTGAAACCACATATCCTCGACATCCATATTGTCGATTTCATGCCAGAAAAAGTTCGTTATCATGGATCTGTATCGTTCGCCGTTTACCGTGATGGCCACACCATCGTCGTTCTCGAAGAAATACGGCCCGATGATGCCTCCGGCCCAAAATCCACACCAAACAGTTACCTTTGCTGGGTGCATTGCGACCTGGTGGACCTCCTGTGGATTGTTCTCGGCCCAATAACGGCAATTCTGCTTGTTGGCATTCCCATTTATCCAAAAATGTGCCTCATCGCTGAAGATGATTTTGCGACCAAACTCGAGGTCGACTTCCAACTGCTCTAAAGCCCAATCAGCGAAGATACGGCGCTGTCTATGGTCGTTTATTTTGAGCTCTTGTGTCAGCTGGATCTTGTACGGATGCATGCCCAAATCCAGATGCAAGATTCGGCGAAGTGATGTTTCCGAAAGGCTGAGTTCCTGTGCGCGACGTGAAATTGACTGTCGCGGATTTTCACGCACACTATCGCGCACAGCGGCGACATTCGCGGCAGATCGGACGTTTCGACGACGCGTCGGTGTTGGCTTATTGTTCACCGAACCGGTTGCCTCGAATTTGTTTATCAAACGACGGATAGTCGACTCAGCAGGACGACCAATTGCACCGTAAAATTGGCGGAGCGCGCGGAACGTTGCCCGAACCGATGAATGATTTTCGTAATACATTTTAATGATTTGCACATGTTGCTCGCGGCTGAATTGGTTCATGGTAATTTGTGAAGATACACTGAATAATAACAACTAGGTTTGACAACTCTACCACAAACAACATGGCCGCCATCAGCTGTTAAAGATCGAGCGCGCTAATTGGCGGACCCTTTAGAGGCCGGGTACCAGAAGCAGCAAAAAGCATAGGTCGCATTCATAGACTTAACAGCAGCATATGACACTGTCTGGAAACAAGGACCGCTCTGCAAATTCCTTCGCCAATTATCCTGCAAAACAACAGTGGGATTAATCGATAACATGCTGAGCAATATATTATTTCGTGTTGCCACGGGAAATTCACTGCGCGACTGGAAGAAACTAAATAACGTTCTACCTTAAGGCTTAGTTCTGGCCCCGCTCCTATTCGACTCTTAAATTGCTGATATGCCCACAAAAAGATTAAGAAAATTCGACTACGCTGATGACTGGGAAGCAAATCAATGGAAGAAATGGAGCAAACGCTTACAGATGATTTGAACGCCCTAGGGAAATAGATAGATACTCCAACCCAGTGCAAGCAAGACGGAGTGGCATGCTTTCACCTAAACAACCACATGGACAATAGAGAACTCAGTGTGAACTTGGTAACAGACTGCTGCACCACAAAATGTACCGTTATTTTTTTCACGAGACATTATGTGATGTATGCCATACGATAAATAAATAACTACGTAGTAAGAATCGCAAGCATCCTATTCATGAAAACTAATCAAATAATCTTCCAAATGTGTTTTGTACTTTGACCGTAACATTTACTTTATACAAGAAGTGCACAAATTTTTGAACGTCTTAAATTACACATAGCAGGAGTTTTATAGATTTTCTTGTTGTATTTATGTTACTTAGTCAGAGATAAAACTAGACAGACAAAACAAAACTGGACAAACTAGACGAACCTTACATATTTCAGCGGACAAAAGAAAATAGATAAGACTTGACAGATAAGACTAAGCATATCAAATACGTGAATTTCAATTAATTCTGTTAATTTACAAAGTTTAGTTTTTCAATAGCGGCTTTTTAAAGTGCAAATGACTCGCATTAAAGTTCATTTAGTGGGTTTAATGAAGCGAAACTCTGTTGATATGTGGGTCTTTAATTAAAGAGCTATTTCCGTTTTTATTACTCCATGGAAATGTAAACCATTGAACTGTTGATGAAAGACAGTGTTCATAAAAATACATGCAATTTTCAAAGTTGATTAAAACATGTTGATCGAGAGATTCGATCAACACACTCAATCAATCGACACATTTTCAAATGTACAATTATAAAATACAAATATAAAAGATAATAATAATAATAAATAAAGTAAATAATAATAAATAATAACAACAATGAAGAAACTTAAAAATTGGACAGCACCCGGGATAGATGGATAGGGCTTCACACGAGACGAGTTAGTCTCGTCTCGCTCTCGCTCTCGTAACCGTTTGTCTCGTCTCGCTCTCGTCACCGTTTGTCTCGTCTCATCTAATCTCGCCAAATCTCGTTCTTGCTAGAACTTATTGTTAAGATGGTCCAAAACGAGGTAATTATTCATTTTATTGTAAACCAATCACTGTCTCTTTACAAAAATTTTCTATTTGGTTACTATTAATATTTTCTAATTTCGCTTTGTTCCATCCACATGAAAATATGGCGATAATAAACCATAAATGTCTGTTTATATAAACCTTCTCTTTTGTTGACGATTTAAAATTAATAATAAAAACGAAGATAATTTGAAATTGTCTACGACATCTAATTTCATATTACGAAATCTACTCTTTTAATTGTTATATAATGAAATGTAACTTGCCCGAGCCCACAGTTCGAATTTATGCAAGAAAATATTACGGCTGCCCGTATTAGAATCAAAGATTGAAGAAGAAGTATGACCGGGATCAGGAACGAGACTCTCGTGTCTCGCGAGAACGAGACCACATGCGCTCTCGCTCTCGCGAGAGCGAGACTACGTACGTTCTCGCTCTCGCTAAAAGACCACATACATTCTCGCTTTCGCGAGAGTGAGACCAGATGCGGTCTCGTCTCGTTCTCGTCTCGCTTTTCCGAGACGAGACGAGACGAGAAAAATATCGTTCTCGTGTGAAGTCCTATAGATGGCATATATAACTACTGGTGGAAATGTTTAAGCCCAAGTCACGGTAAACTAGCCCAATTATTTAATGAAGCCATGGTGGACCCTAGAAAAATACCAATTTTTTTTATGAAATGTATCACATATATGATGCCAAAAAAGGGAGATAGGTCGCAAGCAAAAAACTATCGGCCCATCACGTGCCTCCCAGCAATTTATAAGATCTTAACATCTACTTTGGCTACAAAACTTAATAACCATCTAAAACAGCACCAGATATTGGGAGCAGAATGGTTGCAAAAAACAGCAAGGGGATGTAAGGAACTCTTAGAAATCGACTCCATCGTAACCAGGCAAGCCAAGAAACGGCTTAAGAATCTTTCAATAGTATAGATCGTTTACCAAAAAGCATATAATTCAGTTCCTCACTCGTGGCTTATTTAAATACTGTGCATATACAAAGTAGATCCAATAATTAGACAACTCCTGCAACACCTGATGAATCCATGGAACACAAAACTATTAGTAAAAGGTGAACAGTCGTCGTATACTACAGAAAAAATAATAATCCAAAGGGACATTTTTCAAGGAGACAGCCTAAGTCCACTGTGGTTTTGCATGGCGTTAAACCCTCTCAGTAAAATGCCAAACCGAAGCTCTTATGTCTACACTATTGAAAGAGACACTCAAATTTCGCACCTCTTCTATATGGATGACTTAAAATTATATGCCAAGGGAAAGAAACAACTGCAAGGTGAACTAGCACTGGTACGTCAATCCAGTGAAAATATTCAGATGGAGTTTGGAGTTGAAAAATGTGCTGTATTACATACGGAAAGAGAAAAAATAACACAAAGAGAAAATGCCGTGGCAGCTGAAGAATTAAAATTTCAAGAACTAGGTCTGGAAAAGACATATAAATATCTGGCAATATAGCAGTCTTTTGAGAACCGACACAAAGAAAATAAAAAAAAAGCAGAAAAAGAATACTTAAAACACAACTGAATGCCAAAAATAAAATTACAGCTATCAATATGTGGGCAATCCCTTCTATAGCCTACACATTTGGAATAATATCATGGTCACAAACGGATCTGGAAGCGTTAGACAGGAAGATTAGAGTAGCTTTCACAAACAACCGGATGCTCCACCCCAATTCAGCTGTGGAGAGACTGTATATTCCTCGCACGGAAGGCGGAAGAGACCTGAACTGCCTCCGCATAATACATCAAAGGGAAGTCAACAATCTGAGACAGTACTTCCAAAATAAAAACCTAGATTTATATAAACAGCTTGTTGCCCTTGACGAAACATATACTCCACTAAAAACGGCCATTCCATAGGAAGCGGAAACAGAAAACAACATCAATGAAATGGAAAGTACTTGGCGCCGAAAAGCCTTACATGGACGTTATTATACCAGCTTGCATCATCCGGACGTAGACATCAAAGGTTCTAACACCTGCCTAACAGAGGGATATTTATTCCCAGAAACCGAGGGGTCACTCCTTGCAATACAGCAGGGGTCTCCAAACTACGGCCCGAGGGCCACATCCGGTCCGCGGACAGATTTTGTCCGGCCCGCGGAGAGCTAGCATACTTGAAAACTCCTTTTAGAGAACATATTTTTTATAGCAAATTAAATTTAGTTTACTGAAGTATTCTAATTTTATGTTGAATAATTATTAATATGACATCTACATTGATATGGTCATGGGCTAAATACTCATAACATTGTTGTAGGCTTATTGTTATTGTTTTTGTGATAAGTTGGATAAAGAAACACAGAATTGTATTGAGTAAAGACATGTATAATATGCAGAAAATTTAACTTCAGTATATAATATCTAACAAATTATTGAAATGAATCCAACTAACATTTTATACATTTTAAATAAAAACATAACTTATAACAAGCATAATGACATATGAAATACTAATGAGATTTATGTAATTGAGATTTTCCACTGACAATAGTTTGTAGTTAGTAGACTAATTTTTCTTGTACCAATTATTAAAAGAGATTTAAGATGCTCATCAGTTAATTTAGATCTGTAAACATTTTTTGTGTACTTCATTTTGGAGAAGGTCTTCCTCACACAAATAAGTAGTACCAAAAACAGAAAACAGCCCACGAGCAAATTTATGCAAATTATCAAATTGTGTCAGTGGAAGACTCTTATAAAATTCCAACAAAGATGAGTTTTGATATTTGTTCTTAATTATATCACTGCACTGTAGATCAATCATTTCCATTTGAAGTTCCGGGGCTAGGGTTTCAATGTCAGTATCAAAAGGATTCTGTAAAATCTTAATTTGATATGTAATGGCATCAGAGTCCGAGAAACGAGTATCAAAATTTATTTTCAAAGCACTCAAAGTTTCGATTGCTAAATCGATAGGAAACTCAGTCTCAGTGGTGTGGCTGAATATTTCACATGTTTTAAAATGTGAAAAACATTTACTTCGTAGTTGTGATTGAAACAGTATCAATTTCTTCCGGAATTATTTGATATTAGTGATAAAACAGGAATATGCTAGTTTTCTCCTTGCAATCTCAAATTCAGTTCGTTCACATGTTTTGTCAAATCAACATAGAATGCTAACTTCCACAGCCATGCGTTGTTTTGTAATTCAGTAAGAGGGCGATGCTTTTCATTCAAAAAAATTTCGATCACTGCTCGAAGTTCAAAAAAGCGCTGAAGGACTTTCCCACAACTAAGCCAACGTACGGCAGTATGATAAGGTAAGTCATTTTCTCCAATCTCTTCAATAAATTGTCGGAATTGTCGGTGATTCAGCCCAAAAGATCTGATAAAATTAACAGTTGATATGACTGGTTGCAGAACTTCAGACATATCCAAACATTTTCCGCACAAAGACTGTTGATGAATGATACAATGTAAGACTAATGGTTTTGAACCACCGTCATTTTCTACAGCCTTTTACACAAGAGCGACCACTCCTTTATCTTTCCCACTCATGATTTTGCCTCCATCAGTTGTAATACATTTCAAGTTTTTCCATCGAATGTTCTTTTGATTAACGGCCATTTCAACTCCTTTAAAAATATCTGTACCAGTAGTTGTGCCATGAATACTATACATATCAAGAAGTTCTTCATGCACTTCATAGCTTTTATCTACTCCTCGAATATAAATCAACACCTGAGCAGTATCTGACACATCCGTTGACTCATCCAAGGCCAAAGAAAACCACTCAACATGTCCATTTTTGTCGAACAGTTGAGAGGATATATTTTCAGCGATGTTTTCTACCCTTCGAGCCACAGTGTTTGCTGACATACTGACAGTTTTTAATAAATTTACCTTTACAGAGCAAATTTCTTCGGCTACTGCAATTATGCATTCTTTGATCATGTCTCCATCGGTGAATGGTTTTCCACGTTTTGCAATTTCAAGAGCCACACGAAAGCTGGCACGAGTTGCAGCCTCTTGTTCAGTTTTGAGTTTTGTAAATGAAGATTGCTGCGATTTCAATCCGCGCTTCATAGCTTCGAATTTTTCTGTCCGCAAACTTCCTGTATATTTTGAGTAATTTTGAAAATGTTTTGTTTCATAATGACGTTTAATGTTATATTCCTTGAGAACGGCTATGCTTTCATTGCAAATCAAACATAGCGCCTTGTTACTGGACTCAATTACGAAATACTGAATGTTCCACTGATCTTTGAATTTTCTGCATTCACTATCAATTTTTCGCTTCTTTTCCATACTACTAAATCACACACAAAAGCAACAATTCAAATCAAAATACTGTTACAAAGATGTCTTAAACTTAAACACGCACAAACACGTTTTAAGGAGGTACGCAATATTTTATTTCACAACAGTGTCATAGGAACTGACTTGTGGTTGCGCCACTAGCCTTCTTATATATTCCAATTACTGCCATCTAGAAGTGAGTGGAAGACACCAGTACTTTCTCGAACCAACGAGATTATTCTGTACGTGCTATTAGCGCCATCTGTTAGCGATAGAAGGTACTACCTATTTCCGCTTGTGTCCACCAGATGTCGTGTCACGTTACTCCTTATGGCTTGTACTCTACGACTAATCTAGAAATTACAGATAATGACAGGAAAATTAATAATATGCAGTGTTGCCGTTTTGCGGACTTTAGTCCGATTTGCAGCCTTTTTTAAACGTTGCGTACTTTTTCAGACTTTTTTTTTTCATCAGTGGACTATTTCACTTTTTACCACCGGCAACAATGATAATATGGTTTTGGCCCTCGGAACTTACTGGAGTAATCAGTATGGCCCTAAGGCTGGAAAGTTTGGAGACCCCTGCAATACAGGATCAAGTTGTCCCTACAAGAACTTATACACGAGTGATCCTGAAACAAAATACTCTCTCAATTAAATGCCGATGGTGCAATAAGGAAGACGAGTCTATTCAGCATATTATCTCAGGATATACGCACTTAGTAAAACATCTCTATTTTGCTAGACATGATAATATGGGTAAAATTATTCATCAGCTAGTAGCACTCCGGCAAAACTTAATCAGTAACTTTACCCCATACCATCACTACATCCCAAAATCTGTAATTGAGAACGACAGTATAAAATTATACTGGGATCTAGCGGTCATTACAGACAAAATAATACGTGCAAATACAGATATAATAATATGGGATAAAAAGAAGAACATGGCAACAATAATAGATTTTTCAGTGCCCCAAGACGACAATCTAAACCGCGCATATAAAGAAAAATTAGACAAATAAAAAGATCTGGCATACGAAATAAAAAGTATAGGGCGACGGGACAAAGTACATATACTACCCATAGTTGTGAGCGCAAATGGTTTAGTCCGCAAGACCTTCGTAAAACATCTAAACACCCTTGATATTCCGCGTAACGCAATAATATGGATGCAAAAAGCTGTCATCCTAGGAACGGTGGGCCTAGTCAAACGGACGCTCAACCTGCAGTGACAACAAGATGTTCTTGATAAACGTCCGGACATCTAGAAGTACCACGAATGTGTGAAAAAAAAATAATTTCTTAATTATATATAAAACAGTGCAGGAAACGAATGCGTTTTTTTTTTTTTGGTTTTGATAAATTCTTTAGTTTCTTTCTTAATTGTCTAAAGTTATCGCTGACTTATATAAGTTTATCTAAGACCACTATTGTAAATGCCCATTATTGTACAGTTCGTGGAGTATGTAAATACATCATAACACACACATGTGTAGCAGTCCGCGATTAATGATAAGTTATGATTAATAACATACACGTGCGTTTGGTTTACGATTCGTTGATTAGTTGAGAGCTGCTACTGCGTTCAGCGCCCCCCGTGCCACATTTCAAACTAACGGAAATTGACATTGCGTACATTGGGTTGCCTATATCTATGAGCACCCTTATTCCAGCTTAATCCAAATAAATACTAAATAAAAAGTTATGTAACCATTAAG
This sequence comes from Phosphuga atrata, assembly GCA_944588485.1. NCBI lineage: Eukaryota > Metazoa > Arthropoda > Insecta > Coleoptera > Silphidae > Phosphuga > Phosphuga atrata. The sequence continues at coordinate 48,886,928 of OX155902.1, forward strand.
AATGTATTTCTTTTCATTTCTATCAAGTTAGATAATGTCGAGTAACAGTTATATCATGTGTCCTGTGCTGATTTGGCGGTTTTGAGCTTTCGCCCAGCTATCCCGCCGTCTTGGGATTTGGTTGTCGTTGTGTTTTTTTTTTTTTAGTCTGTTTGTCTGTGTCGTCTGTTGTTTGTATTTCGTTGGGTTTGGGTTTCGTTGGCTTTACTTGATTACAGTTGGGTCCTATTGTCTTGGTGTGGTTCTCGGTTTTCTTGGTTGCTTCTTCTGTGTTTCGTCTTCTGTGGTTGTTCTCCAGTGGCCTGTGGTCCTGATGTGCTTGGTCTTCTCCTTGATGGTGATGGTTTCTTCTTCTTCTTGGTTCGGTTTACGCTTGGGGGCGGCTTCGGTGGCGCTGTGTGTGCCCACCGGTGTGGTTCTTCTCCGTGGGGTGGCTACAGTTGCTCTTTTGGGGGCGGCATCGTTTGTCTTCTCGGGGGCGGCTTCGGTTGTCTTTTCGGCGGCGGCTTCGTTTGTCTTTTCGGCGGCGGTTTCCTGGGGTTTATCGTTGGCGGTTTGGTTCTTCAACAGTTTCGTTATATGATTCATCATTTGGACGAGGACGCTGTCGTCCACGGTGTCCAAGTAGTCGGGGTCGAAATACTTTGCCGCGAGGGCTTCGTTGGGCGTTGTCGGAGTAAACGTGCTCATTGTTTGACAGCGGAGGAGCGAGTGTGATTCGTTGAACAGTTATATATGAAAATACAACTGATTGTTTATTATAATGTTAAATAATGTACCTAATAAGAAATAAATTTGTTACTACTTTAATCAAATTTATTTTTCTTATTAAACAAAAACAAATTAGTGTGGCCGTAGATAAAGTATAGTACATAACTCGAGTTGTAAGGCTATAACATACTTGCGGATTTACGCACTCCCTGATACGCGGGTCGTGCGTAACTGTTCCGCTCGTACCATAATTTTTCCATCAACCAATATGGGTCCAGGGGAGGTAGCCCTTAGAATTATAAAATTAAATTAAATGTTGGCCTATGGTATTTCAGCACATTGTTCCTTTTATGCAAATAAGTCCAGCCCCTGTATTAGGTCTAGGAGTCTATGCGCCATGTTCTTCATGAGGATCTCTTTTGCTGTAATTTTAAACACCTACGTGCAATTGCTTCGCAATAGAAGATTATCTGGAAGGCAGTTTCATCCTCCTCATAGCATAGTCCGCATAACGGTTCAACTTTCTATATACCCATTTTGTGCAGGTGTCCTCGTAAAGGGCAGTGTCCTGGGAGTAGGCCTGCCACGGTTGTAATTTGCTTCCTTGATAGTTGCAGGATTTCATCAGTTAAAGCCTCCGATAAATTTTCGCATTCATTTGCTGTGTTTCTGACCATTCATTTTGTCCCAATGTAGCAGGTAGCTACTGGCTACCCATTTAAAGATTTTGTTTCGGACCATAGTTTTAGTAATGTAGGAGTCCCTTTTAGCACTGATGTTTGCTTTGTTAGCTACATCTTTTGCTAACCTGTCCGCCATTTCGTTTCCTACCAGTTGTGATTCGCTAAGGTCTTAAGGTCCCGAAGTCTGTTCCATGTTTTTTGAGATTTAATTTCAAGGCACGTTCAAGCATAGCTGGTCTGTACGCAAAAATGCGCATGTTTCTACTTTTGTAGTCCATCTTTAGATTTAAAGGGCACAGATCATGATTTCCACTTGGAATATCGTGGCATGTGATCCCAGGGGCAGTGATAAACTGTTCTCCAGGGATGGTCCCTAGATTCCTACTCCAGTTCCACTTTAACATATATTTGATTTTTAACCTTCCGTCCAACTTCTCGTTCAATTACATCAACTTGACGTTCACTTACACATAATTGTGGTTCACTTATATAAACTTGTCGTTCACTTACATAAACTTATCGGTCACTTACACAAACTTATCGTTCACTTATATAAACTTGTCGTTCACTTAAACTTATCGTTGAAAACAATATTTTTTCGGGCCTAAATAAATCGTCTGACTAGATTTAGTCTACCTAGTCCTGTTAGTCTAGTTGTCTTTTGTCTAATCATTCTTGTTATATTTTAAATACACATACTTATCGTTCACTTATATAAACTTGTCGCTCGTTTACATAAATTTTGTCGTTCACTTACATAAACTTGTCCTTCACTTACATAAACTTCTTGTTCACTTACACAAACCTGTCTCTCGCTTATATAAATTTAACGTTTATTTACACAAACTTGTCGTTTACTTATGTAAACTAGTCGCTCACTAACACCAACTTGTCGTTCACTTATATAAACTTATTGTTCACTTACACAAACTTGTCGCTCATTTACATAAACTTGTAGTTCACTTATATAAACTTGTCGTTCACTTACATAAACGTGTCGTTGAAAACCATAATTTGCCAAGGCTAAACAAGTCATATACTGCATAACAGTTTGCCTATTTAGTCTGTTCCAATATTGTCTGAATTGTTATTTAACAAATCTTCTGATTAATCTTATCTACCTGGTCCTATTAGCGCAGTTGTCTTTTGTCTAATCATTCTTGTTTAGTCTAAAGGTCGATTACCATATGCGCGACACTCAGCTACGCGACGTCGTGCGACATCGTCTGTCAAATAATGATTACATTGTTTTAAATGGGCACGTCGCGTAGCCATAGTGAGAACGTGCACATTTTAAACAATTATTTGATTAGCGATTTCGCGTGACGTCGCGTAGCTGAGTGTCGCGCATATGGGAATCGGCCTATAATTGTCTAAACTTGTCGCTTACTTACTAATCATGATTGTTTCGTCTTAATAGTCTATTATCTTAATTGTCTATCTAGACTTGTTTGTCTAGAACATCTAATCTGTGAAATATTTCAAACTATATTACTAATTAACTGTTTCTTTTCTTCTATTAAGGTTGATGTGGTTTGTTTGTGTTTTAATTGGAGCGATAGCGACATTGGTGATAATAGTGAGTCTTTGGGAGAAGTTCCAAACTAACCCGACAATTACCGGCCTCGACACGGATTTTCACACTTGGGACGTGCCTTTCCCCGCCATCACCATTTGCCAGAGTTCTCCAAGTAATGAGAGCATCATCGACGACTACATAGACACGTTAGTTACAATAAACAATTCCTGATTGTAATAATAACATTAATAATAATTTTAATAAGACACAGATCAGTCATCTAATATACGACTACATAGACTTGTTAGTTGCTTCTATTCTAACACACACTGATTGTAATAATAACAATAATAATAATTATAATAAGCCGCAGATTACGGCTCGTAATATGCGACTACAGGGACTCGTTTGTTCCTTCTATTCTAACACACAATAAATAATTTGTGATTGCAATAATAACAATAATAATAATTGCTTATGCAGGGGTATATATTGGGGAATGAATAAGATGGTTAATAATAATAATTGTAATAAACCACAGATCAGTGTTTATAGCATGCGACAACATAGACTCGTTAGCTACTTCTATTCTAACATACAATAATTAATTTCTTATTGTAATAAAAATAATTATAATAAGTCGCATATTACCTGATCTGCGCTTTTAACATGCGACTACGGTGGTAAATTCTATATCCTGTGGCCGGGAAGTAGTGTGGAGTTTGTCTGGGACAGTCCACTGTTCAATTCGCCGACGGAAAGTTCACCGGCAACAATTCACCGACTAGAAAATTCACCGAGACGCAATTAGTCGATTAGATAATTCACCGGCTTTAAGGTCGATTCCCATATGCGCGACACTCAGCTACGCAACGTCGTGCGACATCGCCTTTCAAATAATGATTACATTGTTTTAAATGGGCACGTCGCGTAGCTGTCGCGTAGCCATAGTGAGAACGTGCCCATTTAAAACAATGTAATCATAATTTCACAGGCGATGTCGGGTGACGTCGCGTAGCAGAGTGTCGCATTTATGAGAATGGGCTTTTACAATTGCCCAAGATTAAAAACCCAGAAACTTTGTTAATCATGTTTTGTAATAATTATTGTAATCTAGAATAATCAGAAATCATACTTGTAGAGTCGATGAATCGTTGTCGGTGAACTGATATTCATCGACTGCAATTCACCTACTTAAATTTGGTGAGTTACCTCAGTGAATTGTAGTAGATGATTTGTAGTCAGTGAACTTTCCGGATACGGTAGTGTAGACTCTAGAAAATACTAGACTAGACTAGAGATGCTATTTAATGGACAAGAACTAAGCGTATTAGATTGTTAATTTCGGAAGAATTAGTGAATAGAAATTTATTTAGACGGTTAAAACTAGACAGATCATAAATGACTACCTACTCTAAGGCCTCCCGCATACTAGGCAGCCAGGTTGCGCCGGTCGAAATATTTGAGCAGCCAGTTATAGCAGCCATTGTACGGAAAGGTGTATCATTTTGTGTAAAATTTCAGAACCCAAAATACGTCTGGCTGATACGACGTAAATGCGTGGAGACTGACGGCAGCCACATACATTCACTACACTCGCTCTGGCTGCACCGAGATAATGGGTTGACTTTCAAACAGTCGTGTTCTAATGACTCACGCAGCCAGGAATTAGTGGCCGCTTAGTATGCGGACTTCCATACGCCTTCATGTGTTAGATTGACTTGCGGCAGCCTGGCTGCTAGTCTAATATATGACGACGTATGGGAGCCCTTAATAGACCTTTTCCCCCGAAATTTTGCCGTATTTTTAACGTATAAATATATATAAGCCCGAAACTTTCATATTCCCGCGTTTCAAACATGGCGGATGCGCATACGCTTAAGTAAATATAAAAGGGACTTGAAACTTAGATAAAGCTCAAACGGATAAATACTGCAAACAAAATTGCTAAGATTGTTGTTTCGTTTTAGGAATATGCCTGGTACATATAATAAGGATGCTGTGAAAACATTTTTGTTGAAATTAACGCAGTTCTCCTATGAAAATCTAGAGTTTTTCAAAGAAGAAACGGAGGATAATTACTTGGCACCAGATGTGGATATTAAAACGCTCGCGTTTCAGGTAATATGGAATTTAATAAATACGGACATAATCAACTGAGAGAACGCGAATGGAATTGAAAAGCTCCGGCTTCTCTTGAACCCAAAAAATCTTACGTATTTATTCAGAGATTATACAACATTATATTATATACAATGATTCTAGCAATGAGACTTTTAAAACTGTAGGTGATTAAAAAAGGAAAGCTCTAAAAAGAGCTTCCTCTCTTATTATACTCTCTTATTAGGTTGCAGCAAAATAATTGCGGTTTAACATCTTAAATTTTCCATAAATAATGCTTATTCAATCTAATTCCTGTCCAATCGAATGTCTGTCTAATCTAATGCCCGTCCAATCTTACGCCTGTTCAATCTAATGTATATCCAATATAATGACTGCCCAATCGTGCCTGTCCAATGTTTGTCTAAAAACGGTCTCTAAACATAACCCTTTACATCTTATGCATGTCAAATATAATGCCTGTCAAATAAAATGCCTGTTAAATCTAACGCCTGTCCAATCCTAAATTTCATGTCTAATCTATTGCACGTTCAGTCTGTCCAATATAATGTCTGTCCAATCTTATGCCTGTATAATTTAATACTTGTACAATCTAATGTCTTTTCAATGTACCTAATGCCTGTATAATCTAATGCCTATCCAATCTAATGTATGTACAATCTAATGCTTGTACAATCTAATGTCTATTCAATATAATACCTGTCTAATATAATACCTATATAATGTAACGTCTGTCCAATCTAATGCCTGTCAAATGTAATACCTGCCCAATCTAATGCATGTCCAATTTAATGCTTGTACAATTTAATGCCTATTCAATGTAATGCCTGTCTAATCTAATGCCTATCCAACGTAATATATGTCCAATGTAATGACTGCCCAATCTAATGCCTGTCCAATCTAATACCTGCCCAATCTAATGCATGCCCAATTTAATGATTGTACAATCTAATGTCTATACAATGTAGTCCCTGTCTAATCTAATGCCTGTCCAATCTAAGACCTGTCTAATCTAATGCATGTCCAACCTAATGTTTGTACAATCTAATGCCTTCTCAACGTATTGCTTGTCTAATCTAATGCTCATCCAATCTAATGTATGTCCAATCTAATGCCTGTCTAATCTAATGCCTGTCTAATCTAATGCCTGTCCAATCTAATACCTGTCCAATCTAATGCATGTCCAATCTAAGGCCTATCCAATATAATGCATAAATAATCTAATGCTTGTACAATCTAATGTCTATTCAATATACTGCCTGTCTAATCTAATGCCTATCCAATGTAATGTATGTCCAATCTAATGCTTGTACAATCTAATGCCTTTCGACTCTAATGCATGGCTAATCTAATGCCTGTCAAATATAATGCCTGTCTAATCTAATGCCTATCCACTCTAATACCTGTCCAATCTAGTGCATGTCCAATCTAATGCTTGTACAATCTAACGTGTATTCAATGTATTGCCTGTATAATCTAATGGCTATCTAATGTAATATATGTCTAGTCTAAAACTTGTACAATCTAATGTCCATTTAATCTAATGCCTGTCGAATCTAATGTATGTCCACTCTAATGCCTGTCCAATATAATGCCTGTCCAACCTAATACCTGTTCAATCTAATGCATGTCTAATCTAATGCTTGTACAATCTATTGTCTATTCAATGCTTCTCTAATTTAATGCCTATCCAACCTAACGTCTGTCCAATCTAATGCCTGTCCAATCTAAAGCCTGTCCAATCTAATACCTTTCCAATCTAATTCCTGTGCAATCTAATGCCTCTACAGTCTAATGTCTATTGAATCTAATGCCTGTCTAATCTAATGCCTATCCAATGTATCGTATGTGCAATCTAATGCCTGTCCAATCTAATACCTGTCCAATCTAATGCATGTCCAATTTATTGCTTGTACAATCTAATGTATATTCAAGGTAATGCCTGTCTAATCTAATGCCTATCCAATGTAATGGATGTCCAATCTAATGCCTCTCCAATCTAATGCCTGTCCAATTGAATGCCTATCCAATCTAATGCCTGTCCAATCTAATGCATGTGCAATCTAATGTATGTTTAATCTAATGCTTGTACAATCTAATGTCTATTCAATATAATGCCTGTCTAATCTAACGCCTATCCAATGTAATGTATGTCCAATCTAATGCTTGTACAATCTAATGCCTATCCAATCTAATGCCTGTCTAATCTAATGCCTGTCATATATAATGCCTGTCCAATCTAATACCTATCCAATCTAATACCTGTCCAATCTAGTGCATGTCCAATCTAATGCTTGTAAAATCCAATGTGTATTCAATGTATAGCCTGTCTAATCTAATGCCTATCCAATGTAATGTATATTAAATCTAATGCCTGTCCAATCTTATACCTGTCCAATCTAATGCCTTTCCAATTTAATGCTTGTCTAATCTAATGCCTCTCAAATATAATGCCTGTCCAATCTAATGCCTATTCAAGCTAATATCTGTCCAATCTAATCCCTATCCAATCTAGTGCATGTCCAATCTAATGCTTGTACAATGTAATGTGTATTAAAACTAATGCCTGTCTAATATGATGCCTATCCAATGTAATGTATGTTCAGTCTAATGCTTGTACAATCTAATGCCTGTCCAATCTAATGCCTGTCTAATCTAAAGCCTGTCAAATATTATGCCTGCCCAATCTAATGCATATACAATCTAATACCTGTCCAATCTAGTGCATGTCCAATCTAATGCTTGTACAATCTAATGTGTATTCAATGTATTGCCTGTCTAATCTAATGCCTATCCAAGGTAATATATGTCCAATCTAATGCTTGTACAATCTAATGTCCATTAAATCTAATGTCTGTCTAATCTAACGTATGTTCACTCTAATACCTGTCCAATCTAGTACATGTCCAATCTAATGCTTTTACAATCTAATGTATATTCAATGTATTGCCTGTCTAATCTAATGGCTATCCAATGTAATATATGTCTAATCTAAAGCTTGTACAATCTAATGTCCATTTATTCTAATGCCTGTCGAATCTAATGTATGTCCACTCTAATGCCTGTCCAATATAATGCCTGTCGAACCTAATACCTGTCCAATCTAATGCATGTCTAATCTAATGCTTGTACAATCTATTGTCTATTCAATGTAATGCTTCTCTAATTTATTGCCTATCCAACTTAACGTCTGTCCAATCTAAAGCCTGTCCAATCTAATACCTGTCCAATTTAATGCCTGTCCAATCCAATGCCTCTACAGTCTGATGTCTATTAAATCTAATGCCTGTCTAATCTAATGCCTATCCAATGTATCGTATGTGCAATCTAATGCCTGTCCAATCTAATACCTGTCCAATCTAATGCATGCCCAATTTATTGCTTGTACAATGTCTATTCAAGGTAATGTCTGTCTAATCTAATGCCTATCCAATGTAATGGATGTCCATTCTAATGCCTGTGCATTCTAATGCCTGTCCAAAAGAATTCCTATCCAATCTAATGCCTGTCCAATCTAATGCATGTGCAATCTAATGTATGTTTAATCTAATGCTTGTACAATCTAATGTCTATTCAATGTAATGCCTGTCTAATCTAACGCCTATCCAATGTAATGTATGTCCAATCTAATGCTTCTACAATCTAATGCCTGTCCAATCTAATGCCTGTCTAATCTAATGCCTGTCAAATATAATGCCTGTCCAATCTAATACCTATCCAATCTAATACCTGTCCAATCTAGTGCATGTCCAATCTAATGCTTGTAAAATCTAATGTGTATTCAATGTATTGCCTGTCTAATCTAATGCCTAACCAATGTAATGTATATTAAATCTAATGCCTGTCCTATCTTATACCTGTCCAATCTAATGCCTGTCCAATCGAATGCTTGTCTAATCTAATGCCTCTCAAATATAATGCCTGTCCAATCTAATGCCTATTCAAGCTAATATCTGTCCAATCTAATGCCTATCCAATCTAATACCTGTCCAATCTAGTGCATGCCCAATCTAATGCTTGTACAATCTAATGTGTATTCAAAGTAATGCCTGTCTAATATGATGCCTATCCAATGTAATGTATGTTCAATCTAATGCTTGTACAATCTAATGCCTTTCCAATCTAATGCCTGTCTAATCTAAAGCCTGTCAAATATAATGCCTGTCCAATCTAATGCATATCCAATCTAATACCTGTCCAATCTAGTGCATGTCCAATCTAATGCTTGTACAATCTAATGTGTATTCAATGTATTGTAATAATTATGTATTGTAATTAATTATAATATTGTAATAATGCCTATCCAAGGTAATATATGTCCAATCTAATGCTTGTACAATCTAATGTCCATTAAATCTAATGTCTGTCTAATGTAATGTATGTCCACTCTAATGCCTGTCCAATATAATGCCTGTCCAATCTAATACCTGTCCAATCTAATGCATGTCTAATCTAATGCTTGTACAATCTATTGTCTATTCAATGTAATGCTTGTCTAATCTAATGCCTATCCAACCTAATGTCTGTCCAATCTAATGCCTGTCCAATCTAATGCCGGTCCAATCTAATACCTGTTCAATCTAATGCCTGTCTAGTCTAATGCTTTTACTATCTAATGTCTATTCAATCTTATGCCTGTCTAATCTAATGCCTATCCAATGTATCGTCTGTGCAATCTAATGCCTGTCCAATCTAATACCTGTCCAATCTAATGCATGTCCAATTTATTGCTTGTACAATCTAATGTCTATTCAAGGTAATGCCTGTCTAATCTAATGCCTATCCAATGTAATGGATGTCCAATCTAATGCCTTTCCAATCTAATGCCTGTCCAATCTAATGCATGTGCAATCTAATGCATGTCCAATCTAATGCTTGTGCACTCCAATGTCTATTCAATGTAATGCCTGTCTAATCTAACGCCTATCCAATGTAATGTACGTCTAATCTAATGCTTGTACAATCTAATGCCTGACCAATCTAATGCGTGTCTAATCTAATGCCTGTCAAATAAAATGCCTGTCCAATCTAATGCCTAACCAAACTAATACCTGTCCAATCTAGTTCATTTCCAATCTAATGCTTGTAAAATCTTATGTGTATTCAATGTATTGCCTGTCTAATCTAATGCCTATCCAATGTAATGTATGTGCAATCGAATGCTTGTCTAATCTAATGCCTGTCCAATCTAATGCTTGTCCAATCGAATGCTTGTCTAATCTATTGCCTCTCAAATATAATGCCAGTCCAAACTAATGCCTATCCAAGCTAATATCTGTCCAATCTAATGCCTATTCAATCTAATACCTGTCCAATCTAGAGCATGTCTAATCTAATGCTTGTACAATCTAATGTGTATTCAAAGTAATGCCTGTCTAATCTGATGCCTATCCAATGTAATGTATGTCCAATCTAATGCCTGTCCAATCTTGTGCCTGTCCAATCTACTGCCTGTCCAATGTAATGCATGTCCAATCTAATCCATGTCTAATCTAATGCTTGTACAATCTATTGTCTATTCAATGTAATGCCTGTCTAATCTAACGCCTATCCAATGTAATATATGTCCAATCTAATGCTTGTACAATCTAACGCCTGTCCAATCTAATGCCTGTCTAATCTAATGCCTGTCAAATATAATGCCTGTCCAATCTAATGCCTATCCAATATAATACCTGTCCAATCTAGTGCATGTCCAATCTAATGTTTGTACAATCTAATGTGTATTCAATGTATTGCCTGTCTAATCTAATGCCTATCCAATATAATGTATGTCCAATCTAAGGCCTGTCCAATCTTATGCCTGTCCAATCTAATTCCTGTCCAATCGAATGCTTGTCTAATCTAATGCCAGTCAAATATAATGCCTGTCCAATCTAATGCCTATCCAAGCTAATGTCTGTCAAATATAATGCCTGTCCCAATCTAATGCCTGTCCAATCTAATTTGCCTGCGATATATCTAGTCTACCTAATGTCTAGTCTACCTAATTTTACCTACCTAATCTAGTGCTTCGTCTTGTGCCATCCACGTTTGAACAGACGTACAAATAATCTATTCTTGAGCTCAATTTACTTTGTCTTTCTTGTAAATAGTCAATCTTATTATCATGTTATTTGGAACGATTGCTTGTGGTGTCCGGCGCAAAAATTTAACTAGCTTTATCATTTGATATTAGGTATTTACAAATTAGTTTTTTGTTTTCGTAAATCCGGAAAGTTCGCCGACGGAAAATTCACCGACCGATAGTTCACCGACAAAAATTCACCGATAATTGGTAATATAGATTTCATATTGTGTCAATTGCTTGATTTCTTTGGTATTGTTGGATCAATTATTTTGTATTAACATTGAAACGAAACAATTTGCGAAATTTTGTTTAAATTGGGAGGTAAAGCAATAGAAACGAAAATATTAACTTAGTTTTCGGAGATGAATGTGGGGGTTGAGACAGACTATAAGAAATCGTGCTGGAAATGAAAGCCTTAATGACGAGGAGGGTCGCGATTGTCTTTCAGCTGTAAACAAAAACGATTAATAATAAGACGCAAACAATGAAGAATATTAATGTAATTCTTCCAGGATTTCTTGAGGGTTCATTCTTTGAAAAATAGCTTTGGCATAAAACTTCGGACTGGTCGAACATATTGATCCATTGTTGGAACGTAAAAACCTAAATTCAACATTTATTTCCGATGTTCTACCAATAAATCTAACATAATTTTCTATTTTAGTTGATGAATCCATGTGAATCCTTCCTAACGACGTGCGTGTGGAAAACCGAAGCTTACAATTGCTGTGAGAGTTTCTTTCCAATATTTACGGAAATTGGCTTCTGTTACACATTTAATTCCAGACATTATGAACGACAAGTTCCATGGTAAATAAACCTATAAATAGATAGACTAGACAGAGAAGGTTAGACAGATAAATACGCAAGACAGAGAATGCAAGACCAAACAGACAAGATAAGACAGACAAGACAAAATAGACAAGACTAGAAGGTAAGACTTTAATTTTATATTGACACGGTTGAATGTACCATCGTAGATAAGAGCAAACGGTGACATTAATGAGAATAACTTGGCAACTTTATTATTATGAGAGTTTGAAGCGAAGTTTAGTAAGCAAATGTAACCCTTGAAAGTATTAAAGTTTATTGACGCAATAAAATTTATGCTTTAAGGACGGCAGATTTGCTTCCGGAATTCAAATTGAGATACATCAAGGAAACGGACACGAAATGGTCGCTGGGACTGTCGGTGGAGCAGGCGAACGAGGACTACAACATCTCGGTGAGTAAGAGGCTTAATAATAAATTGTGACTCAAGTGCTCCAAGATAGCTCGCCTAAATTTAAACAATAATAAACTCAAATAGAAACTAATTAAGAAGCTCACCTAACTGTATTTATATTTGTTGTTCAATTGCGCCGCAGCAAAGGGCACATGCTTATTTATACATATCTAGTTTTACTGTAAGTTAAATAATTTAACAGAAATCAATTTTATTACTGATTTAGCTTGTCTTGTCGGTCTATTCTTGTCTGTCTAGTGTTGTCTGTCTAGTCTTGTGTCTCTAGTCTCGTCTGTCTAGTCTTGTCTGTCTAGTCTTGTCTGTCTAGTCTTGTCTGTCTAGTCTTGTCTGTCTAGTCTTGTCTGTCTAGTCTTGTCTGTCTAGTCTTGTCTGTCTAGTCTTGTCTGTCTAGTCTTGTCTGTCTAGTCTTGTCTGTCTAGTCTTGTCTGTCTAGTCTTGTCTGTCTAGTCTTGTCTGTCTAGTCTTGTCTGTCTAGTCTTGTCTGTCTAGTCTTGTCTGTCTAGTCTTGTCTGTCTAGTCTTGTCTGTCTAGTCTTGTCTGTCTAGTCTTGTCTGTCTAGTCTTGTCTGTCTAGTCTTGTCTGTCTAGTCTTGTCTGTCTAGTCTTGTCTGTCTAGTCTTGTCTGTCTAGTCTTGTCTGTCTAGTCTTGTCTGTCTAGTCTTGTCTGTCTAGTCTTGTCTGTCTAGTCTTGTCTGTCTAGTCTTGTCTGTCTAGTCTTGTCTGTCTAGTCTTGTCTGTCTAGTCTTGTCTGTCTAGTCTTGTCTATCTAGTCTTGTCTGTCTAGTCTTGTCTGTCTAGTCTTGTCTGTCTAGTCTTGTCTGTCTAGTCTTGTCTGTCTAGTCTTGTCTATCTAGTCTTGTCTGTCTAGTCTTGTCTGTCTAGTCTTCTCTCTCTAGTTTTGTCTGTCTAGTCTTATCTGTATATTCTTGTCTCTCTAGTCTTATTTATCTAGTCTTGTCTGTGTAGCCGTGTCTGTCCAGACTTGTCTGTCTAGCCTTGTCTATCTAGTCTCCTCTGTTTTGTCTTGTCTATTTTTGTTTCGTCTTATTCACTCTCTGAACTCGTCTATTTTCACTGACTTCAATGCATTATTAATAATTTCAAATGATACTTCCTGTTTGTCTCCCTTTAGGCGCACAGAAATATGAGTATCGATATATTTAGTCCTTTAATAGCAATGAGGGGACTATTTTCGGAAGTCAGGGATCTACAATTTGTCACATGGCGATTGTAAAAATAGATCCAAATGCAATTCAATGAGTAACTTTGACAACCATAAAGAATTATGGATAGTCAAAACTAAAGAGCGTTATAAAACTAGAGGTAGATTAAATAGAGGACTACACAGACAAGGCTATGGACACTAGTCTATCAGACAATAACAAACAAGATTAGGATAAGACTTGACAGATAAGGCTACATATACAAATCTGTAATCTCAATAAAGACTGGACTGAAGCTATGTAGTTTGTAATTAGTAACCAGTGAATGCAATGAATATAAAGAAATTGCATTTCAAATCTCAGGTAAACTTTCGTTTTGCTCATTGAATAGACCTTTTTAGGGCCAGTTACGCGCATGCGCGTTAGCCATGTTTAAAAGGCGGGAATATCAAAGTTTCGGGCACTTTTTGTTATTTTCATTGGTTATACGTCATTAAGTGCCTGGAAAACATGGCGGTAAGTGACACATGCTTACAAAAAAATTCAACTATGAAAAGGTTTACTGCATTTGAATCAATTTCAACAAATTGATACAAATTGTAGATTTCTACAGAAACAATTTAAGCAAAAATTCATTTATAGCGCAATTAAAATAGCGCGTGTTTCATTTCCGCCCGCTTTTATCTCAATATTTGTATCGAAATTTATCTTAATTTCAATCTGTATTTCGCTTAATCGTAATATTTGCCGCTGAGATCTTGATGCTTGCTTATCTAGATTTACATCCACAATTCGGACGACGTGCCGGGTGTGGACACGAAGCCGCAACACGTGTGGGATTTCCGGGTCGACCGCATCCTCTTCTCGGTGAAGCAGACGTACACCACCGAGGATGCGATCCAGCTGAGCATCAAACAGCGGCACTGCATCTTCGAGTACGAGAAAAAGCTGAAAATTGACGATATTTACACTTACACGGCTTGCACTAAGCAGTGCAGGATGGATACATCAGTTAGGTAAAACAAAATTGTTTATTTTGCTTGGTAGTACATATTTAGCAATTTGTAGTGAACGAGATTTATAAGACAAGATAGAAAGCAGGAAATATATTCCAAAAATCTAAAAAATGTATGTACATGGCACATCATTATGCTTCTTAGCCTTCCAAGGAAATTTCGCGAACAATCTAGGCGTTTTGTATCGAATCATGAGTTTGGCATCAAATTAAAGATAATTTTACCTTGTTTATGGATATGTAAACTAAATTACTCTAAGTTATATAGTTTTTGAGTTGTCTATGAAAGCATGTTACAACATTTTTGGTTTCCAAATTGAATCCAAGATGAGTTTCCAAATTATGCAAATATTTTCAACATTTCGCAAAAAATCTTGACAAAATAGTTTAATATATTGATTTGTAAAATAAATTATTCTGAATTCTTTATTTGTTTTGTTATCTGGAAAATAACCTATAAATATTGCAAATTTTGTCGCATTTTCGAAGTTTTACAGATTCAGTTTTTGGTTAGGAATCTAAACCAAATTAATATCAAATTAAAGATAATTCAGAAGAGTTTATGCATTGGCAAACCAGATTATTCTTGCTCTAGTTTTTGAGTTATATGAAAAAAAGTCTGCAAATTTCGAGAAATTGTTCTTCCAAATTGGCCAAAATTTTAGACATTTCGCGATTAATCTTCAATAGTTTTAGTTAGTTTATTCACTATACTAATTTGTAATGTAAGTCTTTCATCAGTGCAGCTTTGCTGTTCTGAATTATAATTTGACAAACACTTACTTGAGCGCCTCGTCGTCAAGGTTGACTAGAGGTTAGATTTTGTAGTTTGACATTTCGTTAGAGAGACATGAACTTAGCAGGTTATTGATTTAAATGATAAATTACTATTGGTAAAACCATACTATATTATTAAACTTAATAAAGACGGAACACAGCCTGAAAAAATATATTCAACCTTTTCGAAGCTCTATAATATTAATGAGTCTTTATAGGACTACCAAAACAAATCTCATGTGAAATTTGCCAGTTATTTACTAGGTCTATTTTACCAATAGTGAATTATCATTTAAATCAATATCCTGCTAAGTTCATGTCACTCTAACGAAATATTAAATTAAGAAATCTAACCTGTAGTTATCCCTGACCACGAGGCGCTCAAGTAAGTGTTTGTCAGATTATAATTCATAACAGCAAAGCTCCACAGATGAGAGATAAATCTCGAAACGCATCTACAGATGGCTATTCACTTAAGTTAATAGAAAGATATGATCTTAAAAACAAAGTTATTTTTCTGTTCCTCGTTTAGTGCCACTAGAGTGGACTGAGACCCAATAAATAACTGGCAAATTTCACATGTTATTTGTTTTGGTAGTCCTAAAAAGATTCAATAATATTATAGAGCTTCGAAAAGATTGAATATATTTATATACTCAGGCTGTGTTCCGTCTTCATTAAGTTTATATGATTATCTATAATGTAGTATGGTTTTACCAGTAGTAGTTTAGTATACTAATTTCTAAAATAGATTATCTTATATTATCTAGTTATTGAGTTATCTGAAATATTGTTTGTAAATTTTACAAATTTCGCCGATTTTTATAAATTTCAGCCTGCAATGTAAATCAAATTGCTATTAAATTAAAGATGATTTAATATAATTTGCGAATTTGTAAACTAAATTAATCTAACTTACATACAACACACATAATCGAAAATTGAACAATATTTACGACATTTTTTGAAAATTTTTGACAAATTTGGTATCAAGTTCAAGATAATTTTATCAAGTTTGTGCATTTGCAAACTAAATTATGCTAGCTTATCTAGTTATTTGGTAAATAGTTTGCAAATATAATAATAATAATAAAACATCTTTATTGTTATACTATAAATACATACAAATACATCAATTGGCCATCGACCCGCGGTCTTTCAGCCGGAAATGAACACATATTGAGCATAAATTGATAAAAAGAAAATATCGATTAAGGCTTTAACCGTTAAGGTCATACTGCCAAGTAGTCAGCCATACCGGCCTGAACGGCCGGTGACAATTTAGTGCAATGGCAATGTAATTATAGAATTATTTTTCTATTACATTTTAAATTTAGGTTCTCTTTCATTCTATTTTTATTTAATAAATGTTGTAATAAATTAGCTATATCTTTTTTATAATAGATTATGTGGGATAAACAAAATAAATCATTTTTTTAGCATAGTGTTTAAAAATAAACTAAAAAGTTTCTAACAATAAGTTAATTTTTGTATTAATCTACACATTTACTATTAATGTACAATATTAGAATACTCTCCTTTCACTCTCACATAAATGACATAACATGCGCCGTTTCTTTTCTGGAGAAAAAGTAAATACTTTCCTTCAAACCCATATTTCGCAAATTTTGATTCTGTCACCGCTATAAATGTGGTGAAATCAAGGCTTTACTAACTTCTTCTGTAAAAATATTTCTTTTGTTTTCTTTTTCGAATTCCAATTTTTATAAACGTTAGTGTATGTAATATGAAGTGCATAAATCTTGTATACGATATTTTCACCCACGTTGGTGGCACGTTGATTTCCCTCTTTTCCTAAATATTGAATTCCTTTTAGTGGGTGTCCTGTTTCAGAATCGTTTAGCAAAAATATTTTTATTTCATATTTTTGGTTTTGACGGTATGTATTGATTGCTTGAATGGACATTTTCGTCAAAACCAAACAATCTATATTCAGTTTACATGATGGCATGTAGAATTTTCCTAAATTATTATTCATTCGATCCCACAGTTCTCTAATAGGTGCAGGTTCATCCTTAGCACGCCGTTGTAATCTTGATTCTTTATCATAAAATCTAATAAATTTACAAATCTCGTGGTATTTATTCTTAGAGAAAATTGCTCGAAAAATTGGTGGTGCATATTTTCTTGCTCCATAGACGCCCAATACTCGCATTGGAAGATTTCAGATGCCCAGCAGTAAACAATATCTTAATAATCTTTACAAAAAAAAAATGCATCTTGATTAGTAGGTTATATTTCTACCTATTTTAAGGGCTTGTCTTGTTTTTAAACTTAATCCGGGGTCTGATGACACGCTGCCACTTTAGGCCGCTGCGGCCGGTAGAAGTAGTCTAGCGGAGTTTTTGGTAAAAATATAAAAATTTGGAAATTTTTGAAACAACGATTTTTTTAAAAGTAATTTTAAATCTTTCCATAGCAGTAGGAGATTACTAAAAGGCGTTTAATCTTAATATTATTCTAGCCATATGTAATAAATAAGTTAAAAGTAAGTCCGGCCGCCCCGGCCGGTAGTTGGCCCATAGCGTTGCTCCTAAGCTTTTTCCTAAGTCTGTCATGTCTGTCAGCAAGAGGAGGGACCCGGGTTTGTCTATAGAGACGTTGGTTGTGGAGAGGTTTTTTTGGATGTCTGATTTTGGTGGTGAGACGTAATGCAATTCTCTCTGCATCCTAAAGGGTTCGTCGACATGAATTATTGGTATATTACATGTCCATAATTAAGAATGGGACGACAGATTTATAGATTTTCGACGCGGTATTTGTGGCAATGCCCTAGTTGGCTCTAAAGTGTTTGCAGCGTTTAATTATCTGGGACTTGCGCAATTTTGCGTCGATAATGAATTTGTGTTTAAAGTCAATAGTTAGTCCAAGATATTTAACGCTGCTGGAGGGCAGTACGTCGGTAGATCCCGTGTGGATGCGAGGTGAGTTTAAGGAAATTTTGTGGTTGATGATGCGGGATGAGGAGTTGACATTTGGAAGGATTTGGAGATAATCTTTACAGATTGAACCATGTGAGGGTGTTGTTGGTAAGATTTTGGTGTAGGTCGATGTTAGACTTGAGGCAGTTGCTATGATAAGTTAGTGCAATGTTGTCAGCGCATTGTAGTATGTAGGATGAAAAGTCAATGTGAGATTTGTCTAGTTGGTTGTTGTTGTAAATGTCATGACAGTATATATTGTATAGGAGAGGGAAGTTTGCAAACTTCTCGAAATTTTTGATATTTCGGCAAAGAATCTAAACCAAAGTAGGCATAAAATTATTTAAAAATTTGTTAAATAAATTATTTCAACATATCTATTTCTTGGTATAATGTAAATACACCTGTTTAATAAATAAATTTAAAAAAAAAAAAATCTATAAAACTGAAAACATTTATTTAAATCTCCAAATTTATAAATTGAACAAAATTTTGGACATTTCGCGAAAATTCTTGAACAGTTTGGTATCAAATGAAAGATAATTTAGTTCAGTTTACAAATTTGTAATATAGATTATTCTAACTTATCTAGTTTTTGAGTTATCTATAAAATCGTGTTTTAACATTTTGATAACTTCAAAATTTGCACATTACGCAACTTTTTCGATAGTCTAGTCTAGTATAAAATTTAAGGTAATTTAGACAAGTTTATTCAATTGTAAACTAGATTATTCTAGATTATATAGTTTTTTTCAGGTATCTGCAAAAAGGTCTGTAAATTTTGCAAATTTCGCGAAACTAATTTCTTCAAATTTATTTAATTTTTCAGTTATTTAGAAAACTGTTTAAAGGTTTTAGAAAAATTCCAATTTTGAAATTGAGCAAACTTTTGGAAATATCGCGAGAAATCTTGACAAGCGTGATATCAAGTTAACAATAATAATAAGTCTACTTTACTAATTGGCCGTAAAAGTAGTCTGTAAATTTTGCTCGTTATTTAACATTTTGCATATTTGCAAATTAAGCAATATTTTCGAAATTTCGCTAATAATTTCGAAAATATTAGCATCAAATTAAAAATAAGTTAATCTAGTTTCGAAATTTGTAATGCAAATTTTAATTCCAACTTATCTAAATTTCGACTACTATACAAAAACGTTTTTAAAAATTTCTAAATTTGCAAGTTGATCCATATTTTGGACATACAATATTCTAATGCAATAAAGAACATTCCGCAAGACAGATTTGTCACCGCCAATTGACCGCCAATTTGCAATAGTTTAGTTTTATATGTCATTTTGTAGCTTTTATTTAGCATTTGTGCATCCATGAATTCTTCATAAAATGCAATAGATACATAAAACAAATTGTAATTTTTTCAACAAATCGAGGTTGGACGGTCCGGTTCGGTCTTGCCCAGTCTAGTCTAGTCCAGATTTGTCAAGTCTAAGCTTGTCCTGTCCAGTCTTGTCAAGTCCTGTTCAGTGTTGTCTACTCTTGTCAAGCCCTGTCCAATGTTCAGTCGTGTCTAGTCTTGTCTTCTCCAAGCTTGTCTTCTTTAGTCTAAGCTTGTCTTGCCCAGTCTTATCAAGTCGTGTCCAGTGTAGTCCAGTCTTGTCCTGTCTTAGCTTGCCTTGTCCAGTCTTGTCAAGTTGTATTCAGTCTTCTCCAGTCTAGTCCAGTCTTGTCTTGTCTAAGCTTGCCTAGTCTAGCCTTGCTCAGTCGTGTCAAGTCGTGTCCAGTCTAGTCCAGTCTTGCCTTGTCTAAGCTTTCCTTGTACAGTCTTGACCAGTTTTGTCAAGTCGTATACAGTTGTGTCCAGTCTTGTCAAGTCATGTCCAGTTTTGTTTAAGCTTGACTTGTCTAGTCTTGTTAAGTCGTTTCCAGTCTTGTCCAATCGAGTATTGTCTAGTCTAGTCTTATTTTGTCTGATCTTGCCAGGTCTTGTCTGATTGTGTAAGGTTTTGTCTAGTCTTGTCTAGGCTTGTCTAGTCATGTCTAGTCTTGTCTAGTCTTATCTAGTTTTGTCTGGTCAAACAAAGTCTCATTTTATCTAGCCTCGACTAATCTTCTCAACTAGTATCTAGTCTTGTCCAGTTTTTAATATTTTTTCTTGTTTTATAAAATCCTTTCAAAAGTTGGCCAACCTGTAAATATGTAAATCTAATAAACTTAATAAAGTCGGAACACAGTGTGAATATGTAAATATATTCAGGCTTTCCGGAGCTCTATAATATTATTGAGTCTTTTAGGACTAACAAAATAAATATCATGTGAAATTTGTAAGTTATTTACTAGGCCTTGGTCCGCTTTCGTGGCACTAAACAAGAACTGTAAAAATATCATTGTTTAATAATAATAATAATAGACTTTTATTTACCAATAACGTAACGTAACATATTATGTTTTAAAGATCGTGTCTTTCAACTTAAGTGAATAGCCATCTGCAGATGCGTTGCATGATTAGTGCAGTGCAGCTTAAATAATTTACAAATTCTACATTAGATTTGTTTTGGTAGTCCTAAAAAACTCAATAACATTATCGAGCTCCGGAAAGGTTGAATATATTTATATATTCGAGCTGTGTTCCGACTGTATTAAGTTTATATGATTATCTATAATATAGTATGGTTTTACCAATAGTAAATGTAAATCGAAATTACATTTTTATAGATTTTCTGTAAGGAACATATTCATGTTCAAGTTTTTGCATTTATAAATTTTATTAAAACAGTATTAGAATTATACTAGGATAGTCTTGGTTATCACCACGGTCTTAAATTAAAATTTCCACGGTCAACCTTCGGCGGAGAAATTGAACCAACAAGAAGAAGGAATCATAGAAGATCATAAATATTATTTCATCAACCATGAATATTATTTCATCAATCGTGAATATTACTTCATAAATCATGAATATTTTTTCATCAATCGTGAATATTTCTTCATAAATCATGAATATTATTTCATCAAAGAGTTAATTGTTTTAGCCTTAACTATATGAAACAGTTATTCTGAAGATGCCACTGCGTTGGTGAAACTATAGTCAAATAAACAATCACATGAAACAAATCACATAATTAGTTTTATTCAAATAATTTATTATTTCATCAATTATATTATTCATTATATCAGAATTGAAAGTAGGAGATTATTATAACTTTCAATTCTATTATTAATTTGGTTCAAACCATGACATCTCATTTTAAGTTCATTATATCTTTATATATTTCTAGTTTATGTGGATGTGTGCCACATTTTTATCCGGAAGATGTGGAACACAATTATAGACATTGCACCTTGAAGGAGCTTGGCTGTGTGGTGGACAATTTGAAGAAGATCGAAGATTCGGAGAAATGCCACTGTTTTCTGGGCTGTTCCAACACAGTTTACGAAGTTGAGAAGCTCAATGAAATCGGGTAATTTAAAACTCATTCTCCTTGAAATCTTTTGCCATCACAACTCATTTTAATATTAAAAATTTAACTGAAGATAGAAAT
Source organism: Phosphuga atrata (assembly GCA_944588485.1). Lineage (NCBI taxonomy): Eukaryota > Metazoa > Arthropoda > Insecta > Coleoptera > Silphidae > Phosphuga > Phosphuga atrata. Next base: position 48,908,674 of record OX155902.1, read on the forward strand.
TGAATCCATTGACGAAAGAAATAGAATTAACTGAGGATTGATTTTGTTCAATAGTAAAAATTTGAAAATATTTCTTCTTCTTATTCATAATTCTCAGTTACAATTAGTTGTAAAATCCTCGAAATTTGTGCAGTATTTGGACAATCTTCGGCAATGTTTATTATAAATATTTTTTAGACAGGAATCGCCTATCACAACTTCTTTGGAAGCAGAGTTCGTCTCTTGGCCAATGGTTAGATACAAACGGGAAGTTCTTTTCGGTTGGGTCGATTTATTAGGTAAGTGAAATTATCGAGATAATTAACTCAACAAACCAAGAGACATACATGCATTCAAATTAAATATACAAAATCTTTAAGAATAATCACATTGATATGATGCTTGATTTGTTTGGTTTTTAGTTTATAAATTATTAAGAATTTAGCGATAAGCACTTTGATTAGCTGCTTTATTTGTGAAAACATTCTCTCGTTCGATATTACTAAAATGTTGATCTGAAACAGTCCCAGAGATTAAGGTACATACATTTTCACAAATCCAGAATATTTAACATTTGTGAGATGTTCTAACATTAAATTTGTGAGATGTTCGGACATTTGTAAAATGTTCTAACATTTGTGAGATGTTCTTATATTTGTAAGATGTTATCACATTTCTGAGATATTCAAGCATTTGTAAGATGTTCTAACATTTGTGAGATGTTCTTACACTTTTTACACATTTCTGAGATGTTCTAATATTTGTAAAATGTTCGAACATTTGTGATATGTTCTCTTTATTTGTAAGATGTCCTAACATTTCTAAGATGTTCCATCATTTGTTAAATGTTCTAACATTTGTGAAATTTATCGAGCGTTCTCTTTGAACTAATAGCCTGTCCTCGCTCTGAACGATGTAAAACTAAACAAGAACTGAAAAATATCATTGTTTTAAAGATCGTGTCTTTCTATTATCTTAAGTGAATAGCCATCTGCAGATGCGTTTCGAGATTAGTGCAGTGCAGCTTAAATAATTTCAAAAAATATTACAAATTTCACATGAGATTTGTTTTGGTAGTCCTAAAAGAACTCAATAAGATTATAGAGCTGCGAAAGGTTGAATATTTTTATATTGTCGAGCTGTGTTCCGAGAATATAAATTTGTTGTGTATTGTAACCTGTATTATTGTTCGTTTGTCCTCCTCCAGAGTGTATTGTCTTTTAAGATATAACAGTCGAGTCAGGTGGTCGCAGAAGTCGAGACGTCGAGACATCGGTCTCTCTGCTCCCACCATTCGAAGTGTCAAGACGTACTTTTACAAGGTCTTAGTTCTGTTAATATGTGTTAATATAAGCCTATATAGTTGTTTTATAGACCTCTCCACTGAACACCCACTTAACCACCTTATCATAATACATATCATTATTTAATTCATACTTGCCACAGAAAACACTACCGACAATCTTTCAGCCCCCAAAACTTTTTTTAAAGCCGTTTTTAAAATTATTGTTGCTTAACCAGGAGTTTAGGATTTCTATTTCTTTTGTTAATTTAAAAAAATTTCACAAATACATCCTTAAGCCCGTTATATTAATTCACTGAATTTTATCTTTTCAATTTTGTTCTAGTATCATTCGGTGGCATCGCGGGATTGTTCCTTGGCTTCAGCCTGTTATCTGGAGTGGAGGTGATTTATTATTTTACGATAAGAGCGTGCTGCATGGCGTACAGGGAGCAAGAAGAATTGATTAGAATCGAAGAGGAGGCGAAGACTAAGACAAAGCGCGAGTACGATCTGAGCCTCACACCTTACTTTCTACAAAAACCAATTCCAGGACAAGCGAAGAAGGAAATCGCCAAACGATACAGAGAAGATTTAAATTTTAATACAGTTAGTAAAATAAAATAGATTTTCCTGACTTCGTGTCCGTCCAGACTTGTCCGTTTAGTCTAATCTGTCAAGTCTTGTCTGTCTGGTCTTGTCTATCTTGTCTTGTTTGTCTAGTCATGTCTGTCTAATCTTGTCTGTATAGTCTTCTCTATTTTGTCATGTATGTCTAGTCTTGTCTGTCTAGTCCTGTCTATCTAACCTTGCCTGACTAGTTTTGTCTGTCTAGTTTGTCTATCTAGTCTTGTCTGTCTAGTCTTGTTTGTCTAGTCTTGTCTGCCTAGGCTTGTCTGTCTAAACTTGTCTGTCTAGTCTTGTATGTCTAGTCTTATCTGACTAGTCTTGTCTGACCAGTCTTGTCTGCCTAGGCTTGTCTCTGTAGTCTTGTCTGTCTACTCTCTGCTGTGTAAGTCTTGTCTGTCTAGTCTTGTCTGTCTAGTTTCGTCCGTCTAGTATTCTCTGTTCCAACATACCTGCCTTTCAATGCGGGAGATACGGGTTCGAATCCTGGTTGGGGAGACAACAACTAGGGCGGTTTTCACTAACCAGCCTGGACGGTTAGTGAAAACCGCCCACCCACCCTGAATGAATGTAAAATAAGCGATACAACGGTGGCGCATACTAAAGGCCAAGGTGGAATATGGGGTTTAGTGAGAGCTTCCACCGAACCATTTTAAATTTTAGTATTGCCTGTTTAGTTTGTCTGTCTAGTCTTGTCTCTCTAGTCTCGTCTGTCTAGTCTGTCTGTCTAGTCTTGTCTGTCTAGTCTTGTCTGTCTAGTCTTGTCTGTCTAGTCTTGTCTGTCTAGTCTTGTCTGTCTAGTCTTGTCTGTTTAGTCCTGTCTGTTTAGTCTTGCCTGTTTAGTCTTGCCTGTCTAGTCTTGTTTATCTAGTCTTGCTTGTCCTGTCTTTTCTGTTTAGTCTTGTCTGTCTAATCTTGTCTGTTTAGTCTTGGCTGTCTAGTCTTGTCTGTCTAGTCTTGTGTGTCCAGCCTTGTCTGTCTAGTCTTGTCTGTCTAATTTTGTCTGTCTAATCTTGTCTCTGTAGTCTTGCCTGTCTAGTCTTGTGTGTCCAGCCTTTTCTGTCTAGTCCTGTCTGTCTAATCTTGTCTATCTTGTCTTGTATGTCCAGCCTTTTCTGTCTAGTCTTGTCTGTCTAATTTTGTCTGTCTAGTCTTGTCTGTCTAGTCTTGTGTGTCCAGCCTTGTGTGTATAGTCTTGTCTGTCAAATCTTGTCTGTCTAATCTTGTCTGTGTAGTCTTGTCTGTCTAGTCTTGTGTGTTCAGGCTTGTTTGTCCAGCCTTGTCTGCCTAGTCTTGTCTGTATAGTATTCTGTCTAGTCTTATCTGTCTAGTCTTGTGCGTCCAGGCTTTTCTGTCTAATCTTGTCTGTCTAATCTTGTCTGTCTAGTATTGTCTGTCTAGTCTTGTGTGTCCAGCCCTGTCTGTCTAGTCTTGTCTGTCTAATTTTGTCTGTCTAATCTTGTCTGTGTAGTCTTGTCTGTCTATTCTTGTGTCCAGTCTTGTGTGTCCAGCCTTGTCTCTCTAGTCTTGTCTGTCTAGTCTTGTCTGTCTAGTCTTGTCTGTCTATTCTTGTCTGTCTAGTCTTGTCTGTCTAATCTTGTGTGTCCAGCCTTGTCTCTCTAGTCTTGTCTGACTAGTCTTGTCTTCTAGTCTTGTCTGTCTAGTCTTGTCTGTCTAGTCTTGCCTGTTTAGTTTGTCTGTCTAGTCTTGTCTCTCTAGTCTCGTCTGTCTAGTCTGTCTGTCTAGTCTTGTCTGTCTAGTCTTGTCTGTCTAGTCTTGTCTGTCTAGTCTTGTCTGTCTAGTCTTGTCTGTCTAGCCTTGTCTGTCTAGTCTTGTCTGTCTAGTCTTGTCTGTCTAGTCTTGTCTGTTTAGTCCTGTCTGTTTAGTCTTGCCTGTTTAGTCTTGCGTGTCTAGTCTTGTTTATCTAGTCTTGCTTGTCCTGTCTTTTCTGTTTAGTCTTGTCTGTCTAATCTTGTCTGTTTAGTCTTGGCTGTCTAGTCTTGTCTGTCTAGTCTTGTGTGTCCAGCCTTGTCTGTCTAGTCTTGTCTGTCTAATTTTGTCTGTCTAATCTTGTCTCTGTAGTCTTGCCTGTCTAGTCTTGTGTGTCCAGCCTTTTCTGTCTAGTCCTGTCTGTCTAATCTTGTCTATCTTGTCTTGTATGTCCAGCCTTTTCTGTCTAGTCTTGTCTGTCTAATTTTGTCTGTCTAGTCTTGTCTGTCTAGTCTTGTGTGTCCAGCCTTGTGTGTATAGTCTTGTCTGTCAAATCTTGTCTGTCTAATCTTGTCTGTGTAGTCTTGTCTGTCTAGTCTTGTGTGTTCAGGCTTGTTTGTCCAGCCTTGTCTGCCTAGTCTTGTCTGTATAGTATTCTGTCTAGTCTTATCTGTCTAGTCTTGTGCGTCCAGGCTTTTCTGTCTAATCTTGTCTGTCTAATCTTGTCTGTCTAGTATTGTCTGTCTAGTCTTGTGTGTCCAGCCCTGTCTGTCTAGTCTTGTCTGTCTAATTTTGTCTGTCTAATCTTGTCTGTGTAGTCTTGTCTGTCTATTCTTGTGTCCAGTCGTGTGTGTCCAGCCTTGTCTCTCTAGTCTTGTCTGTCTAGTCTTGTCTGTCTAGTCTTGTCTGTCTATTCTTGTCTGTCTAGTCTTGTCTGTCTAGTCTTGTCTGTCTAATCTTGTGTGTCCAGCCTTGTCTCTCTAGTCTTGTCTGACTAGTCTTGTCTTCTAGTCTTGTCTGTCTAGTCTTGTCTGTCTAGTCTTGCTTGTTTAGTTTGTCTGTCTAGTCTTGTCTCTCTAGTCTCGTCTGTCTAGTCTGTCTGTCTAGTCTTGTCTGTCTAGTCTTGTCTGTCTAGTCTTGTCTGTCTAGTCTTGTCTGTCTAGTCTTGTCTGTCTAGTCTTGTCTGTCTAGTCTTGTCTGTCTAGTCTTGTCTGTTTAGTCCTGTCTGTTTAGTCTTGCCTGTTTAGTCTTGCCTGTCTAGTCTTGTTTATCTAGTCTTGCTTGTCCTGTCTTTTCTGTTTAGTCTTGTCTGTCTAATCTTGTCTGTTTAGTCTTGTCTGTCTAGTCTTGTCTGTCTAATCTTGTGTGTCCAGCCTTGTCTGTCTAGTCTTGTCTGTCTAATTTTGTCTGTCTAATCTTGTCTCTGTAGTCTTGCCTGTCTAGTCTTGTGTGTCCAGCCTTTTCTGCCTAGTCCTGTCTGTCTAATCTTGTCTATCTTGTCTTGTATGTCCAGCCTTTTCTGTCTAGTCTTGTCTGTTTAATTTTGTCTGTCTAGTCTTGTCTGTCTAGTCTTGTGTGTCCAGCCTTGTGTATAGTCTTGTCTGTCTAATCTTGTCTGTCTAATCTTGTCTGTGTAGTCTTGTCTGTCTAGTGTTGTGTGTTCAGGCTTGTTTGTCCAGCCTTGTCTGCCTAGTCTTGTCTGTATAGTATTCTGTCTAGTCTTATCTGTCTAGTCTTGTGTGTCCAGGCTTTTCTGTCTAGTCTTGTCTGTCTAATCTTGTCTGTCTAGTATTGCCTGTCTAGTCTTGTGTGTCCAGCCCTGTCTGTCTAGTCTTGTCTGTCTAATTTTGTCTGTCTAATCTTGTCTGTGTAGTCTTGTCTGTCTATTCTTGTGTCCAGTCTTGTGTGTCCAGCCTTGTCTCTCTAGTCTTGTCTGTCTAGTCTTGTCTGTCTATTCTTGTCTGTCTATTCTTGTCTGTCTAGTCTTGTCTGTCTAGTCTTGTCTGTATAATCTTGTGTGTCCAGCCTTGTCTCTCTAGTCTTGTCTGACTAGTCTTGTCTTCTAGTCTTGTCTGTCTGGTCTTATCTGTCTAGTCTTGTCTGTCTTGTCTTGTCTGTCTGGTCTTGTCTATCTGTTCTTGTCTGTCTAGTCTTGTCTGTTTAGTCTTGTCTGTCTAGTCTTCTCAGTCTAGTCTTGTCTGTCTAGTCTTGTCTGTCTAGTCTTGTGTGTCCAGCCTTGTCTGTCTAGCCTTGTCTGTTTAATCTTGTCTGTCTAATTTTGTCTGTGTAATCTTGTCTGTGTAGTCTTGTGTGTCTAGTCTTATGTGTCCAGGCTTATGTGTCCAGCCTTGTCTGTCTAGTCTTGGCTGTCTAATCTTGTCTGTCTAGTCTTGTCGGTCTAGTCTTGTCTGCCCAGTCTATCCCGGTAATGGCAATACAATAAACATGTGTCTAGACTAATATAAAAATAATTGGTATATCACTTGTTTTAGAAGTTGAAACCAATTAAGGTGAAACCAATAAATCCAAACGGCAAAGTAGTCCTTCCACCGTTTGGAATCGAGTTCACAAATTAGTTGGAAATGTAGTACTTCTAGCACTACATAGTCTACCTCAGAATTTCAATCACAAAATGAAGAAATGTACAAATTAATGCGACGGAGGAAAAAAATGTTTTGGAAATGCATCAATGTATGGAAGTTAAGTTTATGAAAGAAAGTTCCTCTCAGTGTAGTTATGAAGCTAGGAAAATTGTCTGAGACGGGCTTGCTTCCTTTCTTTAAAACTACAGACCCGATAACCATCCACTAATAATAATAAGGTACTTACGTATTAACGCCACCGCAGCGAGAGGTCGCACTACCGTGCGATATGTGGTCTGCATTTATCTGCTCTAATGTAACCTAATCTAACCCTTATCCAATATTTTTTCTTATTTCGGATCGAGAGGTCGCATTACCACACGATGTGTGGTCTAGATTTATCTGCTTATCCATTTTGATCAAATCTGTAGCTGTGGTGGCGTTAGTATGTAATTACCAATAATATTAATCTTTATTGTCACAAAAAGGAAAAAATGGCTATCGACCATATAAGGTGTTTCTGTTAGTCATCCACTATATTTGTAAATCGCTACAAATTGCGTGGTTGCCTTTAAGAAATTAGTATTTTATTAACACATACATAATTTACATACTGTAAACAATAGGGGAATTCAAAAAATCGTTTTTTGAAGAAATGGCATGGATGGAAATAAAAGGAAGCAATCATGAATTTGTATTGAGACGAGACCTTAAATTCTGGAAAAAGAAGCGAAATAAAATCGGGGTTGTGTTAATTGTGCAAATAGTTTTAAATTGTTTAGCCGCACTGAAACAAATTGCACATTAATATAGTATAATATTTTTTTATATGAAGTTTGTAATATAGCAAATTATTAATAAAATATTTTATTCAATTTTGCCTTATAAAGTCATCTTTAATTCGTACGGATCAATAATAACAACAGTGCAATGATAGTATATTTTAGAGCAAGAGATGAATGTGGCGTTTGTTCGGTGAGGTGAGAGTTTGCTCACGACCACTAGCGAGTTGGCTATCACACCGAACCAAAAAAACGCTTTTATTTTTTCTACTGATATTTTGTGATATTTTTCCAATATAGCTCAGAAGAACGTTTTCCCAAAATGAGTTTATCTGGTTGTCATTTCTCCAATCCATGAACTTTTTATACACAAATTCATACCTTTCTCGGGACTTTTCGGGTAAGATATTATTACAAGCGGAGTTTGCCGCTTCTGTAATGCCCGGCGGTGTACCTGGTTCACTTATTTCGGTTGCAGAATCCATAATTACTATTGAGGAGCCAAGCTTCCAAGAAATAATAGTGGCAATCAACAAACTCAAAAATAACAAAACCCCTGGATGCGACACAATACCAGCGGAATGCCTAAAATATGGAGGAACACAACTCAACAAAGATCTACATAAACTAGTACTAGCCATATGGAAATGGGAATCCTTGCCAGACGAATGGAACGAAGGCAGTATTATCCCCACCCATAAGAAGGGAGACCACATATCAAAAAGACGAACTTCACCATGGAAGTATTTACTAACCAGGAGCCACAGATGATCCTGGCCTTCGTGGACGACATTGAAGCGGTCGGAAGAAGTACTGTCCAAGTCAAGGAAAGCTTCCTGAAAATAGAGAAGGAATGTAAGAAAATGGGCCTCAACATCATCGAGGAAAAAACCAAATACATGCACATTACCCGACAACCAACCAGGGACATAATCGGTCAGAATATAACGATGGACACCTATAACTTCGAATGTGTCAGACAGTTTAAATACCTTGGAGAGCCACGATATGCTCAGACAACGACAGCAACGAAGGAATTAAAACACGAATACACATTGGCAATTGGTGTTTCTTTGCCATGCGAACCCTCATGCAATCCAAAACGGTGTCGAGAGTATCAAAGCTGAGGGTGTACCAGGCTAAATCAAACCGATCATATGTTATGGCTGTGAGACCTGGACCCTTAGGAAACACAATGAGCTTCTACTAAAGCGGCCTGAAAGGAAGATCCTGAGAAGAATATTTTGCCTCGTCAAAGATCCAAACACGGAGCAATATCGCATAAGGACGAATGCAGAACTCCTGGACCTATACCAAAAACCGGATATAGTTATATCAATAAAATCCCAGCGCCTAAGATGGGCTTTGACATGTCCAAAGAGCACCTGACTACCGACTGATCAAGATAGTATGGGAAGGAAACCCAGCAAGAAAGAGACCGCTGGGACGGCCGAGAATTAGATGGAAGGACAACATTTTAAAGATCTACAGACTATGCAGGTATATGACTGGAAGGAGGTCATGTTGGACCGGGACCGATGGAGGCAAATCGTTAACGCAGCCAAGACCCACCAAGGATTGTAGTGCTACCCAGAAAAAGAAGAAGAAGAAGAAAAAGAAGAAGAATCCATAATTCGACTTTAATAAATCCAATTCGAAGCGAACTGTCAGAACTGTCAATACAAATGTAATTGTTGGTTTGGTCGTTTCCATGGTAACATTTTGTTGCAATCTCATAGAAGGTGATACTTTTCAAGTAAAATGACCTAATTTTATTTCGTTTTTTTAAATAGTTTCAGGCTCGTTTTAGGTTTGTACATAAAATATTCCATGGAAATTGAAGTAATTAATAAGAAAGTCCATGCAAATTTGGTTAGTTTAAACTCTAGACGTGAATATATTTTCATCAGTAGATACATATTTTTGACGCTCCTTAGCAATCAGTTGTTAAGGAGATCTTTGCTCAGGAAAATTTCTAATTTTTGAGAGATATAAAGCGGAATTAAAGTCAAAAATTGTGCCTATAGTGATCCTTTTTAGTGATCAATGTTTTGAAAAGAGAATATTGTGCGGAAAGACCAATTTTGTGTTAATTACAAGTCGTAGAAATTTTTCCAGTTTTGACAGTTGCATAAGCATATGACATTTGAAAAAATGCCATTTTCACTTATATCAGTAGGAAAAATATTTTTTCTACTGATACATGTGAAATTGGCATTTTTTCCACGGCTTACCCTACATGAAAGTGACATTTTTTCATTCTACAGATGAAAATATGAGCATCTTAATGAGCATCTTAAATTTATAATTTTCTCGATTAAAACACTAAACTAACCAAATTTGCATGAACTTTCTTATTAATTATTTCAATTTCTATGGAATATTTTATGTACAAACCTAAAACGAGCCTGAAACTATTTAAAAAACCGAAATAAATTTAGGACATTTGACTTCAAAAAGTATCACCTTCTCTGAGAATGCAATATGTAACCATGGTAACGACCAAACCAACAATTAAATTTGTATTGAGACTTTCGACAGTTCGTTTTCGAATTGGATTTATTAAAGTCGAATTATGGATAATAAAACAATATCAGTAGAAAAAATTGCATTTACTACTCGAGATGAAAGCGTTTTTTTGGTTCGGTGTGATTGCTAACTCGCTAGCGCTCGTGAGCAAACTCTCACCTCTCCAACAAAACACCATCTCTCTCTTTCATCTCTCGTTGTAAAATATACTATTATTTCTATGTGAAATTAAAGTATCCATGGCAACGTATCAAAATAACTCAATTACGGGCGGTAGAAACACACAGTACGCTATCGGAAAAATCAGTCGCGGAAAAAAACCGCAAGTGAGGCCGCTTGTATTAGCTTACTTGAGTCACAAAATCACGCGATTCAAAACCGCGGCAGTTGAGCCGTAATGCGGCCTAGGCTTAAATGTTGACTTCGCTTATGTCCTTTTTTGATCACCAATCACAAAACTTACATTTTTTTGTAGAAATCTCTTGATTTCTGCGGGAGTAATCTTTTCGCCATTGCATCACCATCTAACAACAATTGTTCGGATGTATGAATTTATGATTAATGAAACACAAATTAATTAAACACAACACTAAACAAAATTTTGACGTACGAGTCAATAAATTTATCGTTGTCATGACAACAACACAAACATGGCCGGACGATAAAAAAAAAACACAGAAAATGGAACTTTTCTTTTTAATTTAACTTCAAAAAGCAAAAATAAAATTGAATAAAAGTTAGATTATGATTCTGAGGTGCCGAGTTTAATCCGAGTGATGTCCGACTGCATTTGTTCGGATAAAACCAATGTTACTACTAACGTACCACCTTTACGTAGAGAATATAACAAACTTGGACAGACGATATTTGAAACCTAACAATGATAGGGGATTATGTAATCTTTGCGACCATTTCATGGACAATGAAATGGTGAAGAGCAACTTTCAACAACCTAGCACAAGCAAAGTTAAGGGGCAGTACAACACTTGTACTGGTACCAAATCAATGTCAAGGGGCAGTAAAATACTTGTACTGGTACCTACCAAATCAAAGGGGCAGTAATGTTACCATATCAATGATAAGGAGCAGTAATGGTACCATATCAAAAAGATAAGGGGCCGGAACTTCTAAATTTAATTACATAATATGTTAAATTACATAATGCTTCAACTTGGGATGGTCGCGACAATATTTAACTAGTCGCAAGTTAATTAACGATGTTGAATGAATATTTTTATTATTGAATATTGAAAGATGAAGGTTATTTTGGCTTTGATCTTTGCCCAGTATTGTTCTTCTGGCGGTGTAACTCCTTTCTCTCTTCCGTCCAGGAGGTACTTTTCTTCGGGTTTTTTCCTAAAATCCACGGACTTGCTTCAGGGTGCGTCTCACAGACTGTCTGTTTTGGGAATCTGTTATTCCCAGTTCTCTAATATCCTTCTCGGTTTCTGTCAACCAAGTGGTACGAACCTTCTTGTTTCGTGAAAGGTGAACAGACGGTTGGTTGGTCGGTTTGGAGGCCGTCTTGCAACGTGGCTATAGAAAGCTACCCTTCTTTTTTTACAGTCATAGAGCCTGTCAATATGTTCGTAGAGCTCAGAGTTATGTCGCCTTCGGAATTCCCCATCTTCCTTTACCGGGGATCTTCCTGAGGATTCTCCTCTCTCTAAATTCCAAATTCTCTACCAGACCTCCTCGGTTCAAGGAAAGACACTCCATGGCACACATGGCTTTTGGTAATAAGACTGATGTGTAGTGCTTAAGTATCAGGTTGCGTGACAATCATTTCCTGTTGTAGGTGTTCTTGGTTAGTCGATAGGCTAGTTCTAAGTTTTTGATTCTCATGGATAATGATACGCTTTCTGATAAATTGGCTTCAATCCATTAGCCGAGATACTTAAATTTCTCAGTCCTCTTGATGTTTCCTTGCTCTAGTAACATCTCTCTATTTCCTTCTCTTACGTTGGTGAAAAATTCTGTTTTCTCCAGCGACACACGAAGACCCGCTTTAGCTGCCTGTTTTCTGAGGCAATTTACCTTAAGAGAATCAGCAAACAGTGCCAAGTCATCTGCAAAGGCCAGGCAATCTACAACCAGTCCATCGTTCTTACGTCCCAGGTAGATACCACTCTGAGCACCCAAATTGTTCAGTTCCTTGCGCCATTCTCTCATAACCTTTTCAAGGACACAGTTGAAGAGGACTGGGGAAAGTTCATCTCCTTTCCTCACTCCAGTTTTTATTTCGAAGCATTCAGAAACCTTGCCTCTAAATTTAACCTTGGAATGGGTGTTGGTCAAAGTTTCTAGGATGAGTCTGCGGGTTTTGTTGTTTAGCCCTAGTTCCTGGAATACTTTAATAAACGTTTCTCTATCAATAGAATCGTAGGCCTTCCTAAAATCAACAAAGGTGACGACCACCTTGAGGTTTCTCATCTTGAAGTATGCAAGTACAGTTTAAAGATTGAGGATCTGTTCAGCACAGGATCGGGTCTTCCTGAAACCCCCCTGGTATTCTCCAAGTTGAAAATCCAGCTGATTTTCTGCCCTTTGTAACGCCTTCGAGAGAATCTTGTGTTGTTGTTACCGGCACGAGAGAAATTTCACGTAAACAACTACTTTACATCAGTAAAATATCCCTTTTTGAGAAACGGATGGACCAGAGCAGATTTCAAATCGGGTGTTTATTTCTCTGTTTCCCAGATGTCTTGGATGATCTCGGTTAGCTTGCGCACGGCATTGTTTCCAGCACCTTTTCATGGTTCAGCAACGATAGAGTCCTCGCCAGCTGCCTTATTATTCTTAAGAAGTTGAATGATCTGGCCAACTTCTTCCATTGAAAGTGCAGCGAGTCCTGGTTTGGTGTGGTTGGTTTATAGTCGTTGCCTTTGCAGGGTGGGTCACAATTGAGTAGATTTTTAAAGTACTGAGCCAAAAGGTGGCAGTTGTTCTTGTCGTTATAAGCCAGTTTGCCTTGTGAGTCCCTAAAGTGGAGACTTGGCGGCGCGTATTTTCTGAGTGTCTGCTTGAAGGTTGCAAAGAAATCTCTGGAGTTATTTTTAACAAAGTTCTCTTCGATTTCGGTTAGTCGGTTTTGTGTGAAGGTTCGTTTGGTTCCTCGAATTATCTTGGCTGTAACCTTTCTTTGTTCCAAAAATGTATGCCAATTTTCCTTGGCCTTTTTAGAATTCCACTTTACCCACGCTGTCTGTCTTTGGGCTATTACATTGTCGCAGTCTTCAGTCTACCACGGCAGCTTCCTTCTTCTAGCGAGAAGGGCGAGATCATTGGCTGCCTCAGCAAGAGGCTCCTTCAGTTGGTCCCAGCGGTTTAGATCTGTATTGTTCAGTCTCTGACTCACTTTTTGACTGCTCTTGATTCGTTCTACGTCAAATCTTACCATTTTGGAGGTTCTGTGTAATCTAGTGTTTCTAGGCTAGGATTTCCTTTTGAGATTTTCGTGAAATGGCCACATGACCTATCTGGAATTCACCCAGGTGGGTATTAGGTGAAATCCAAGTCTTCTGCATCCTTGGTAAGTGTTTGAAGGCTGTAGATTTCATGAGCAACCCAAAAGTCCTACACATATCCATCAATCGTTCTCCGTTGCGATTGGTTAGCTTATGCGCCGGATAATTGCCCACTATGTTTCTGTATTTTTCTCTCTTCCCAATTGAGCATTGAAGTCACCAAGCAGTATGACGGTGTGCCTCTCTGGAAGTTTAGAAATAATAACTTCTAAGTCTTCCCAGAATTTATCAACTCTGTCTGGATTGCGTCTGTTGTCCTGCTTGATTGGGATGCATGTACATTGAGTAAACTGTAGCCCTTATTTGCGCATTTGAGAGAGAGAGAGGATGGATTCTGACTGCTCGGGGAGGTAAAGTCGGTGACTGAATCCAGTATCCTGTGACTGATTATAAATCCTGTACCTAAGTGGGGTACGTTCTTCATTACCCGAGGACCCACTTTTCCTCTGAGGATTCTGTAGGCTCGGGACTCGAAGGCATGTTCATCCGTAAATATGGTTTCCTGTACTGCTGTCAGTATTATGTGGTGTCGTATTAGTGAATCAGTCAAATGTTTCAGTTTACCCACTTTTAGCAGGGAGCTGGCATCAAATGTTGCGAAGAAGCTTTGCCGTCTTGGTCTGAGTTTACGTCCGGTGATTTCAGGATGCCCCGACTCATCCTTAACGCATGTTGGTGCGGGCTCCCCAGAAGCCGCTTACGTCACCATAGGTGACGGTGGATTAGATACCACCTGGGGTAGTGCATTTAGCGAAATTTTCATCCATGCTCGGTTGAAGAATATGCTTTGTGGGACACTGGCGAGCCACCGTCCAAGATACTCGCTGGGCATTTTATTGGAACGAACTACATTAATCAAACTCAGAGGTGGTTTCAACCACAGTTTCATTTTCCAGGGACGCCAAATTGCAGAACAATTGCAAGATGGATCGAAAGATATCGCCGAACAGGTTCTCTAAAGGATGTTAAACTTGCATAGAGGAAAAAACTGGTAGAACAGAAGTGAATACTTTCCAAGTTGCGAACAGCATCGTAGAAACTTCCAGTCAATCCGTGCTACGTTTATCGCAGCAAGTAGGAATTTCACGTGAATAGGTAAGAACAAATTTATAGAATGATTTACTCTTTTCGCACTACAAATGGCAAGAAGCCCAAAAACTTCTTCCAATAGACCGAGACTCACGTTTAGAATTCAGTCGATGGAATTTGGACAGAGAGGATAATTTTGTCAACAAAATAATTATGAGTGACGAAGCACATTTTCAATTGCATGAGGAGACAAAGAGAACAAACAAAATGCATGTTACTGGTCTTCCGAAAACCCTCATGTTATATTCGAAGAAGAGCTGCATTCTCATAAGGTAACTGTGTGGGGTGGAATATGCCCTGCTGGAGCATTGGTACCGTATTTGTTTGAAGATGAAATGGTAAACGCAGTAGTTGTCCATAGTAAACGTTATGTGGAGATGTAACAAACGTTCTTAATGGATGCCATCGCTCAACTTCGATTACCAATAACCAAACGATATTTGGTATCAGCAAGGTGGTGCAAGGGCTCATGTCTCCAACATGTCTATTGGAGTGTTACGAGAGTTCTTCTTTACTGGTCGTCTGATTACCCAGCGCGGGGACAAGTTGGTGGTCTCCTCGCTCTTCGGATTTGTCAGCTTTGGATTATTTCTTATGAAGTCATGTTAAGTCTAAAGTTTATCAGAACCGACCTGAAACTATATATACTATAGACTAAACATTCTGAATGTATACTTGCATAAACTTCATCAGTAAAAACTTCTAACAATATATAGACGTTTTTCCCCTTATCATCCGAGATACTTCAAATACCAAAGAAGTCTTGCAGGAGGGTTTTTGTATTTACATTATGAATGGTATTAAAGCTGAATGTTTCCCTTCTTCAAAAGAGACAGCCAATTCAGCGACGTGCGGTAAATAATCCTAAAACATGTAAATAAATAGAAAGCATATTTGTGAAATGGTGGAAGACATGACAGAATGATAGTAACTAAACTTAAATTATATTAAGAAATTACATTGAATAATAGTAATAATATAATTCTTTTCGTATAATAATTATTGATTATCAATAAATTAAGAAAAGAAAACGTGAGCTGAAGTGATTATTTAAATTTTAATTGTAAATAAAATTACTAATCTAAAGTAAATATCCACGTACTAGTATAGACGAAAAAAAATCCAAGAGAAATACAAAATTGAATTTACAATTATCCTAAAAATAATACCCAACCTGTCTATTACATCAAGAACCAAAACAAAATGCAAAATAACATTACATATAAACTTTACAACACAAATAAATAAAATCTTATCTACTACTACTACATAAATATATACAAAGTTTTTTTATTCATTTTAAGGTACAAGATAAATTAGGTTTTAAAGCTTTCTTATAAACAATAATATAAAAAAAGATACAACATTACTCTAGTTATTATAAAAAAAAACAGAAAAAATTTCTTCAAACGTCTTTTCTCCTAACAAAAAAATCACTCAAATTGAGCATTTCCCTATCTATCTGTAGCATTGGGATTTGTGTAGCTGAAGCCCTGGAACTGAGCCTGATCCATCGACTGCAAAATATTCTTATCGATTGGCGTTAATTTTGCTTTTTCTAGCGTGAACGTTCGGTCGAAATATTGCGTGTCCAGCGGATGTTGCTGAAAAGAAAATTTCATCAAACCTCTGGTTAAAATTGGGACGACTGTGACTTACTAAGTTCGGCCTGAAAGGCGGATCTAATTGGCGCAGGTTTAGTAAATCCCAGGCAATGGGGTGGAAGAACGGCTGGTCTTGGATATCGCCTTGCGGGCAAAATTTATTTCCTAAACGTTTGCTGGCATCCTTTTCCAATAACTAAAATACAAACGGAATTATTATAACATTTGAGCTATCAAGTACTCACTGATTCATTTGGAACATATATGATGAAGTTTTGTGTGCACACAAGATAAGTATTGACAATATAATCTCGTTTAAAATACATTTACAAGTAACAGTCTGCAATATACCAAACCGACTAACCTTAACAGACTAACCGTCTGTTCACCTTATGGCAAAACAAGAACTTTCGCACCACTTGGTTGACAGAAACCGAGAAGGATATTAAAGAACTGGGAATAACAGATCTACAAAACAGACAGTCTGTAAGACGCGCCCTGAAGGAAGTCAGTGGATTGCAATTTCTGTTAAGTTTTGTCTGTAAAATTTTACATTTCCAGTATTGTCTAGTCAGTCTTATCTGTCCAGACTTTTCTGTCCAGTCTTGCTTGCCCAAGTCTCTCCAGTTTTATCAGTCAAGTCGTGTCCGTCTAGTCATGTCTGTCTAGTCTTGTCTATCTAGTATTGTGTGTCTAGTGTATTCTGTCCAATCTTGTTTGTCTAGTCTTGTCTGTTTAGTCTCGTCCGTCTAGTATTGTCTGTCTAGTCTTGTCTGTCTAACCTTGCCTGTCTAGTCCTGTGTGACTACTCTTGGCTGTCTAGTCTTGTCCGTCTAGTCTTGTCTGTCTAGTATTGTCTAGTCTTGTCCGTCATCCGACACGAATGTAGCACACAAACAGAACCAACTAGCCCAGAACTGACTGAAAACAAAGAAAAAGAAGGGGAACTCTTGATGGAGCTATATAATGAAATAGAAAGGGGAAATTCGTATCAAGAATTTCAGGAATTTGTAGAAAAAATCTGGCCCCGGGCAGCTTTCAAAAGAGTAAAAATAGAAATGGGAAACATGCAGTTAGCATCACTCGACTGGGACTTGGTCTGGTGCATGGCCGACAACATGAATCCAGAGGAGGTAGTGCCCCAAGCACTCTGCAACACGTATATGAGATCAATTGAGCTAGAAAGCCAGACAAATCAGCCTGGCAATCTAGTCTACCTAACACACTCCATAGGAGTCCCAACAGAAAATGGAGAAATCAAAACAACAAATCGTTATATATATATATATTTATATATATATATATATATATATATATATATATATATATATATATATATATATATATATATATATATATATATATATATGTGTGTGTTGTATTGTTTTCTCGGGGATTCCGCGTTGATGCTGAGGGTTGGCTCTGAAAAGAACCGGATTCTCGACGTTTCGGCGAACTAACATTCGCCATTCTCAAGAGATATATGCGTCCGTACGGGTCAACCGTTCGACGCATACTGAGAGCTCGTTCGTGCGATGCGACTACTTATAGCTGTCTGGCTTCGGGTCATGCGCGTTGTGTGCGATGCTTCGGTTCGGTTGTTTGTTTGTTTTGTTGGTCGTACATGAGTCTGGGGTGTCTGGGATTGCATTTTGAGGGTGGATATGATCGGTCGCCATGCTGGGGGCAGTCTCAAGGAATCGTCTCTCGTGTTCATGCAGTAGTCTCGTTTTTCTATCTCTATGGCTTCTCTGTATACTCGTGACATTTCGTGGCTAATCTGTGCAACAGTCCTTGAATTTCTAAAGTCCATCCAGTGACCAGTGTTTGTGTGTTGGACAAGTGCCGATGAAACTTTGTCTCTGTGTCTGATTGAAACTACATGTTCTTGAATCCTAGCAGATATTTTTCTATTGGTACGCCCAATGTAGGTCCGTTCACATGTTTCGCAAGGTATTTCGTAAATTCCATGGGATTCTAACGGGATGGTGTCTTTAACGCTGCGTAGCATGGAGGATATTTTCTGGTTAGGTTTGAAAATGGTGTCGATGTTGTGTCTTTTAAGAATTCTGGCGATTTTGTCAGTTGATCCATGAACATATAGTAGGTATGCTGTGCTAACGGGTTTCTGGCGTTCTTCAGTTCTTTGGCTACTGTTCTCTGTACGACGGAAAGCTCTGGATATTAAGCTGTTTGGATATCCATTTGAAGAAAGAGCTTCTAGTAAGTTCCTCAATTCTTTCGGTAAGTTAAGCTGGTCGGCTAGTCTTTTGGATCGGGTGGTAAGAGTGTTGACTACAGATGCTAGTTGTTTGGGATGATGGTGCGAAGAAGCGTTCAGATATCTGTCTGTGTGTGTTGGTTTCCGGTACACAGTGTGGCTCAAAGTGCCGTCAGGTTTCTTCTGTACCAAGACATCCAAGAAAGGAAGTTGTTGATGCTTTTCTATCTCCATTGTGAATTTAATTTGGTCGTGTTGGGAGTTAAGATGGTTGAGGAATTTGTCCAGCTCTGGTCTGCCGTGGGGCCAGATTACAAATGTGTCGTCAACATATCTTAACCAGAGTGTAGGTTTAAGTGTGGCTGATGAGATTGCCTTTTCCTCAAAATCTGTAAGAAATATGTTGGCTATTACTGGGGATAGAGGTGAACCCATTGGTGCTCCTAGGACTTGTTTGTATATTTGACCATCGTACCTAAAGTATGTATTCTTTAAACAATGTTCTGCCAGATCTGATACATACTTTTCTGGTTTTAATTTTGATCTTATGATGTTTAAGGCCTCAGGGACCGGTACTTTTGTGAATAAAGATACAATGTCAAAGCTCACAAGGAGGTGGCCGGGCTGGAGTTGGTGATTTTTCAGTATGTCTATGAAGTGTTCAGCATTGCGGATATAGGAATCACAATCTTCTGCGTATGGTTGTAAACATTTTGCTAAATGTTTCGCAAGAAGTCGGACCGGTGAACCAATGGAGCTTACTATTGGTCGTAGTGGGGCTCCATCTTTGTGGATCTTTGGTAAACCATATATCTTGGGACACCGTGAAGATTTCTCCCTTGGTATAAGATAATTCATTGATTCCTTGTCAATGCTAGAGCTTAGGATCTTTTGTCTGGTAGTTTTCTCAAGATAGGTTGTGGGGTCCGTTGTACTGGGTAGATAAGCTGGATCATCTAAGATTGTGGTCATTTTTTGTTTATAGTCAGCACTGTTCATGACTACAGAGCAATTTACCTTGTCAGCTGGTAGGACCACAATGCTGTTGTTTTCTCTTAGTGCCTTGAGGGCTTTGAATTCCTCGTATGAGATGTTTCTTGTCGGTGGTTTGGCAGATCTTAAAATGTGGCATGTTTCCTGTCTTATTGTCTCGGCTAATGTGGCAGGTAGTTGTGAGATAGCAGTCTCGACACCAGTGATTATGTGTTCTTTGGGAAGGCGAGTTGGTGCTATTGCAAAGTTAAAACCCTTGGCCAGTACTGTTTTGGTAGGTTCGTCTAGGGGCTGGTCTGAAAGATTGTAAACCACTTTGTCGATGTTGAGTGGTTTTGGTGCAGGTTTTTGTCTCCGTCTGAGAAGGTTGTATTTTTCTTTCTGTCTATTGGTAATTAATAATCTATTCTGTTCGGCTCTGTTGTTGGATATTAAGTCTATCTGTTGCCAGACGAGAGGGTGTAGCGTACTGGTTAAAGCTATGTGTGTTGTCAGGATATTTTGGCTGATGCTGTCAAGTTTCTGTCGTTTGGTTTGGATTTCGTCCCGAAGCAAAGCTTGGCTTGCGTTGTGTAGTATTTTGTTTGACCTGGCTGTCGGATTTTGGTGTGACAGCCTCATAATGACGGGTGTTATGTCTGTATCTCTACAGCGACGTAAAAATGCTAAATCGCATAATAATTGAGAGCGTTTTGTCCGTAGTTTCTCGAAACTACGGGTGAGGTGGTAAATTTCCTCCCCGTGGAGGTTTATAATGTTGTATTTGAGGTTTTCGCGGATAGATACGGGGAATACAATACAATACAGGTATCTATCCGCGAAAACCTCAAAAAGCAGGTGACGAATAAGCAGACAAAACTGCTACTGCCAAACACATTTGACACATCATTTGACAGTTTGACAGTCACATTTGACAGTGACATTTGACACATTTGACAGTCTACAAAAGCTAAGTATGGTAGCAGAATGGCCAACTATACTAAAAATGATAGAGTATACATTTGCCGGTACAGATATTGATATAAGAGTGTTCTTGCCCCAAGGATCAGCAAAACCAGAAATAAAAATATCCAATGCACAGAAATGGACGGAAACTACTAGAAAAGTCGAAACAAGAAAGAAAATCGAGGGAAAAATCCAAAAGAGGTGATATTTCTAAAATCAGAAGGGAAAGCATACGCTGATCTATTCAGAATGGTTAAAAAAGAAATTAACCCTGAAGTGTCAGGAACACGAGTAGCAGGACTAAGGGAAACAAAAAATGGAGAGCTCCTGCTTGAAGTAAAAGAAGGGAGTGGAAACAAACTGAAAGAACTGATCTCAAACAAACATTGATATTCGATGAAAAAATTCACCTTGGTGAATATAAAGGACATAGATGCCGTTACCACACTAGAAGAAGTAGAAGAAGCCATAAAATCTGCACTCGATAATACTGAAGGAGGTATCACAATAAAAAACATCCGACCCGGGTATGGGTATAGTCAGATTGCAACCGTCGCGCTTCCCAAAAAGTCCATTTTACCAAGCGAATACCAAGCGAAGGACTGCAAAAAGGAAAAGTATTGCCCAATTTGCAAGTTGACGGTGCATCAGGCTTACTCCGGAACATGCCCAGAATATAAAAATGCTCTGTCGGAGGAACTTAGATTGAGACGGCAAGGAAACAACAATAATGGCTGGTATCATCCAAGTCAATATAATGAGATGTCGTGCAGCGCACGATCTGCTAACCGCAACACCCGCAGATCTGAAAGCGGACATTATAATAGTTAGAGAATCCAACAAAAAACTTGCAGCTACGGAAAATTGGTTCATGAACGAAAAAAAGGATGCAGCAGTATGGATAAAGAACCGAAGACTACCAGTTTTAAGAACAGGCCAAGGACCAGGATTTGTCTGGGTCGAGTTGCCCAAATTTATAATCTACATCTGCTACTTTTCTCCCAATGCAAAACCCGAACAGTTGTCCCAATCCCTAGAAGCTCTAAGACATAACATCCGGAACCAAGGAAAAAGAGAACAGTTATTGCGGGCGATTTCAACGCTAAGTCCCCTTATTAGGGTTCTTCAGGCATGGAGAAAAGAGGAAACCTGCTATCGGATTGGACTGCGGAACTAGATCTATTGTTACAAAACCAAGGAAATGATTACACGTTTGGGCGAGGAAACTCTCAGTCCATTATAGATATCACGTTCTGCAATAACTTAATCGCAAGCAAGCTCCAGGGCTGGAGAGTGCTGGAAAAGGAATCCTTGAGTGACCACCGCCAGATCATCTACAGCATACAAGAAAACAAAAGGTCAAAAGAAATAGCACCCCTATCAAGAACTAGGTGGACAATAAATCACATGAATGAGGAAAAAATTAAAGAATGCCTAACTGATGAACTAAGCAATATCGACACAAAAAGTGCAGATATACTGGCTCAGGCGATGCACAAAGCATGTAAAAACAAAAATAAAAGAGACAACATACTGGTGGACCGAGAAAATTTCGAACATAAGAGCTGCATGCACCGCTGCCAGGAGGAAGTACCAACGCCTAAAGACAAAACAAGCTGATAACGAACTTACCAAAGAGGCAAGTCAGGTATATAAGAGCCGAAGGAAGGAGCTGCGGCAGTTAATAAACAAAACTAAGCAGGAGCACTGGAAAAAACTACATTCTGAGTTAGAAAATGACACATGGGGGAAGCCTTTCAAATCATAAGAAGAAATATGAAAATTTGCTCACAAATTTCTGCATTAACAATAGAAGCAGTATGTAGAGTAGCTGATGTGCTCTTTCCACACCACACTCCTTTCGATTGGCAACAGCCCAAAGTCACCGATATACCTCTCTTCACTGCCGAAGAATTATCGCTCGCAAGCAGGCGAATTAAGAACAACAGAGCACCGGGGCCAGATGGAATACCATCTGAAGTTGTAAAAATAGCTGCCCAGCACCAATCAAGCTTCGTATTGGACACGATGAACACGCTGCTCACAACGGGAAACTTTCCGGCCAGATGGAAAAGGGCGAAGCTCGTTCTTATCAAAAAAAGAGATAAAGAAATCGGGAACCCCACATCCTATAGACCTATTTGCCTACTGGATGTGTCGGGAAAACTGTTAGAGCAACTTTTGCTAAGCAGAATAAAAGTAGAACTTGAGATTGGGCATGGTTTCTCAGAAAAACAATTTGGCTTCAGGCAAGGAAAATCCATAATTGACGCGCTGAGATCTGTCATAGAGATTGCCGAAAAGACGGGCACGCAGAGAACAAGGAAACTGTGTGCGCTGCTAACCTTCGATGTTAGAAAAGCATTTAACAGCGCTAGCTGGAAGCAGATCATGGAAGGCCTAACATCAAGAGGTATATCACCGTATCTACTACGCATGGTGATGAGCTACCTTAGCGATAGAAAGTTAATGCTAAAAGGGGCTTGAAAAACGGAAGAGAGAAGCATCAGAAGCGGTGTTGCACAAGGATCGACATTAGGTCCAATCTCGGGGAACGTCTTATATGACGATGTGCTGAGATTAAGACTGCCATTGGGGGCGACAGTTATTGGCTTTGCAGACGACTTGGCTCTAGTGGTAACAGCCAGAGCAGTAGAAGGATTGATGCAGACAGCAAACCACGCTATAGAGCAAATCATTTAACTGGATGAAATCCAAAAGCCTCAGAAGAACAAGAATAGTTGATATAGATTATTCCCAAACCTAATAAACCGGCTTTATCCACGAAGGATTTCAGGCCAATCAGTTTACTTCCGGTTGCTGGAAAGGTGTTCGAATCGAGCACTATTTCTATAAAAACAATCTCATTCACAAAAACCAATTCGGTTTCAGAAAGGGAACTGGAACTGTCCAAGCTATTTCAACAGCCGTTGAGTACATACGGGAATCAATAAAAAACAAGAAATATTGCTCAGCCATCGTACTAGATATTAGTGGGGCATTTGATAATGCATGCTGCCCGCTTATTATTTGCAGGCTAATTGAGATGGGTTGTCCTGATAACCTCATCAAATTAACTAGAAGCTATTTTGCAGATCGCAAAGCTATTATTGTTGAACAAGGAATGCAAATTGAAAAAAGCGTCACAAAAGGCTGTCCGCAAGGGTTGAAATCTGGACCAGGTTTTTTGAACATTCTATGAACTCTATGGCACCATTTTTGAAAGAAATTTACCCGAAGAATGCGAAATCATAGCCTATGCCGATGACACTCTTCTGCTTTGCAGAACTAACAGTATTATGGGTCTAAAGGAGATCACCGATCGTGCTTTGGAAAGTCTTCAACAATGGTCAGCCGACTGTCGACTAAATTTCAATCCAAAAAAGACTGAAAGTTGGGCTTCAGTCTTCGGTAGATCATTAAGAAAAAGAAGTCCCTTTTTCACTCTTGGGAACACAAAGATAAAATGCCAACATTATCTCAAGTATTTGGTTGTCATTATTGGTGCATTCCTTAACTTTAATGAACACATAAAGCTTGCATGTGGTAAGGTGAAACATTTTAGTCAACGATTGGGTTTTGCTGTGAAGAAGGATTGGGGTCTAGAGAGAGCAGAAATAGTAAAAATATATCATGGTGTGGTTGAACCAGCGTTACTTTATAGAGCTCCAATTTGGCACCGGTCTTGCGGTGTTAAAGGAAAGCTTAAGCTATTGGGAGTACAGCGCCTCACTACTATCCGTGCAGCCAAGGCATATCGCACAGTCTCTAATGAGGCGGCCTGTCTGATTTCTGGTATTCTTCAGGTTGACATCAGCCTAAAAGAGTAGGCACTTTATAGCTCGCATTCCAGTGCAGATGATTTATTAATAAGAGACGTCTTGGGCTTAGATCTAACCTCAGCTGATTTCGAACCTACCATCTACACTCAGGCATTCCTCCACCCTTTGAAGCAGTCATTGGTCAATTACCATTGAACACTTACGAATATCCTCCAACTTCGGGTGTATACAGACGGTTCAAAATCCAACAATGGTACAGGGGCTGCCTTTGTAGTCTACTTTGAGGAGGTAAGCACATGAATTCGTCCAGTGAATTGTTAATGGAAACCTGGAAAATAGCTGCTCGTGTATCGAAGAGGATCAAGCTCCGATGGCACTGGGTTAAAGCTCACGCTGGAATCGAGCGAGCAGATAGGCTCGCCAAACTTGCAGCAGGCATGGAAGATCTCTCCATCGCTTATAGAAGCTTGCCTAGGCAAGCACTTAAATCGAATTCCAGGGAACACTTTGAAGAACTCTGGCAGGATAGATGGTGGACTGCTAAAACATGATTGTGGACCAAGACGTTTATACCACCCATCACAGCCTGGAAAAGCTTTAACGTCAGTCTGTCGCACCACTCGCTTCAACTAATAACTGCTATGGTAACTTCGGGGCGTATCTTCACAGATTTGGGAGGAGGGAATCTCCGTTATGCAAGTGTGGTGAAAACGCGGAAACACTGCGGAACACATCATCTTTTCGTGCCCAGATACCGCACAGTGGAGACAAACTCTGGAGCTCAATAGCCAAGAGCAATTTAAGTCAATTAAAAATACTAAAGAGTGGTGGCTTAGCTTCAACAATAATGCGAAAAAACTAACCACACTAAACCACGACAGTCGGTTTAGTTAAAAAAAAAGATCAATCTGATATAAACTGATAGATCATCAGTAGATTAAGAAACGCAGCCAGCATAGTATGGAGCTCGACGGAATGCCGACTTTCATATGCACACATATGAAAAATCAAACAAATGGGCTATATCTAGACTGGTCGGTCTAGTCTTGTCTGTCTAGTGTTGTCTGGCTAGTCTTGTCTGTCTAGTCTTGTCTGTCTAGTCTTGTCTGTCTAGTCTTGTCTGTCTAGTCTTGTCTGTCTAGTCTTGTCTGTCTAGTCTTGTCTGTCTAGTCTTGTCTGTCTAGTCTTGTCTGTCTAGTCTTGTCTGTCTAGTCTTGTCTGTCTAGTCTTGTCTGTCTAGTCTTGTCTGTCTAGTCTTGTCTGTCTAGTCTTGTCTGTCTAGTCTTGTCTGTCTAGTCTTGTCTGTCTAGTCTTGTCTGTCTAGTCTTGTCTGTCTAGTCTTGTCTGTCTAGTCTTGTCTGTCTAGTCTTGTCTGTCTAGTCTTGTCTGTCTAGTCTTGTCTGTCTAGTCTTGTCTGTCTAGTCTTGTCTGTCTAGTCTTGTCTGTCTAGTCTTGTCTGTCTAGTCTTGTCTGTCTAGTCTTGTCTGTCTAGTCTTGTCTGTCTAGTCTTGTCTGTCTAGTCTTGTCTGTCTAGTCTTGTCTGTCTAGTCTTGTCTGTCTAGTCTTGTCTGTCTAGTCTTGTCTGTCTAGTCTTGTCTGTCTAGTCTTGTCTGTCTAGTCTTGTCTGTCTAGTCTTGTCTGTCTAGTCTTGTCTGTCTAGTCTTGTCTGTCTAGTCTTGTCTGTCTAGTCTTGTCTGTCTAGTCTTGTCTGTCTAGTCTTGTCTGTCTAGTCTTGTCTGTCTAGTCTTGTCTGTCTAGTCTTGTCTGTCTAGTCTTGTCTGTCTAGTCTTGTCTGTCTAGTCTTGTCTGTCTAGTCTTGTCTGTCTAGTCTTGTCTGTCTAGTCTTGTCTGTCTAGTCTTGTCTGTCTAGTCTTGTCTGTCTAGTCTTGTCTGTCTAGTCTTGTCTGTCTAGTCTTGTCTGTCTAGTCTTGTCTGTCTAGTCTTGTCTGTCTAGTCTTGTCTGTCTAGTCTTGTCTGTCTAGTCTTGTCTGTCTAGTCTTGTCTGTCTAGTCTTGTCTGTCTAGTCTTGTCTGTCTAGTCTTGTCTGTCTAGTCTTGTCTGTCTAGTCTTGTCTGTCTAGTCTTGTCTGTCTAGTCTTGTCTGTCTAGTCTTGTCTGTCTAGTCTTGTCTGTCTAGTCTTGTCTGTCTAGTCTTGTCTGTCTAGTCTTGTCTGTCTAGTCTTGTCTGTCTAGTCTTGTCTGTCTAGTCTTGTCTGTCTAGTCTTGTCTGTCTAGTCTTGTCTGTCTAGTCTTGTCTGTCTAGTCTTGTCTGTCTAGTCTTGTCTGTCTAGTCTTGTCTGTCTAGTCTTGTCTGTCTAGTCTTGTCTGTCTAGTCTTGTCTGTCTAGTCTTGTCTGTCTAGTCTTGTCTGTCTAGTCTTGTCTGTCTAGTCTTGTCTGTCTAGTCTTGTCTGTCTAGTCTTGTCTGTCTAGTCTTGTCTGTCTAGTCTTGTCTGTCTAGTCTTGTCTGTCTAGTCTTGTCTGTCTAGTCTTGTCTGTCTAGTCTTGTCTGTCTAGTCTTGTCTGTCTAGTCTTGTCTGTCTAGTCTTGTCTGTCTAGTCTTGTCTGTCTAGTCTTGTCTGTCTAGTCTTGTCTGTCTAGTCTTGTCTGTCTAGTCTTGTCTGTCTAGTCTTGTCTGTCTAGTCTTGTCTGTCTAGTCTTGTCTGTCTAGTCTTGTCTGTCTAGTCTTGTCTGTCTAGTCTTGTCTGTCTAGTCTTGTCTGTCTAGTGTTGTCTGGCTAGTCCTGTCTATCTGGTCTTGTCTGTCCAGTCTTGTCTGTCTATTCTTATTTGTCTAGTCTTGTCTGTATAGTCTTGTCTGTAGAGTCTTGTCTGTATAGTCTTCAATGTCTAGTCTTGTGTGTCCGGTCTTGTCTGACCAGCTTTCTCTGTCTAGTCTTGTTTGTCTAATCTTGTCTGTCTAGTCGTTTTTGTCAAGTCTTGTCTATCTATCCTTATCTGTCCAGTCTTGTCTGCCTTGTCGTTTCGTAGGTTGCGGTCTCAATGTCTGTGTAGCATAGGCCAATGAACGAGCTGGAATTGGTGCTGCACGTGAGCTTTGTTCCCTTCTTGAAAACGGGCTCGTCCTGTATATTCCCGGAAATTGCACAGGTAATATAGTACAAGGTGATGTAGACTTAGATGCCCCTGGTGAAGCCGCTGTTTATGCCGCGGCCAAATGCTCTTTGTTTTCGTGCAGAATAGCTGGCTCCAGTTTTCTAATCTCAAGTGTAGGCTATACGAGTCGACGATATCCTCCGTGGTCAAGCCCTTGTAGGACGTCTTAAGCGACCAGGAAATGATTAACTTATTCAGTGAGTGTAAATGCCAGAATCTCCCGTAATCCTCGTTCATTCTAATTCCTTGGACGAATGAGTAATACGTGATACCGTACTTCTTATCGTCGAGATCTAATCTGATCGGATCTTGAGCTAATGTGCAGCGTTGTGATTGTGACCCGCCGCCTCGTCCTTGTACGTCAGCATATTCATATTCGCTGGAATCTGTTTTGGTGTTTGTGGCTAAAATACTCAAGGGGATCGTTGAGTTTAATTTCAACACCTAGAAGGGTACCCATTGAAAAATATTTTGCAATTCATTTTTTTTTTTACTTTTGTGGTTGAACCGAATAATTTAACTAAATTTGCAAAAAATGCTTTCTTTGCAGACACCGACGTCCTACATACGGCGACCCGGGTTACAATTTTATATTTTGAAGCGTAGACGAGATATTTTCAAAAAACCTTTGAAGCAAAAATAATTCCCCACACCGCCCCCATTGGTGGCAGAGCGTTCAAATTTGGTCAAAGGTACTTCTTGTGGATACCCACATTCAGTAAAAGTTTCATGAAATCCTTCTAGGGTTAATACATTTTCTCGCTATTTTTTATTATTTTGAAATTTTCCTGTTCGGTTTTGGTCGGAATTCGTGATGTTGAAATGGCTGGGTCTAGGTGTTGAAATTAATGTATGCTATTTTAGCCCTGTCCGACACTAGCGCTATTACACGTTCGCTGTTGATCAACAGTAGAATGTAAAATTTCTGCTCTGGCGTCTACTGGATGTACCCTATCCGGTTAACGCACCTCCAAGACCATTTGCACTTGGTTTTACAAGGCATATTGTCTTTGCCGAATTTGCAGTAGTCTTCGTATCGCACATTATCGCAAAGCATCTTGTCTGTATAGACTTGTCTGTTTAGTCTTGTCTGTTTA
Source organism: Phosphuga atrata (assembly GCA_944588485.1). Lineage (NCBI taxonomy): Eukaryota > Metazoa > Arthropoda > Insecta > Coleoptera > Silphidae > Phosphuga > Phosphuga atrata. The sequence goes on from OX155902.1 coordinate 48,936,536, forward strand.
GACTTGTCTATCTAGTCTTGTCTGTCTATTCTTGTCTGTCTAGTCTTGTCAGTCTAGTCTTCTGTCTTATCATTCAGAGGCTTTTAGTAAAGCGATGTCCAGACAATCAGATTAACCAGAGACTATTTTAATAACAGAATAGCGGTAATTTGCGAACCCGGTAAATACGTCGAGAAATAAGTCTCCAAGGGCTGTCCGCAAAGATCAAAATCTGGCCCCGGCTTCTGGAAAATATTATATGACACAATATTCGAAGATTTACCGAAAGGTTCGGAGAGAATTGCTCACGCGGATGACACAATGTTATTGGTCAGATGTGGAACCTATAATGGCCTCAAATCTATAGTAAATCGCGCACTGGAGACACTTCGCGTATGGTGCAATGACACAAAATTAGAATTCAACGCTCAAAAAACGGAGGCTCTCTTCTTTAGTAAGAAACCAAATCAAGTTAAACCAGTTTTTAAACTTAACGGAAACTCGATACACTGCTCTGAGCACATTAAATATCTAGGAATCCTAATAGACAGTAAATTAAAATACAAAGAACATATCAGACAAATATGTGCCAAAGTCAAAAGAGTCAGTTTTAGGCTCAGTGCAGCAGCAATGAAGGAGTGGTTTGGTGGAAGGGTTTGGTCAAGTCTGCTATGTCGACTATTTACAGAGGGGCTGTCGTACCTTGTCTGTTGCATGGAGCGCAGGTATGGTCTATTGCCTGTGGATTTAGAGGACGGAAATTGCTTGTTAGCGTGGAACGCGTGTGCACAGTAAGAACTGCTAAAGCATATAAAACTGTCTCTAATGAAGCTGCCTGCGCTATATCCGGCCTATTACCTGTGGATATGAGATTGGCAGAGGCCTCGGTCAAATACCTTTTGCACAGTATGAACGCGATCGAATTTCAGGAATTGACAGGGTTACCTGTTACTCCTCAAATGATGGAAGCTAGATTGTGCATTCAGGGTAGGATACACCCTGAGGAACTTGGCTTCATAAACTATTATATCGGATCAACTGAAGAACTCAACATGAAAGTGTATACGGACGGGTCAAAATTTGACCAGGGAGTAGGAGCTGCATTTGTAGTTTTTCTCCACGACAGGGAAACCTACTTCGAGAAAATTAGATTGGCGCAGTATTGCACAATATTTCAAGCCGAGTTACTTGCAATTTATAAAGGCTTAACTTACATTCAGTCGCAAATTCAGAACTTATCAGGTTGCTCAATACCATCGGAGAGTAAATCAGTTTTGGAAGCACTAAAGTATATGACCGAACCAACAAAGTTACTGGTCGACACTTGGGCACTAGCTCGAGAGATCTCACAGAATATCGACCTGCGATGGCATTGGATTAAAGGTCATGCGGGAAATCGGGGAAATGAAAGAGCGGATAGCTTGGGAAGACAAGCATCTGGGTTAGATGAACTAGAATTAGTATGAACGCTAGAACCACAAATCGTTTCAAATAAGATATCCCATAGACTTGTGAGGAACAGTGTTTCGTTACGTTTTCTACAGAAATGGCAGTCTAGATGGCAGACAGCACCGACCGGAGTATGGATAAAGAAATTTATACCATCCATATCAGAGTTGCAGAAGATAAACATAGATCTCTCACATCAGGCAGTCCAGCTGATCACAGGAAACGGCAACTTCAACTATTAACTCCAACGAATCGTAAAAAGAGAATGACCAAATTGTGATTGTGGAACGGAGGACACAGCTAACCATGTACTATTCGATGGCCCAAGGACCCAGTAATGGAGACAACAAACCGAAATAAAAATGATTAGGGCTGGGAGCACCTGGCCACACCAGAAAGAAGATCTTGAAGTTTTGGAGAAAGATCACCTATGGTGGAAAACTTTCGATACCTGCGCAAAAAGATTACAGCGATTAGCCCACTATCGAGAAGAATAAGTCGTAAATAGTACATAAAATTTAAGTAATTTCAAATCTTCCAGCTAATTTTAAATCTTATCTTAAATAATATTCCTACTTTATATGTAGATTTTTAGAATTAACCTTACTTACTTTATATAATTTATAGAACATTAGAACGATAGATTTATACAGTACTAACTTGTACAGTACTAGACACTGGGACTGAGCCTAACGGCGGTATCTCGGTCGATAAAATTGTAAACATTATTATCAATAAACCAATTAAGAAGTCTTGTCAGTCTAGTCTTGTCAGTCTAGTCTTGTCAGTCTAGTCTTGTCAGTCTAGTCTTGTCAGTCTAGTCTTGTCAGTCTAGTCTTGTCAGTCTAGTCTTGTCAGTCTAGTCTTGTCAGTCTAGTCTTGTCAGTCTAGTCTTGTCAGTCTAGTCTTGTCAGTCTAGTCTTGTCAGTCTAGTCTTGTCAGTCTAGTCTTGTCAGTCTAGTCTTGTCAGTCTAGTCTTGTCAGTCTAGTCTTGTCAGTCTAGTCTTGTCAGTCTAGTCTTGTCAGTCTAGTCTTGTCAGTCTAGTCTTGTCAGTCTAGTTTTGTCTCTCTAGTATTGTCTGTCTAATCCTGTATGTCTAGACTTGTCTGTGTAGTCTAGTCTGTCTAATGTTGTCTGTCTAGTCTTGTCTGTCTAGTCTTGTTTGTCAAGTATTGTCTGTTTAAACTTGTCTATCTAGACTTGTTTGTCTAGTCTTATCTGTCTAATGTTTTCAATATAATCTTGTCTATCTTTTCTTGACTGTCTAGTCTTGTCTGTCTAGCCTTATCTATGTAGTCTTTTTGCCTCCAATCTTCTCTGTCACTTTACTCTATATTTGTGGAATGTTGAAAATGTTTTGAACGTGTTTGCCTTGCATAAATAAATGCCACTAGCTGAGCGTATATAACTTTCCTGATTTTATGGATAAACTGTAAGTAGGTTAAGCTAGATAGCAGCAAGTTATATGATTTTATGATTCTAAAATTGAATATTGGTTATTATGTAGCACTTACATAAGTCAGTATGCTGTTGGCCTCTCTGCTCAAGAACCTGGGCAAAACCGGGCGTTCGTTGCAAATGGACCAGAACAATTCGTCCTCGTCGCAGCCGCTGAATGGCGACTGTCCTATCAGCATCTCGTACAGCAGCACCCCAAACGACCACCAATCCACGTTTTGGTTGTAATGTTGACCCTTTATGATCTACAAAATGAATTCAAATAAAATGTTGGATTAAACCTAGAATTAAACATGAAAGGTGACAAATTAAGAGTGTCTTGATTTTAATCTGCAATTGTTATAGAACGGAATAAGTTGGAGACCAATTTTTTTTGTTGTACGTTGAGTAAAGTCTAAAGTTTAATAGCAAGTTAAATGCTTAATCCTAAATTAACAATTAATACTTAAAAAATCACGTCGATTAGATGACCTCCGTTTGCTTCTATGCATGGCTGAGATCGATGCAACAATGAACGCATTGCATGCTGGCACATTTCTGGCGAAATCTCACCAATAGCTTGTCGAATGTTTCGTTTTAAGTCTTCCTGAGTTTCAGGTCGGATCTGATAAACTTTAACATGACCCCATAAGAAATAATCCAAAGACGACAAATCCAGCGAGCAACTGATTCCGTGGCTGGGAAATCAGTCGACTAGGAAAGCACTCTCGTAAGCCTCCCTTAGGCATGTTGGATACATGAAGCCCTGCATCTTGCTGGTACCAAATATAGTCAATTGGTAATCGAAGTTTAGCGATGACATCCATTAAAAACTTTGTAGCATCTCCACATAACGTTCACTATTGATAACTACAGCGCTTCCCATTTCATCTTCAAACAAATACGGTCCCAATACACCAGCTGGATATATTCCACACCATGTGATAATGCAGGTCTAGGCTATGGCAAATAAATCATTATTTCTTTTTGTTTTAATTAAATAAAAACAGGACACTCTTAATTTGTTTACCCTTTAGATCAATATTTTTTATAAAATGCGGTCAGCCAGAGATTGTCTGAAACTTATAATAGGTTGGGTCCTCCAACTCGTATTTTACGATTACCATGTACAATAATTGAATTCAATCATTTAAGAAGTATGAGAGATGTTTGCTATGTTCCATACTTTTGCTATTCATTTTATTTTTGAATTTTTTAAGAATTTAGTTAAAAGTGAATCGTATATAATAAAGAAACTATTTTAACTTGATAATAAATACTTTCTTTAATCTATGGAACATTCGAAATGATCAGTAATGCGTTAAACTAAACTTACTTCTGGAGCCATATAATCAGGAGTTCCACAGAAGGTGTCGGCTGTCCTGTCCAGGAATATCTGCAGCTTGCACATACCGAAGTCGGCAATCCTGACGTGTCCATCGAAATCGAGTAGGATGTTGTCCAATTTTAAATCTCTGGAAACAAGCAACCAACAAGCATGAATGTCGTAATCCGTGCACTGAACCTGACGAAAGAGCATCATCATTCTCGCATATTTCTATAAAAATAAATCCGAAATTTCCACGTCTCTTTTATAAATAAAACGGCCGTCCCCCGTCCGAATTTCATCATAATTGCTTTTATTTTCGGCCTGGTCGTTCAACCATCAAAGAGAAAAACAACAAAACTGCAAATAAAACTACATTACCTGTAAACGATTCCTTTGCTGTGTAAGAATTTCAAGCCGGAGACAATTTCGGCCGCGTAGAACCTCGCTCGAGGCTCCAAGAACCTTCCCGATTGCTGGATGTGGAACATGAGATCGCCGCCATTCAGGTATTCCATCACAAAGAAAAGATGGGACTATAAGCATTACAATTAACTACAATTCGATCTGTATTGTTACGCTGCGGAGCATTTACCTCTGTTTGGAAGGTGCAGAGCAAATGGCACAAATACGGATGCTTTGTACCCAAGGCTAGGACCTTCCTTTCGATTAACGTGCATTCTACGTCGTCGTCTTCGAGAACTACGTCCTTCTTCAGGCACTTTATCGCGTAATAATATTCCGTGTCTTTTAATTCTGCTAACAACACCTAAAACATAGTTAATTAACATGTATAGAATAGGCTAGACTACATAAACACACTACACAGACAAGACTAGACAGAATAGACAAGACCAGACAAACAACACTAGACACACCAGACTAGACACACATGACTAGAGAGACAAGACTAGAGAGACAAGACTAGACAGACAAGACTAGACAGACAAGACTAGACAGACAAGACTAGACAGACAAGACTAGACAGACAAGACAAGACAGACAAGACTAGACAGACAAGACTAGACAGACAAGACTAGACAGACAAGACTAGACAGACAAGACTAGACAGACAAGACTAGACAGACAAGACTAGACAGACAAGACTAGACAGACAAGACTAGACAGACAAGACTAGACAGACAAGACTAGAAAGACAAGACTAGACAGACAAGACTAGACAGACAAGACTAGACAGACAAGACTAGACAGACAAAACTAGACAGACAAGACTAGACAGACAAGACTAGACAGACAAGACTAGACAGATAAGACTGGACAGACAAGACTAGACAGACAAGACTAGACAGACAAGACTAGACAGACAAGACTAGACAGACAATACTAGACAGACAAGACTAGAGAGACAAGACTAGACAGACAAGCCTAGATAGACAAGACTAGACAGACAAGACTAGACAGACAAGACTAGAGAGACAAGACTAGGGAGACAAGACTAGACAGACAAGACTAGACAGACCAGACTAGACAGACAAGACTAGAGAGACAAGACTAGACAGACAAGACCAGACAGACAAGACCAGACAGACAAGACCAGACAGACAAGACCAGACACACAGGACCAGACAGACAAGACCAGACAGACAAGACCAGACAGACAAGACCAGACAGACAAGACCAGACAGACAAGACCAGACAGACAATACCAGACAGACAAGACCAGACAGACAAGACCAGACAGACAAGACCAGACAGACAAGACCAGACAGACAAGACCAGACAGACAAGACCAGACAGACAAGACCAGACAGACAAGACCAGACAGACAAGACCAGACAGACAAGACCAGACAGACAAGACCAGACAGACAAGACCAGACAGACAAGACCAGACAGACAAGACCAGACAGACTAGAACAGACAGACAAGACCACACAGACAAGACGAGACAGACAAGACCAGACAGACAAGACCAGACAGACAAGACCAGACAGACAAGACCAGACAGACAAGACCAGACAGACAAGACCAGACAGACAAGACCAGACAGACAAGACCAGACAGACAAGACCAGACAGACAAGACCAGACAGACAAGACCAGACAGACAAGACCAGACAGACAAGACCAGACAGACAAGACCAGACAGACAAGACCAGACAGACAAGACCAGACAGACAAGACCAGACAGACAAGACCAGACAGACAAGACCAGACAGACAAGACCAGACAGACAAGACCAGACAGACAAGACCAGACAGACAAGACCAGACAGACAAGACCAGACAGACAAGACCAGACAGACAAGACCAGACAGACAGGACCAGACAGACAAGACCAGACAGACAAGACCAGACAGACAAGATCAGACAGACAAGACCAGACAGACAAGACCAGACAGACAAGACCAGACAGACAAGACCAGGCAGACAAGACCAGGCAGACAAGACCAGACAGACAAGACCAGACAGACAAGACCAGACAGACAAGACCAGACAGACAAGACCAGACAGACAAGACCAGACAGACAAGAACAGACAGACAAGACCAAACCGACAAGACCAGACAGACAAGACCAGACAGACAAGACCAGACAGACAAGACCAGACAGACAAGACCAGACAGACAAGACCAGACAGACAAGACCAGACAGACAAGACCAGACAGACAAGACCAGACAGACAAGACCAGACAGACAAGACCAGACAGACAAGACCAGACAGACAAGACCAGACAGACAAGACCAGACAGACAAGACCAGACAGACAAGACCAGACAGACAAGACCAGACAGACAAGACCAGACAGACAAGACCAGACAGACAAGACCAGACAGACAAGACCAGACAGACAAGACCAGACAGACAAGACCAGACAGACAAGACCAGACAGACAAGACCAGACAGACAAGACCAGACAGACAAGACCAGACAGACAAGACCAGACAGACAAGACCAGACAGACAAGACCAGACAGACAAGACCAGACAGACAAGACCAGACAGACAAGACCAGACAGACAAGACCAGACAGACAAGACCAGACAGACAAGACCAGACAGACAAGACCAGACAGACAAGACCAGACAGACAAGACCAGACAGACAAGACCAGACAGACAAGACCAGACAGACAAGACCAGACAGACAAGACCAGACAGACAAGACCAGACAGACAAGACCAGACAGACAAGACCAGACAGACAAGACCAGACAGACAAGACCAGACAGACAAGACCAGACAGACAAGACCAGACAGACAAGACCAGACAGACAAGACCAGACAGACAAGACCAGACAGACAAGACCAGACAGACAAGACCAGACAGACAAGACCAGACAGACAAGACCAGACAGACAAGACCAGACAGACAAGACCAGACAGACAAGACCAGACAGACAAGACCAGACAGACAAGACCAGACAGACAAGACCAGACAGACAAGACCAGACAGACAAGACCAGACAGACAAGACCAGACAGACAAGACCAGACAGACAAGATCAGACAGACAAGACCAGACAGACAAGACCAGACAGACAAGACCAGACAGACAAGACTAGACAGACAAGACCAGACAGACAAGACCAGACAGACAAGACCAGACAGACAAGACCAGACAGAGAGACCAGACAGACAAGACCAGACAGACAAGACCAGACAGACAAGACCAGACAGAAAAGACCAGACAGACAAGACCAGACAGACAAGACCAGACAGACAAGACCAGACAGACAAGACCAGACAGACAAGACCAGACAGACAAGACCAGACAGACAAGACCAAACAGACAAGACCAGACAGACAAGAGCAGACATATAAGACTAGACAGACAAGACCAGACAGACAAGACCAGACAGACAAGACCAGACAGACAAGACCAGACAGACAAGACCAGACAGACAAGAACAGACAGACAAGACCAGACAGACAAGACCAGACAGACAAGACCAGACAGACAAGACCAGACAGACAAGACCAGGCAGAGAAAACCAGACAGACAGACAAGAAGAGACAGGCAATACCAGACAGACAAGACCAGACAGACAGTACCAGATGGAGAAGACTAGAGAAACAAAACCAGACGGAGTACCAGAGTACCAGAGAGATAATTCTAGAGAGACAAGACCAGACTGACCGGAACAGACTGACGAGACCAAATAGACAAGACCGCAGAGACATACAGAACTGTCTTTACAGAGGTCGTGCTGGCTAATACCGGAACCCGCCCCCCAAATAGAACTTCTCGTGGTCGAACGTTGGTTTCACGAGAAAGAAACGGCCAACAGAAAGGAAGCGATGGAGGATTTGATGTCATCATGGCAGAACCTGTGGGAAAAGTACGACGGGTGAACCAAAAAGTTCATAAAAATGTGGTGCGAGAAGCCCTGGGGCGAGGTAGACCACTACATAACCCAGTCCTGACAGGAGACGGCGTTTTTGGCATATACATGTTCATAATAGGAAAAAGGCAAAATACCACGTGCTGGTACTGCTCCAAAAGGAAGTGATGGGCCATAACACACTTTGTTCCACTGCTTCAGATGGAACGCAGAAAGACATCGCGTAGAAAAAAATAGCGGTATCGTCTTGACAAGCAGAAACATAGCGGAAGTGTCAGTCACGAGCGAGGAAGGCTGGACAATAGCCACCAACATATTGAGGAACAAAATGTCCCAAAAATCGAGACAAGAAAGAAAAATGCTGAGCAGGGATAATCAAAAACGCAAATGATTCATCTGATGAAATAACTTCAGAAATTCATCTGATGAAATAACAAAACTAGGGCTGCACTAAGCCGTCCGGGCTGCAAAACCCTGAAGGAAGGCGCGAGCGATACGGGGGTGGCGCATAGTAAAGCCAAGTGTAAGCCAATTTGAGGGCTCGTCGAGATAGCAACAATTATCGTGCGCACCTCTTCAATCGATATGTTGTACACGCTCGTGTTAAATTTGTTAAGTTAAATTTGTGTTAAAATTGTTAAGTTGAATCTTGATCGGGTGGTGCGATCACGGTCCGGAAGGCAGCATCGGCGTTTCTGCGTCCGGAGCGATATAATTTAAGGGTGTCCCTCCGTTTATTTCCCTGTATATATTATTTTTCCTATTTTCCTCCTCTTAAATAGGCAACGCAATGACGTTCCACCACGGGTCGGAGACGAGAGCAGCCTGAAGGTAAGTGACGGGACCCTCCCGATTTAATACGTCAACAGTAAATAATTTTTCGTTAAAATACAGTCCATTCATTTTGGTTCAGTGAGTGAGAGCCCCACAAGCAGGCTAGCGGAGCTTCCCCAAACCACAATAAAAAAAGATAGACCACACCAGACAACAAATACGAGACAGATAAAACCAGACAGACAACACCTGACATAAAAGATTAGACAAAACAAGATTATAAAATTATTTTCTTATAAATATTAATAGTTTTTCTCGTACATAAATTTGTCTCCACTGTTTATTTGATAGCAAGAAAACGGAAATTAGCGCATAAAATATATTTTAAGTGATAGTTAAGTGCAGAAAACAAATTTATAGGCCTGTCGGATGATAACATACACCATAAAACTGAAATTATTTGCCTATATAACTAAATATTTATCCAATGACATATTTCAGAAACAGAACTAAAACCGTAAATATTCAGACAGTTAAAAATATGCAAATATTTAGTCTAATATAAACGATTATATAGCCCAATTTGACTAGTCGTGCCTGTCTAGTCAAATCAAATCAAACTACATATTTCATTATATAAGCTACAAAATCGAACAAATACATTTAAAAAGAAAACACATATTGTGAAAAGTTAGCTTTAACTTTAGTAGGACTTTACTCCTATGTAGTATTCTTCTATGGAGTACGGCTCGATATCAATGAGTTAGTATTGAAGCTGCTTCCTGAAAACGCTTAACGTAGCTATCAATTTGATGGCCTTTGGCAATCGATTAAATAAATCTGTTACTATACGGTGGTAACATTTTTTGATATTGTAAGTCTGTGAACAGGAATATTGTAGTTCAATTTGTTAGTTCTCGTGTTGCTATTGTTGTCAATACGATATTGGTTAAACAAACTTTTATTTTAAAATAGGAATAATAATACTTTGACGACAGTCGTTAATACGTTGGCACTTCTGAATTTACTTTTGCAAGACTCCGTCTAAATTAAATCGTAAATGTTTCTTATGGCGGCTTTTTCAATTTTAAAAACATCTGATACTAATGTTTCATTGCCCCAAAACATTATACCGAATCTGAGATGACTGTACAAGTTGGAAAAATACACAATTTTTAAGATATCCCTATTTAGGTACCTTTAAAGTATTCTTTATAAGATTTCAATATAGATGTCATTATTGATTGGATAATAGAAATATAATTGGGATCGTATAATCTTAATCCTTGTGACTAAAATATGTATAAAATATGAAACGTTGATGAAATTTTTCTAATTAAGGTCCGTAAATATGCATGTATTTTAAAATTGATAAGCTAAGTTAAATTAGTATAATATATGGTAGATGGGAGTTTGAATGTTTGTTGTTTTACTTCTACTGTGGAATTTTGTACGGGGTTTTGAGTGATAACGGTGTTTATTGGTACATTAAATTATGTGTGTCATTTTGTGGATATAAAAAGTAGATAATTAGTTTTTGCAATGTGTAATATGACATGACAGTGAGTTATACAAACAATAGGTGTCCACTCAATTAATTTACATTGTATTATTATGGCATTTTGTGAACCGAGGAGCATGGCGCATTAAATAATAACTGAAACATGATCTCTGGTCTACAACACACGTAACTTGCCAGCAACATATACACGCATATACGCATACACTACATGATCTATATAATATATAGAGGAATTAAAAAAAAAACGAGAGGCTATTATTTTCCACCCTCCAGTGTATGTTCGCTATTGTTCGCAGTGAATGTTCGCTATCTGTTCGCTATTAATATACTACAATATAATCTCGGTAATTCGGCCGTTGGTTAATCGGACGACATTCAGAAATCCGGCAGTATGGAGACCGCTCGAGCTCTTCCCTCCTACCACTCTTCCTGATAATCCGGCGGTTGTCTCGTCCCATTTGTGTAGGGCCATAGAGATTATATCATCGGGTTATATCATCGGCATAATTTATGAATGAACTGTTTGTGTTTTTTAAACTTAATTCTGGCAGGTCATTTGTGTACAGTGTGAAAACGAGTCCTAGGTATTGATGTAAAGTTACCTTCTGGTGTCAGCATTTCTGTTATTATGCGATTTTTGAGATATTGTGCAAGAAGTTCTGATGTTACTCCCCTGATTGATATCTTTGTAGTTTCGATTTTAAGATAGAATGGTCGACTGTAACATATTTATTTATTTGTTCTAGCTCTACAACCCTGGGTGGGTCTTGGCTGACTGTACTTTTTTCCTTCTATCAATCCGCGGTCAAAAGGAATATTCATCTTTTGGAGATCTGATTTAATATTGTCTCTCCAACGCATCACGTACCTCCTCCTACACCGATCTTACAAGTCTTTCGTCATCAAGTTTGTGTACGTGACCTGCCCATCTTAGTCGTGATTTAATCTCTTGGGCAATATCGCTGTCGTTGTCAAGCTCTTGGACCTCGGATCGTGCTGCGGTCCAAAGATTTTTCTGTGGATTTTTCGTTCAGAACGCGTGGACAATGACCAAAGCAAACGAAAAACTTAGGCGATCTGAACGAAAAATCCACAGAAAAATCTTTGGACCAAGGTGGCTTGATAATGGTTTTATGAATTTTAATTTTTGATGATTTTTATGTTTTTTGATTTCATAAGATTCTTTAGTGCGTATAGGCAGCGGTTTGCAGATTGGATTGCCCTTGATTTCCTCAGTGACGTCGTTATCAGCAGTAACTGTAGCTCCAAGGTATTTGAAACGTTCTACCCTTTCGAAACGTTCTAACCCTTTCTATCCTGTCTTATCTTGTCTTTTCTCGAAATTAAAAGTGTTGAAGTGTTAAAAATTGTGACGATTTGTCTTATTCTATCTCTCCGTTCCATTCTTACACCATTTCATTTCATTCTATTTATACACATATATTTGGTTTTAACTTCATTCACTTTTAGTCCCACTTCACCCGTTGTTTTTTCGATCCTGTGACGATCAATTGCAGCTCGACTGTAATATATGCCTTTGATAAGTCCAAGAGTATACCGCATGAAATATCATGTGCATCTAGCTGTTGCATAATTTCTTAAAAAAAATGGAAGCAGACCGTGTCGATATTCTTGCCTATAATAAACCCGTGTTGATGCTGGCTATTAAGTTGGTATTAATTTACAGAAGATAAATCCATTTTTTTTTCAAAAGTCGATAGTACTCTGATTGGCCTGTATTTGTTCATATCAGTGTTGTTACCTTTTTAAAAAATGGGAGTAATTTTCGAGACCTTCAGAACTTTTGGAAAAACTCCATGTTCAAATGCATTATTGATGATATGAGTCAGCGGTTCTGTTACTTCAGTTGCAGCAAATTTGACTGATGCTGTTGAGATTTCGTCAATTCCACTACAATTCAACTTTTTTACGACCTCGAATATCTCTTCTTCTAATGTGGGTTCTAAAAATATTGTATGTAGATTGTTATGTGGTTTGTGTTCATACGGCAATTTTCAAAGCGTCATTTCTATGGGCCTATGAACATAAATAAAGTTCTCAGTGGAGATTTTCGGTCCGAGTTCGTTATTTAATGGCTTTCGTTGAGTTTTCAGTTGGGTCATTTCGTTTACTGCTTCCCACGAAGCCTTTATTTTATTTTCAGATCCTTGGATTTTCTTTTGGTGGTACATCTCAAGCTGGAGAAAAACACAGGTTCAACGGTAGAAGCTTTCATCAATGATCTCTCATATAAAGAGTTAACTAGCCGTCTGAAGAAACTGAAAAACCACAAAGCTGCTGGTTCTGATGGTATACCAGTTGAATTACTGAAATATGGGGGTGGGAGGCTCCATAAGAAACTGCATCAGCTTATCCTGAAAATATGGCGAGATGAACAAAGACCGGATGAATGGAAGGAAGCAATTATTGTCCCATAAGAATGGAGATAAGCGAAACTGCAGAAATTACAGAGGAATATCCCTACTTGTCACAGCTTACAAATTATTGTCGCAATTATAATACGACGACTAATTCCATACACCGAAGACATAATTTAATGGTCACAGTGATGTAGTGACATGAGATCCAGGGTTCAATACCCGCCCAAACCGTGAAAATTTTTCACGGAACTATGCTGTGGCCACCTCGTGGAAACCAAGGGCAAACTACCACGAGTAATTCTGCTTGGCAAACCTCTCAATTAGTGCCGTTCGGAACCGGCGATAATCTGATAGGTACCGTATATTAGTGGATGATGCGTTCCACAAGTATGCACGAGAGGTTGCCTAAGCTCTTAGAGAGTACGGCACCTTAAGAAGAAGACATACTAGGAGACTATTAGAATGGTTAGATGGTTAGATGTAAAAGCAGATCTACAACAGACAACATATTTTGTATCAAGACTATCAATGAAAAAGTTTGGGAATATAACAAAAACGTCCATTACCTATTCTTCTTCTTCTTTCGAATAGGCCTATTTTGGACCACGCTTGTTCAACTGTTGGTCTTTGACCTTTGCCGAGTGTTGTCGTATCTTCTGTCGGTGTAACTCCTTTCTCTCTTCTGTCCAGAGGGTACCTTTACTACGGGGTTTTACCTGAAATCCACGGACTTCCTTCACGGTGCGTCTCACAGACTGTCTGTTTTGGAGATATGTTATTCCCAGTTCTTTAATATCCTTCTTGGTTTCGGTCAATCAAGTGGTACGAACCTTCTTGTTTTGCTAGAAGGTGAACAGACGGTTGGTTAGTCGGTTTCGAGGCAATCTGCCAACGTGGCCATAGAAAGCTACCCGGTTTTTCCTTGCACAGTCAGAGAGCATCTCAATATGTTCGTAGAGCTCAGAGTTACCTATTCATTGATTTCCAAAAGGCCTACGACTCAGTCCACAGAGAAACAGCGTGGAAGATCATGGCAAAATACGGAATCCCAGCAGGGGACAGGGTGACACACTATGGCTCCATATTAAACAGTTTTGAAAACAGAAATGGACTAAATCAAGGTGATGCGCTCTCCTTCCCCACTTCTCTTCAACATTGTTCTGGAAAAAGTAATTCGGAAAACCAAAGAATCCACAACCAGAGACCTTACAGATAAAAATCATAAAATCCTGGCATATGTAGATGATCATAGTATTGATAGGAAGTAATCGAGGAGAAATTGAAACTCTATGCAGGAAATTAAATGAAACCCCTGTTAAGATGGGTCTAAAAATTAATGAAGAGAAGACAAAATACATGATCATACGGAGAGAAAACATGACTACAGATTAACGCAATAACCTGCACGTTTAAGACAATACAAACTACAAATACCTCGGTGTCAATATAAATCACTGCAACAGAGAACAAGTTGAACACCAAATTAGATTACAAAACGCAAAGTTTACTTTTCACTGCAGAAATTACTTTCCCCAAAGTTGTGACCAGAAAATCCAAACAAAATCTATGAAACACGATCATCAGACCAGCACTGCTATATGGAGCCGAAACATGGAGTGCGACCCAAAGGGAGGAACAGAAACTCTTACAGTCTTCGAAAACAAGGTGTACAGGAAAATTTTCAGACTCACTTTTGACCAGGAAACTCAAGGATAGGTTCTCAGATCAAACCATGAGCTGTACAAGTTAGCCAATCAACCCAGAGTAGTGAACATCACGAAAGCGAGACGGCTGCAATGGGCAGGACATGTGATCAGAATGGATGCTCCCAGAATAGTTCGCCAGATCTATGAGAAGAAGATGGAAGGCTCAAGACCCCCTGGAAGACCGAGCAGTATATGGCAAGATGAGGTGACCTCTGACTGCAGATAGATGGGCGTCACTGGATGGGAGGATGCGGTGCTGGATAGGAAGGAATGGAGGCAAATAGTGAGAGCGCACGGGATCGTCACGTGCTAAAGAAGCTAACGGAGTAAGTGGGTGAGTGAGAGAGTACATCTTTTTATCCTGCTAATGTATTTCCTTTTCGTTCTATTGTAGATGGGTTTAAGATCACAATTCGCTTGGGATAAAACGTATAACAGATCCACTCTTTTCTTTATTTCCTCAACAGTTTCGTTACAGAAGATTTTCCTTTTTAATTGATTATTATTAGTCAATGAAAACGGGAAACATTCATAAAAATGTGATTTGACAGTTTCTATGAAATATTTGCATTGTATGTCCACTTCAGTATTATTATACACATCCTCCCAAGTTTCTGCGGCAAGGTTCTCGCTAAATTTTATTTTATTTTAAAATTTCTGCTACGTCTAAAAGTGGTTTGTATAACATCCGATTTAAAAATCATGCGTAGCACAAGATGGTCTGATATGTTGTAGTTGAAGGCCTCCGCTATACGTGGTCTGTTAGAAAAGAATCCGACCTTTAGCCGGTAAAAAAAACTGGCATACCTGGAGCGTTGGAAACCTAATCACGCTCAAAGTAGTCTGATTGGGACTTCACACACTTCTCCCAGCGGTGCCGCTATTGTTGGAAGCATTCCGAAAAAGCCTCTTTCGGAATCGACTTTAGCTCAGATGTCGTTGCAGCCATAATGTCCTCTCTTCTCTGTAATCGCGTTCCTTTCAATGGCCTCTTGACTTTGGGGAATAGCCAGAAGTCGCAGGGGGCCATATCAGTAGAGTAAGGAGCCTGTCAAACCAGAGGAGTCTGGTTTTTCGCCAAAAAATTGTGAAAAAAAGTGCGAAGAATGTGATGGAGCATTGTCGTGATGGAGTCGCCAATTTCCACAACTCCAGTCGCTTGCGCCGCACAGCATCACGTAAGCGACGTAGGACATCCCTCATTTCACTTGTCGTCATTTTACTTGCATTGAAAAACCGACGAGAGCACTACACACTACGTCACTCGAACACTGCTCGACAGCAACTGACGCTATCTACAGGCGGGAAAAAATTCACGCATGCGCACGAAGGTTCAAGGTCGGCTGATGCAAGCGAGCTTGATTCAAATCCATCAGGTTTTCAAAATAAAAAATAAGGTCCGATACTTTTCTAACAAACCACGTATATCTCATGTCTGTATGCACAGCAATTATCTATACATGTATGCGAACTTAGACGACTAAGTTCCTTAATCGTTAACACAGTATTGAATGAGCCCAAAATAGATTTTAGTTGTCTACTGCCTTTTGAGTATTTCAGGGTATTTCAGGGCATCAATGTAATAATCACCCGTAATGATGAACTGTTTATCTTCCTGAACAAATTTAATTACGAGGATAAGGAGTTTGTTTAGGAATTGCGTTCTGGTTGGTCCTGTCCAGTTCTGTCTGGTCTTGTTTGGTCTTGTCTGGTCTTGTTTGGATTTTTTTCTGCCTAGTTTTTATGTTGTTTTCTTCTCTAACTAGTGTTATCTGCCTAATCATGTCCCTATGGTCGTGTGTGTCTAGTAAAAGCCAAAATGAGAATAAAAAGTCTAGTCTGTCTAGTTTACACACATGTATTTGATTTATACAAAGTAATAATTCCTTAGATTAGTTGAAGGGAAAATTATATTATAATTGCAATGTTATATGTTGTTTCTCTTCCTAGAAAATCAGTCTCGACGGGCGCAAAGTTCAAATCTTGCGGGGGCGCTCATGACCCTAGCTACGACGCTGATTGAGGTATGTTGTATAAATATGTGTTCGGACATAATACATTTAAAAACTTGTTAACTGTTCCAGTTAATTTCAATTTGCAAGTGAAATATGATGGATAGAGTGCGATGTAGCAATTTATTTCCATACGATTGTGGGTGATTTATGTATTTTAAAAATAGCTAATGAAAAGTTTCGCTTTGAAGCAAAATCTGTGGTAACCGACTGTAAACGTTCAAACGTGTGAATGCAGAAATAAACGAATGTTACATTTTTTTAACACGTTTTCGGGTTTTCACCAAATAAATCTCAGAAACAAAATTTGCTTTATTCATAATTTTGCAAATGAATACTTACTTTTCCGAAACTTCCTTTTCCGAGCACTTTGAGGAAATTGAAGTCGTCGACGTTGTACTTCCGGAATCTGGGTATGGTGGTGGCGGGCGGCGTGATTCTCCCGCTCCTCTGGAACCCTGCGAAGGTACTCGATTGTGAGAACTCCTCGGCCAGCTCGGCCGGGTCTAGAGCGAAAGCGGGGTTATGGGCTGGGTTGGACGTCGGTGAGTCCCGTTCGGAACATCCTAACACCAACGTCGTCACACAGGAGCAGCACAGAAGAAAACAACATAAAGAAAAACCAAACATAAAATAAGCTAAAGACAGTGTGAAAATGTTGGATGGAGATTGTTGCTGATTAGTTTACAACAATGTTTTTGTTAAAAAAATTATAGCCTACATCAAGTTATACGGGATGTTAGGTAAACATCTTCTTAAACTTAATCTACATATAGAAATGCAAGAGGATTTTAACCGTTTGTTGAACCTTTAATGTCTATATTCAAACATTTTTATCCGATATTTTTATAAATAAGAGTATTAAGTTTGTTGTATACGTACATTTCTTGTATTCTAAATTTTAATGCTCAATTTAGTTTTATTGGAATATAATCCTGAGCAGTTTACCATTTTCAATTTGTCAAACAGATGTCGAGTATAATAACTCAAACATCTAACCTGCTGTTAGTCCTTTTCGTTGCGGATAATTTACATCGGAAGATAAATGTAATGGCAGATTTATTCTAACAAATATCGGCGCATTTCGCCGAAACCTGGCAAGAAAGTGGAATTTTTTTAAGTGCTCCTAGGAAGGACAAACTATTTACCTACGCATTTTTCCTCTACGTTTCAAGGAGTTTGGGCACATAAATCAAGAACAAGTTTTCACTGTGACAACAAAAATGTAAACAAAATATCACAATAACGAGAAAAAGTCTAAAACAAGTGAATGTATTGTCAATAGCCTAATCTTGTACATTTACACTTGTCTAACTTCTAGTCATGTCTGTCGAGTCTTGTCTACCTTGTCTTGCATAGCTTTGTCTAAATACATACTAGCCAAACAAAAATTGTCTAAACAGAATTTTTCGTCTAAATTTGACCAGAAAACGTCTACATACACGAGAATATATTGTCTAAAACTATCAAAACTCATATATTTGAATTCAATGAATCTCTGGCTGGATCGTCGAAGTTTGATCGTCGACTAGTCTTGTTTGTATAGTCTTGTCTGTCTAGCCTTGTCTGTCTAGTCTTGTCTGTTTAGTCTTGTCTGTCTAGTCTTGTCTGCTTAGTCTTATCTGTTTAGCCTTGTCTGTCTAGTCTTGTCTATCTAGTCTCGCATGTTTAGTCTTGTCTGTCTAGTCTTGTCTCACTAGTCTAGTCTGTCTAGTTTTTTTTTTGTTTAGTCTTGTTTGTTTACTCTTATCTGTCTAATCTTGTCTGTGTAATCTTCTCTATCTACTTTTGTCTGTTTTGTCTTGCCTATTCTTGTGTGTCTAATCTTGTCTGTCTAACCTTCTCTGCCCAATTGTGACTGTGTAATCTTGTCTGTCTAAATTTGTATTGTTAGTATATTTAGAGAGAAAGTGCTTTCGTTGAATAAATAGCTTGTGATTAGAACCTGTGGATCTTATATAAATATAAATTTGTGTGAGGGAATGACGCGAGCGTGAAATAATTAGAATTTGCGAATCGATTGCGTCTTCGGAATGTTTAAAAATATCTGGCGCGAGTGCGGAACATGTGGCCGGCGATTTGCGTAGATCTGCAGTGCACGGCGGATTAGGCAGATCGGCGCACGAAAATGAAAATCTCGGAAAGGAAAACAATGCCAATAGAGAACGCGTTCTAGAAAATATCCACGTGTTTTTCGGCAACCGAAAATATATGGTATTTTTAGTTGATGGACTATGATGCTACTTTCTCTAGCATAATTAGTTTCGGGTTTTTAAGCCAACTATTTTTATCAAGACAGTAATATTAAATGTTTAGTAGACTAAATAAATAATGGAACAAGGTTAGATAAACAAGTAGATACATTCAGGACAAATGCAGTTATAATTGCAATGTACTTAAAACTGTAATTGTTGTTTATGTGTCCTCCTCCAGAGTGCACAGTGTCATTAGTGAGAGTCAAGAGTTTAGTCAGCTGACAGGGGTTCGGCAGCATATTACAGGTGTACCGCAGCCATAATCAAGTATAGGAAAGGAGCAAACTTTCTGGGTTAAGTGATTTCAGGGTAAAATTAACTTTCCGTAAACACAAAGGAAATAATTGAAAATTTATCCAAACAGTTTCATTTGTCCTATTAACCCCTTAGAGCAGTGTTTCTCAACCTTTTTTCTCTTGCGGTACACTTTTAATAATGTTGGTTATTATTATCCCTATTGTTTATCATTTTTTATATATTATTGGTAATGGGAAATTGGTAATGGGAAAAGTTTTAATAATTTCAAAATATGTTGGCGGTTCTAACAATAAAATGAGTTTAATAGTTATTTACGCTATTATTAAGAATATGGGAATTGTGAAGTTACCTTCACTAACTGTTGCTAATCGTCTTCCAAAGTGTATTTCTAAACGTGGGAAGTAAAAATGAATCTTCTACGTCGGCTGGTTCAAGAAATATCCGGGCTTTTGTAATCCAAAAAACTGACATTTTTTAATACAACAACAAATATAACTGCAACTTCTGTCCAGTTAATTGACAGAAAATGTGTTTATGCAGCAGATCCGCTGTTGCCAAGTTCAATTATTTTGCAGGGATTATACTTTTTTTCTGTGTCGCAACAATTTAAGTATTATATGTATTAAATATATTTAATTTTATTTTAATTCTTGCGCAGGGGTCATGTTAATCTTCTATGTATTCTTCTTCTTCTTATGCATATTCACTAATGAATGTTTGCGACCACGATAATGACTTGAATGTCGTCATCATGTGGTTCTCTTGGGAAGTATAATGGAGGTGTTTTCCCGTTATCTTCCTCCATGGGTATGAAATTACATTTCCTTAATTTCAGTTCTAACGGTTATACCGCCGTGACTCGGTCGCCAGAGCCTCATCTGTTATCTAGCAGGGTGTGTCGGATGGTCTCTACTAGGCCATTATGCCGCACGCATGTGGTTTAATTGAGAGTTGGTTAGGTTATGTTGTCCAAAAGAGAATAGATCAAGACCGCATACAGCGCGGCAGCGCGAACTCTCGATCACATCTGGTGGTCTTATCGAGAGTTCGCGCTGCCGCATGCATGTAGTTTAATTGAGAGTTGGTTAGGTTAGGTTGTCCGAGAGAGAATAGATCAAGACCGCATACAGCGCGGCAGCGCGAACTCTCGATCTGCACTTTTTGTTTGACAAGTAATTAGAGAGAAGTTAGGCAGTGAAGGAAAATATTAACTGTTACGTCAAAAAAATGTCAATTTTTTTAAAAAAATCCGTATATTTTTTGAATAAATCGACGTAGAAGCTTCGTTTTGGCTCTCTAAGTTTGCAAATACACTACGGAGCACGATTAGTAACAGTTATTCAAGGTACAAATCCGCCAACCCCAAAAAAATGGAAATTCCCATATTCTTTACAAATTCCGTTATTTATTTTGCAAGGATTGTTAAATTCGATTTAAATTCCCGAGTTAAATCTTAATTTTATCCGCGAGTGAAATAGAGAATTTTATTAAATTTTGTTTTTATTCTTTGTGTATAGACCTTTTTACGGTTAGTTACGCGCATCCGCCCAGTTTGAGAGGCGGGAATATGAAAGTTTCGAGCAAATAATAAGGTTATACATCAAAAAGTTCGGGAAAAACAAATGCGGAAGTTGACATATGTACACAAAAAAAATTTAACTATGAAAAGGTCTATTTTACCATCTTGGAGTTTTAATATTTTTATATAAAATAACAAAAGAAAAATTTTGTTTTTGATGAAAATTTTTTTCGGTCGGCCATGATTGTGTTGTTCTCATAACAACGATACAATTGTTGATTCGTACGTAAAAAAATTGTTTAATATTTTGTTTAACGAGTATTGTGTTTAATGAAGAATAAATAATAACTTGAATTAATAGAAAAAATTATTTGTACCTGAAGAATTATTGTTAGTTGGTGACGCAATTGCAGAAAAATTACTCCCGCAGAAATCAAGAGATTTAAACAAGAAAACGTTTTGTGATTGGTGATCGAAAAAGGACATCAGCGAAGTCAACATTTAGGGTTGTGTTTACGGAGCCCGCAAGTGAGTTATTTTGATGCGTTGCCATGAATACTTTCATCATTCACTAGTACAGAGGTTCCCAACCTTTTGAATATGTTGTACCGGTATGTAATAGATAACACGGTCGCGTACCAGTGTAAATATTTCGCAAATTCAATTAATGGCCTTATTTTTTTCTCAAAAACTTTATCGAACAAAAAAAAATATCCCCAACGCTCAATTTATTGAAGATCCACTTTTTGGCAAAAACTTTGGAAAAACAGAATGCAACTCTATATCTACACCATGCTAAAGTAATGTCATTTTCTGGGCCTACCCTTAAAAGATTTCAACGAAATAAATAACAAAATTAAATATATAGATAGATGTATTTATCTTTAGTTCAGACTTTGTAAATTGAAAATTAAAAGGTAACATTTATTCTTCTTTCCTTTGAAAAATTAAATTTAGTTAAAATCTGTTTCGAGGCGGGCACAGAAAAACGACGTTACATTAGCATGGTGTATCCAATTGCAATAAAACCAATTAAATTAGTAAATACTTTTATTATAACATAAATGTTTGTAATGTGTAAAGATATTATAATAATTATTGCAATTAATGTGAAGGTTGCGCCTGTTTACATTTTACCAGCGTAGAAATATCGGGATCAATTTTTGTCAGATTCAGGCGAAGACCAGGCTCTATATTGTAATGATATATATTTGTTTTTCATTGCTGCCATAGTTGAAAACCCGGTTTCGCATAAATATGTTGTATTGAATGGCATTAAAAATTTCAGAGCTTGGCATGAAAGTTCTGGATATTCTGCCCGAACAGAAAGCCAAAATGAAAATAAGCTTGTGCTCTCAAACTTTAATTTCCAACCACCGTCACTTATGAGGTCTATGAAGGATTCTTTAGCAATTACGTCATCCGGAACTTTCTAAATGAATATAAAGGAATTACGAATCCAATTTTGGGAAATAAAATCTTCTGCAAAATATTTTTCAAACCAATCTGACATCGATATTAGATGTTGCTTAATGTCGTTTATCACACAGTTTGATACTGCTAAATTGTTTTCTTCAGCAAAATTGCAAAGAAAAAAAACATACTAATATTTCTTTACTCTGATTGCTGTGTCATTAACTGCGGTTTTCTTTTAAATGCTAATATTTTATCGCTGAAATCAAACAAAGAATTATTATTAGTTCCTTGTAAACTTAAATTTAAATCATTTAGTCCAGAAAATATATCGGTTTGGTACGCTAGTCTCAATAACCATTCCTCATTGGCAAAATTATCTTTTTAGAAACTCCAGAATCCTTAAGAAAAATAGATACCTCGGAGCGTAACTCAAAAAGTCGACTGAGGACTTTTCCTCGTGAGAGCCATCGTACCTCGGTGTGAAGCAAAAGTGTTTTATGAATACTCCCCATCTCATTGCATAGTATTGTAAATAGGCGGGAATTAAGCGCTTGAGATTTTATAAAATTAACTGTTTTTATGGCCTCATTGAGAGCATGGCATTAAATGTACAGGCATATTTTTTGTGGCTATGGCTTCACGATGAATAATACAATGCGTAGATTTGCATTTCGATGCTACTTCTTTAATTCTTGTCACTACGCCGGATGAATTTCCAATCATAGCTCGAGCACCATCGGTGCAAACTCCAACACATTTGACCCAACTTATACTATTTTTAATTAAATGATCATTAATTATTTTAAATATTTCATTCGAAATTGTTCTCGCAGATATCGGTTTGCAGAATAATATTTTTCTTCTTGTATTTCATTATTGAAATCAAATAGAACATACACAAGTAATTGTTCCAGATTGGAGACGTCAGAGTTTTATTCTCTTGATTAAAATGCTTTCAATCTGTAATGCCATATCTTCTATTCGCCGTTTAACAGTATTGTTGGACAGGGAAACTTTGTCAATTTCCTTAGCTGCCTTATCTCCAAGCACATATTTGACGATATCCTTAGTTGCAGGTAACAACAATATTTCTCAAATTGTGTGTGGTTTTCCACACACAATTAGATATTTTATTGTATAAAATTTATACAAAATAAAATTTATTATTTATATTATTTATTGTATAAAAAAACACATGATTTTACGCCAAATATTGTTCACTTATCGCGTACCGGTAGCTTGACATGTGTGTACCGGTACTGGTACGCGTACCATAGGTTGGGAACCCCTGCACTAGTAAATAAACCACTGTTTTTCCTGTGCGAATTGTCACGAATGGTTTTCCTAGGACCACGTGGCATCAACATTTATTGGCCTTGATATTTGTGCATCATATTGGGCATGAAGAGTTATTGGCCCAATAACTCTTCATGCGCAACGATTGAGCAAGCCTTTGTTGCTGCGACCACACGTGTCTTCTCTCTTCTCCCTCAAAACCCCGTGTATGAATAATTTCTTAATTTCCTCTCGATCCTTGAGATTGGGAAAACCTAATTCAGCCAAGTCCTTTTCCGCCTGTTTGTACCAATTTTGCCGTGTAGCCGTTTTCTGCAAAAACGTATATACCTACGAATAGGATGGTTGCGACAGTTACTACGTGGTAATCCATACTTACATTGAACATGACCTTACTTGAAAATGACCGTCAAACGTCGAAACTCGAGTCGTGATATGTGTAGAAATTTATATAACTGTGAATAATAAGTTATATAACATTTTTACATAATATAAGTGTGGTAAAAAACAAAGTGAATTTTTCAATTCAATGTATATACCTACGTATATACGTATATACGTACGTATATATATATATACGTACGTATATACGTAGGTATATAGGTATATTTTATGTGTCAACCTAGTTGATTATGTGTTAACCTAGTGTTAACCAAATTGGATCCTTCTCATACGGATTGTGTCTGTGATTTTAGTAATTTACAAATAGACGTCAGCATTAGGTTTTGGAAGGTGAATTTCATCTTTGATTCTTGGTCCCAAAATTCTTCGCATGATTTTGCGTTCTTCTTGTTTCGAAAAGGCCTACTTTTGACCACGCTTATTCAACTGTTGGGTTTTGATCTTTGCCCAGTATTGTCGCATCTTCTGCTGGTGCAACTCCTTTCTCTCTTCAGTCCAGGGGGTACCTTTCCTTCGGGGTTTTTCCTGAAATCCACAGACTTCCTTCAGGGTGCGTCTCACAGTCTGTTTTGGAGATCTGTTACTCCCAGCTCTTTAATATCCTTCTCGGTTTCTGTCAACCAAGTGATACGAACCTTCTTGTTTTGCCAGAAGGTGAACAGACGGTTGGTTAGTCGGTTTGCAGGCAATCCTGCAACGTCGCCATAGAAAGCTACCCTTCTTTCCCTTGCACAGTTAGAAAGCGTCTTAAAATGTTCGTAGAGCTCAGGGTTATGTTGGAACGGCAGCGCGAACTCTCGATCCATATTAGAATAATGTGGTAAGGACTATTGGTTTAACCTAGGTTAGGTTGGATTAGATTGGGTTGCACACCGCGAAGAGGCGGATAAATCAAGACCACATACGCGCAGCAGCGCGAAATCTCTCGATCCATATTAAGACAATGTAACAAGGACTGTTGGTTTAACCCAGGTGAGATTATTCAAACATTGAATATTATTTATATTTTCCGATTTCGTTTTTTATTTATTTTGAATAAAATCTTGATTTGTATTTTTTCCTGCATAAATTATTTTTTTTCCTTTTTTTTTTCCTATTTTGAAGCAAATCTGATGATGATTAGACCGGAAATTAGTAATTAAGAAATTAGTAAAAAAAATAGTAAATAAATTAGTAAATTAATAATGTAATTATTACTACATATTTACTACTGAGAAAATATCGTTATATCCTAAAAGTATCGATATTTTGATATGCGATGGGGTAATATTTTTCTTTAAAAGATTAAAATAAATGTGGCAACGTCGAGCCAGTTGCGTGCGCATCTACCATCTGTCACGTTGAAAATGTCAATTTTTCGGAAAACAAAAACACGAATATTTGTTAAACCAGAAACATGGAAGCTTAATTTTTGATTTCCGATTCTAGTTAAACAGTGCCCAAGACGATTAACAACCCTAACACCAAGTAAAAAGTCCGAAACCCTGAGTTTTCAAAGAAACCCGTATTCTCCATATTTTCCTTAATTCCGAATTGTGTTAAAATAATACAAACACGCTGTATAAAAGTACATACCCAATAACGTTTATTGTTCTAAAATTTATCGGCACACATCAAGAATTTGGCGGCACACAAAAGTGACGCGGCAGTCGTTGAGAATCACTGCTTTAGAGTATTGTGGTTTAGGGTGATTAACCACGTACATAAAGACCTTGTCCCTAGTGTCATTATTACAAAAAATAATCTTTCTTGTTATTAGTTCTTCTTTTAGCCTGTTTTCGTCCACTCCTGAACATAGGCCTCTGCCAAATTTTTCCATATCGATCTTTCCTCGGCTACTTTCATTCAGTTTCCTCCAGCGTACGTCGAATGTCGTCCCGACATCTTATCTAACACCTGTCAACACTCATCTTCGAACTTCGCGGCCTCCAATGTAATAGGATTTTAGTCCACTTGATGTTGTCTCTCGCTATGTGACCCACCTTTTGCCACATAAAGCGCACCACTCGCTCCACCACATCCCTTGTTCTGCTGATTTCTTCATTTTGAATTTCGTCCCTGAGATTGATTCCCAACATCACTCTCTCCACCTTCACCATCTTCATATTGCTCGATAGCAGACTCGAAGTCGATTTGCGCACTACATCGTTAGAGTTACAGTCTCGAGACCATAAGTTGCGACCGACAAGATGCATGATTTATAAACCTTCCTCTTGAGGTTTATGTGGAAGCAGAAACAGAATGTAGGTAACTAAGCCTGCCAAACGCCGCTCAGGTCAAGCCGATACGTCTGGAGATTTCGGCTGTCTGATTGTCTTTCCCAACGTGATGTTGTGTCCCAGATATACATACTCATCGACTTTTTCAGGAGTATGATTACCGATGGTGACCATTATATTGCTCATGATTTTAGTTTTCTGAAGATACATTTTCAGCCCCAATGCTTGGGAGACTTCTTCGAATCAACGTAACATTAACCCTAGTTCATCTAGGTTACTGATGGTAAGTACAATATCTTCGGCAGAGCGTAGGTGATGTCGACTCCCTTTTGCTCCCAAGAAACATTTTTAAATACGTTCTCCAACGCTAGAGTAAAAAGTTTGAATGAGATGGTATGTATCCAAGATGTACGTAGATGTTTTGATTCAGTATTGATTCCCCTTCTGATCAGTATGGCTCCCGTAACCCAATCCTCTTCCAGCTTGACATACAAGGTAGCATGTTCGTAGATATATTGAATCAAGCTTGAGTATCTAGAGTCTATACGAGAAATATCCATCGCCCGAAGCACTGCCCAGGGTGAAATCGAGTCAAACGCTTTCTGGTAGTCCAAAAAGGCCTTATAGAGAGGAATGTTGTATTCCGGTCATCTCTCGATTAATATGCGCACCGTTTGAATATGATCTGAATCTCCTCCTGAAGCCAGCCTGTTCGATGGGCTGGTAAATCGAATTTCTGGACAAGATGATTGGCAATGATTTTGCATAACAGCTTAAAAAGGTTCGATAGTAGACTTATTGGTCCATAATTTTTGATATTCGTACAGTTGACAGAATTGGCAGGACCTGATTTAATGATTGGGAACCTGCAGGTGTTCGTGTTACTGAGTATTAAAACTCCAATAATCATAAAAAATTGTTTGTTAACTCTCAAGCAAAGATCAGATACTAATAATCGAATAGATCATGAATTAGTTGTTCAAATAGACACGGAAATGTCGTATTGGTCAAATTGGAGAAACGTAAGATGTCAGAAAAGTAGTCGCTGCTAATAATCCTTAGCTTCACGAGGGCTTCCATTTCGATTAAGTGCTGAGAAATTTGTGTCGCCAAATAATGCCAACTTTCTGATGCTTATTGAATTTCTTGCTTTTTTCGACCATTTTTAGAAGAACATATTAGAAAATTTGGATACAAAGTATCTGGTACGAGTTCCTTATCGAAAACTATATACGAGGAATTTATACGAAAAAATACGAGGAATTTTTACAGCTTTTGGCAAAAAAAATCCTCTATTGTAGTTCAAGAAATCAAATCAGCAAAATATTACGGCATTATAGTAGATTCCACCCCTGATATACCATCGATCAACTTTCTTATGTCCTCAGATATGCGAAAGAAGAGGGTACACCCGTTGAACGGTTTGTGATGAAAACTCTGGAATCAAAGCTGAAGATTTATTAGTTGCTGGGTTATCTGCTCTCGAGTTTTTTATCTTAATATCGCAGATTATCGAAGTCAGTCATACGATGACGCGAACAATGCACCAGGAATTTATTCACGTTAATGATCTGGCAAAACATGCTCCTTGTACTGTTCATTCCATGAATTTAGTTCTAGTTCTTTGAAGGCCTTTGAAATACTTGTTTTGAAAACTTTGGTTGAACAATTATTGCCAATGTTTTGGCTGGGTTTTAGTGTGTCATTTTTTTGCCAGCTTAAATTATTAAAATTTCACAAACTGATCATTTTCTTTACTTGGTGTTTTTATAAAAAAAAACAGTTACATAAATTATTAATTTATATAATTGATTGAGGCCCACAAAAAAAATGCTGAATAGAAGCAAGAAATATGCCTGGTGGAATGATACCTATGTTACAAATCTCAAAAAAGGCTCGATGCATAGAAACAACATTATTCAACAAAATCGCAATCTGATTGGGAATCCTACAGAGCCCAACGAGCCCAGACAGCTAAAGTGATCCGAGTTGAGAAGCTTAAAACATGAAGTCAATTATTGAGAAGAACGACCAAAACTTTAACAGACACCAGCGAGTATTAGAGAACGTTCAAAAGGAAACTTACGTGCTATAAACCTCCGTCGCTATGCTTTCAGCGAAAGGACGGTTCACTGGCGACTTCAAATGAAGAAAACTGTAACATCCTAGCTGACTACTTTCAGAACCTACTAAATTGCGATCAACCCAAAAATCCTATCCTAATCTAATCCTAAGACCGAGGAACTCATTTACAGATACCCAATCGAGACCACCCAACAAAGATGAAATCAAAGGTCACATTGCTCGACTCAAAAACAATAAGGTAACAGGAGAAGACTCTGTAGTTGCAGAACTTTGGAAATTTTTGAAATCTTGCAGAAGCAAATAGAACAAATTTGGACAGAAGAAATCCTACCAGTAGATTGTAAAACAGCCTTGCTCCATCCACAACACAAGAAAGACAGCATGAAAAACATCAACAACTATAGAGGAATATCCCTCTTACAGGTAACATACAAAATTCTCTCACTCGCTATTCTGGAGCGATTAGAAGATGAAGTAGAGCATCAAATAGGGGAATACCAAGAGAGATTCAGAAAGGGTCGTTCAACTACCGAACAGATCCATGACCTCAAAATGATCATCAGATATTGCAATCTCAGGTCAAAACCGCACTTGGGGTAAGGCCTATGATTCAATAGACCGCGGCTTCCTGCTAAACATCCTCAACGAATTTGGGGTTGATCTGAAACTAGTTGACCTGGCACTAATTATAGCCACCCTATATGAGACAAAATCCAAAGTAAAGTTCCTGATGTCTCCAATGCTTTTCAACTGCATTCTCGAAAAGATCATTAGGACCTGGCGAATACAATTATTAGAAGCTGAGTACAGCCCTATGAGAATGGGAACAAAATCCAAGGAGATTGTGGTTGACTATCTTACATTCTCTGATGTCATCGCCATTCTCTTCGACATAGAAACTGCTAGGATGCAAATCAACCTTCTAAAAGAAATCGCGGAACAAACTGGCTTGCAGATATCATTTAAAAAAACAAAAGAAATGACCAATCATGATGCCCCAGCAAAATTCCAGACAAAATACGTGAGGATCAACCAAGTGGAAACAGTAAAGTACCTGGGAAAAGTGGAGGCACAAAGAAGCACTTAAGGAACGAGTACGCAAACTCAAAATAACCTATCAAACGTCGCGCTCAATCTACAACAAAAAATGCCTGTCCAAATATACCAAACTCTAGTTATGCCTTATTCTTCTACTTCTACTTCTTGGAGATCTGTTAATTCTGGAGCCGCCTCTGAATCTTTTCCTGCGAGGTAGATTGCCAACTATCTCTCCATCATTTAGGTGGTCTCCCAAGAGGTCTTGAGCCGGCCGGGTTGTTTCTAGGACTATTTTCGGAAGTCTGTTCTCGTCCATCCGTCTTACATGGTTGTACCACTGCCTCTTACGTTGTCTTCCCCTTTCCTCTTCCCCGTCTTCCACATCTTACAATATCTTGTATTTCGCATTGTTCGCTGATATCTGTGTTTCTTACTCTGTCTCTTCCTGTTTTCCCCACTATTGTACTTACAATTAGTGTATTCATTTCGGCCACCCTTTGCATGTTTTTCGTCTTGTTGGTGTCTTCGCGGGCTTCTGTACCGTACGCCATGATCGGTCTGATACAAGTCTTGTAGATTATAATTTTGCTATCTTTGCGCGTGTACGGGTTTGCCCAAACTATATCTTGTACTCATCCTTATAGTGCCGATGCTTTGTTAATCTGGCTCCTCAGGTCTTTAACTGGGTCGTGGGTGCTTGACATGCCTGCCCAGGTATCTGAATTGCATCACCTGTTCTATAGGATCTTTTGCGATTGTCATACATTTGGTTTTGTTGCTGCAGATGTTCATATTGAGTTGGCGGCTTACTTGGAAGAACTGAAAGAGTTGTCTCTGTAGGTCGTTTTCTGATTCGGCAATAATTGCTGCATCATCGGCGTAACACAGCATACTAATTCTTTTGTTGCGCAGTCTGTATCCGGGGTTAAGATCTGTTACTTTATTTATAATTTTATCCATGAGGAGATTAAACAAAAACGGACTTCGCCCTGAAAAAGGCTATCACCCTGTCTAATTCTTTTCAGTGTTGGGTTTCTAGTTCTGTGCACCCGGAACCCTATCCCTAAATGCTAACAAAGGACTCTTCGAAGAACTAGAGAAGAAAGGGCGCAAAATCGTTAGATGTGTAATGGGATCGAATTACAAGAAAGGCATACATAAAAAAAAACACAACAAAGAAGTCTACAGTGAAATAGAGAATCCCAAACGAATGGATGGAAACATGCTGACAAACGAGATTTTTCACTTTTTGAACTCCAAACACAAAACCACAATGCCCTGGTTTATAAATACCAAAGAAGACCTCAAAATACTGCATCTAAAACCAGACGACGCCTTCAATATAAATCTCTTCCGCAAAAAGATATTGACGAATGGGATAAACTGAGATGAACCAAAAGGAAGACAAGGTACCACCTGGACAGCGGAGTACAAGCTGCCCCACTCACAGAGAATGAATGAATTCTGGGCTCGGAAGAAAGCGACACTAACTGCCATGTGTAACAAGACTTAACGTGGTCCTAGATGGCCTCAACAAATAATAATAATAAATTATTAAATTAACGCATTTTGTATCTTGTGTCTTGAAAAAGATTTTAGGTAATAAATCGAAACGAAAAGGGCCAATGTACTGCTATATCAGAAAAGAGGCCAAGATGTAGAATTAACTAGGAATCCTAAAAAACGGACATTTGCCCTTTTTCTACCTTACTTTACCTTACCTTACCTTAAGGTACAAACGTCGATTTCTAAAGCTTTCCACATTGCAAAAATATTGTATTGACATGACCTGCTTTAATATCAAATACATTAACCCTTTGAGTACGTATTTATTTAGAGAATGCATGACAAGTGAAACATGTATGACAAGTCTCAAATGCCGTCAAATGTACCCAAAGGGTTTATAATAAAATTGAATAATAAATGAAAAAAAACAAAATGCCAAAATAAATACTACTACCAATTTCTTTCCAAAAGCGAATTTATTATTAAATTTACTGAAAACCATTCCATTAAAAAAGCTCCGACTGTGAACAAACCGTAAATATTTGAATACCCAACACTAAAAATACCAACAACAGAAAACATCTCAATGTTATTTATTTATATTTCTCAATAAAGATTTATTAAGCGGCTTCGGCTTTCGACAGCCACACGGATTTTCTTCGTTGGCAATGAATCTCGGGAAGGACTTTTCGTCGTCTCGTGACGCGAACACAATCTAAAATAATCCCTGCGACTGCCAAACAGACTGAAACAGAACGCGCTCGACGCGACGTCTGTGTGTCGTCGACATCTGCAAGACGCACGTCTTCTAATTTGCACCACTGAACGCAACCGATTAATTTCCTGGCGTTGCCAATACCATATCATAAGATTTTAGCAGCGGGATCATGTAAATTCAACGTGGGATTTTATCGTATACATCTATAAGACGTACACCATCATAACAACTTGTAATTTGCATCACTGAACAGTACCGATTAAATTCATTGCGTTGCCAATACCATATCATAAGATTTTATCAGCTGTATCATATAAATACAACGTGGGATTTTATCGTATACGTCTACAAGACTTACACCGTCATAACAACTTGTAATTTGCACTAATAAACGGCACCGATTAAGTTCATTGTGTTGCCAATACATATATCATAAGATTTTATCATTAAGATCATATATAAATTGACTTTAGGATTTTATCGTTTACGTCTACAAGACTTACACCGTCATAACGACTTGTAATTTGCACCACTAAACGGCACCGCTTAATGTCATTATTTTATCAATAATATATCATAAGATTTTATCATTGGTATCATATAAATCCACTGTGGGATTTTGTCGTTAACGTCTACAAGGCCTACGTAGTCGTAAAACAAGTTGTAATTTGCACTACTAAACGGCGCCGATTTATTTCATTGTGTTGCCAATAATATATCATAAGATTTTATCATTGGCATCATTTAAATTCAACGTGGGATTTAAATGTTAGCTTGGCACAGAATTTTCATTATAATTTTGCAATTGCTGAGTGGAAACTTGTGTACAAAAGAAGCAACTTTAACTTGTTTTAAACTAAGAGAAAATAAGCAAAAGTACTAGATTTAAAAATTCATTGTGCGTAAAATATCTACGGCCACAATCGCAAATGCCCATTATTGTACTTACAGTTCGTGGACTATGTAAATACATTATACCACACACATGTGTAACAATCCGCGATTAATGTTATGTAATAATTCAAAATCACACTTGCTTGTTTGGTTTACGATTCGTTGATTGGTTGAGAGCTGCACGTTGACACTATTTTTAAATAAAGTACTCCGTGATTTCTAAACAATCATTAAACGTCACATCATTCACATAGAAGCTGTCATTCATTTCGGTTTTTCACGTTTAAATATAACGAAAACTACAAATAAGTACTAAATAAAAAGGTATGTAACCATTATGAATGTATTTCTTTTCATTTCTATCAAATTAAATAAGGTCAAAGGTATTACATCAAACATATTTCTCTTATTAAACAGAAACAAATTAGTGTGGTCGTAGATAAAGTATTGTACATAATTCGAGTTGTGAGGCAATTACGTACTCCCGGAATTACTTCATTATTTACGTAACTGTTCCGTACGTAATATGCTTCTTACAACTCTCATTACGTAATATACTATTATGAGACTCTTTGCTTAATAAAATTTTATTTATTATTATAACATACACTACATGAATGATCGGGTTAAATTTAGAATGCACCATAAATTTGATAAAGAAATGTTCCCAAAGATGTCAGGAAAACATTAGACGGGCGAACGGATGAAAGAACATAGTGCACGAAAGATGAGGATTTCGGAAGAACGTCGCCGCATGACTGAGTTGTCATGAAATTTGTTCAAGTTTACACGCTCTCTTAAAACGGAATGTACGATAGTAATAATATTTACAAAGGGTGTCCAAATTTGAAGTTTTAAATTTGCTGGCATTTGCTGACCTACAAAGGTCCAACCCCAGTTTTCTAGAATATTGTTATTTGAATCTAACTCGCTAATTTCTAAAAATTATTATATTAATTATTATATTTTGAAAAGCAACTAAACAGTTAACATTGTTTAGATACTTTCGCTGCTTCCAAAGTTCCTTTCCCGATCTTGAAAAGAAGATCTCTGAAAAAGGCCATTAACAGTAATCACATCCAAATTACACTCAAAATTCAAGAACAAGATAATGACAATTCTCTTCATGACTTTCTTGCATAAATACAGGAAAGTCAGTCAGTTCGACAGTCAGTCCGATGGACAGCCGGTAGTCATCCCAGCGCTGCCACCATTTTTGTTGCGAAAAACCACCGCCGTTATGTTTGTTCATTGAATTCAAGAAGATTGAGCGCCTCCTCGCGGTCTTGAGCTGTCAACAATCCTACACCAACAGTGATAAAATGGTTATGAGATTCCAGCTCACCAGTTAAGTTTTCCTGGTTGATATTGTAAGTTGTCCTCCTCGGTGGTGTAGTTGATAACATACCCGCCTTTCAATGCGGGAGACCCGGGTTCGAATCCTGGTCGAAAAGACAACAACTAGGGCAGTTTTCACTGACCGTCCGAGCTGCCCACCCTGAATGAATGCATAATATGCGATACCGGGGTGACGCATACTAAAAAGCCAAGGTGGAATAGGTGGAACTCTACAGTGGAATAGGGTTGATATTGTAAGCGGAGTCAGTGCGATAGACAGCCCGTAATAAGCAAAGTCCCGCAGTAAGTAAAGCGAGAACCTCTTTTCTCTTTCGCGAGCAGCTCAATAGATGGAATACCCGCGGTAACTATTGCTGCCTCTCCGGACACAGAGTGATTTGCACTGCACACTGTCAATGCAGTCTTCCGTTGGACGGATGCTAATTTATTTGCCCATAGTGGTGCACCATATAGCATAGCTGATAACGCTATAGTGTCTAGTAACTTGCGCTTAGAGTTTCTGGCTCTCCCTACGTTTGGCAATATTTTCTCCATTGCTGTCAGGGTTTTTAGACCTTTCCCTGCAGCTCTGTGAGGTGTGTAGCGAATGTTAGCCCTTATCAATTATAATACCAGGTATTTAACATGTAGTTTGTGATCTATTTCTGTGCCTCCTACTTTGCCTACTGTGCCTCACAGTGAAAGTCTGCCTCGAAACCTCCCCTAATAGTGGCTCGCCAGCCACGTTCAAAACTGGAAGGGCTCCCTACATTTGTGTAAGACCAAGACAACAAGCACAAGTGTAGGCAGTGGGAGGAGGTCCAGGTCCTACTTAGAACTGTAGCACCATGGACACCATGGACGATGTTAACAAATTGGAGAGCTTACTTTTTTGAACCTTTCCAAGATGTCATTCCAGAGAAGTGATAAAAAGCAAGTTTCGAGTCTAATGAATTAATTCATTCATTCATTCTTCATCGAATCTAATGAATTCAGAAGACCTGAATATTGCTTATTCGTTTTTCGCAGTTACAAACAGCGCCAAATTGTGTGCTAATCAGGCCCGCACTTAGAGACCCAGGGCCCCTAGGGGCTTGACATTTGCCGCACCCCTGCCCCCTCCCACCATCTGGAAGCTATTTTGGAAATTTAGCAAATAAAATTCTTCTGTGCAAAGGAACGAATGACGTCATCATAGTCAATGGACAAAACAATCTGATTTCTGATGATCCTGATTTCTGAGTCCATGATCATAACAGAGTGTGAATTGAGTCTGTTATCTCCAATTTTAGATCTTAAGTAATTCTTTACTCTCTTTAGCGCTCAAAACAACCGTTCTGCTGAGCTGTTTGATGCTGGTGTACACAACAGCATTCTAAGCGCAATTATCCTACGTTTGCAGAAATGTCCAAAAAGGTTTTTTCCGATAAATATTTGTATAGCTTCAGTGACAATAACTCTATAACTTCGAGGATAAATTAGTTTGCAGATGCAGACACACGTTTTCCAAAGACCTTTTCAAATCCCCCGGATAAAAAGTTGTAAGTTTTCTGGCTCCTTCACGGATGTCCTTAGATTCTAAACGATGTAGTTTCGTCAGAAAGTCACTCAACTCAACTTTTTACTTAACTCCTTATAAGCAGATCCACGTCTCCGTATTTCTGTAATAGACCTTTTCATAGTTGAAATTTTTTGTGCGTCAATTTCCGGCTCGTTATACGTCAAAATTGACCGAACTTTTTGAAGTATAACTATATATGAGCCCGAAACTCATATTCCCGCCTTTAAAACTTGGCGGATGCGCCGTAAAAAGGTCTGGTCTAGTCGTTATGGCGTTAATAATGGTAACTATGAATCTGTCCCTGGCAGAGAGTTCGGTCTCGTTTCCTTTTACTTCGTTGAACTGGACTTTACGCTTACGTTTCCTCTGCATGTTCTATGCATAGCTATTTTCACCGGATTTTTCAATAGTGAATCAAGACTGATACAGTTCAAAGATCGTACCCAGGTCGATGTTAACAAATTGGAGAGCTTACTTTGTTGAACCTTTCCAAGATGTCATTCCAGAGAAGTGATAAAAAGCAAGTTTCGAGTCTAATGAATTCATTCATTCATTCATTCTTCATCGAGTCTAATGAATTCAGAAGACCTGAAGCCTCAGAGCGCGTATATGGTTTTCCATTTGCATCATTGGCAATTATGTGAAGAGCTGCCATAATTTCATCCCAGGAGCAACATAGACTTCGATAGGCGTCAGCTCGAGCAAACCATCTTGTCTGAGACAGACTCTTCACAACGGTTGAATTTGACTTCAATTTTCTAAGGGTTCTAAGGGGCTCGAGCCCCCCAAAAGCACCTGAATTCTTCCGTGGCAAATCAAAGTGAATAATCCCTTTGAGTATACTTGTGTTTGGTGTCTAGGTCTGTGACACAAGCGTAGAGGGGCGTTACGTTTTTTAACGTGGACGGCGAACAACATATGAGGGAGGTATTCTCGGCAAATTGCTGTTATGACTTTGCCAGAAGAATCATGCATAAGAGGACGTTGGCTTTTTACAATACGTGTCCCGGGATCCAACGGTTAACTGGTTTGGCTTCCATGTATATTCACCGAGATATCTCTGCTAATCTACAATCTAACAAAGCCATTGAGGAATTTGCGAAAAGTTATCCGAGGAGACTAATCAAGAGTTAAGCAAATTAAAATGTGTGTTTTTTAGTGTTTGCTTTGCTAGTCTTTACCTTACCTACCATCTGGCGTCAAGTTATTAGCGCAAATTTTCCTTGTTTCCGGACTTTTTCCGGTTTTTGGTTCCGCCAAGTTTGAGCCCGGTTTTCCGCCAGCGCTTTTACCTCCAGCCAAGTTTTCTTCTGAGTCGCAATCTCATCCAGAACTGTTCTCTTCCATGTTTGCACAGGTCTCCCTCTATTCCTCTTCCCTTGAGAGTTCCAGTCAAGAGCGATTTTGGCGATGTTATGGTGGTCTTGGCGTATTGTATGCCCGAACCACCCCCATTTTCTGGCAGTGATGTCTACGGCGATCTTCCTTTGATATGTTACGCGCAACTGTTCTTGGTTGGTGATCTTGTCAGGCCAGTAAATACCTATGATTCTGCGCAGGAATTTGTTAACTACCACCTGCAGTTTGTCATCAGAATATTTGGACATTTTCCAGGTTTCGCATTCATAGAGAAGAACTGATTTGACAGTTGATTGGAAGAGACGGATCTTAGTAGTTTTCGAGTACTGATTGGAGTCCAATACCGGTTTTAATTGTCTGAATGTTTGCTGGGCTTTCCTAATTCCAGACTTGGTAAAGAATACGGGATTGTTTTGGAACTTAGTGTTGCGGACTTTTTACCTGGTATAACTGTTGTTATTCGTCTTTGGCACCCTTTAACTAAGATCCGAAAGCAAAAATTAAGCTTCTACGTTGTCTACCTTGGTTCAATAAATATTCGTGTTTATTGTTGAAAATAATTGTTGACATTTTCAAGATAACAGATAGTAGATGCGAACGCAACTAACTCAACGTTCCCACGTTTATTATTTTTGATTGATTGAACGGTCCTTGCCACATTGTGCTATATTGGATCGACAGTTCGAGCTGCGGCGCGTATGTTGTCTTAATTTATCTGCCCACTTCGAGGCGAGCAACCTAACATAACTGGGGTTAAACCAACGGTCCTCGCCACATTGTCCTATATTGGATCGAGAGTTCGCGCTGCCGCGCGTATGTTGTCTTGATTTATCTGCCCGACTCGCGGCGGGCAACCTATTCTAATCGGGGTTAAACCAACGGTCGTTGCCACATTGTCCTATATTGGATAGAGAGTTCGCGCTGCCGCGCGAAGGACAATATGGCAAAGATCGTTGATTTATTTCCGGTAAATTAGATCAATCAAGACCACATACGCACAGTAGCGCGAATTCTCAATCTAATATAGGACAATGTAGCAAGGACCGTTGGTTTAACCAACTCGGCTGATATCAATTTACATTCAAGTAATTTTTGAATTATTTAGTCGGGATCTCTTAAAATATCCAGATTATTCGTAATAGACAAATAATTTCTGGAAGCCAATTTTGTATATATTTTATAACTATACTTTATAACTATATATACTGTAAAAATTTAAATAATTTATATGTTGTCAAAATTAATTTTGGCAATGCTGACCCAATTGTATCAACATTCTCAGTTATGTGACCAATCAGTTAATTGGTTGAAGATGAATTTTTTTTATTAGAAAAAATAAAAAGGAAAAAGAGAATCTGGTGGATATCCAGGACACAAATAATTAACTCGAGACATTGTAGCTGTTTGTGGCGTGGCTGTTCGTTGCAATATGAATGCAACTTCAATACGACGCTTAAGATTGTATATATGTTGCCAAAATTATAGTTTTTCATATAAACGGGCATATAAACAAAAATAAACGTGGCAACGTCGAGTTAGTTGCCTTCGCACCTACTATCTGCCATCTTGTAAATGTCAACAATTATTTTCAACAAAAACACGAATATTTATTAAACCAACGTAGAGAACGTAGAAGCTTAATTTTTGCTTCCGGATCTTAATTAAAGAGTGCCAAACACGATTAACATCAGTTACACCAGGTAAAAAGTCCGCAACACTAAGTTTCAAAACAATCCCGTATTCTTTACCTAACCCCTAATTCCCATCTGGATATCGCGTTCTGTACCACCGCCTTCAGTTATCAAGCTCCCTATATAGGTAAACGCTTGCAAGTTCTCAACTGGGCAATCATTAATCGTAAATACCATCTTCTTCTTTGTATTTATCTACATGGACTTGGTCTTAGCGATGTTGATTTTCAAACCAATTTTTTCTGCTTCCGTTGAGAGTGCTGAGAGGTTTTCTTGGACGTCTTGATAGTTATGCCCTAGCAGACATATATCGTCCGCATACTCTAAGTCAATGAGCTGTGAGTTTAAAGTCCAGCGAACAAGTTTAGAGCTATTAATTTTCTCCAGGACGTGCTCTTGAGCTATGTTGAAAAGCGGGGGCGATATCACGCATTCCTGTCTTACTGCAGTTTTTATGAAGCAACTTTCACTTTTCTTTCGCCGTCCACGACATACATAACAGTTTTCTTTATTGTACAGCACCTTTGTCATTGCGATTAGGTCTTGGGGGACATTTTTTGTTTCTAGAACTACCCATAATGCATCATGCGATATACTGTCCAACGCCCGTGATTTTGATCGTGTTGATGTAGACAGAACGACTTTGCTGTTCTAAAACCAGATTGGTTGGTCATTAGATCTATTTTCTTTAACAGTCAAGTTTGAGTAATACCTGCTAGGATTTTGTATAGCACGTTTAATATAGTTAAGCCCCTCCCGTTATCACAGATTGTTAGATCGCCCTTAGTTTGATGATTCTTCCCTCTTTAGACCTTCCGGGATTATTTTAGTCACCCAGGAGAGAACCTTTATTACCAAATAAAAACGCCGTAAAACCAAACAAACGACTTCTACCTTGACTCCGTGTCCACCACAATATCAACTAGGAAAATTCAACTGGTGAGTTGGATTCTCAAAACCATCTCATCCCCTTGTTGGAAGATCGTCGACAGCAGAAGGCCGCAAGCAGGCGCAAAATCTTTTCGAATTCAAGGAACAAGCATTGATAACAGCGGTGTTTTTTAACTATCGCTATCATAACACAGTGAACGGCGACGACTTTGGGGTGGAATACATTTACTCTTCCGATTTCTGTTAAAACTTGTACACATGACAAATGAATAGATAAATTCTCTAGTGATGTGTGAAAGAAGATTTTTGAGAAAAGTTAAAATTTATGTGGGTGCTACGTTGAGCAGTTGAATTTTTTGAGTTTTTTTCCAATTATTTCTGGAAATTTAGAAAAAATTCTAATTCGTTAAGGCAGATTGTTTCTCCAGTAATATTTGAAACGAAAAATTGAAAATTACTACCTATTTGGAGTTTTTGTATAAAATGCCAACAGCACTAAAATGCACTTTTTTAAATAATCGCTGAGAATTTGTTATTTGGTATTTTTGAAAAATTCCTTTTGAAAAATTAGCTTTATTAGCATACTATGCAATAGTTCTGTGAAGAAATTTTTAATAAATCTCTCTATCCACGAGGAACCTAGTCGACGCTTATGGGACACCACGAAAGGAGTCGGATGGACACCGCCGCAAATGCGGTATTCTTTGCGTTCCAAACTATATCTCCCTGCTAAAGGTAGACTTCCGAGCAACGGGGCTCTAATGTCACTAACAATATGGAAAAGTTTGAGGCGCCATCCGAGCGCAGCGACAATGACGCATTGACTCATTGAGCGCGTCAGTGTCGGTGCGCCCGAATGGCGCCTCATACGTTTCCCTTGTGCATAATACTATCGCTATGTCAGTATCGCTGCGTTAGTGACGCCAGAGCCGCTTTGCTCGGAAGTCTACCTTAAGGGATTCTATAGAAATCGAACGCTCATACAGAAATGAAAACTCTTCCGAGATCTCCCGATGGCGTCTCCAGGTCATTTTGGGTTACCCCGACGAGCTCTCTTGCGAGAGGCCGACTGCAGACGGTCCCGCTGCCGGATTCCAGAATAGGAACCGTTTCGGCCGACGCGTGTGACGAGACGGCATCTCGCAATGGGCATTTATATCGAAAAATAACCTTTTGAAATTAAAAAATATACGCAAAATTTTTATTACAAGAACTGCCTGCAATAACTTTCGACAATAAAAAATTAATAAACCGGCTTATTAAAAACATACATTCCCTCATTAATCGTATCCAAATTAAATCCATTTAATAAAACATAGTAGTATTAAATAGTAACATTTGTATCTTTTCTTCAAAGATTATAATAAATAATAGTAGTAATAAAACATAATTATATAAATTTTCTTCTATACCTATTAATAAATTAATTTCGACTAGACTTTCGACTTCGTGTCATTATTTATATTTGAATTTGATTGATAAACTTATCTTACCTTTCTTGGCGGACTCGATGGCGGCAACGAAAAGTTTCTGATTTACGCCACACAGATTGGCCGTTAATTTCTCGCACTTCTTGTGGCAATTGACGTCGCAGTCTGGACGATGGAAAAAAAACCACAATAGCAAAATATCGAAATAAAGCAACGTATGCCAACAATGCGCTCTTGCCAAAAATAATGTTCCACGGACGAACAAAACCGCTTTAATTTATTGATTCAACTAAACAGACATTTACTCTGTTATTGAACTTTTCCAATAACGTTCAAATTAAACAAAGAAAACTTGAAAATGAACTTGAAATGAACTTGAATAAGTGTGTGTTCTTCAATTGCTCAATTAATATATTCACAATATTCTTAATTACTTCAGAATTTTAGTAGATTATTAAATTAAAAGCTAGTAATATTGGATTAAAGTTAAATTCAATTTAATCAAATTGGAAAATATCCATAAAACACAAAATTGCGTTTCCACCAGTTAAATAAACTATTTCCTTATTCTAGTTGTTAGCAGGGCAGATGCCAGGGCAAAAATTCAATCCAAATTAATAAAACTAAATTAGTCTGTCTAATTTTAAGACTTAATCCAAGCAGTCTAAATTAATAAATCTGAAATAGTCCCATATATGGAAACTTTGTTTAGATGTCAAAGATTATTTGTAGAATAGTTATTCTGATAACAGTGTAACAGTTAGTGTTTCAGTGTAACAGTTACTCTTAAAATTCAAGGTATGTCTAGATAGTCCCATTTAATAAATCTCAATTAGTCTCTCAATATTTTGAGACTATATTCTCAATTTGCCTGTCTATATTTTAAGACATCATTTCTTAATTCACACACATACAAATTATCAAATGTCGTAGTTATATATGTAGGTATTATATATTAAACGTTAAGTAGCTTTCAATAGTTGTCTACTATTGCGGGAATTACTTTCAACAATAAATATTTCCTGTTGATGTGTAAACATTCTTAACCCTGCACTCGTATGTTGCCGTGTTGTTAATATTGTAATTTTACCAGGATATGAGCACAACGACTCAAATGGAGATCTTGTGAAACAATGGGCTGTCAAACCGTCTATCACTGATTCATGACCCCAAACTACCCTGCTTCTTTAATAGAAAGATATGGAAACGAGGCTAGTACCCGGACCTTTGTTTCGCATCTCAACATTAAGCAACAGTGTACAAAGGTTGTCTACAACCCTATACCAAAGACTCAACGCCCCATTGGTATACATACAATCGCCCCATTGGTATACATTTTTACAACGCTATAAAAACACCAAGAATCCCACTTAGAAGACGTTTTAACTTTAAAAAGGCAAACCGGAATGGTTACACAAAAACCCTTGACAAAGAGATCCATACAATCGAATCAACTCTAAACAACTACGAAGTTTTTGTGGACTTGGTCAAGCGCATATATAAACAACACATCCCAAGAGGCAGTAGGCAGCAGTACATACCCGGAGTATCAAACGACACTAAAAGCCTAATGGAACGATATGACAAGCTATATGAAGAAGAGCCTTTTAACGGCGATATCATCGAATGCGGCTCAACACTGCTAACCGAACTGAGCAAAACAAGACAAACAAAGTGGATGAAAATTCTGGATAAAATGGACATAACACATAGTACTAAGATGGCCTGGAACACAATCAAGAAACTAAGCGGCGACCCCATAGCACCCAAACAAACAACCGATGTTACACAAAATCAAGTAGTCCAACAGCTACTACTAAATGGGAAAACCCAACAAGAAACAAGTAAAGAGAACCCAATCAGAGACGCTGGCAACGAATCTAACATGCTTGGCGAGGGTTTTACAATAAAAGAACTTAACCAAGCAATAAACACTATGAAAAATGGAAAGTCTCCAAGGGTAGACGGTATGTTTAAGGAACAGGTCAAACATTTCGGAGGGAAAACTAAAACCTGGCTACTGGCCTTTCTTAACAACTGTTTGAAATCATACACAATACCCAAAATTTGCCGACGAGCAAAGGTAATTGCTATACTCAAACCTGGGAAGAATCCCGGTTGCCAAACAGCTACCGCCCAATATCACTGCTATCTTTTTAAACTCTACGAACGGCCGTCAGAGAATTCAGAAACACATAGACATTCTGTTAATACCCAAACAGGCAGGTTTCAGACCCGGAAAATGCACTGGTTAGGTACTAAATCTCCTAAAAAAGGAAAGAAGAGGGATTCCAAAATAACAGGAGCTGTGTTCATCGATCTCACAGCCGCCTACGATACAATAAACCATAAAACCCTGCTTATCAAAGTCTAAAAAACCACAAAAGACTACAAACTAACGAAAGCAGTTAAATCAATACTCCAAAACAGAAAGCTTTATGTGGAACTTAATAAAATAAAAATAAAAAAAAAGCGGCTGGAGAATCCAAACAGGGATTCTCCAACAAGGAACTGTCCTGGGCATTTTATTTAATATTTATTTAATATATACACCAATGACCAGCCTATAACAGAAAACGCCAAACACTACCTGTACCATGACGACCTAGTTTTCACAGTTCAAGGTCAAACATTCAGGCAGATAGAGGTAAGGCTGCAAGACGAAATGGAAACTATAGCCAAATACTATCGGAAA
Organism: Phosphuga atrata; assembly: GCA_944588485.1. Classification (NCBI taxonomy): domain Eukaryota; kingdom Metazoa; phylum Arthropoda; class Insecta; order Coleoptera; family Silphidae; genus Phosphuga; species Phosphuga atrata. Next base: position 48,979,993 of record OX155902.1, read on the forward strand.
AACTCGCTAAAACCGAACCCATCAAAAACTCAAGTAAGCGCTTTCCATTTAAATATACACTAGTCTCACAACAAAATAAACGTGTCCTGGGATGGGGGGGGCGGGGGGGTCAAAGAACTAGAATACGCCAAAACACCAAATTATCTGGGTGTAATCTTGGATAGAATACTAACTTACAAACAGCACTGTCACAAAACCAGACAAAAAGTAGTTGCCAGCAATAGCCTTGTACAAAAACTAGCCGGAAGCAAATGGGGTGCAAAACCTCAAGTCTTTAGAACATACGCGCAAGCCCTATGTTTATCAACTGCAGAATATGCCTGCCCAGTCTGGTGCAGATCAAGCCATGCAAAACAGGTCGATATCGCCTTAAACCAAACTTGCAGGATTATTACGTGCTGCAAGAAACCAACACTAATCAACCAATTGTACAAGGCATCGGGCTTCGCAGAACCAAGTGAAAGAAGAATGGGTATAGAGCACGTAGATTAAAGAAAATTTAAGCAAACGTTCGACGATCGCCATGTCCTTTATGACAAAGAACAGCAACGGAAAAGGCTCAAATCAAGGAAAAATGTTCTTCAATGTGCCACCGTGAAACCGTCCGACAATTTCCCTGTCATCTAGAGCCCCTGTGCAGGATCAAATTTGGACTGGAAGACATGTAGAACGCTAAACAGAATACGAACTGACGAGGCACCCGTGAAAACAAACAAACTAAAGTGGAAAATTGAGGAAGACCAACAATGCCTCTCTGAATGTGGGGAGATACAAAACATGGGCCATCTCCTGTGATATGCCCTTCAACGTGCTCCATCAATGAGATGTGGATTGCAAATGAAAATGCCATAAACGTAGCCCGGTACTGGGCAGAAAAACTTTGAATGGAATGATTTCGGACTCGAAAAAGTAAAAGTAAAGTGTAATTTTACCGTTGCGCTCGTATGTCGCCGTATTACCATATGTCGTCGTAAGTCCGTGAAATGCTGGAGAATATTATTTTGTAAGGGCCTTAATTTATGTTGCGTAATATTCCTATTATAAAGAGTCATCCAATAAGAAATTTCATTTTCAGTGGCCCGCCATTCTAACAGTTGTCATGAGTCAACCTTTATCTATTTGACAGATGACATGTAAAAACATTAACAGTAACAGAACTCCTAATTTAAGTCTTTCAATACATGCGCCAAGCACCTTGATAAGCATGTGCAATTTTTTACCATTGTACGTTTGTAGCACATTGGATCAGCGATAAGCTCACGTGCTGAAGGTCGTGAGACGAATTTCACCCATCAACTTTTTAGTAAAGTATAAATTTAATAAAGTCGAAACACAGCCTGAACATATGAATATATTCTAATATTTATTCTAATAATACTAATAGTCTTTTTAGGACTCCCAAAAAAAACATCTCATGTGAAATTTGTCAGTTATTTTATAGCTGTCAGTCCACCTTCGTGGCACTAAACAAAAACCGGAAAAGTAATATTGTTTTAAGATCATGTCTTTCCGAAACCGTACGTGGATAGCCATGTGTAGACGCGTTTCGAGATTTGTTTTTGGTAGTCCTAAAAAGACTCATTAGTATTATAGAGCTCCGTAAAGGTTGAATTTATTTATATATTCAGGCTGTGTTCCGACTTTATTAAGTTTATATGATTATCTGAAAAGTAGTAGGTTTTACCTATTCTAAATTATCATTTAAATCAATAACCTACTAAGTTCATGTCTCTCTCACAAAACGTCAAATTTAAAATATCTAACCCTTATCATCCACATGGGTTTAAAATAAGTGGTTTACAAATTGTTGTTCATAAAAGAAAGCTGTCCTGATGAGAAATAAATCACGAAACGCGTCTACAGGTGGGTATCCAATTAAGGTATCTAATAAGGTATAATTTCTAATTATAAAGGTTCTTAAAATTAGAAATTAATGACATTAGACATTAATCATCTGGAAAGACATGATCTTAAAAACAATGTTATCTTTCTGGTTTTTGTTGAGTGCCACGATGGTGGACTGAAAGCTATAAAATAACTGACAAATTTCACATGAGATTTGTTTTTGGTAGTCCTAAGAAGACTCATTAGTAGTATAGAGCTCCGGAAAGGTTGAATATATTCGGGCTGTGTTCAGACTTTATTAAATTTATATGATTAACTATAATGTAGTATGGTTTTACCATTTCTAAATTATCTTTTAGTAAAGTTTTCATTTGCATTTATATTGTGATTTGCATGTGATCTCATCATTGTATGTTATTGTGTATTAAAGGTTCTTAAAATTAGATATTTACACATTACGATAAAACGACCAATGGATCGCAACATCTGGTTGTGCCGTCACTAATGATTAGGAATGAATTTTGGGGCTGTTTTTGGCCGCTATGTGCTTAGGAACTATTTGCCAACATTAATTAAAAACGTATAAAACTTATTACACAGGATCAATAATGTTTCCAAAATTTTGCAACAACGCGATATCGTTTTGGACGAAACAAAAAATTTAAAAAGTGCAGAAATGTATTAGAGTCATCAAGGCCACCGAAACTAGGAAAAAATAAGATATCGATCCTACCTTTCCAAATAAGCGGCGAAGAAAGACTAAAAAACATTTCGATGAATTGGCTTCTGCTCACCGAATCCAAAACCAGAAAGAAGTATTTAAAGTTACTATTTTCAACAATGTACTCGACGTAATAATCAGTCAGTTGGATGCGCGTTGTATGGTATGAGTGCAGATTGTAAAATATTCGACTGTTTAATTCCAAAAAATTTGCTCAGCATGGATGAAAGGGCTTTACTCACAAAATGTGATCAGTTTCAGATGAAAAATTCCGATTTAATAGGACCCAATTTTTCGCTTCAATTTTTTAATATATATCATCTGTTCCTTCCTCAATTGACGGAGACGTGGTCCATTCGCCAATTTTGTAAGGAAATTTCATCGAAATTCTACACAATTCCGGTTTCTTCCGCGTCAGCAGAAATATCTTTCAGAAAACTGAAGATTATGAGGAATTATTTAAAAAACAGCATTGGACAACATCGCCTCCGACATTTATCATTAATTGCGATAGAAACAAGGCGGCATCAAACTTGGATCTTAGTGAAGTTATAAACGAATTTGCAATAATTAAAGCGCGCAAGAGATTATGAATTTGACTGTAATTTTTGTTGAATATCTTTTTTCATCCTCTGCTGATCTCATATGTATAATAAATATTTTATATTGACATGTGCATCTTCGTTTATTTATTCCCACTTTCCTTAACACAAGAACTCTAGCCTACCGCCCATCAACAACGTCGTGTCTTTACTGTTTGGGTTCTTGATATGAATCAAACTGATCCGGAATTTCATCGAAAAGTCATCTTGAGTGTTGAGGCACATTTTCATTTCGGAGACTACGTTAACAAGCAGAATTGTTGCATTTGGAACTCCGAAAACCCTACAATTATTTTTGAAAAGCCTCTCCATCATCAACGCGTGACTGTTTGGTGCGATTTTTGGTCTGGCGGGGTCATCGTACCTTAATTTTTTGAAAATGAGGGTGGAGCAACGGTTACGGTAAATGGATTGCGCTATCAAACGGTGATTAATAACTTTATATGGCCGGAAATGGAAGACATTGATGTGGATGACGTTTATTTTCAACAAGACGGAGTTACATACCACACAAGTAACGATACCATCGCTCTTTCCTGAGCGAAGTTTCCTGACCGTGGGATTTCTCCAAGAAGCGATCACAATTGGCCACCAAGATCTTGTGATTTAACAGCTCTTTTTTTTTTCTTTCTGACTACGTGATATATAAGGTCTATTCCAATGACCCACAATCGATTCAAGACTTCAAAGATGGAATTCGTGAAGTTATCGAGGACATACAGCCGTAAATGTCCGAATTGGTGATGGAAAATTTCTTGAAAAGAATATGGTGCTGCAAGCGTAGCCGTGGCGACCATTTGGCTAATATTGTTTTCCATTATTAATGGCATACCCTCATCTTTACAATTTAATAAACATCCGATAATTTCGCTTAAAAATACTCGTTTTTTTACATATCAAAATGAAAAAGGAAGACCCTTTATAATGGATATTTTAACTTGTAGTAAATCTTTATTAATATTATTTATTTTTAGCACATATTTTCTCGCTTTAAGAAATGCATTTGAATAATAAATAATAAATTTGAGATAATGAACTGCTTGTTGGCAAAAAAACAAACGTCAGTTCTTTTTGCAGCGTGAGTTCGATGTAATCGAATACGTTCTATTTCCGTTACACATTAAATCCTTAATATTTCCCGATAGTTTCGGTGTTGTTTGAGTTGTCATAAAGAATATTTTTATGCGTTTTCTAAGATCGCGAAAATTCACAAATGAATAATTGTGTGCAAGCGTTATGAAACGTTTTGGCTCAAAAATAAATGCGTCTGCGGTTAAAAAACCGTGAATCACAAGTCGCGCGTGGATGATCATTACAAGCCACAAAATTACATTAAATAAATTTAAACAAAGAAAACTGTTCTTTCTGCAACAATTTACAGTCGTTAATAATATGCATTGTTATAAAATCCTCTGGCATGGTGTATGGAATAAAGCGTGTGTTTTGTAAATGCAAAATAAATGGAATGCGAAACTAAAAAAAAAATAAAGGTTAATACTTTTGTTGTTGCAAAAAACCAAACTCTAACCCTTATTTTTATGGTTGCCTAGCGAGGATGAGTCAAACCCAGAATCGTCTGAAGACGTACTTGCCCCGACCTTTCTATAACCCCAAACATCATTCAACTCATCGTAATCTACGGAATCCTCTGAATCCTCCTCCTCACTATCTTCATCACTGCCACTTTCCTCGCTTTCCTCTTCCGCAACAGATTCTGCAACATCTTCTTCCTCTTCCTCGCTACTTTCTTCCGAAGAAGATTCCGCTTTTGCAGGTTCGATTTTAGTACTGGACCCTCTAGGTCTGGGGTAATGTCTGTGGCGGATGGTTTTAGGACGGGCGAATAATTGAATGGGAGGTTCATCGAATTGTTGGGGTTTCTTGAAGGGATGCATCCATTGCGATAAGCGGTTGGATTGTAACGGGACGAACTTTGGAGGGGAAGGTTCTTTGGCGGGTGGGGGAGTCGGTTCTTTGGGTATGATGAATACTTCCAGGTCGGGATCTTGCACGCCGGATTTGTTAATGAGGGAACGTTTAGAAATCAGTTTCCTTTTGGCGATTTGTTGTTCTTCGGTTAATTGGTCGTTCGGTGTGTTCTCGAGGTCTGGAGGATATTTTGAATCGGCGTTATTTTTGGCGAAACGAAACTCTAGGAGTTTCTCTTCACTTTTGGTTTTCTCTTCGGAATCCAATTTCAATTTCTCGTCAATTTTTATCGACTTATTTTCTTCTGATTTTTCTTTCGATTTCGGTTTATTTTTTTCACCTTCAACCGCCTTTTTCAACTTTATTTTCGGTGTTTCCGTCTCACCTATTTTCACTTCAGATTCCTTTTGTTGCACTTCCTCCTCAGTTTTATCTTTTCCTTCGGTTTGCTTACCATTCTCCGATTTGGATTTTAATAATTTATTTTTCATGTCTGCTTTATTATCTTCAATATTTTCAGCTTCAACCGCCTTTTTCAACTTCATTTTTGGTTTTTCCGTCTTATCTAATTTCACTTCAGATCCCTTTTGTTGAACTTCTCCCTCACTTTTAACTTTTCCTGCGGATTTCTTACCGTCCTCCGATTTTGATTTCAATAATTCAATCTTCTTGTCTGTTTTATTATCCACAATTTTATCTAAAGACTTGACTTTGCTCAAAATTGGTTTCATCTCATCTTCTATAGATTTTTCCTTCAGTTTGCCTTTGTCTTCTAATAATTTACCACCTAAGCTATTTGTTTTAACTTCTATTTTACCAACATGTTTAACATCTTCTGTTATTTTATTTACTCCTTTCAATTTATCATCTTCTACTTTACTCACATCTTCATTCTTCTTCTTTAATTCCTCAATTTTCTCACTTTGGACCTTGATATTTGATACGTTTGTAAATGATTCTGCCTTATCACCAAATTTCTTTATACTTTTACTACTTTTTGGTGATTGTTCCTCTTCTTCCTCTTCTGCAATTTGCGAGGAATGTTGATTTTCTTGCCGCTTTTTTCTTCTTTGGTCCAGATAAACGCTTTCTCTGGTTCCAATTTTTTCCCAGAAATTTTCTCCACTTTTATTTTCTTCCTTTGGAGCAAGTTGAGGTACAATTTCATCAATTTCTTTTGATGGAGTGGCTTCAACTTTCTTCGTTTTTGAAGTTAATGGTGAGACTTGCAAAGTCTTTGGACTACTAGGAGATTTAGGTGTTTTTAGCAATTTGTTTATATCTGGAGATTCTGGAGATGTTGCTAGTAATTTTGGAGTTTCTGTAGAGTTTGGAGATTTTTGTGTTTCTGAAGATTTTAACCTATCTGAAGAATCTTTTAATGTTCCTGGAGATTCCGGTAACTTTTCTAACGATTTTGGTGTTTCTGGCAATTTTGGTGAAGCTTGCAATTTTGGTGTTTTTGGCAATTTTGGTGTTTCTGGCAATTTTGGTGTGTCTGGCAATTTTGGTGTTTCTTGCAATTTTGGTGTTTCTATTAATTTTGGTGAATCTGGTAATTTTGGTGTTTTTGGCAATATTGGTGTTTCTGGAAATTTTTGTGTTTCTCGCAGTTTTGGTGTTCCTGACAATTTTGGTGAATCTGGTAAATTTGGTGTTTTTGACAATTTTGGTGTTTCTGGCAATTTTGGTGAATCTGGTAATTTTGGTGTTTTTGGCAATTTTGGTGTTTCTGGCAATTTTTGTGTTTCTGGCAATTTTGGTGTTACTGACAATTTTGGTGTTACTGGCAACTTTGATGCTTCCTCCAATTTTTTTGCTTCTGACAATTTCAATATTTCTGGCGTTTCTGCAGATTTGGTCAAAGTTTTTGAACTTTCTGGGGACCTCATACTTTCTGAAGACTTTGTTACATCAGTTTTTTTAAATAAAATTTTCGGAGTTCCCGGCGATTTTGGAGTTTCTACAGTTTCTAACTCCTGCGGTAGTTTTGGAGATCCCAAACCTTTTTGTACTTCAAACAATTTTGTAGATTCCGAAAGCTTTCCAACTTCAATATCGGCATTTGTATTCAACATTTTGGATGCTTTTTCCATCTCTCCGAATTTCAAACCACTTTCCTCTTTCTTCAACTTATCAGGTGACTCCTTGCAATTAGATAACTGAAAATCCATAGACCTCGTTTTCTCCAATTTCAAATCCTTTACAACTTTTGGCCCCTCAACAGATTTTGATTTCTCCAATCCCTTTGAAGCAACCAATTTCACACCCTCAACCTTCCCCTTGGGAGAACCTATTAATTTCGAATCATCTACACATTCTACTTTTGCATTTAACGAATTCAAACAAACTTTTGTACTATCATCGCTTTTCCCCGTTTCTAAACTGTCTTTTTTAACATCTTTACTTGAGATCAAATTATCACTAAATTTACTTCCTCTCTTCAAACTTCCATTTTCTTCAACGTCCTCCAATATTTGAGCCATGTGGTTCTCATTAATCCTAGTAGACACCACAGCTTCCTTCGGCAAAGCATTATGCATTTTACCTTCTCCATCAATCTTCTTTTCCTCTAAATTAAGAGCTTTCTTCTTCTCCCTCTTCAAAGCGATAGCACTATCATTAACCTTCAACTTACTATCCGGTAAATCAACACTTGGGCTACTAACCTTTATATCCTCAACTTCAACTACTACATTAAACTTAAATTTCTTGGGGCCTTTCTTCGTTGGAGATTCCACGATTTCAACCTCGTCTATAATAGCTTTCAAATTAGATTTTTGTTCGATATCTACAGTGGCTGTTATAATAGGTTTAGATTTGGTTTTAATCTCTTCAACTTCAACCTGAGATATATCTCTGATAGCGGTCTGGTAAGCATTTTCTTCATCTTCGTCTACAACGTCGCTGTGCAAGCTGGTGTCTGTGGAAGTTCTTCTAATTTTCTTTTGTGTTGGTCTACGTTGTAGCGTGGTTTTATTTTCCGGTTCTAGATTTAACTCGCTGGTTTTTTTCTTGGTGAGTTTTTTTTTCCGTTTGGCACCCTCTGGGAGAATCTCTTTATTGTTATTTTCATCTTCTTGTACCTTGAGGATTGTTTCGAGAAGAGCCTCGTTTAGTAAGTCTTCGTTGAACTGTTTGCTTTGTCTCCTGACGATTTCCTCGGGTTGTCCGGGATTCAAATCGGCATTGATGGTGTCCGAGGAGATTACCCTGCAGATCTCGTGAAACTTTTTCGGGCGACGAGTTGACGGACGGCGAGTTAACTTCTTGGCTTCGGATTCTAATTCGGCTTCCTCTTCTTTGGTTCGTATTAAGAATTTTTCTACTAGGATTTCGCCGGGGCTTTTCTTGGGAGGTCTGTCTTCTGGTTTTAGTTCGTGAGCGTGGAAATTTTGACGCCAACTTTTCGGGGCCTTTTGATCTAAATTTCTTTTCGGGCTGTCTTTTTTGTGGACTGTGTGGAGACGGACTAAAGCTCTGTCCCTGCGAATTCCTTTATTTTCGTCTAATTCTTTAGGTTCTTCTTTACTCTCTTCTTTAACACTTTGAGATGGACTAGGAGATTTCGATTTCTCCGGACTTTTCTTAGCATCAGCAGATTTCCTATCGTACTTCCTATATTTGTTTACGGAAACGTCTATGTCAGCTGTATTGATCTTAATGGGTTTTGGAACTTTGAACTTGGGGGAGCTGTGCAGCAAGAGCTTTGGGGAAAACTTTCTGCGAATGGGACTCAATGTGTTGCTTTCGCTGATTGTGGAAAGGTGTGGGCTGTAACTGCGAGGAAAGGAGCGAGGAAGAGATTTAATGTAAACGGGAGTTCGGTAATTGGAGGCCAGAAGGGAGGAATGATTCGAATACGGGCCAGATAAATACAGACCAGAATATGAAGATGATGGAGTGCCGTAAAGGCTTAAGTCCGAATACAACGGCATCTTGTATTCCTAGATCTATATTGTTTATTTTGGTTACACTTTGAATGCCAAGTATATATTCACCTGTATTTATTTTTAGGTTGGTACTACTGACACGTAAATCGTTACATATTAATTCAAACAAAATTGTAAAATTAAAAATTGATTTAAAAAATCTTTCTTACAAAACCGAAAAATTAAAACATTAAATAAATCGCACTTTTTCATATTTTTTTATAAATATTTATCGCGAATTTAATTCGTTTCGTATTTTTTTTTTGTTATTAATTTTATGTTTATTTATAATGAGTATATTGGCTGTAGCCGGTGCCGCACCAATGGAAGCAGAATGTATACTGGCGGATTTTTGGTAGCCTTTGCCAAACAATCCTATTTTTACCAAATGCCGTGACGTTACACAGTCTACTAAAAGATTTTATTGGCCGGCACACCTGTAACTTATATCTCCATTTTTTTCACTTCAATTCAACAATCGCATTACGCAAAACGACGATCAATGTGGGGAAATTTGGAATTTTCGTTTCTTAAAATTGTGATCGTAATCGAAACTTTACAATTCGTATTTGCAATTTTTAGAATAACTGGATAAATTTATTCTCGCTGCGAATGTAAACAGGGTAGATTTAAGCATTTTTTTGATTTGAGGTTTTCAGACAAATTTGTGACGGATATAAATTATCATGTGTTTAAAATTAACCAAAAATCCGAGAATTGCTAACTTTATCCTTTTTCCAAACATTCTTTTAAATATTTTTACATTCCTCTCTTTTTTGACGTTTTGGACATTCTAAAAATAAACAAATCAAACGATCAGATCAAACGCAAACCAGAAGAAAGTTTTTTCACTTATTTCTTCTACACGCACACCAAAATAAACACATTAATAAATAAATTATCGTATGTGAAGGATGTAATTATTATAATCGTGTATGAAAGTATCCAATTCGTGCATAAAAGTCCAGTTTAAATAAAATGGGGTTTCAATATTAAACGTTTTCTGTTTGTTGTTACTATGGCAACAACTCGCGTCACTAAACAAAAAACATAGATGTAGTGAAAATAAATTTTTGACGTATATTAAAATGGATTTAATTTTATCTTCCCCTTATTTTAAATCAAGAAGTCTCGGCCTTTCAGTGTAGATTTCTCTAGTTCTAATGTTACTTAACCTAACCATAATCTAATCTAGATTAAAACTTGGTTAACCTACATTACATCGATAACTACCAAATAGCGTTCACATCAATATGCGTTTTTATAGTTCTAACGTTTTTATAGTTCTTTACGTTCTAACCTTAAAATTTTTCAGTATTATCAGTAAGCAACAAATTATTTTTTCGTAGATTCTACAGTATTTTACCTTGCTTCGTACAAAAAATAATGCATGATACACGTGTGCGATAGGCTTTTGTGCACGAGTTGCGAAGTTTTCTTAAACTTCATTTAAAACACGTTGGAACCGGCGCATAATTAGGTATTTTGTTTTATCAGGCGGCGTTTTTAAGTGTTGCAATTTTTCACTTAATCTTATGAAATTTTACGTGTACGCCTATGGATATTATTGTTGCTATGGTAAATATATGAGTAAATATATACCTGACACATTAATTGTCAAATAAATTTGGTTATAATATGCGAGACATATTCACATATCGTTTTTCAGATTTAAAACTAATTTAGGGGAATATTTAACATTGTAAGTAATATTTATGTTTTATAATTCCTGAATACATCACAAAATAAATGTATGGTTTTTTTTAATACAATTTGCTATTTCCCAACATTTGTCTCATAATAATGATACTTTTTTTTTATCAAACAGCAATAAGGCATGGGGGTTGTAAAATGAATATTACTGGCGATAGTTTTTCTGATAAGTCAGTAATTACAAGATTCGTAAGGAGAACGAGACTGCGATTGCTTTCGTTAATAGTTATAAAACAGTAGCTGCTCAAGAAGGTAGTGCAATTGCTGCCAAAAAAGCAAGAAAAGTTGCAACATATTGCTCACAGTGCCCTAATCGACCGACATTGAGCATTAAATGTTTTGGAAATGTCCATAAAAATGAATTCTTGAACTTTTTTTTTGTGGCGTAATAATATATTTTTTGGCCTCCTGAATTGTAAAGCTAGCTTTGACATCGTGTATACGTCCAGCGAAACTTGATTTTTACATACAATGTTGCAAGTACGGCTACGCATCGTAGGGCTACGCAAGGCCGCATCGGCCTTGCGACCTTTCAAGGATACTTACAAAATAAATTAAGTATAAGACAATAAAACCTACTTAAAAAAAAACCGGCCAAGTGCGAGTTGTGACTCGCGCACCGAGGGTTCCGTACAAACTTGTAAGTAAGGTTGTGGAGGACGTAGCAAGCACATTCAGTTAACTTGACAAGTGGCCCTTCTGAAATCACGACCATCTTAGTACCGCTGCAAGCATAACCTCACGATGTCGCTGTCGTACGATGGAATTCTACCTTATATTTTATTACCATACATCCCCCATTCACTACGAGTGTTTAGGGGTTCTGGAACTTCACTCTTTGTTTTTACTGCTCATTTTTGCCTGTATACCTATATACCCTGTATAAACTACTACTACTACTTATGTATATTTATTACCTCTACAGGTTTATAAATGGATTCCAAAATTTTATACATAAAACAATACATATATAAATAAAACTAATATAGTATATAAATCAAAAAGAAACGTATGCTAATAAAACTAAATAAATCACTAAAAACCTAAACTTGCTATTCCAATTCAGCTCTTGAGATCATTTTCTGTAGTTCCCCCATGGATCTGTTCTGGGACCGATATTGTTTCTTATAGTGATGAATTCCGTTGTTGGGTGGATTGTCGGCTTCCCTCTCCACATATTGCTCTTCTTCTCTCCTCAACTTTCTTCATCCAATCTATCCCTCTTCCATCCTCGTTTAAAACCTCTTCTCTAACCTCGTCCCTTTCTCTCATTTCTGAACATTCGTTCAGCCAGTGTTCTATTGTCTCCTTGTTTTCTCCACACATCCTGCATACTCTATTCCTATCCTCCATTCAAAATTTATTATCTCTCTCTTCATTTCCACATCTGAATCTTGCTATTGTCACTCTCTCTTTTCTACTTTCTCTTCCTAGGTACTTTGGCAGTTCTTCCGTTATTATTTTTTCATATTTCCCGTTGTACCTAGACTCCCTAATTCTTGCTCTCCTTTCTTGCCTTTGCACATCTCTATCTCTCTGGACCAATTCCTCTGTCATTACTCTACCTCTCTCTCGCATTCTTTCTATCTCCGCTCCTGCATACCCGTTTCTTTCTAGATATGCTTCCCTCTCTTTCCACACCCCCTTTCCTATTTCTTTTTTTTTTTCTTTGAGGCACTCTTGCAGAATTCTGCACTCTCCTCTCTCTATCACCCTCTCCTCAAAACTTATTGCTCTCTTTCCTGCTTCTATTCTTATTCCATCTCTCTTTGTTTCCTCCATCACTATATACCCCGGGGTCTCTCTACCTAGTCCTAGCACCTATTTCAAATATTTTTCTTGCACCCTTTCCAGTCCTTCTTGCTCTCTCCACCCCCATATTTCCGCTCCATACATCATCACACTTTTCACCAGGCTATCAAACATCATCACCCTCCTTCTATAGTCGTGTCCAAGTTTTCTCTCTCCTATTCCCCATACCACTCCTAGTATTTTATTGGCTTTCTTTACTAACTCTCTCACGTGTGCTGTTTCAGTATTTCTCTCATTAAACACGTACCCTAGGTATTTAAATTCTTTTACTTCTTCAATTTTCTCCTTCTCCCATCTCCACTCAATTACTCTTCTCCTGCCACCCCCTTTTCTAAACACCATCATCTTGGACTTCTCCACATTCACTGTCAGCTTTTTCCTCCTCATATATTTCTCCATGTTTCTTATCATTTCTTTCATCCCTTTCTCGTCTCTCGCTAGCACCACCAAATCATCCGCGTAGGCTAGGGACCACACTTTTTCTTTGCCCACCACGACCCCACCCGTCTGCGCCTTGCTGAACATCTCCTCTATATCTCCAATAAATGCTGCAAACAGGCTGGGGCTTAGTGGGCAGCCTTGTCTCACTCCCTTATGCGTATTAAAACCTTCGCTCACCCTTTCCCAACTCTCACTCTACTTATTGTTTCTTCATAAATCTCTTCTAATTTTGCTATCAGATGTTCCTTTATCCTCTTCTTTCTCAGGCATTCCCACAGTGCCTCTCTTGCTACATTATCAAAGGCCGCCTTCAGGTCCACAAATAATGCATACATCCTGCCGCCCTTCTTTTTTATCTCATTCCCTACTATGTGATTCAAGATGTATACATTATCCATGGTCCCTCTCCCTTTCCTAAATCCCGCCTGTCCGTCTGGTATCACACCTCGCTCCTTCAATTCCTTCGTCAATCTCTCTTCTACAATCATTGCATATATCTTATATGCTGTATTGAGCATGGTGATCCCCCTGTAATTGCTTGCTGTTTCCCTTTCTCCTTTCTTATATATGGGGCATATTATCCCCTCTTTCCACTCCTGTGGGAAGCCCTCTCCCTTCCACACTCCATTCATTATCTCCAACAGCCTGCCAGCTTCCCTTTCAGTTCCATATATCCACGATTCATTATGTATACCGTCCCTCCCCGGTGCCTTTTTCTTTTTCAGTTTACTCAGTTGTTGTTCTAATTCTTCTCTTGTTATCTCTTCTATTTCTCCCACCCTGTGTTGACTCTTTTTCTTTTCCTGTCTGATTTCGTCACCACCCAGCAGCTGACTGAAGTACTTTCTCCATTCCTCCATAGTAATTCTATTACTCACTTTTTCTACTTTTTTCTTTCTTTCCCTATTTATGTATTTCCATACCTCTTCTTCCGTCTTTATGCCTTTCATCTTTAGTTCTTCTTCCATCCATTTCTTTTGCTTCTTCTCCTTGCATACTAATTTGTACCTCTTGCGTGCTCTCTTGTAATCCTCATTACTTGCTTTTCCTCTTTTCCAATTTCTTAATTTCTTTCTTACTGATTGCTTCCCTTCCCTGCATTCTTTATCCCACCACTCGTTTTTCCAAGCCCCCACCTTCACTCTTGTCTCTATCACTTTTTTTTCTGTTGCATTTTTTACGTGATCACCCAGTTCTTTCACTTTTTCGTTTATCCCTTCCTCTTCCATAAACTACTATATACCCTGTATAAATGTATACAGGATATTTTTTGGAAATAACTATTTCTAGATCTAATATAAACTAATATATTAACTATTTCTAGATCTATTTCGGTACTCTTAACATTCAGTTGTTCAATTGACAGCTTTTGGGCAATTGACTACCAAAAAATAAGGGCGTACGTGATTTAAGTATATGTAGATTATAAAGAAAAATTAGACAAAATATAATATATACAGGATGTTACGGGACTTGAATATGTCGCATGTCGGTTATAAACATGCAAAATTTAGACATAATAAATACCCTGTATATATTATGTATAAAGAGAGTAAGTGATGAAATGCATAACGAATATAAACAAAGAAAATTCAGAATAAACAACTTGGAGCCAACACATACTTTTTAACCTGCGGACCTAACTGAGGAGGACCTAACTGTATGCAACCCATATGCTTCTGGAGCCTAACAATATCACTACGACAACATTAGTGTATTTTCATAAGTTTTTAATAGTAAATTGGCATTTTTCTTGTAATTAAACTACATATTTACGGTTTTTAGATTTTTTCCTTTACATGTGCTGTAAGACACCGCTTCTTGCCAAATTTCATGATTCTAGGTCAACGGGAAATACCCTATAGGTTTTGATTCCCTTGTGAAATCGCAAAATATGCGACATAAACGGTCATATCTTTTGATCGCGTTGACTTACAAGTTTGATTTTTTCACAGCTGAAACAGACCACAGACCCGAGTATTTGATATAAATTTCAACTTGTTACTTGTTACAATGGTCTTGACAGACAGACAGACAGACAAACAGACAGACAGACAGACGGGCAACAAAGTGATCCTATAAGGGTTCCGTTTTCGGTACAGAACCCTAAAAACGCTACTTTACACCATATTTGTCACGATAATGTAGAAAATAAGTGATTTTTAATTTTACTGTGCGTCTGACATTTGGAAAAATGACATAGTATGTACCTAATAAATTTGAATTAGTAAAAATGTCAAAGTTTGTGAGTACCAACATTAAAAAATTAAATAATTTCCAATATTGTAATTAATCTAAATCTATTTGTTTCTTAAATAATAATTGTCGGCCAAAAAATCTTATACAAATTTCGTGCGGAAATGATTTTACAATGCTCCAGCAAATGGGGAACTCGCCCTTCGGGCTCGTTCCCCAAACGAGCTGTTGCATTTTAAAATCAAGGTTTCCGGACTCTAATGTAAATAACTATTTTTTGTGGCGTAATAATATATTTTTCACTTTGTAATGAATCTCAAATTTTCTAACTGTATTCAACGTGTTAATAAATTGATTTTCGAAATCATGTTATTTGTTAATTTGTGTAATTCACGACCAAGGTACGCAGTTCTTACAAAAAAGTATTTTATTGAGATGACTGACTGCAGTTTCACCTTCCCATTGCAGAGCAATGGCGCACCCAAGGGAGGTGCTTCAGGGTTTGAGTCCACCCCAAAAGGGGCCTAGGCTAAATTTTTGTTCGAGAATAATTAACTAAGAATCAAATTTTGTGATATAAACCAGATAAAATCACAAGGCAATATTTCTGATAACCATTTGCCTTTGATTACCTTGTAACCAAGCCGGGCTTGGTAAGCGAAACTCACCCCCGCAATATCAGATCCTGGGTGCGCCACTTTTCAGGGTATTATCAGGTCAAGACTACAAATGTACACGTTAAAATATTTGATAAGCAATTGTGTACATAAAATTAACCATGAAACTTAAATACGCCGAAGAACGCCGTATAATAAATACATCTAAAAAACAATTTTAATCTTGATAAACAAGTGCGCTTTGCAAAAGCTGTGACAAATTGTTGACAAATCCAGTGGCGTACATAGAATTTTGAATTACAATTTGATTCATGACCCCACCGGTGGGTCACGCCGCCCGATGAAGCAAGTCTACATGACCCACCGGTGGGTGACAAAGTGTTAAAAAACTTAGTTTTCCTCAAGCTCCTGCTTTATCGCAATGATTCTTTTTCAAACACTGGTATCATAAACCACTATTTATAAATTGTTCCTTACTTATTTACACACTTTTTTACACTATTACTAGATAATAAATAATTGTGTCAAATAAAAAAACAATATGAAAATGAACAATAAATTGTGAATAATGATATTAAACTTAATGCAAATATTCTTGCAGTGTATATGAGTCCCTGTTATTGATAAATTCTAAAACTTTTTGCTTGTAATTATTTAAATTACTGCTAAGTTTAGTGTCCCTTGGTGCGGCATTGTAAAGTTTAATTCCGATGAATTATGGGTTCTTTTTGTGATGGGCGTGGGGTAGAGAAAATGAAAACGCTATCTAGTGTGTTAATCATGTGGTACGAGATGTATCGAAACACTTTTTGTGTTTATACATGAAAAACAGTATCTCGTAATTGTATGTGCCTACTAATCTTAATATTCTCGCACATTTAAACTTCCCTCTGTAATTTAGTTTGTATATTATTCTTATTCAGCATCAACTGAAACTAGGAAGAGAAAACCATGGTTGTAATCGTAATCTGAAACTTTTCAATTTATATTTGCAGTTTTTAGAATAAATGGATAAATTTATTGTCGCTGCAAATGTAAACAGTGCAGATTTAAGTATTTTTTTGATTTGAGGTTTTCGGACTTTCATACATTCTAAAAAACCAGTATATCCCTCTAAGATTGAGATCAAGACCATTCGACCAGTGCATTCTCGCTGTGCTAACCTATGGATGTCAAACATGGACATTAACAAAACTAACAATGACCAAAATGGCCTTAACCCAAAGATCCATGGAAAGACAAATGCTGCGAATAGCGTTGAGGGTCAAAGAAACGAATGGATCAGAAACACTACGAAAATCAGAGATGTGATCGAAACCATTGCCACTCAAAAATGGAATTATGCCGGACATATAGCCAGACGTACGGACGCGAGATGGAATAACAGACTGTTACACTGGAGACCATACCTAGGACGAGGGACGACCACGACAAACGACATAAAATTAACAACAGGGTTTAATTGGATAAGAGAAGCGCAAGACAGAAAGAGATGGTGCCATATGAGGGACGCCTATGTCCAGGAAATGGACTATGTAGTGAGGCGATTTAGATTATTCTAATTGCTTACCTTTGGATTCTATAAAGGTTTTCCCATTCTTGATTCTCGATCCAAAACATTATTCCGTACCGCAAAATGGAATGAACATTTGCGAAATATACTTGTGTGACCTCCTGAATTGTAAAGCTAACTTTGACATCGTGTATACGTCAAACTAGATTTTTACACACAATCTTGCAAAGTACGGCTACAACGCGGTAAAGTCACTTTACCGCATTGTAGCCGTACTTTGCACCATTGTGCCAAAAAAAATTAAATAATTTCGAATATTGTAAATAATCTAAATCTATTTGTTTCTTAGAAAATAATTGTCGGCCGAACCATTTTATACAAATTTCGTGCGTAAATGATTTCACAACGCGACAGCTCGTTTTGTAAAATCATGCTGTCGCGTTGTATCATTTACGCACGAAATTTGTATAAAATGTTTCGGTAAAATTAAAATTCGGTAAATTTGTTTAAAATCAACGTCTCCGCACTGTAATGTAAATAACTATTTCCGATACTCCTCAGCAAATATGGCCTTATTTAGTTTAGGCGTTAGGTAAGCTATATGGTTTGTCCAATCTAAAGTCCTAGTCCTAATAGTCTTACCGATTGTTTCACTTCAAAAAGATCTCTACACATATACTGATTTCCTCAGGGTATTGACCCGGACTTCATTTGGTCCTGAAAATTATAATGTTTGTTTTGTCTTTGTTGATTAGTAGACCATTCATATTAAACCAGATATTGCCGAAATGGGATTTAGGTGAACTTCTTTTATAGTTTGTTTTAAAAGTAAGGTTAGGTTAGGACTAGTGTCGTCAGCATAGTTAACCATCTCAAAATGTGTATCATCTATAGATGCCGATAGATTATTGATAAACAAGTTGATTAAAGGAGTACCAAGAATACTCCCTTGTGGAATACCCGTATTTACTCCCCTCGACTTTGAAATATAGCTGCCATGATCGGTTTGGATCTTGCTGCGTTGTTTACGATTAGATAGATATGACTTTTTCCAATCTAGCGCACTTCCTCTGATTCCGTATTTTCTACGAGAGCTGGGTGTGTACGGCAGCTACTGCGACGTTGGGGATGGAAAGAATTGGAGCAACCACCGTACTCTCCTGACCTTTCGCCCTGTGACTTTGATCTCATTCCCAAGATTAAAGAACCAATACGTGGTAGGCGGTTTGCAATACGAGAGACATTTCTAATGCTGTGCGCCAACAGATGACCTGATTCACACATGGTGCGGCAAGTGCTGAGGCTGATGGTATTCAACGCCTCACACATCGTTGGCAGCGTGTGATGACACTAGCAGGAGACTACATTGAGGGTCTTTGGGCCCAGGTTTGTCATGTCAACTTTATGTGTACTGTGTTATCATTCTTTTGCACGTTGAAGTCCATATTGTCCTGTATACTACCGTAATAAATTAGTGTGTTACGATATTTCAGTGCTATTCATTGTCCACACATGTGGTTAAGACCTTGTCCTTTTGTCTGTATATGTCACATTATTCGTATCGTATTTTATTCAGCAAGATGTTGTGGTTAACAGTATCGGAGACCGACAGAAACCAACCAAAATACCCGAAGGGATCTTTTGATCGTTGAGTTGCGTGTAGATATTACTAATCTACTGGAAGTATGCCAACTCCACACTTTTTCCTTTGAGAAACCCATGTTGGCAGAAACTGATGATGTTTAGGCCGGTCCAGACGTTCCGTTTTGCACAACCTTTCGTTTGCGCAGTCTTAGGAAGGAATGAAAACTTTGCAATTTCTAGAGCGTCTATATGGTGCAGAGATATCTGTATATTTCGCACAGTTTTAGTGACATCGTCATGGAGGAGGTACTACTCTGGTCAATTTGGGCATACTATCATGTTAAGAAATATAAAAGATTGAAAGGTGGTGAACCGTCCTTACTGTTTTTATAAATATAATAGATTAATATTCAAATAATATTTTAATTATGAAAACACCTTCTAATTATGAAAAACAGGTGCTCGTTCTCATTGATTCTTTGGTTGTACTCGCTCTCATTGATTTTTTGGTAGTACCGAAGCTTAAGAGCCCGGGAGTTAATACACCCGTATTGTTTCGTGATTTATTTAAATACGAACTTATTCTTATTGTATTTTTGTTCCCAGTCTTATCAAAATTTAAAACTGGTGTAGATATTTTAACGCTTATGGTAAGATATTTATAGGAAGCAGTTAAAATATATTTGTGTGTGAAAAAATATCTGTGAATTGTGGACAATATCTAAGTGTCATACACTGCGCTGTCTAAGGACAAATTTTCTTCTGGGAAATCCTTGGAATCAACATTTATCTTGTGTTGAAAGAAACCCAGCTGGCTCATCCACGTGGTGGAACCTTCGAACTCTGCAGGTCCAGGTATACACCAGATTAATAAACTTACGTGGTGAAGTGGGTCCTTGGTATACTGGTGTTTTCATTTGTTTGATTTTCTGCATATAATTTTCAATTTTCTTTTTCATAATCGTACGCAAGTACACATGGTAATGGCTATTTAGACGTCACACCAAAACGTTTCAGAAGTACCCCGCGTTCAGAGTGGTCGCAGAAGTATCTTCTAAAAAGGCAGTACTTTTCCCACATTAGATTACTGCGTGAATTACGTAACGCAACCTATGGATGGCGGAACTACTTGATAATGGACATGTATTAGAATTACTGACATCGCATATCATAAATGAAAATACTTGTATGAGAACAGCAATATCACCACATGAAAGGCAAACAGCAACTTTAAGATTTTTGGCAACTGGAAGTTATAAAGACCTATTCACTACAATTATATCGAAACAATCGTTAAGTGAAATCATTCCCGAAACATGTGAAGCTTGAATCTTCAAGATACTGAAAAATGAATAATTAAGGTAAGGTAAGTAATAATGCTATTGTCTATAAAAGATTTATATTTATATGAACCTTAAAAGTAACATCAGTGTTTCACAAAACTTAGACTAAGCAGAATGAAAATGCATACAAGTGCTTCAGTTTGGTTGAAATATTGACAAGTAGTTTGCAATGAAAAAGAAGACAAGGACTTGATGGGCGTGTGTATGTTGATCTTGTTCACCTTGCTGTGAGTTGATGCGTGAAACTGTCTTTGCCCAATTATTTCATACTCCTGAAGTTGTATCCTGTAAGTTGTTCTGGGGCGTAGTTATGTGGCATAGGCTGTGACTGCTGTGAGAAGGAGTGGTATTGTCCAGCTTGTGAAGAAAGAGTATGTGACATTCTAAATTGTTGGGGCATATTCTGTTGACGCCAATTTCATTCATTCACTAAACCAAAATCATATTGTCGCTGGCTAGTCATATCAACAATTTGATAATTCCTGGTAAGCGTACCCAACTCCTCTTCGACTAAACGTCGGAAATTAGTTTCTGAGCGTTTTGTGAACTAGGAACGTCTCTAAGTTTATTATCACATATTTTCCAAGCACCTGAAAAGCATCCTCTGCCTGTAACGACTCCAGTTTCTTTCTTACCAACTTCATAGCGTCAGTTTTGCCGTCATCATTTGGAACTCCCTTTCTCTTGCGAGTTGAAGAGTGCGATCTTGAAGTATTACGGGACAATGTTCTATTGCTAGAACAGGGAGTTTATGCTTCGGAGCAGAGGAGTAGCAGGCGTTTCACTGGGCCCAGCCTAATAAATTCTGTGAGAAACTCCCAGAACATTGCTGAAGGTCAGCCATTGTCGCTCAAAGTAACAAACACATACAAAGAAACGGAGGAACAAAATGAATCGGAAAACGGAGCTACCGTTTACATGCGCCAACTTGTCCGCACAGTTCAAGGATATCTATACTCTCTAGCTCAGTTATCGCTGCAACTGTACCATCTTCGCGCCGCACAGTGGTCTGGATTTCAAAAAAGTTGGCCAAAAATAGAAAGAAGTTTCATATTTAAACGTGCATTGGAATATAGGGGTTTTCCAGGTCTCTGATTACGAATTTCATAATATAATTTTTAAATTAAAAATGGCGGATCCAATGTGTCCGACCACTTAATTAAAAATTGATCGAAATTTCATATAAATAGGTATATGGGGTTTTCGAGGTCACTGATTAAGAATTTCATAGTATAATTTTAAAATTCGAAATGGCGGATGTAATCTGGCCGACTATTTCATTAAAAATTGATCAAAATTTCATATAAATTGGTATTTAAGTGTTTTCGATTATGAATTTCATAATCATTTCATTAACTGATTTCATTTCATTAATTGATTATGAATTTCATTGTATAATTTCAAAATTCAAAATGGCGGATCCAAATGGCCGAGCGCTTTATTAAAATTTTATGGAAATTTCATATAAATTGGTATATGAGGATTTTGCAGGTCACTGATAGCAGGTAGACTCGCCGTGTTTGCGTAGATCCTAAGTAACAAACAATTTGCGCGGCGTCTCGTATTTCCAATGTCACATGTACAGAGGCAGACATTGGCAAAATTTTCTTCTAGATTCTATTACGAAACATCGTAATCTATATGTTCAATATCTCAACTTGTTGAGCCTCGCTGCGGTGATAACTTTTTTGCTAATTTACGGATTTTTTTTTCAAGAAATACCATTATGTAGACACATCTTTGACTTGATTTATAACACACGCGAGCATAAATTAATGAAAACGTTGTATATGTAAATATAAAAGCTTCTCTATCAAACGAAAAAGGACACTCGAGTAAAAAGTTACTCACACTTGAATAAGGGAAGATATTTCGGAGCCGCTACACGTGTGTGCGCTGGGCCGACAAGGGTAACTTTGAACTGGCGTCTCAACCATAAAAGATATATCCTACTGTTATTTTATAATAACATACACTGAACTATCCTCTACAAGAATTTTTTGAAATAAACTCATTCGTTGACTATAATTTTTTCAATTTTTTTGCCAACTTTTTTGAGATTCAGACCACTGTGGGCCTGTTTGAAAATTGCGCACTTTTCCTATATACACACAACGTTTTATCTGCAACGTGTTAAACTGTGCAGACAAAAGGTTGTGCAAATGGTAGCATATGGACCGGCCTTTATATTAGCGAAGAAATGGCTCCACTCTGACATGGAATACTATCTCAACAATTTTAGAGAATGCAAACACTGTACTGATGTCTATAAGGTCTATAATTGCTTATATTATTGCTGTCGCCCTTGTTAAAAATTAGCGAGTTTGTTGGCATTTTCAGCAGTTTTCGGAAGATGCCAGTGGTATTTGAGTTGTTGATTATTTTGTATAATAAAAGGTCCGCTACCTCGCAGAAGACCTATTCTATTACAAACATGGGTATGTTATCATTTCCAACGTTTATTTTAGAATTCAGGTTCATATAATTTGGCTAATTTTTTTAATTAACAGATTTGTTAACCTTAAATTTTCTCGAAACAAGAGAAAAGGGACTT
Source organism: Phosphuga atrata (assembly GCA_944588485.1). Classification (NCBI taxonomy): domain Eukaryota; kingdom Metazoa; phylum Arthropoda; class Insecta; order Coleoptera; family Silphidae; genus Phosphuga; species Phosphuga atrata. Next base: position 49,002,795 of record OX155902.1, read on the forward strand.
ACACCACTTTCAAAATAAACGGTCCATATGTAAAAGTGCGTTATTATATATTACAAGTGCGAAATTTGTGGTTGAATTTAATTTGCAAAAGTTTTTTATTTTTTTATTTATTTATTGGAATAAACGTTTTTTTTTACGAATTATATGTAATTTTAAGTTTTTAGTCAAACATGTCATTTTAATTTTTGAACCAGAAAAGAAAGCCGTTTAAAATCACATAAAGCTGTACGAGATTTAGAGTCAGCATGCGGCACGAACGATTTCAACGATTTTGACCGGTGTTTACAACGAATTTATTAAAAAGAAATTTATGATATTTTGATTATAAATAATTTTTCTTTACGAATACTAGAACTTACATATTTTATGTTTAAATTTCTATATTTATTCGGTTATTATTACCTAGCAATAAGATTATTTTAGAACCGTACGTGGGACTTCGTCTCATTTTTATCTGCAATAAATGTATATATTACTCCATCTTTTATTTTCCCATTCAGATAATATAAAAAGGAAAATAAATATTTACAAATTAAAAAAAAAAATTAAATAAACAATCAGGTGATTTATTTATTTATTTAAGTCAAATTAAATTTCTACTTTATCCACGTAAATTACACGTAACAATGTCTAACGCAAACATATTTTTCATATTTTATTATCTTTTTAAGTGAATCATCATTTTAAAACACAGAGCTTTCCAAAAGAAATATACGGCGACGGTATGAAAAATAAAACGAGAAATTCCGACACTTATTCCTTCTTAAGATATTGCTGTAAATATATCAAGGTGTTTTACCTAAATTTTATTTCAAGGAAAAAAATTAAGGAAAATATACTATGTTTTCTTCTTCTTCTTCTTCTTTGCGTGCCTTATCCCTTCGGGATGTTGGCGATCAACATAGCAATTGCCGTTCTATCTACAGCCTGTCTGAAAAGTTGTGTGGAAGTGAGCGAGAACCACTGCCTCTGGTTTCCTAGCCACGGGTTTCTTCTTCTACCTGGTCCTCTGTGTCCATCTACTCTTCCTTGTAGAACCAGCTGTAGTAAGCGGTATTTCTGGTATCTCATTATATGGCCAAGATAGCCAGTTTTTATCTTCTTGATTGTGCTCAGAACTTGCCTCTGCGTGCCTATTCTTTGCATTACCACCTCATTCGTAATGTGATCCCGCCAGCATATGCGGAGCAGCTTTCTATATACCCAGAGCTCGAACACCTCTATCTTCCTTTCTGTTGCTTCCGTTAGCGTCCATGCTTCTGCGCCGTACAACAAAACAGAGAAAACGTAACACCTGACCATTCGGGCCTTTAGTTGTAATGTCAGGTTTCTGCTGCATAGCATTGTTTTGAGTTTATTAAATGCCGCTCTAGCCTTCTCTATTATGCAGTGCAACTCTACGGAGTGCTCCCAGTTGTTAGTGACAATAGTTCCCAGGTAAGGGTATTTCTCTACTCCTTCGATGATCTCTCCTACTAACATCAATACGCTGAGATCTAAAGCATTTCGGCTTATTAGCATGTGTTTTGTTTTGCTTTTGTTGAGCTTGAGGCCATATTCCAAGCTAGTGGTGTGAATCTTGGTCATTAGTTCTTGTAAGCCTTCCAAACTGCTAGCAAGTATGATGGTATCGTCGGCGTATCGGATGTTGTTTATAAGCTCCCCATTCAGCTTGATGCCTTCGCTGGTGTCTTTGAGCGCTGCTTTGAAGATTTTCTCTGAATACAGTTTGAATAGAGTCGGAGACAATACGCATCCCTGTCGTACGCCTCTGCGGATATTATCCTTTGCGGAGTTGTTGTCATCTACTTTTACAGACGCTGCCTGTTTCCAATACATGTTGGCTATTATTCTAATGTCTTTTGTATCTATGCCTGTTTCCTGTAATACCTCGATCATTTTATCGTGCTGTACATTATTGAAGGCTTTTGAGAAATCTATGAAACAGGTATGGACATCACGGCCCATATCTCTGCATCTCTGAATCAGAACCTGGACTGTAAAAATAGCCTCTCTTGTTCCCAATGCATTCCTGAAGCCGAATTGGCTTTCACCTAGATATTCTTCGCATTTTTGATAGATTCTAGCATATATGATTTTGAGAAAGGTTTTAACAATGTGGTTCATTAGGCTTATTAATCTGTGTTCGGCGCAGTTCTTTGCAGTTGGGTATCGTGACGAATATGGAGTGCAACCGTTTTCAGTGTTCGCATTGCACATTACCTTTAACATTTCGGTGTTGACGTTGTCTGGACCTGCGGATTTATTATTCTTTGCTAGTTCTATGGCTTGCCTTCGTCTTTCGTGATTTCTGGACCGCTTTCTGTTGTGTTGTTATAGTTATTGGGGTGCTCTGAGCGAGAAGTATCGTTAAATAGGGTTTCAATGTATTCCTGCCATACCTAGTTTGTGCGAGGTTTCCGTGACCAGTTTACCGTTCTTATCAGCCAGACTCGTTGTTGTTGTTGTTTTTGTGTTATTTTTCGTTCCTACCATTTCATAATTTTCCGATGTACGTTGAAGTGATCGTGGATGCGGTCTAGCTTTTCTATTTCGTCGCATTTGGCCGATAGCCAGCCTTCTTTGGCTTCTCTAATTTTGCTCCTTGTATCTTTGTTTATTTCACGGTAACTGGTACCGTCTGTTTGTTTCACTTTCCTTCTTTGTTCCATTAGGTTCAGAATATCTTGTGGCATCCACTCTTGTTTGGCTATCATTACTTGTTTTAGGTATCTTTGAGAGACGTTGCAAATTATTACATTTTCCTCCCGGTTCCGATATTTCTTTTACAGTATTTACTCCTTCATCGAAGCATTTCTGTAATCTTTCTTTAACTGTCATCATTTATTCTTCTCATGTCCAACCTTGGTGTACGTGTAATTTTGCATACTTTCTTTAGTTTTAGTTTAAGTTTACATATTAAAGGGTTTTGATCAGAATTTACGTCTGCTCCAGGATATGTTTTTATGGATTTGACGGAATTACGGTATCTCTTTTTAATCGTGATGTAGTCGATTTGGTTCCTTACTATCTTGGTATGTGTGTCGGCTGGCGACTTCCATGTATATAGTCTCCTAGGGGGTAGTTTGTAGAAGGTGTTGGTAAGTATAAGATCATTTTCTTTGCAGAATTCTATAAGACTAAGGCGGTCACCTTTCTCGTTCCTCGTTCCGAGTCCGTGCTGGCCAGCGATGCGGTCCACTTTTCCTTGCCCGACCTTTGCGTTGAAATCACCTAGTACAATCGTCAGTTCGTTGTTTTTTGTGTACTTCATGACGGATATAATTTGACCATAAAAGTCTTCGATTACTTCAATCTTCTTATCTACTGTTGGGGCGTAGACCTGTATAATGTTTACGTCTACTGGGCTTGCTTTTAGCTGTAGCAGCATGACTCTGTCTGAGTGAGGTACAAAGTTCTCCACGGACATATTTACTTCCTTTGTTAGAATGATTCCAACACTGTTTCTGTGGTGTTTGCCGGTGTTGCCTGAATAATATATTGTATGGTCACCAAATCTACACTTCCCAGTTCCTACCCATCGCATACCATGTTTTCTAATTCACAAATTGACTAATACCATAAATAAATACAAGGTGGGCCATTGAAATCGAAACAGATGGATTCTCGGATAGTTAAAGATGGTTTCTCGAAAAACGCTCGGACACGTCAATTTTGTTTGTGGGGACACATTTTACAAGAAAATTTGTAGCCAAATCACTGTAATTTTAAATGGCACGGTGGGGTAACTTATACCTAATTTGAAAGCCCGTTTAGCCCTGAATACTAAGCGGCTAACATTTTCTAAATCTATCGATTTGTTTTCGAGATTATTTAATTTCAATTTATGAACGCGTTTTTAGTTTATGTCACTGAAAGAAAATGGTGGTCGTTAATTAGAAGACCATTTGACTTTTCAACAAGATGGAGAACCGCCACATTATACTCAGGCTGTTCGGGAGTTTCTGGACAGAGTTTTCCCGGGACAATGGAATGGACGAAGAGGTGCTATGGAATGGCCGGCCCGCTAACCTGATTTAAGTCCTCTGGACTTTTTCTTGTGCGGTCATCTAAAGAGTAAAATTTATGCAAATGCCGTCAAATTACGCCAAAGATCCTCCAAAATGTAAGAGAGCGTTTCGAGCGTAATTTGTATTTTTGTATGGAATTTGGTGGCGCACAATTTGAGAATTTGTTAAACTAATAAAATTCTTTTCTGGAGGTGAATTGTGTTTTCTTTTTCCTTCACTTTTGCAGTTTTTGTAAGGACGGATTGAACAATTCGACTTCCTTTGAACGACATAAACGAAGAACGCGTTCGTAACTTGAAATTAAGGAATCTCGACAACAAATCGAAAAATTTGGAAAATGTTAACCGTTTAGTATTCAGGGGAAAAAGGGTTTTCAAATGAGGTATCACTTACCCCACCGTGCCATTTAAAATTATAGGGGTTGTGGTCCCTGCGCGAAGGGGTTAAGTGATTTGGTTACAAATTTTCTTGTAAAAGGTGTCAAAGTTGACGTTTTTGAAAATTAATCTTTAACTGTCCGAAAATTCCTCTGTTTCGTTTTCAATGGCCCACCCAGTATAATTACTAGTACGGTGTGGCCCCTGCATTTTGCTGCTAAGAGAGACCACGTGGGTCGCAAGAAAAATTAGATAACTTGATAAATAAAATTGATATTACTCGCTCGTACAGCACAGAGCAGGTTCGAGAAGATGTCAGAACTTGGCTATATAGATAAGATAATATTGAAAAGAAGATTAATTTCATCTAAGAACACGACATACTGAGTAAGTTGTTACTTTACATTTATATTTTGATTCAATTTGAGATTAGATGATAGGTTCATACTGATGAAGCCAAAACGCGTCTATGGATGTTCATAATTATTTGTATTTAACAAGTTGTCATTTTTCTTGCGATCCACGTGGCCTCTCTCTCAGCAGCAAAATGCAGGAGCCACACCGTACTAGTAATTATATTTATTTATGGTATTATTCAATTTGTGAATTAGAGAACATAGTATATTTTCCTTAATTCTTTCCTTGAAATATGGAAATTCACATAATATTCACGTAATTTTTTCCTATTTTTTTAATTTAATTTCTTATCGAGAATAAAATGTAAAAAAAACTTTATTAAATTTCTTTAATGATAATAATTTATAACTTGATGACTAAATATGTTATGTTGTCTTTTCTAATTAAAACTTATATATAAAATGACTAAATTCTTATATATTGCTGAGTTATAAGTTCCCATGCAATTGGTGAATAACAATGCAACAACTTAATCTACTGCTGGGTTGCAGAATCTCTTGGAGATTTGGATAATAACATCAACTTAATCTAATCTATTACTAAAATGCAGGATTCCTTGCAGGTGGTCAGATAACACATGGTTGAAAATTGTTTAGTTTTTTTAAGATTTCCTGACATATTGTAAACTGAATATAAGTAGCAGGACAGACAGGATGTTAGTGTTTTGAAGCAAGACACTCACAAACCATCATAATTATACTCATATTTACAGTTTAATTTAAAGGCGCTTCCCGTCAAAGTTTGCAAAATATTTATTATTTTGTTGATGTCTCGGAAATACAGGAATATCTTTTAGTAATAATATTATAAATTCGCATGAAATTTAGTTTCCTTGAAATGATCTTCGTCAATGGAATATACAAGAGAGTTCTAATAAAAATCATATTTACAAATAAGGTAAGCGAAGGTTGGATAAATCGCATCGTGAAATGAGCTGGAAACTGAAAAAAATTAGCCAGGCAAACCAAATGACCCGACAATAAATGGTTACAAGACGTAGAAAGTTGTTATAAAATAAGGAAGGTGTATTTCATACACAAGCCTTATTTTTAAATATAACAATTCACTTGTGGCCTTTTTAAATTTTATTTTAACTTAATGCTTAAAAAATCTATTATTTATTGTGTAATATTAAATGTGTAATAAGAAGCTAGGATTAGAAGAACGATTTGTTGAGTTTGCAGAATTTGATTAAAATGAAATGAAACACTGAGGATTTTCTTCAAAATGGTTTATGATACAAGTGTGTAAAGAAGGGCTTTTGTGAATGAGTTGCGAAGTTTAAAGCACGAGCCGAAAGAGAGGTACTTTAAACGCAATGAGTGCAGAAAAGCTGTTCACACACCTGCATCATACATTAGTTTATCTACGGAGCATGTCAACATACGGTTGAATCCACACAAAAATATATGTAAAACTAGTAAAAATGCACAGTGACGAGAACACTATTTGCTCCTTGTCGATGTAATCTTAATCTAGTTTAGGTTACTGTCGATGAAAGATTTAATCTAGTTTAGGTTATAGTTAGGTTAAGTTATACTAGAGCTAGATAAATCCAGACTTAGAGTCTAAGAGTTCTTGATTCAAAATAAGAAAAATTAATTCAATTTTAATATACGTCAGAAAATTTATTTTCACTACGTCAATGTTTTTTGTTTAGTGACGCGAGTTGTTGCCACAGTAACCACAAAGAGAAATATTTAATAATTAAACTCTATTTGATTTACATTGGACTTTTACGCACGATTTGGATACTTTTATACATGATTATAATAATGACATACAATAATTTACATATTAATGTGTTCATGTTGGTATGCGAGTAGATAAAATATATTTTAAAATATAAATGTATACATTTCGTTAACAATTCTAACATCATCATTATAACTGATGATATTAACACCTAACCACCCGACATACGCCCTAGACCCAAAGTAGCAGTAATTTTCTCACCTGAGACGTATAGCAGGTGGTTAAGGGTTAACAGTGTTATGTTGACATAGTTATCCTGATGATGGTAAGATTGTTATACTGATATGTTGACATAGTTATACCGATAATGTTAGTTGGTGTATTATATATGATTCTTGTCACTCCTTGTAGGAACATAGAGCCTCGACAAACATCCGCCATCAAGTCCGGTTCTTCGCCAGTACCTTTGCCAGCTGCCAGGTTTACTTCTGAGTCGCAATCTCAGCCAGAACTGTTCTTTTCCATGTTTGCACTGGTCTCCCTCTATTCCTCTTCCTTTGGGGGTTCCAGTAGAGAGCGATTTTGGCGATGTTGTGGTGGTCATGGCATATTGTATGCCCGATCCGCCCCCATTTTCTGGCAGTGTCTACGGCGATCTTCTTTTGATGTATTACTCAGGCTCAGGACTCAAAGCCAGTAGACACCTACTATGAGCCAGTATGATTCTGCGCAGAAATTCATCCATAGAGAAGAACAGATTGGACATTTGATTGGAAGAGACGGATCTTAGTAATTTTCAAGTACTGACTGGAATCCTATACCGATTTTAATTATCTGAATGCTTGCTGGGCTTTCCTAATTCGCATCTGGATATCACATTCTGTACGTTTGCACGTTCTCAACCTTGTATTTATCTGCATGGACTTGGTTTTAGCGATATTGATTTTGAAACCAATCTTTTCTGCTTCCGTTGAGAGTGTCGAGAGGTTTTCTTGGATGTCCTGGTAGTTATGACCTAGCAGGCATATATCGTCCGCATACTCTAAGTCACTGAGCTGTGAGTTTAAAGTCCAGCATATACTTTTAGAGTTATTAATTTTCTCCAGGACGTAGTCTAAAGTTATGTTGAAAAGCAGGGGTGATAGCACGCATCCCTGTCCTACTTCCTTTTTTTGTGAGGAAACTTTCACTGTCTCCTTTCATGAGATATACAACAGTTTGCTTTGTTGTACAGCGCCTTTGTCATTGCGATTAGGTCTTGGGGGGCGTTTTTGGTTTCTAGGACCCATAACGCATAATGCGATATACTGTCAAAAGTCCGAGCAAAATCGACAAGAATAAGTATAAGTGGGGAGTTAGACTCGATTGATTGTTCCACAATAATTGTGATCGTGTTGATGTGGTCAATGCACGACTTTTCTGTTATAAGACCAGCTTGGTTGAGCCTTAGGTCCATTTTCTTTGACATTCTAGTTTTAATAATGCCTGCTAGGATTTTGTTTAGCTCGTTTAATATTGTTGTGCCCCTCCAGTTCTCACAGATTGTTAGATCGCCCTGCTTGGAAAGTTTGATGATTCTGCCCTCTTTTAGACCTTCCGGGATTTTTTTAGTCGACTATATTTCCCGAATTATGGGACCTAGCAGTTCAGCGATGCGTTGCGGATCAGCTTTAAGTAGCTCTGCGGGCACTGAGTCTATACCATCTCAAACTCTTAAAACCGTCACTGAGAAGTGTAAGGAATACAGAAAGTCACTTATTCCAAATTTCGTTGATTATGAGAAAGCGTTCGACTCTGTATAATGGTGGGTATAATGGTGGTAGCAATCATTGATTACCTGTCGAATAGACGAGAGATACATCCAAATACTGAACTACCTATATTTGAATGCCACAGCTTGTGTTGCCCTCCATAAGAAAAAGAACAAATTCCGGTTAGAAAGAGGAGTAAGACAGAGAGATACAATCTCTTTCACACTCTCGTTGGAACATATTTCGACGAATGAACTGGGGAAAATAAAGGGCTAACAGTCGATGAGGGAAAATCCTTTCTAACTTACGATTTGCAGACGATTTGGTTCTCATGTCGGATAATCCATCCATCCAATGGCGCTACACCCCAAATCGGGCCTTGGCCTCCTCTATTTTCTTCCTCCAGCCCTGTCCTCCGGGGGATCATCCCTGTCCTCCACCATCCTCCAGTTTGGAGTTCCGAGCATGGATCGAGCGTCCCCCTGGATTTTGTAGTTGTTTTAGCGTTCCTGTTTTGTATAGGGTTCGCACGTTCCATGTTCCGATACTCATTTCCTTGTCTCGCTTGGGTCGTCTTCTCAAAGTCCGTCCTGTCCAAAACTTCTTTAGAGGTTTCGAACAAAAGGTTTTTCCGGGGCGGGGTTGTTAGCCCCACGTCCAATCCCCTTTTCGGAGGGCCATTTCTCCCGCTCTCGTCAGCCCTGACTTTTCTTTCTACCGGGGTTGGTTACCCGACCTGCAGAAAGGTTGCTCAGCTTTATATTCATATAAAGGCTACTAGGAGGTGAGAGTCGGAATTGGATAGGAGAGGCTATGCGTCGCTAACAGGGTTCGACGCTAATCAGCTTCGTGTGGTGCGCATGCTCTACAAACATATCCAATAATGTGGATGACATAATGTCTATGATCGAAGACTTGAGACAGGAATCAGCAACAGCATGCCTCAAAATGAATACAAAACAACATGGCAGACATAGTTAACTACAGGCTACCAGCGGAAAGGGTAACAGAGTACTTATACCTTGGTTATAAAATAACTTTGGGCTACTAAAAAACTACAAAAACCAAACTTAGCTACTAAAACCAAATCGTGGAAGCTTGGGCAGCATTCGGCGCAAACAAACATACACTACGTGGTAAATTGCCACTGCACTTCAGAAGAAGTTTTCGAGCAGTGTGTCATTCCCAAGAAACTCTAGCATATGTCATAAATTTCGCACCGATATCACATAGAATAATGGTCATACTAATAAACAGCACACCAATAAAACTAAACATCATACAAATATATGCCCCTAGCGCTGATAAGACAGACGAGGAAATAGAACAATTCTACTAGTCAGTAACCGATACTCTCAACCAACTCAGTAAGCAAGACGTGACAATCATCATGGGAGATCTAAACGCCATGGTCGGGAAAGGAAAAAGTGGGGACTCTATTGGGGAGTACGGATTAGGTACAAGAAACTAGCGAGGAAATAGACTAAAGAACTTTGCGTAAGTGGAGGAATACTTAATACTACATACATACTACAAATTGCCGATGCGTAGACTCGGCAGTATAAATCTCGGCAGTATATACTCGGCAATACATACATGGTGATCACCACAAGATAGACCAGACAACATACTAGTGAACCGTAGATTTCGAAACAGCTGCATATCAATCAACACCTACCCAGGGGCAGATATATCATCAGACCACTTCCCGGTAGTATGAACGTTTAGTATAAAAATATGAGGAAAGCAACTAAGAAAAAAAGGATTATGAGGAAACTGAAAGAACAAGAATTAAAGGAAACAATGGCAAAACAAATAAATGAAAAATGTAAAACTTTCGAACAAATGGGTGACGTAGAAGAAAACCTAGATATACTAACTAGAATGTTCAAAGAAATTGGAGACGGACACCTAAGCGAGAAGGAAGGAAGAACTGGATGACCGATAATATATTAGGATTCATGGAAGAAAGAAGGAAGGCAAAGAACGACGAGAGAAATTATAATATCCTGCAAAAACAAATAAGACAGGAAATAAGAAAAGCAAAAGAAAGCTGAATGTTTTTAACGGTTTTAGAACAGAATTACGACACATTTAAAATACACATAAAAATTAGAGAGACAGCGAGGATCTACAAACCAAACACAGTGGGAACATAACACAATACGGATGGCAAGATAATTATTGATAAATCTATTAGAAATACATCAGCGAACTATTTGAAGACGATCGGACAGCACAACCAATTTTGATGCTACTAATCTAGAAGGCATGACAACAACAACAGAGGAAGTCACAAAAGCAATAAGTCAACTAAAAGATTGCAAAGCTTCTGGGCCAAACAACATATATAGCGAATGTTTTAAACTACTCGAAACAGAAAGCATTCGATGGCTAACAACACTGCTTAACAAGGTGTGTACTAAAGGAGAAATACCAAAAGCCTGGCTGACATCAACATTCACTACCCTCCCAAAGAAACAGAACGCTAATATGCTAAAACAGCCATATGCTAAAACTCTTCTTAAAAATAATTCAAGGAAGAATAACTAAGATTTGCGACGAAAACATTAGCCGTACTCAGTTTGGTTTCAGAAATGCTCTAGGAACGAGGAAGGCACCCTTCAGAGCCCAGGTTTTGATACAAAGATGTAGGGATATGGATTGTGATGTTCATATATGATTCATTGTTAACCAGAAAGCTTTTGGCAGAGTACAATATAATAAACTCATAGGTATCCTAAAAGAGATAGGCTTAGAACACAGGGACATAAAGATAATTAGCAACCTATATTGGAGAGAGACAGCCACAATACGCATTTAAGGAGAAAGATCGGACCACATCGAAATCAAGAGAGGGGTGCGTCAAGGATGTATACTATCACCGACTTTGTTTAATATATAATCAGAACGCATATTTCAGGAAGCGTTGGAAGAAATAAAACTTGGTATTAAAATAAATGGCGAGTATATAAACAATCTGGGATACGCGGACGACATAGTAGTATGCGCACATAGCCTAGAAAACCTGCAAGAGCTGATGAACAGAATATCAGAAATCAGTCAAAGGTATGGTCTCGCACTCAATGTCAAGAAAACGAAGTACATGATAGTATCAAAAAACTGATTGAGAGTCTAAAAATACACCTATCTAGGGACAACATTAAATAAAAAGTGGGACCACTCAATTTAAATCAAATGTCGTATAGGAAAAGCGGGATCCACAATCCTGAAAATGGAAAAGGTATTCAAAGCACATCACCTGAATATACAAAGGAAGATCAGGCTATTGAGATGCTACATCTTTACAGTACTTCTATATGGAGTAGAGTCCTGAACTCTGACAGAGGCTACCGAACGGAGACTCGAGGCATTTGAAATTTGGCTATACCGCCGCATACTCAAAATTTCCAGGACGGCTCACGTTACCAACCAGCAGCTCGGTAGAGAAAATGGGAAAAGAACGAGAGGTCTTACTAACAGTAAACACAAGGTAGCTGGAATACCTTGGCCATATAATGAGGAACAGTCAACGGTACGGTCTATTGCAACTTATACTTCAAGAAAGAGTAGATGGAAGAAGAGGGGCAGGAAGAAGGAGAATATCGTGGCTAAAAAACCTTAGAATCTGGTTCAACACAACAATAACAAATCTCTTCAGGGCTGTAACAAGCAAAGTCCGAATTTCCATGATGATCGCCAACATCCGAAGCGGATAGACACCAGAAGACGAAGAAGTAACATTCCGGTGTTCACCTATGACACAGAGACCATGACACAACAAAAACAGCAGAGAATTTCAGAGTGGGGCAAAGAGTTATGAAGAGAGAATAACACTACGAGACCGAAAACGTAACGACTGGATTCGAAACAAAACTAAAGTGACGTGATGGGCACCATAGTAAAGAGGAAGTGGGCATGGGCAGGACATATGGCCAGAATGGACGCGACACGCTGGACCAGGTGAGTTTTAGAGAGGAGACCCGAAGACAAGGCCGACCACCAAATCGTGGGGTAGACGACGTCAGACAACACGGAGGAGGTGACTGGACGAGACGGGCACAAGACCGCCAGGAATGGAGAAGAAGGTAAGAGCCATATATCCACGAATGGAGAACGCAGAGGCCGCCATGATGATGATAACTGTTATACTGATTTGTGTTACTGATATGTGTTACTGGTAATTGTTATACTGATATGCTGACATAATTATACTGATGATGTTAACATTCTTATATTGATATATTGAAATAGTTATTTGGATGATAATAACATTGTTATACTGATATGCTGACATAAGGTGCGTGCCACTAGGTGCCCACAACGCACACGCTCACGACCACGGTTTATCCCGTTCCACATGCTTGCGAGCGTTACAGTCGTAATCCCAAGTGGAATGGATTTCGGAGCATTTCGAAGCTTCGGTCTCAATATTACAAATGGCGAGTTTAAAAATAAATCAGAAACCTAAAGCGGTTACGGTATAATTTGTAAGCCTTAATAACAAACTTCAATAACTAACTATTCGTTAACTTCCAAGTATTCTCCTCCATCACTCCAATTCAAAAGTGGAGTCGGGGAAATCGCTCAAAACGACGCTGAAAACTGTGAAATCCTTGGGAAATACTTTTCCAAATTATTAAATTGTGAAAAACCACAAGACAAACTCAAATTTTACCAAGCACAACGAAACCCAGACTCCGAGATAATTAGGCTATCAAATCACTGAAGAACTGTGGAAAAATACAGGAGAAAATCTCATCACAAATCTGAAAGAAAATATGGATGAAATCTCGTTGGTAATTCCCTGCGGAATGGAAAATGGCAATCATACATTCACTGTACACAAAATGAAGCAAGACAGACCCCAACAATTATCGTTGAATGTCACTACTTTCAATAGCCTATAAAATTTTATCCAGAGCTCTCTTAAACCGTGCAGAAACTCAACTGGATCCAGAAATCGGCAAATACCATGGAGGATTTAGAAAAAGACGATCATGCGTAGAGCAAATTATAAATCTAAAGAACTGTATGAAATATTTTTACAGTTCATCAAACAAGAATTGTCATCACATTCGTCGACTATAAGAAAGCATACGATAGTATAGACCAGTGATTCCCAAAATGTGTTCCGTGAAACCTTGGGGTTCAGCGATAAAAACTGGGGGTTCCACGCGACAAATTTTATTCCTTAAAATAAAGATAAGAATAGTGATATATTTACATTATTTTCGGAAAGTTTACAATCGATCACAAAATTTTATTTAAAAATTTTAAATAATGTGACTGAAAATTCCTACCAGAATATCAATTAAGGCACATTTATAGCTGGATAAGTACAGGTCGACCACATAATTCAGTTCATAAAGTTTCAATATCAAAACAAATACCGTAATATCTAACAAAAACATAAACAAAATATATATTGCTGCACCACCTGAATGGTGTTGATGCAGCACCAGATTAGCGATTTGAATTAACAAACATAACGTCTAATTTTAATAGCATCATTGAATCAAAGAAGCAGGTGCATGCTTTACATTAAAGTTTTTCATTTATTTTAGTTTATCTTTTATATTTTTGTAAATTATTTCTAAGATTTTTTTTTTGAGTTTTGTTTAAATCAATAAAATCTGAATACCAAAAAAATACTTGTTTCATTTAATATCAGATAGTAAATTTTGTAAAGTCGTTGTTTAAAAAATATTTAGGGTTCCGCGATCAATTTTGGGGGTTCCACAACCAAAATAGTTTGGGAACCACTGGTATAGACAGAGAATCACTTTTTGAAGTATTAGCAGAATATGGACTTGATCAGAAGACAACAAACATTATCACAGAAACACTCACAGAGGCTAAATCCAAGGTGAAATTTATGGGAGAACTGAGCACAGAATTTCAAATAGACACAGGAGTACGACAAGGCGATGGACTATCCCCGTTGCTCATCAATTGTGCGCTTGACAAAGTTTTACGGGAATGGAAAAAAGCTGGTGCACCAACACACCGACTGGGGCCAAAACTGAAAGGGGTAAAATTAGACTGTTTAGCTTTTGCAGATGATATGGCACTAATTGCCCAAAATATCTCCGATGCGCAAAAGTAACTTGAACTATTACAAGAACAAGCAGCGAATATTGGATTACAAATCTCGTTTGAAAAAACAAAATTTATGACTGACATCAGAACCGCATCAAATGAACTTCAAATTGAAAACAACAAGATCTTTCGAGTAAAAGAATTTAAATATTTTGGAGAATGGATTACAGTAAACTGAAACGAAAAGAAATCAATTGAATCAAGACTTGAGAAAGAAAATGGAATCTGCTTTTCAGTCTACAGAAAATAAATACAACAAAGAGTCACTCCTGGAACTGCAAAATCCGACAGTACACAACTGTAATCAAACCTGAAACTCTCTATGCTTCAGAGACACTCAATCTCCAACACAAAACACTAAAACACCAAATAGAAGTGAAAGGACGTAAAATAATGAGGCAAATCCTTGGGCCAAGAACAAGAACAAAAGGTGGTGTACATTATCCATAGTCTAACTCAGAAATATATTTAAAAAAACAAAATCACAGACACAATGCGAATGCAAAAAATTCAATTCATGGTACACACAGAGAGAATAGACCCGGACAGACTGACATATAAAATAAATAGTTTGTTAAGAAGCAAGGCTACTAGACCGAATTGGAAAATCACAGAAAAATACTTGAAACTTACATGACGGAATGAAATCAGGAAAATCACTCACACGCGGGGTTTCAAGGAAGAAGAGAAGAAGACCACACAACATCAGTGGTCAGAGCAACGAAAACAGACCCCAATCTGGACCAACAGCACGGCTAGTTGTTAATTATCCGTATAATTACCTCAACATATCAGTATGTTTTAACAATGTTATCATCATAATTTAACTATGGGTGCGTTCCACTAGGCGCTCACACGTTCAAAATGTTCCTTTAGGCGTTCCACATGAACGCTGCGGTTTGTCGTTGTGGTCGCGGCGTAAACGTCACTAATGACGTCATTATTTTTGCTCACGTCGAGCCCACAACCCATCTGGCAGAGCTGGGTCGAAGTGGTTGTTTTGTCAAAGTTGACATCAACGTCAGTTGAGTAATTTATTGGTTATGATTTTTTGTGGTGAGACTCTTCACCTGAATATCCAACTGCCACAGGACAAGAAAAGGACATTTTTCTTCTTCTTCTTCTTCGCGAATGGGTCGCTTTTTTTCCATCTCACCACAAAAAATCATAACCAATAAATTACTCAACAGACGTTGATGTCAACTTTGACAAAACAACCACTTCGAACCAGCTCTGCCAGATGGGTCGTGGGCTCGACGTGAGCGAAAATAATGACGTCATTAGTGACGTTTACGCCGCGACCACAACGACAAACCGCAGCGTTCATGTGGAACGGCTAAAGGAACATTTTGAACGTTGTGAGTGCCTAGTGGAACGCACCCATAGGTAAATTATGATGATAACATCGTTAAAACATACTGATATGTTGAGGTAATTATACGGATCATGTGCTATACTGATATATTGCCATAATTATACTGATGATGTTAAAGTTGTTATACTGATACCTTTACATAGTTTATACTGATGATGTTAACATTGTTTTTCTATTTTGCGTCTGTAATGGACTCATAACAGCACTCATATGCATGCGGTTATGACTCGCCGAGTGCGATACAATTTTCTCAATATGTATCGTCGATTTTTTTATTTAGAAATGGCATAAAAGGGCGCAAAATAGAAAAAATACTATAAAAAACTCGTTCATACGGCGTTTTTCGCACTTGTCCATTAGAACACTCCTTGCTTCGCTCGTTGTTTTCTAAACATGGACGCGTGCTTCAAAACCGTGCTTATTGAACTCGTTCTTTAATATACTATAACGAAATGATATATTTATATTCTAAAATATGATTTTTGGTGGAAAGTGTTTCATTTCATACTTCAATTTCATATATTCATATCATCAATTTTCAATCTACAAATGGAAGTCGCCGATTTTAAATTAAAGACTTAATTTCTGTTTACTTTTTAACAAAATATTAAATTAAAAGTTTTTATTAGATTCCTAATTTTGTTATTTTCTTGGTTTGTTAAAATATAAGTTTGCCTCTTTTCAAAACATCAACAATTGCCAACTTTACGCATTTTTCCGAAATATTTAAACACAATTCTCATTATTTTTGCATCTTCCTAACAAAATTACGAAAATAAACAGAACATTCACACTCATATCTCCCGAAATACAATTTTACGCAGTTTTAATTTCTACCAAAAAAAAGTATATATTAAAAATAGATTTAAGCGCGTTCAGTTTACATCGATTTATAAATCCATGTAAAAATGTAGATAGTTTCGAAGATTTTGCACCCACATGTTACATAAAATTCCTTGGCCAGTGTCACACACGTGCGTTGAATTTTCCAAACAGCGGTCTTTTCGCCGCCTTCCATTTATATATTTTCACAAGCGGACAAGGCAGGTGATGTGACATTAATTTTATATGAATACATCAAAAAAATGTGAGGGTTTCATGTTTAAATTTAAACGGATTTAATGTATTTTGAACGTTGACCACAAATGTGTATTAAATCATCCAAAAAATCACCCTCAAGGTTTTCAAATAGCATACATTTTTATAGTTTTAAAAAATACTGATTTATAATATAAGTATCTTTACTAAAATATTTAAAAAATAATCTATATTTACAATAATTAAACTCTAAACGCTGTAAAATATGTATAAATAAATTGACCAAAAATTTAAGTTTCATCAATTGCCGATAAGAAACAATTTACGTATTTAGCTATTTACGTATTTATTGTTTTGTAATGTAATTTTATTTTAGAAGCTCGATATAGCGAAACAAACGAGCCGTTTATTTTGAAAGCCAATTTTCCAAAAAAAATCAAGATTGTTATTTTAACATTTAAATTTCGACGTAACCGTTTCATTTTGATGTACACTGCTCAAAACAATTAGCGGCTCATTAATTTTTGACTCCATAAAATTCAAACGGGAAATTACATGCAAATAAAATTAAGAATATCTGAAAGACGCTCTATTTAATTGTTTTAATTGGCACATATGGAAGTGTCAGCATCACGTAATTTTTAAAGTACCTGTAATAATTAATAAATAAGTGGAAAACGAATTTAAATTATTTGTTAATTAAAATTTTGTAATTTGTCACAATTTTGTAATTAATTACAATTTTGTAATCAATACTTTTTGGGAAACGTTTCTGGGAAAATTGGAAGATAATAAAGAAAAGCGAATATAAAAAATGTGCAATAGATCATTGAGTCAAATTGATGCAATTGATCGTTGAGATATTTCAGACATCTATTTCTGAATAATTTTTTAATTAATTTCTCAACACGATATTATTTCTCAACCCGCACTTTAAAAACAAATGATTTAAAAAAAATTATCAAAAATAAATAAATAAATTTCCCCGAAAATAAACAATTTCATTAAATAAACCGTAAAAAAATATTTGAAAAACAAACAAACAGATTGCATTCCTCTTAAATTACCGTTGGAAATAATTTCAAACTAATCGCTTAAACACAGCAATATTAGTACAAGCTTTATTTTTAACGCGAAAACTAAACCTTTATGTTTTAACCTTGAAGTAAATACGTTAAATATAGAACATAGATGAGATAAATAGAATTTAGGGAGGAGGTCAAAGCAGTCTAAATGAGATAAACGATATTGTGAGCAAATGGAACAAATGACATAATATATGCATTATTAAAAATTAGATATAAGATTAGACCAGACAAGACCAGATAAGACCAAACTAAACCAGACAAGAAAAGACAAAATTCGACAAGACTATACAAGACTAGACAAGACTAGACAAGACTAGACAAGACTAGACAAGACTAGACAAGACTAGACAAGACTAGACAAGACTAGACAAGACTAGACAAGACTAGACAAGACTAGACAAGACTAGACAAGACTAGACAAGACTAGACAAGACTAGACAAGACTAGACAAGACTAGACAAGACTAGACAAGACTAGACAAGACTAGACAAGACTAGACAAGACTAGACAAGACTAGACAAGACTAGACAAGACTAGACAAGACTAGACAAGACTAGACAAGACTAGACAAGACTAGACAAGACTAGACAAGACTAGACAAGACTAGACAAGACTAGACAAGACTAGACAAGACTAGACAAGACTAGACAAGACTAGACAAGACTAGACAAGACTAGACAAGACTAGACAAGACTAGACAAGACTAGACAAGACTAGACAAGACTAGACAAGACTAGACAAGACTAGACAAGACTAGACAAGACTAGACAAGACTAGACAAGACTAGACAAGACTAGACAAGACTAGACAAGACTAGACAAGACTAGACAAGACTAGACAAGACTAGACAAGACTAGACAAGACTAGACAAGACTAGACAAGACTAGACAAGACTAGACAAGACTAGACAAGACTAGACAAGACTAGACAAAACTAGACAAGACTAGACAAGACTAGACAAGACTAGACAAGACTAGACAAGACTAGACAAGACTAGACAAGACTAGACAAGACTAGACAAGACTAGACAAGACTAGACAAGACTAGACAAGACTAGACAAGACTAGACAAGACTAGACAAGACTAGACAAGACTAGACAAGACTAGACAAGACTAGACAAGACTAGACAAGACTAGATAAGACTAGACAAGACTAGACAATACTAGACAATACTAGACAAGACTAGACAAGACTAGACAAGACTAGACAAGACTAGACAAGACTAGACAAGACTAGACAAGACTAGACAAGGCTAGACAAGACTAGACAAGACTAGACAAGACTAGACAAGACTAGACAAGACTAGACAAGACTAGACAAGACTAGACAAGACTAGACAAGACTAGACAAGACTAGACAAGACTAGACAAGACTAGACAAGACTAGACAAGACTAGACAAGACTAGACAAGACTAGACAAGACTAGACAAGACTAGACAAGACTAGACAAGACTAGACAAGACTAGACAAGACTAGACAAGACTAGACAAGACTAGACAAGACTAGACAAGACTAGACAAGACTAGACAAGACTAGACAAGACTAGACAAGACTAGACAAGACTAGACAAGACTAGACAAGACTAGACAAGACTAGACAAGACTAGACAAGACTAGACAAGACTAGACAAGACTAGACAAGACTAGACAAGACTAGACAAGACTAGACAAGACTAGACAAGACTAGACAAGACTAGACAAGACTAGACAAGACTAGACAAGACTAGACAATACTAGACAAGACTAGACAAGACTAGACAAGACTAGACAAGACTAGACAAGACTAGACAAGACTAGACAAGACTAGACGAGACTAGACAAGACTAGACAAGACTAGACAAGACTAGACAAGACTGGACAAGACTGGACAAGACTTGACAAGACTAGACAAGACTAGACAAGACTAGACAAGACTAGACAAGACTAGACAAGACTAGACAAAACTAGACAAGACTAGACAAGACTAGACAAGACTAGACAAGACTAGACAAGACTAGACAAGACTAGACAAGACTAGACAAGACTAGACAAGACTAGACAAGACTAGACAAGACCAGACAAGACCATACAAGACCAGACAAGACCAAACTAGACAAGACAAGATCAGACAAAACCAGACAAGCCCAGACAAAATCAGACAAGACCACAGAAGACCAGACAAGTCCTGACAATACAATATAGGACCAGACAAGACCGGACAGGACCAGACAAGGCCAGACACTAGTAGACAAGACCAGACAAGACTAGGCAAGACAAGACAAGACCAGACAAGACCTGACAAGAACACAGAAGACGAGACTAGACGAGACCAGACAAGACTAGACAAGACCAGAGAAGACCGAACATGACTTGACAAGACCTTACGATCGGAGAAGAGGGTACAAAACCAGACAAGACCGCAAGAACAAGCTTCAAAGGAATTTGACGTGGATTAAACTATTATACCAAAGATATTATATTAACATAATCAAATATTTTTAATGTAAAAAATTATGCGTTATTGCAATTCGGTCATTGAGAAATTAGATTTGGCAGAAAGAGGTACAGTTGGTGTTTATGAAATTAAAAAATGTATAAAAATTGTATTAAAATATCGTAACGGACAAGACACGCTCTATAATTCAGCCCAGGAATACTTTTAAATACATTCTCGTTGTGTCAAACTGGTAATTTTTCACGACTGTCCGAGCGAACGTCGCCTTTGCACCTATTAAATTCTATTTGTGGCGTTACGTAGGATTTATCTGATATTGGCACATGCAAATCATATTTTGTCTGTTGGATAAACACAGGTGAATCACATGAATTGTATTTTTACTTAGCAAAAGAATGTTCGTTTGTTGCATGGTATGAACATTAGTCATCTTGTCCAAACAACAATTACCAAAATATGAGGAAGAGCCAAATTTGATTGCTTTTCCTTCTTTCTCTTATCGAATTAGCCTGTAGTTGACTTCGGTGTATTGATCTCGGCATAGTTCTGTAGGGTTAACGATTTTGTCTAATATTGTCAACTCTTATCTAAAACGGTCTAGTTACGTCTATTCGTCTATTCTAGTATATTCTAATCGTGTCTAGTCTCGTTTAATCGGACCTAGTATGCTTTAATTGTGTCTAGCCCCGTCTAATCATATCTAGTTTTGCTTAGACTTGTTTCTTCTAATCGTATCTAGTCTTGTTTAGGTTAGTCTAGTCGTGTCTAGACTTGTTTAGTTTTGTCTACCATCATCAGTTTTATCCAGACTAGATTGATCTTGTCAAATCGTGGGCAATCTTTGCTATTATAGTCCTCTCTTGATAAGTGTTATCCAGAATAGATCAATCTTGTCCAACCCTGTCCAGTCAGGGCTTAGTCTTCTCCAGTCTTGCTTAGTTTTGTTTAGTCCTCTCAAGCCTTGTCTAGTTTTGCCTAATCCAAAAACTACTCAACGCTTGTATAATCTGATGAAATATAATCTGGAATCCAGACTAGATCAATTTAGAATTGGTTAAACCAGTGTTTCTCAAACTTATTTGTCTCATCGCCCACCTGTGATATGCTAAAGTTAATAAAGCCCCCGAAATTACGAAATTTTTATTATAAAACAAAGAAAATACTTAAATATTCACTGGAAATCTAGCAAAGTTGAAAGTAAAATTTATATATCAAGAATACACGCGCTAGTAAGGACAAGCCGCAATTTCTTGTAACATCATAACTTAGAATCAATTAAAAAATATATAATGCAAAATAAATTGTAAGTTTAGGTCTGACAACATATTTAGATTAATAATAAATGAATTGTTAATTAATTAGCAACAATAATTGTGATAGTTTTTGAAATATTTCAAATAAAAATTGACATGCGGATGCAATCTACATCCCTGTAGAAAGAAAAATTCGTGAAAAGAAAGTGAAGGCATTATAATTTTTACAGAAATAAAATTATAATATTTTTTTTTCAGAAACTTGAAAAGTTGGTAGATTTTTTTTCAAGGTAGTAGATTTGGGCCAGACACTGAAAGGTGGTAGATCTACCAACAAGTTGGTAGAGTTCTTAACGTTGTTAGTTCTTAACGAGTTGTGTGCATGCGATTATCGATACTCGACCAGCAGCGAATAGCAGACGAGCGTGACCGTTTGTATAAAGGCCGGTCCAGACGCTCCGTTTTGCCTGCGCAGTTGCAGATAAAACGTTGCGTGTGGACAAGAAAACTGCGCAGTTTTGAGAACTGCCGGAGACGGTACAGTTGCAGCGATAACTGAGCTAAAGAGCATAGATCCAATCCATTTTCTTTCTCAGTTTCTTTGGACGTGTTTATTTAATATATTATTATTAATATATTATATCTCTATAAAGAGCAACTTATATTAATATTAATAAATTTTATCTCTATGTTAATTGTTAATACAATTTTATTTTATTTTGTCTTAAAACCATTTTGAAAATATTGTTTCTAAAATTAGATAATATTAAATTACATTAACATTATGCTACACAGTTTCTTAACAACACAGCATGCCAAAATTGACCAGAGTAGTTTCTCCTCCATGACGATGTCACTAAAACTGTGCGAAATATACAGATATAACTGCACCGTGTGGACGCTCTACAAATTGCAACGTTCTCATTCCGTCTTAAGACTGCATAGACAAAACGTTGTGCAAAACGGAGCTTCTGGACTGGCCTTAATACTGAACACGGAACAATTTTTTCGAACGTATTTGTATGTTTTAAATTAGCAGAAAAACATTATATAGCCCTCGGTACCTACCGCCCCCTATATCGCCCCCTGCCTACCTAGAGACCCCCAAAACGACGTCATCGCCCTTTGGGGGCGAAATCGCCCACTTTGAGAAACAGGGTTAAACCATACTACTATAGCGGCAACGAGCCATTCCATTTTTATTTATTAGTATACGAGGGCATTACAATAATTACCCAAATATTTTCGGACGATTTCCGAAAATATTTTATTAGGGTCGGTAAGGTAATCCTCAATCAGATTCAGAAATTTTTTTTGTTTGCAGAGGAATCAGAGGAATTTATTTACATGGACGATATATATATATATATATATATATATATATATATATATATATACAAATGTACAAAAGATACAAACACGGTTGAGGGAATAAGTGGAGCTGGACTCTCTGAACTGGACTCGACTGGTTTGGTTGAGTGACTGCTGGTTGAGTCTGGTTGAACTGACTGCTGGCTGAGTCTGGTTGAACTGGCTGGACTGAACTGAACTAGTGTCACTCGCCGACTGTTTGAACTTCTAGCTGAGTCTGGTTGACTGGGTCCACTGTCTGGACTGATGTCACTTCGCTGACTGTTTCCACTGGCTGGACTGGCTTCTGAGTTCACTGGCTGGACTGAACTGGACTCGTTGGTTGGTTTTGCCTGACTGTTGGTTGGTTGCGTCTGACTGTCTTGTTTATTCGGGGGTCCAGGTATTTATATTATGTCCAAGTATACTGGTCCCAGGTATACAGATCTGGGGGTGATTATTTTTCTATATTCGGCTGTTTTAGCGATTTTGTTGTTTTAGCGATTACCGATTCTCGGGAAAAACATCTTGTCGTAATTTCCCCGGGGATTACACCATTGACCCTAATAAAATATTTTCGGAAATTGTTCGAAAATATTTGGGCAATTATTGCAATGCCCTCGTAAACTAAGAAATAAAAATGGAACGGCTTGTTGCTGCTACACTACTTTATAGATAATCATATCGCAAAGGCATGATCTTAAAAACAATGTTATTTTTTCTGGGTTTTGTTGAGTGCCACGAAGGTGGACTGAAAGCCATAAAATAAGTTACAAATTTCACAAGAGATTTGTTTTTGGTAGTCCTAAAAAGACTCTTATTACTCTTAGAATTAGTTTTATAGAGCTATGGAAAGGTAGAATATATTTATATATTCAGGCTGTGTTCAGACTAGGATCAATCTTGTCTAATCGTGTCCAGTCTTGCTCATTATAGTCCTATCTTGATTAGTCTTATCCAGACAAGACCAATCTTGTCGAATCATGTTCAGTCTTGCTTATTATTGTCATATCTTGATCAGTCTTCATTATATCAATCTTGTCCAATTTTGCTCACTTTTGTTCAATCCACTCTAGTCTTGTCTTGTCTTATCCCAACTGTCTTCTCTAGTTTTGTTTTAACAAGTCAAGAATTGTTTATCTTATGGAATATAGTCTGGAATCTATATCGATCAATCTTGTCTATTATTGTCCTAGCTTGATCAGTATTATCCAGATGAAATCAATCTTATTCGAGGTCCGATGCTACTAGAGAAAAAACAATAAATTGATCGCTTTCAAATTGTGAAATGTACCCCAAATATAAGCTATTTGCAAAATACTGATCAATCTCATCCAATCTTGTTCAGACTTACTTATTATTGTCTTATCTTGATCAGTCTTATCCAAACTAAATCAATCTTATTCAATCCTGTCCACTTTAACTCAGCCTTGTCCAGTCTTGCTCAGTGTGGTTCAAGACTAGATAAGGTTAGAGACCTTGTCTAGTCTTGTCTGTTCTCATCCGTCTTTTCTAGTCTTGTTTTACCTAATCAAGACTTGTTTAGTCTTATGGAAAATGGTTTGGAATCCGGATTAGATAAATGTTCTCTAATCGTGTCCAGATTTGCCATCTTGATCAGTCTTAGCAAGAGTAAATCAATCTTGTCTAATCGTGTCAGTCTTTCCTATTATTGTCCTATTTTGATCACTCTAATACAAACTAGATCAATCTTGTCCAGTCCTGCACAGTCTTATTCAGTCTTATGCCTTGATCACACGTAACGAGTAGAGTGGCGAGACAGTAAACTCGGCCGAGTACTCGGTACGTGTAAACATGTCACCGAGTATACGGCCGAGTGCTCGTCCCAGTAAAATGGCGAGACAGTCACTCGGACCCCTTTCTATTTACTGGGCCGAGTGCAGGCCGAGTGGCTACCCCCACTCCTACCGCTACTGACTCGCTGTCCCACTCGACATGTCTGAACAAGTACTCTCCTCGTTTTGTCAGTACGGTGACGGTGGCTAGTTTGTTTGATTTAATTGTAGGTACTACAATTGAAATTTTTGATGAAGAATTGCTTTATTTAATTATTAATTAATTTTGGTTTTACGTTTTTTAAAAAAGAAAAGAAAATGTCGTTAAAATGGGACAATGAAAAAACAATTCAATTTATTCAAATATATATAGTGAATCCATGTCTGTGGGACCTAAGTTCACAGGACTACAAAAATAAGCCAAAAAGAGACGCGGCATACGCATCCATTTCGAGGTATAAGCATCTTAGTGCATTTTTGAATCAACCTTTTACTATCCATCATGATCACTGACTGACTCACCCGGCAAAAAGATTAAAGCGTGTGAACACCTACTCGCCCACTCTACTCTCTTGGCCGAATAACATTTTACTGTCTCGCCACTGTACCCGTTACGTGTGATCAAGCCATTACTCAGTTTTGTTCAATCTTCTCTAGCCTTGTATCTAATCGTCTCTTACCTATACTCAACTTCGAAACCGCCTGAGCATTACTTCGAAGTGGTGATCCTTTCCATTAGGCCTGCTCAGTTCAACTTGCCAGCCTTTCCTTCCTTTCGTCTTCATCTTTCGTATTGAGACCATGGCGCCCATATTTGCCACTGCTTGCCAGTTGTCTTCATTTTTGATCATCAGGTGTACCATATTATCCGGATTGATAGGCTCTCTAACCGCGCGCTCTGCTGCACTTCTAAGATCAGCCCATTGCGAGCATTCGAAGATGGTATGTTCAGCCGAGTCTGTCCTCTGACAGTATCTGCAGTTGTCGCTCTCTGCCATTCCAATCCTTCTAACGTATGCCGCGTAGCTTCCGTGCCCGCTTAGTACCTGTGATACGTAGTAGTTCACTTCGCCGTGAGTGCGGTTGAACTATGGTTCAATTTCTGGGATAAGAGTTCTTGTCCTTGATAAGCTCTCTTTCTTGGCGTCGTCCCAACGTTGCTGCCACCTGCTCATGAGTGCTCTTCTGTGGAGAGCCCTCTCCCTCGCCCTGGTTGGGCGCAAACAGAGAGGAGAGGGCTCTCCACAGGACCGTTCCGCTGCCATTAATTAATGACATCAGTTAATTGTAACCCTTGACCTTTGTTATATCATTATTGTGATCCAAAGCACGAAAATAAATAAATGATGTCAATAGGGGGGACTGCTGCTATGACTTGTAGATCCACATTGGACACCGTGCGGAAGCTTATGCTTATTAGCATGCCGCGTTGTGTTTTTAGCAGTCTACTTCTGTTGGTGGCTGCTTTCAGCGACTCCACCCATGCCGGTACAGCGTACAGGAGTATGGAACTAACCACTTCATTTAGTAGTCCTTTAGTGTTTGTAGTTGGAGCATTCATTCTGGGCATCAGTTTTCTTGCGCGTTCGCCTTTAACGGATACGTTTTGGACATGCCTGGTCCAGGAGAGCCCCTGGTCGACCCAGCCTACCCAGTATGTTAACAGACATGGTTTCGATTCTCTCGCGGCCCGTGGGTGCAATTACCTCGGACTTTTCTGGGGCTATTTGTAATTCGTTCTTTCCATCCATGTGTGTATCTCGCTCTTACCGCAGATTCGGCCCTCGCTACTACCGCTTTCTCGTCGGTATCTACCGCCACCACGATTAAATCGTCGGCGAACGCTACCAGTCTGCACTTTTTCAGTTCGTTCGTTTTTTTCCAGGTCCATTATGCCATCGTATAGTATATTCCACAGCAGAGGCCCGAGGACTGACCCCTGAGGAACACCGCAGGACACCAGTCTGATTGTGTCGTCCATTATGAGAGTCATGTCCGTAAAATAGCTTTTGGTCATATCAACTAGATACGCGTTTGCGTCTGAGTGAGTCTATAGTTTGTCGCCAGGGCACTGTGTTGAACGCATTTTTGACGACTAGCGCGACAGCTATGCATATTTTCCGGTGTCTTCCTTTTCCCGAGTTGGCACAGCGGGCAATCCTCATCACCTCCTGGAAGTCGTGTGTTGTCGACCTCCCTTCACGGAATCCGTGTTGAGATGCTGATAGTCCCCCGCGCAGGTCGAGTTCCTGGATAATCCTCGCAGCTATGATACGTTCGAAGAGCTTGCCTATGCTGTCTAGTAGACAAATTTGGCGGAGTGTCGTACCACGAAGTTTTCCAGACTTAGGCAACAGGACTAGTCTGGTTAGGTTGGAAGTTACTTATTATTATCTTATCTTGATCAGTCTTATCGAAACTAGATCAATCTTGTTCAATCCTGTCCACTCTTACTCTGTCTTGTCCAGTCTTGCTCAGTTTTCTTCAATCTTCCATAGTCTTGTCTAATCTTGTCTAATCTCATCTGAGATTAGACAAGACTAGACAAGACTAATCGTTTTCTAGTCTTATTTTACCTAGTCAAGACTTGTTTAGTCTTATGGGATATAGGCTGGAATCCAGATTAGATAAATCTTGTCTAATCGTATCCAGACTTATTAATGTCCTATATTGATAATTCGTATACAAAATAGATTAATCTTGTCCAATCGTGTCCTGTCTTGGCTACAATTGTCTTATCTTGATGTAGTCTTATCCAGATTATGACAATTTTGTCCACTCGTATCCAGGCTTGTTCATTTTTGTACATGCTTTGTCTAGACTTGTCTTATCGCATCTCTCTTTTCTAGTCTTGTCTTAACTAGTCAAGACTTGTTTAGTCTTGGGATTTGTATGAAATTAGTCTTAATTTTAAAAACGCGCACAGAAATTTTGTTTCTTAAATTAATTTTCCTTGAGATACTGTTAGTAGACTTCGATCCAGTTGTCTAATAAATTATTCGAATTTCTGAGAATTACTATAATATAATAGAGAAGATTAGAATTATTCGAATAGAATTATTCGAATATCTGGGTTCTACACTACTTCTAGTTTTGTTCTTGTCTACATCTAGCCGATTTAATGTTGTTCTAGACATCTTCTAGTCATGTCAAACCAGCATCGTTCTAGGCTTTTTCTAGTATAGTGCTAGTCTTGTCTAGTTGGTCTTGTTCTAGTGTTCTTCAAAACTTAATCTAGACCGGATCTATACTTGCCGCAGCGACCCCGTGGAGTGATCACGCGGCGTTCACGTGATAGTTCGTTCGTAGTGACGTTGTAAAAAGCCTGATTTATACTGCTTTGCCAAATTTTACTTTCAAAAATTTTATATTAATTTTAAAAAACTTGAAAAAGACTGATTTATGGATAAAATGTTAAATCATTCTGTCATGTCAATCAAATGTTAATCAAATGTTTAATCACTAATTTTAACTAAGACAGAAACACTGAAAACTCGAGAGCACTTGGCATACAACCGGACTGGTCGACTGGTTTAAAGTTTCGGCTGCGTGATCTACGCTTCAAAAGCGTTCACTGACCAATAGGGAATCATCCCCCGAAAATCACGTGAAGATCACGCAAGTTTATTACTCCATCGGGTGGCTGCGGCAACTATAGTTTATATATATATATATATATATATATATATATATATATATATATATATATATATTAGGGTGGTCCTTAGCAGGGGTGTTTTCGAATTTCTTTGCTCCCAGGGGCTTATATGCTTCCAAATTAATAAAAAAAAATTCCCTGAAAATTTTAGCTCTTAATATTAACTCTAAGATAGTCCGCATTCCAACCAAAGTATCTTATGGAAATATCATGGGAAAAATTTCTTTCGTTCCTTAGAATTTTATAACTTGGGGACAAATAAATCTAAAATAGTGGGACATACATATTTTGATAGACAATTTAACGATCTACAAAAAAGGTTTCATATCATTTTTTGCTAAGCCTGTTGGTTCAAAAGTTATTCGAGCTCAAAGTTTAATTTTTATATAATTTTCAATATGATCAAGTATATTAATAAAATAAACACATTTTTTTGTAAATTATTTTATTTATTATCAATTTATGTAAAAAAAAACTGAAAGTTTCTCTATATTTAAGAATACAAAATTAAAGTATAGATGAAATAAGTGTAGATACCATTTGAATACTTAACCTTCACTCAATTTCCTTATTTTTAACGATTGAGCTTTTTCAAATATCTGCATAATATTGCTTGTATTCTGATAAAAATTGAACTATAAATTGTTGCTGCTCTGGATTCTTACTTAGTATACCATTGTACTCTTCAATTAGTTTAACTGCACGCTCGGCTATGTCATTAATCACTTTCAAACTTCTCACCAATAGTAAACCCTTTTTGAAATCTTCATTTCTGCACCATTCAGACGGATCTAGGATTAAAAAATCTGTACTTATTCCAAACCGTTTGAAAAACTAGAATGACCTTGGCGAGATAAATGAGACTATGTTCAAGTTATATAAGTCGCTTATATTTTTAATTTCTAAGCGTTTCAATTTTGCTGAGCCTTTGTCAATACTTTTCAACATAATCACCATCTGCTTTTTAATATTTAGTAACACTTTTTTATCAAAGAATGCCATAGCTGCAGTTTCTGGGCTTAAATACCACAAGTGCTTGCTAATTTTTTTTAATGCCACTTGAGACGTTTTAGCATCCGTTGATTCATAATCAATAAGTTTTTTTATAAATAATAAATCGTTGTTTGGAGCTTCAGATGCCAGAGGACAAGTAAACCATGCTTTAATATATACTGTAGCAACGAAAATACAAATTTCAGAAATTGATTTTTTTAATTTTGCCGTCATTTCAAATTGCTCATTAAATAAAAATATTTTTATAGTATATATGGCTTTTGACATCCACCTAGCGTGATGGAAGGGACCCGGTTTTCTAAATTTGACTTCACTACGAGGAACTTTACCAATAAATATCTGAACCAGCTCCAAAAGTTCTTTGTAGTCTTCTCTTGGTTGTTCAGAATTAAGCTGCTCTTGAACAAATTGATTAATATCTTCAATGTGATTATATAATTTGTTTTGCACATAAGAGTCTTCAATACCAGTAGAATATTGATTTGTATCGATTTCTGTCCAGTTATCTCGAAATTTTTTGAACAATGGTACTTCGGGACCGGAAGTTGTAGGTATTTTCAATTCAAAAACATCTCGTAGAATAAGTTTAAAGATATGATGCCTGTAAGGCAAATACAGTAGATTTTCCTCAAGCAGCTGTTCAAGTATCACTGCAGCTCCTTTATTTGACCACAGATTTGTAGGAGTAGTATCACAGCAAAGTGCTTTGATACAGTTAGAAATTCCCCAATCAACAATAACGTCAAACAGTGCATCAGCTTGAGACTTTCCTGTGCCATCATATAGTACTGGAATGGCTAATATTTTTTCAGTTTTTCCACAACTTAATACAACTGGTAGTCGTTCTTTGGTTTCTCCAGTTGAAGTTCTTAAAACTTTATTATCCCAGTGTAAGACACTAGCATTTAAATCTTCATTTATGAAAAGTTGTTTGACTTGTTTTACTTTTTCTTGGCGTATTTTCTCTCTGATTCAGCGAATTGATGACCTATTTACGATTAATGGATTTACGTCGATATTTAATATTGAACATAAAGTTACAATCAAACGTACAGCGTTGCGGTCACTTAATTTACAATGATCGAACACTGCCACTAATTTATCGTCTCAATTATGATATTTATCGTCCCATGTGATTGTTTTGGTTCCTGCATTGTAGTAGTTCCCAATTCATCGGAAAAATTCGAAACCGATGATATTGTTTTTTGACTCAACTTAATTGCTCCTTCAGATTCACTGCTTGATGTAAATTCCATGAATTCATCTATTTAATAAACACAAAAGATATAAAAATCAAAATTGAAGTTAACATGCATTTATTTATTTAATTAATAAATTAAACTCAATAAAGAATTATAAAATCTATTTTACCAATTCGAGCTTTTTCGCTCTCCGATTTTTCATGACGTAGCTGTAGTAAATCATCCTTAATTCTCTGTGCTTGTTCATTATCGTCAGACTCAATGTTAGCTATGTAACCTACTCTACCGTCTTTCCTTTGATTAGTCAAAAAAATGTTTGTATTTACACTGACCATTCGTGCAGCATTCGCATGGGCAATGTCGAATAAATTCGACAATGAAGATTTAAATTGAGGCATTGAGTGCAAAAGCGGACTAAGCCACAATTTTTCAGATTTTGCATTTTTGGCATTAATGTACTTTATTTTACTTTTTGAATCGAGCAGAAGTGAATTAACCCACATTTTCCCAATCAAAATTAGATGGTTCAATAGAAAGAGTTGTTGCATTGAATGTTTTTTATATTGTCTGTATGCAATAGTTGCCATCGCCGCCTCCGCTCATGGGCTCCAGAGTGTTGTGTGGATTGTAGTGTGGACATCCTGAGATATTATGCAATAGTGGACTAAAGTGGTTGGTCCGTTTTTGCTCAGTCCAGATACAAATATGTGATGGAATGTGTAGTTAAAAAGATAGTAATGTGTTTGCCATTGTGAAAATAAGTAGAAGTTTTGTAGGTTTATTAAGCCGCTATTTTTGTATTGTAAACAAATATCGTGCATAAGTTATGACATCGCAATCAAAAACCGTGGGAGGAGAAATGCAGGGTAATATTTTTGTATTATAATTCAATCTGGTGAAAAGCCAGATAATTTTCGAGAATCAAACTCAGAATACATGCCATCTGATGAGAATAGCCGATCTTCTGCAAGTATACCAGATCCTGATTCATTGGAAGTATATGAAAGTGGTATAAGAAGCAAAGGAAAAAAAATGTGTTTAGGAACGAACACTTGGATGTGGCATGTGGGTTTGGATGTGGAATCAGAGAAAAGAAAAGCAAACACATGGTGAAGAATATGTTAATTCGAAGGGTAATCTTGTACCTAAAAACAACCAAAAACAGGTGCATACCGTTGCAGTAACAAGTGTTATTCGAAGATAAATGAAGAGTGGCAAATTCAAATATTTAACGAGTTTTATAAGCTAGGAAATTATGACTTATCATTTTTATTTACAATAATCAAAGTTGTTAATAAATCTCGAATATATTCCTAAAATCAGTTTCCAAAAGGCTAAACACTAGATTTGCTCGAGAGGAATATAACAAATCGAAAATTTGCTGAGGACCAATCACAAGTGGAGTGGTTAAAGATTCAAAGGTTGCGTTTTGAGAGAAGAGCCGTTTAAAATCTATGTCAAATATTCAAACAATATTGACGTACTGTTTAATAAAGTTGATATCGTCAAAAGACTCTCCAAACTGATCTCAAAAATAGATGTACTTTATCCCAATGGGCGCTGCATAAATCTGTTAAGAAAGAAAGACCTTATTACTTTGTTGGAATATATTCCACCTGTTTATCACGCAACCATCAACAATGATGTAAATGAGGTACCTGTACTTGATTTTTGTAGTGAAGAAGATGTGTAATAAAGTTTTGTAATAAGTTTTGGTTTAAATAAATCGTACTCTAGCATTTAAATGATTTTTTTAACGGACTATCCCATAAAAATTTAAAACAAGCCAATTCAAAGGTGAACTAACCCACATCAAAATCATGTTTTTCAATAAATATTGGGGTAACTAGTTCTGTTTCCAATAATAGACATCTTGCATAGAATCAGAAGCTTCATATCATGACCGAAGGCAAAAAGTTTCAAAGAAAAATAATGCTTTATAATCCAATTATTTTGCATGCCAAATAACTCAGTTTTATTTGTGTTGGGGTTAGTCCGCTTTTGCGCTCAATGCCTCAATTCATCCTCTTTAATTTTATTTGACTCTCTGTTAACACTTTTTTGAAGACGCTGATATTGTTCATATAATTTTAACAACTTACCTATGCAATGATCATTTCTTTTAGTTGGAATTTGAGCTTTTTTCCAAAACAGTCTAACTCCATCAATAAAGATTTCTGCACTTTCGCGTAATTTGAATTTGAGGATCCGTGTATGATAAAAAAAAATTTCAGCACTTGTAAATTTGATAGCAATTTATTATCGATGATTTGAGTGTTAACATCTCCAATTAAATAAATATTTTAACGTAAAACTAATCTTGATGTCATGATGAATAATTATTTGATCAGACAACTCACACAGATTGTTTATTTTAAAGGGAGGTTATGTGATTTATGAATGTTTTTAAGCGTCGACATGTTTGAGTACATAAATATCGTAATAGTTGGCGTAAGTACTTGATAATATTGATAATTATATAAAAATTAAACTTTGAGCTCGAATAAATTTTGAACCAATAGACTTAGCAAAAAATTATAGGAAACCTTTTTTTTGAGCGTTAAATTCTCCACAAAAACATGTATGTCTCATTATTCTAGATTTATTTTTCCGCGAGTTATAAAATTCTAAAGAACGAAAGAAATTTTTCCCATGTTATTTCCATAAGATACTTCGGCTGGAATGCGGACTATCTTAGAGTTAATATTAAGAGCAAAAATTTTCAGGGATTTTTTTTTTATCAATTTGGAAGCAGTTGAGCCCCTGGGAGCGAAGAAATTCGAAAACACCCCTGCTAAGGACCACCCTAATATATATATATATATATATATATATATATATATATATATATATATATATATATATATATATATATATATATATATATATATATATATATATATATATATATATATATATATATATATATATATATAACCTAATCTGCCTAAATGTAAGTCAACAAGAGTAAACAAGATTGGATAAGTAGAAATAGCACAAAACAAAACATTACAAATGTGTTTATATATTAGAATCAAGAAATCTGGAATTTGGATAGGTTTGTCTAATCAAGTTTTGTCTTTGAATTAGCTGTTATTTAATTGTATTAATTAACAGTTATTTATTTGGTGTGCATGGGTCATTATTCTTCTTCCTGTTGCACTACAATCTTACTGGACCTTGACCTCCTCCCCCAGCCTACACTTGTGCTTGATATCTATATCTTAGACACAAGTATCTCTTACAGCTTTTAACGTGGGTGTCGAGCTACTATTTAGGAGAGGACTTGTGGCAGATTAGTTTTATGACTTTGCCAGACCCATGAACAGGAGGACGGTGACTTATGTCCATACTTGTGCCTCCGTTTGGGTCATTAATATAATAAATATGTTATGTCGAACGGAGCATAGAAGTGACAAAAAGTGTAATTTTTCATTTCTGTGTCTAATTTATATAAACGTCAGAATTAATTGAAAGATTTAATTAAAAACAGATTAACACTTTGACTGGGTTTAGTCTCCTGTTGCAGGAACTAGTAAATAAAATTAAAAATAAGTCCAGACGGAGAACTTGTAAAATAAAGTTTATTTATTCTGGATGGGAAGACGCAAAGTTCAAGTCTAATTAAAATAAATCTATTTATTGACAAATTTTTACTTACGATGTTTGTCACCGCTGATGACTGGACATCCATATTTCAAACAAAATGCTGCGTCCAGCATTTTAAATTATAAACACTTTTCTTTAGAAGTTTCTTTCATTATTATTTCAATCGTATTCCAGAATTCATTTTATTTGAATGTATATTTATGAAGGGGAAAAATTAAGAGATTATACGGCTGGATAATTTTATGTCTTATAATTAGTCTGTACATATTGTTATTACTTGAACTACACAACTAATAACCAACCAGAAAATAAGTACTAGGCAACAAATAACTACCTAAACAAGAATTAGCGGAACTAGACAGCTAATAACTAACTAACTAACTAGAGAATAATTAGTAGAAACAAACAATTAACAGCTGACTAATTATAAAACAATTAGCCGAACTAGACAAACTTAAATTATAAATTTGACTAATTGTAGAGGAAATTGTACAAGATACTAACCATTCGTGTCTTATTTAATCGCGAACACTTGCCTAAGTTCCATGAGTTAAACTTTTAGGAGAAAAAACGAAGTATACATTGTCGCAATTACTGCTAGATATTAATTAATTTGTCCTGTCTCTCAAGTCTTTTCTGCCTAGTCTTGTCTGTCTCGTCTTGTCTGTCCAGTTGTGTCTGTCCAGTCTTGTTTTGTCAAGCCTTATCTGTCCAGTCATGTGCGTCCAGCCTTGTCTGTCCAGTCTTGCCTGTCCAGTCTTGTCTGTCCACTCTTATCTATCCAGTATTGTTTCTACAGTTTTATTTCTTTAGTCTTGTCAGTTAGGTCTTGTCTGTCTAGTCTTGTCTGTCTAGTCTTGTCTGTCTAGTCTTGTCTGTCTAGTCTTGTCTGTCTAGTCTTGTCTGTCTAGTCTGGTCTGTCAAGGCTTGTCTGTCTAGTCTTGTCTGTTCAGTCTTGTCTGTCTAGTCTTGTCTGTCTCGTCTTGTCTATCTAGTCTTGTCTGTCTAGTCTTGTCTGTCTAGTCTTGTCTGTCTAGTCTTGTCTGTCTAGTCTTGTCTGTCTAGTCTTGTCTGTCTAGTCTTGTCTGTCTAGTCTTGTCTGCCTAGTCTTATCTGTCTAGTCTTGTCTGTCTAGTCTTGTCTGTCTAGTCTTGTCTGTCTAGTCTTGTCTGTCTAGTCTTGTCTGCCTAGTCTTATCTGTCTAGTCTTGTCTGTCTAGTCTTGTCTGTCTAGTCTTGTCTGTCTAGTCTTGTCTGTCTAGTCTTGTCTGTCTAGTCTTGTCTGTCTAGTCTTGTCTGTCTAGTCTTGTCTGTCTAGTCTTGTCTGTCTAGTCTTATCTGTCTAGTCTTGTCTGTCTAGTCTTGTCTGTCTAGTCTTGTCTGTCTAGTCTTGTCTGTCTAGTCTTGTCTGTCTAGTCTTGTCTGTCTAGTCTTGTCTGTCTAGTCTTGTCTGTCTAGTCTTGTCTGTCTAGTCTTGTCTGTCTAGTCTTGTCTGTCTAGTCTTGTCTGTCTAGTCTTGTCTGTCTAGTCTTGTCTGTCTAGTCTTGTCTGTCTAGTCTTGTCTGTCTAGTCTTGTCTGTCTAGTCTTGTCTGTCTAGTCTTGTCTGTCTAGTCTTGTCTGTCTAGTCTTGTCTGTCTAGTCTTGTCTGTCTAGTCTTGTCCGTCTAGTCTTGTCTGTCTAGTCTTGTCTGTCTAGTCTTGTCTGTCTAGTCTTGTCTGTCTAGTCTTGTCTGTCTAGTCTTGTCTGTCTAGTCTTGTCTGTCTAGTCTTGTCTGTCTAGTCTTGTCTGTCTAGTCTTGTCTGTCTAGTCTTGTCTGTCTAGTCTTGTCTGTCTAGTCTTGTCTGTCTAGTCTTGTCTGTCTAGTCTTGTCTGTCTAGTCTTGTCTGTCTAGTCTTGTCTGTCTAGTCTTGTCTGTCTAGTCTTGTCTGTCTAGTCTTGTCTGTCTAGTCTTGTCTGTCTAGTCTTGTCTGTCTAGTCTTGTCTGTCTAGTCTTGTCGGTCTAGTCTTGTCTGTCTAGTCTTGTCTGTCTAGTCTTGTCTGTCTAGTCTTGTCTGTCTAGTCTTGTCTGTCTAGTCTTGTCTGACTAGTCTTGTCTGTCTAGTCTTGTCTGTCTAGTCTTGTCTGTTTAGTCTTGTCTGTCTAGTATTGTCTGTCTAGTCTTGTCTGTCTAGTCTTGTCTGTCTAGTCTTGTCTGTCTAGTCTTGTCTGTCTAGTCTTGTCTGTCTAGTCTTGTCTGTCTAGTCTTGTCTGTCTAGTCTTGTCTGTCAAGTCTTGTCTGTCTAGTCTTGTCTGTCTAGTCTTGTCTGTCTAGTCTTGTCTGTTTAGTCTTGTCTGTCTAGTATTGTCTGTCTAGTCTTGTCTGTCTAGTCTTGTCTGTCTATTCTTGTCTGTCTAGTCTTGTCTGTCTAGTCTTGTCTCTCTAGTCTTGTCTGTCTAGTCTTGTCTGTCTAGTCTTGTCTGTCTAGTCTTGTCTGTCTAGTCTTGTCTGTCTAGTCTTGTCTGTCTAGTCTTGTCTGTCTAGTCTTGTCTGTCTAGTCTTGTCTGTCTAGTCTTGTCTGTCTAGTCTTGTCTGTCTAGTCTTGTCTGTCTAGTCTTGTCTGTCTAGTCTTGTCTGTCTAGTCTTGTCTGTCTAGTCTTGTCTGTCTAGTCTTGTCTGTCTAGTCTTGTCTGTCTAGTCTTGTCTGTCTAGTCTTGTCTGTCTAGTCTTGTCTGTCTAGTCTTCTGTGTCTAGTCTTGTCTGTCTAGTCTTGTCTGTCTAGTCTTGTCTGTCTAGTCTTCTCTGTCTAGTCTTGTCTGTCTAGTCTTGTCTGTCTAGTTTTGTCTGTCTAGTCTTGTCTGTCTAGTCTTTTTTTTTTTTTTTATTTTATAGATTTATTGCTCAACAGTGTCAAGACCAATTACAGAGCATTACATAAATTGCTACATTTAAATCTAAAGAGATGTAAAACATGTGAAAACGTAAATCAAAATATATACAAACAATTTTGCACTAATAAAATAAAAACAGTAATACAGGAATTTCTTGATATAGTATAGTCAAAGTATAACAAAGAATAGTCAAAGACAAAAAACATAAGCACAGAAAAAAAATCAAATCAAAAGTACAAGGTCAAAATATAAAACAATGGTATACTAAAAAATTAAAAAATATGAAATTAATAAATATGAAAGAACAGTTTAATTTTTTATAAAAAACACATACACATTGCAGTTTGCAATGGAAGAGGGTGCTAATTTGTAAGGCTTTTGATAGCACTCGATTTAAAATCTTTAAACGAACCAAAAATGTCACAATCGGAGCTGATTGAGTTATAGGTTGAACAAATGTTATACAGGGGTGGTATCAAGGCCATAGGGCCCCCATATGAATCATTATAAAATGAGTCTGTCTGACGACTAGCAGCTCTGGGCACCAGAAAATTCAAATTATTGACGATCTCAGGAGAGTCAAGGACGCTATGAACGGCCTTGAACAAAAAGACCAGACCCACTAGTGATCGTCGAGTCTTTAGTGACAAAAACCCAAATTTAACCAGCAACAATGAGTGGTCGACGTGAAGAGGAGGAGGACCTCCGGACGATTTAAACCAGAGGAATTTTAAAAATTTTCTCTGAATCATCTCCAACGCAGTAACATATTTTTTAAAATGGGGGTCCCAAATAATTGAGCCATACTCTAAAATTGATCTAACAAAACTGTGGTAGAGTACCCTGAGCGCCAAGTTATTATTAAAATTGCGTGAATTGCGTATTATGAATCCAAGAGCCCTTGCAGCCTTGGACACTGTTGACAGGATGTGTTGCACAAACGAAAGATGCCAATCAAATATAACACCAAGATCCTTGACTGACTCGCAGCGATCAAGACAAACATTAAACAGAGTATACCTGAACTCAAGCGGTTGTTGAAGCCGAGTGAAAGAAACAATTTTGCACTTGCCAAGGTTTAGATCCAACTTATTGTCATCGCACCATCTCTCCAAAATATTAAGGTTGGCTTGTAAAATGGAACAGTCAACAGGGTGCTTTATAGCCATAAATATCTTAAGATCATCGGCAAATAATAAATGAGGAGAGGATAGAGAAGCACTCAAGTCATTAATGAATAAATTAAATAACATCGGCCCAAGGTTGGATCCCTGAGGAACACCAGAGGTGGCTACGAATTCAGCAGAAGAAAATCCACCGTGAAAAACGAACTGCATTCTATCCGCTAGGTAGGAAGATAATAATATAACAAGATTATTGTCAAAGCCAAAAGAATGCAGCTTATTAATAACGACTGAATGATCTATGCAGTCGAATGCTTTAGCAAAGTCTGTATAGATGCAATCTACCTGCCCCCTTGCAGCAATAACTGGAGTAACATACTGAGTGAAGGCTACCAAGTTTGTCACCGTTGAACGACCCTTCATGAATCCATGTTGTTTAGTGGAGATAAGATGTTTGATACGAGGGAAGATGGAGTTAAAAAGGATAGATTCAAAGATTTTGGAAAAATTGGAAATTATGGCGATGGGACGATAGTTCTTAATATCAGACTGTAAGCCAGATTTGAGGATTGGACAAATCTTTGTAGATTTCCAAATAGCTGGAAACGTGCCTTCATGCAGGATCTTGTTAAAAAGTTTGGTGAGTGGAGGCGCAAAAATATGCGCACAGTCCCGAAGTAGGAATGCTGGAATCAGATCAGCACCGCTGGTCAAGTTACATTTGGCTCGCTTGAGAGTTGATAACACCTCATCTTCAGTAATCTTAGTAAAGCTGATCAGTGGAAGATTCAGACCAGAGACATCCGAAAAGCTAGTATTAGGAGAGGAGGGTCTAAACACTCCCTTAAAGTAGCTGGCAAAACCGTCAACAATAGACTGTGGAGTGTTAAAGGTGCAACTTTCCAAAAACATTTCTCCCGGTATACGGCTTTGACGCTTTTTGGATCTAATAAATGTCCAGAAACGTTTGGGATCAGCGGAAATATTATTGGCTGACTCCGATATGAAGTTAGAGAAGGCGGTCCTTATTTGTAACTTAACCAACGTTCTGATGTGCTTGAACCTTGAGTAGTCAAGTAAAGATTTAGATTTTTTATAAGCATGATGAAGAGCACGTTTCCTACGCAGAGTATCAATAATGGAGGGTGAAAACCACGTAGGATAGGTCGATCGAGAAGAGGATCGAGGCGGAACAAATTTATCTAGAATAGAATAAAGGCAGGAGTAAAATGTATCTAAAAGTTTACTTGATGATTTGTTGGACTCTTCAATTACAGTAAAGTCAGTATTACTAAGGGTCAAGTAGAGCGCCGGAAGATCGGCA
The DNA here is from genome assembly GCA_944588485.1 of Phosphuga atrata. Lineage (NCBI taxonomy): Eukaryota > Metazoa > Arthropoda > Insecta > Coleoptera > Silphidae > Phosphuga > Phosphuga atrata. The sequence goes on from OX155902.1 coordinate 49,042,301, forward strand.
CGGCGGAAATTGTATGACTTGCTGTTGGGATGTAACCGATTATTTTGTGTAAAATTAGACGTGCCTTGGCTGGCATGGATCGTAAAAGATGCCAATAAGGCGGGATGATAGGGATCCTCAGGGACAACAGGGCAATGTTCCTTAATAACGTCTGCGCTCAAATTACTAAAAACCAGATCTAGCATATTATCGCCAGAATTCGTGATAGTATTCACTTGCTTAAGGCTACACAGAGAAATAAAATTGTCGATCGAGGTGGATTTTCTAGGGGCCAGGTTACACTGTGAAAGATTAAAGTCACCGGCTATGACAATGTTATCATAAGTGCATGACATAATGAAGACTTCGAGATGTTCAAAAAAGGACTCGAAATTCAAAATCGAGGTATTGGGAGGGATATAAATGCACACCATTAAGCATTTCAAAGAACCAATAAAACAGGTGCAAACAACCATATCGATAGTATGGAATAAGTTCGAGATTAGTACAGTGTCAACAGGGTTCGAGTTAAAACGCTTGTTGTTGGTAGCAATAAGAACTCCACCTCCTCTAGTGAGACCTGATTTGGAGAAGTTACGATCAGACCTAAATATCGTAAATGTTGGTGGCATCAATTCACTGTTCAGCACGTTATCGTGAAGCCAAGTTTCAGTGCAGAAGACAAAGTCAAAATCGTGGTCGTACATTGCTGGATATATTAAATCGAACTTAGTGTTGAGACCTCGGACATTTTGATAATACATACTGAATTTCAGACCAGTCAAGAGAGATTGTTTTCCTCTAAAAAAGGAGTAGAAGATTTATCACTAATACCGTCTGCTACTATGTTAGCGACCCCAGTCGAAGTCAGATTGCCTACAGAGTTAGGAAGTTCCCGTATAGGTTTTGATCTAGGTAAGTGTACGAATTCCCTGATGGTAATGTTAACAGGCCACTTCCCTGGGTCAAGGAATCTGGTCACGTCAGTCTCATTCAATCCCACCTTGAACGTGCTATACCTACTACTAGAAAGTAGACACTTACAATAACAGTCCTGAACGTTCAAGGTGGTCCGGATAAACGTCAGCAATTGTGATTCACTTGTATCAGGGGAGCAGTTGCTAAGATGATACCAGGCTCGTTTCTTGCGAGCTGCCGCACGAAGAAGATTTGAGGAGCCTGTACCCAAGAGTACAGGTTTTTGTGCGAAGGAAATCGACTCACTCCTGGAACAGCTTAAGTGATTTCTGCTGGGTTTAGGATTACGTGGGCTAGACTCGACGATAATAGATTCATTAGCCACAGCAGTAGAATTATCACGAAAAGAGCTCGACAGTCCGCAGCCGCTGAAAGACTGCGTTGAACGCACATGGGGTATATTGGGTTCGCTTGAAGTTGCAGACGGACAAGGGCAAGTGGAGGCAGACACGTTGGATGAAGTTTGGGATAATGTACTCACAGGATTAGATGCTAAGTGACCATTTATGACAAGATATTTGAGCTCCTTAAGTTCGCTAACGAAAACGTTGAAGTTAGGGGACATATTCTTGTTAATGACGTCTAGTTTAGAACCGTTGTTATTAGATAAAAGTAGCTTGAGTTCAACTATAGTCTGCTTGAGAGATGCTACCTCATCTTTAAGATTCTTCATTTCAATAATTACATCGGAAAGATCGCAATTATCTAGAATAACAGAATCCGTAGATGGGGTGCAACCACTCTCAAATCTGTGCTTGTCACAAATGACGGTATTTGCATCAACTGAAATAAAGTTTTTGGATTTAGAACAACCCCTATGGAAGATGAGTTTGCATTCACTGCAATTAACAATAGACAATGAGGCAGTTTTTAGTCTTGTCTGTCTAGTCTTGTCTGTCTAGTCTTGTCTGTCTAGTCATGTCTGTCTAGTCTTGTCTGTCTAGTCTTGTCCGTCTAGTCTTGTCTGACTAGTCTTGTCTGTCTAGTCTTGTCTGTCTAGTCTTGTCTGTCTAGTCTTGTCTGTCTAGTCTTGTCTGTCTAGTCTTGTCTGCCTAGTTTTGTCTGTCTAGTCTTGTCTGTCTAGTCTTGTCTGTCTAGTCTTGTCTGTCTAGTCTTGTCTGTCTAGTCTTGTCTGTCTAGTCTTGTCTGTCTAGTCTTGTCTGTCTAGTCTTGTCTGTCTAGTCTTGTCTGTCTAGTCTTGTCTGTCTAGTCTTGTATGTCTAGTCTTGTCTGTCTAGTCTTGTCTGTCTAGTCTTGTCTGTCTAGTCTTGTCTGTCTAGTCTTGTCTGTCTAGTCTTGTCTGTCTAGTCTTGTCTGTCTAGTCTTGTCTGTCTAGTCTTGTCTGTCTAGTCTTGTCTGTCTAGTCTTGTCTGTCTAGCCTTGTCTGTCTAGTCTTGTCTGTCTAGTCTTGTCTGTCTAGTCTTGTCTGTCTAGTCTTGTCTGTCTAGTCTTGTCTGTCTAGTCTTGTCTGTCTAGTCTTGTCTGTCTAGTCTTGTCTGTCTAGTCTTGTCTGTCTAGTCTTGTCAGTCTAGTCTTGTCTGTCTAGTCTTGTCTGTCTAGTCTTGTCTGTCTAGTCTTGTCTGTCTAGTCTTGTCTGTCTAGTCTTGTCTGTCTAGTCTTGTCTGTCTAGTCTTGTCTGTCTAGTCTTATCTGTCTAGTCTTGTCTGTCTAGTCTTGTCTGTCTAGTCTTGTCTGTCTAGTCTTGTCTGTCTAGTCTTGTCTGTCTAGTCTTGTCTGTCTAGTCTTGTCTGTCTAGTCTTGTCTGTCTAGTCTTGTCTGTCTAGTCTTGTCTGTCTAGTCTTGTCTGTCTAGTCTTGTCTGTCTAGTCTTGTCTGTCTAGTCTTGTCTGTCTAGTCTTGTCTGTCTAGTCTTGTCTGTCTAGTCTTGTCTGTCTAGTCTTGTCTGTCTAGTCTTGTCTGTCTAGTCTTGTCTGTCTAGTCTTGTCTGTCTAGTCTTGTCTGTCTAGTCTTGTCTGTCTAGTCTTGTCTGTCTAGTCTTGTCTGTCTAGTCTTGTCTGTCTAGTCTTGTCTGTCTAGTCTTGTCTGTCTAGTCTTGTCTGTCTAGTCTTGTCTGTCTAGTCTTGTCTGTCTAGTCTTGTCTGTCTAGTCTTGTCTGTCTAGTCTTGTCTGTCTAGTCTTGTCTGTCTAGTCTTGTCTGTCTAGTCTTGTCTGTCTAGTCTTGTCTGTCTAGTCTTGTCTGTCTAGTCTTGTCTGTGTAGTCTTGTCTGTCTAGTCTTGTCTGTCTAGTCTTGTCTGTCTAGTCTTGTCTGTCTAGTCTTGTCTGTCTAGTCTTGTCTGTCTAGTCTTGTCTGTCTAATCTTGTCTGTCTAGTCTTGTCTGTCTAGTCTTGTCTGTCTAGTCTTGTCTGTCTAGTCTTGTCTGTCTAGTCTTGTCTGTCTAGTCTTGTCTGTCTAGTCTTGTCTGTCTAGTCTTGTTTGTCTAGTCTTGTCTGTCTAGTCTTGTCTGTCTAGTCTGTCTAGTCTTGTCTGTCTAGTCTTGTCTGCCTAGTCTTTTATGTCTAGTCTTGTCTGTCTAGTCTTGTCTGTCTAGTCTTGTCTGTCTAGTCTTGTCTGTCTAGTCTTGTCTGTCTAGTCTTGTCTGTCTAGTCTTGTCTGTCTAGTCTTGTCTGTCTAGTCTTGTCTGCCTAGTCTTGTATGTCTAGTCTTGTCTGTCTAGTCTTGTCTGTCTAGTCTTGTCTCTCTAGTCTTGTCTGTCTAGTCTTGTCTGTCTAGTCTTGTCTGTCTAGTCTTGTCTGTCTAGTCTTGTCTGTCTAGTCTTGTCTGTCTAGTCTTGTCTGTCTAGTCTTGTCTGTCTAGTCTTGTCTGTCTAGTCTTGTCTGTCTAGTCTTGTCTGTCTAGTCTTGTCTGTCTAGTCTTGTCTGTCTAGTCTTGTCTGTCTAGTCTTGTCTGTCTAGTCTTGTCTGTCTAGTCTTGGCTGTCTAGTCTTGTCTGTCTAGTCTTGTCTGTCTAGTCTTGGCTGTCTAGTCTTGTCTGTCTAGTCTTGTCTGTCTAGTCTTGTCTGTCTAGTTTGTCTGTCTAGTCTTGTCTGTCTAGTCTTGTCTGTCTTGTCTGTCTATCTTGTCTGTCTAGTCTTGTTTGTCTAGTCTTTTCTGACTATTCTTGTCTGTCTAGTCTTATTTCTCTAGTATTGTCTGTCAATTTTAATCTGTCTATCTGTCTAATCTTTCTAATCTTATGTAAATAGTTTGAACAGGAATATTTATTTATCTAAATAAAAACGTATAGGTGTGTAGGAAAAGAAAATAGCGTCATTAGACATAGGAATGTACAAATCAGTCAACGTGTCCTCTGTCCCAAGTGCATCCACACAGTCTAAATAAAACCGCTGACAACGCGGAATAGAATTAGCGATTTTTATTTTTCTCTAGCTGGCGTATGGACGAGATAATCTTCACGTTCTGGCGTATTTACTCCGACGACATCTCACCTGGACATTAATCACAACGAGTCGATAGTTTTACGAGTTGCAGAATACTGCACAAATTCACTCGACAGAAATAGAATGAGAGACGTGGTTATAGTCCCATGCTCTCAACATGTTAATTAAGTTTTTACATGCAATATAATTTTTTTAAGTATGTGCTATAATTAACTATATTAGCCCTTTAATTAGCGCAAATTATGCGTACATTATGCAACAGGTACTAATTTTGTACCCCGATTTTATAGAAGGTGCCTTTAAAAGGGTACTAATACCTGATCCGCTGATAAATGAGAGTCTGCGAAACGGGTACTAATACCCGCGCCCGCTCATAATGACAGTTTACAAATATTGATTTGAAAAGCAAAACTAGACATACAAAACTAAACGAGTAAGAGTCAATGTCAAGATCAATGCAAGCTGTGTTTAACGATTATAAGAAAAGTACGAATCAACTAAACTTACGGTTATCAAATTTGGATTCTGTACTTAATTTTGCACAATGAACTATTCTATAGACTAAATAAATTAGGTTAATTGAGGAACTATGGACTACAATTAAATAGTCTTCTAATCAGAGGAAAATTGTCAATGCAAGCAAGCTTTGTTTCGCGATTACTGGGATTGTACGAATCGCAGAAACTTCCGGTTGGCAAATTTCAAATTAAATTGCAAATAAACAATACTAGACAAGCCAAACTAGGTAGAAAAGCTGGACAAAATTGGAGAGACAAGACTAATGAAATCAATAAGGTAGTGAATTATTAGAATTAGACTAAATAATTAGTTGCCACAAAGCAACTATTCGGATATGATGCATGTTATTTATGTTAAAATTGTTGCATTTGCAAGATGATAAATTAGTTTCAACGTGCCGTTGACCAATGCCAAACACAACATGACGAAAATATCTATGATTATTATAGTCTAGTCTATGTTTAATATTAGCAAGACTAAGCTAAAATTGTGTTATTATTTAATATACAATTATCTACAATTATACCCTCGTTATCAAATGGTCAAACGCTGCTAGTCTTGTCTAAAAGTAGCCTTGTCTTACTAGTCCTTTATGTAAACTTTTTTGAGGTTAATACAATCGGCCTAGTCTTGTCTGTCTAATCCAATCAGTCTAGTCTAGCTTGTTAAACTTTATTTGTCTAGTCTATCTAGAGTTGTCTTTCTAGTTTAAACTGTTGTATTGTTTACTAGTTCACTTGTTCTCTAGTTTAAACTGTAGCTTTGTATGTTTTGTCTTGCCTGTTTAGACTTGTCTGTCTAGTTTTGTGTTGAGCTAAAGCTAACTTTCTGGTAAATGTGTCTAAATGTAAGTTCATAGGCAGTGGCGTAGTTAGTCTGTTGTGTCTTTTGCCTGTTTGCGGCGATACCCAAATGGAGTGAAAATAAGGGTCAGTAAAGCTAAGTAATGATTTATTACAGGAATCCTACCAAAAATCATTTCCCCTTTTCAATAAGAAATACGCCCCTGTAACTCGGGGGCGCCTGTATCTCGGAGGTTCCGTAACACTGATACGGCGTTAGCCACGCTCCTGTTCATATTTCATTGAATATAGCTCGGGCCCCTGTATCTCGGGGGCTCCGTACGACTGATACGTCGATAGCTACGCTTCTGTCGGTTCATAGGTCATTGAATGCACCTCGGGGGCCCCTGTATCTCGGGGGCTCTGTACGACTAATAAATCGGTAGCTACGCTTCTGTTCATAGGTTTTTTGATTCTGATTGAATGTAGCTCGGGGGCTCCTGTATCTCGGGGGCTCCGTACGACTGATACATCGGTAGCTACGTTTCTGTTCATAGGTCATTGAATGTAGCTCGGGGGCCCCTGTATCTCGGAGGCTCCGTACGACTGATACGTCGGTAGCTACGTTTCTGTTCATAGGTCATTGAATGTAGCTCGGGGGGCCCTGTATCTCGGAGGCTCCGTACGACTGATACGTCGGTAGCTACGTTTCTATTCATAGGTCATTGAACGTAGCTCGGGGGCCCCTATATGTTGAGGGCCGTTTATCACAGATACGGCGGTAGATTCGCTCTTGTTAATAGGTCATTGTATGTAAGATGTAATTATAAATATGACTGATCGTGAGTTTTGTGAAACGAAAGTGCGTACTTTTTGCAAAAAAAAAACGGATGGCAATAAATCCGGCAGAGATAAAAATGCTTTGACATGCACCTTACATGTGGTAATGCAAAAGGCGTCAACGAGCGTGCGAATAAATTGCTCCCGTCCGTCCGCGAATGTTTTATTCCATCGTCTCCTTTTTATGTGTAATCCGCCATTATATGAAGAAATATTGCACAGTGACACTAATTGAAATTTATCGCGACACGCGATATAATTGATAATACGAAGATGAGAGGTTTAAAATGCGACGCTTTGTGGAGCAATTATTAATAAGACAAGAAAAAACGAAACAAAACCAAAGAACACCAGAGAAGTTCGGAGAAAACCGGAGAAGACGAGAAGACCAGACAGGACCAGATAATACCAGACAAGAACAGACAAGAACAAATTATACCACACAAGATCAGACAATACCAGATAAGACCAGACAAGACCAGACAAGATCAAACTAGACCAGACAAGACCAAAAAAGACCAGATAAGACCAGACAAGACCAGACAATACCATGCAAGACCAGACAAGACCAGACAAGACCAAACAAGACCAGACAAGACCAGACAATACTAGACAAGACCAGACTATTATTGCTAGATAAAATTGGTATTCCTTATTTCTTATTATTAATTCCAATTTAATGTGAACATAAATATAGTGACATATCCATATTGAACGTAAACACAAAGATATAATTCATTCAGCAAAACGAAGACAGCCTGAAACTGAATTGCAACGCTAAATAAAAAGGTATGTTGATGGTGTAAGGGCAGTATATAGGACAGAGATGGCAAACCTATGACACGCGGGTCAGACATTGACCCACACCGGCTTTTTAAGTGAAGCATTGATTTTAGAACTTTTGGAAAAAATGTTCAATAATTCCAAACATTTATTATTTTCTTATTAAAGTTTCTCAACCACAAAAGAATGAATATTAAATATATCAATAAGAAATTTCTTCTCAAATTATTGCATTTTAAATATGTTTATCTACTCGCACACTAAAATGAACACAATAAAAAGTAAATTATTGTATGTGAAGAATGCCATTATTATAATCGTGTATTAAAGTATCCAAACCGTGCGTAAAAGTCCAATGTAAATCACATGAAGTTTCATTATTAAACGATTTCTGTTTGTTGTTACTATGGCAACAACTCGCTTCAATAAACAAAATACATAGACGTAGTGAAAATAAATTTTCTGTGGTATATTAAAATTGAAATATTTTTTCTTATTTTGAATCAAGAAGTCTCTTTCTCCTAGGGGGCGATATGGATTTATCTTGTTCTAATATAACTTAATCTAACCATAATCTAATCTAGATTAAATCTAGGTTTACCTAGATTATATCGACAAAGACCAAATAATGTTCCTGTCACTGTTCGTTTTAACTAGTTAGCAATTTTTGCCACAGAGGCGCTGAACGTTCTAACCTTATTGTGTCAGTGACTTGAAGTATTTTATCTGTCAAAATTACAATTTTTCAATATTATTGGTTAGAAACAATTATTTATTTACAGATTCAACAGTATATAAAATATATAGTATATAGAAATATATACTCCGGAGAGAAAGGAAGTTTCATACTTGGGGACTAGAATGCTTCCGTAGGTGAAGAGGCAGATGGAAATACTGTGGGCAAATACGGACTTGGTAGGAGAAATGACAGGGGGCAACAACTAATTGACTTTTGTAAGAAAAAGGACTAATAATTGCAAACACATGGTTCCAGCAGCCTAAGAGAAGAAGATATGATATATACATATATTTATATGCGTGTGTAGTTTGGTGTCGCCACAGTCGGGGCATTGCTTTCATGTTCATGCGTTGCATGGAATTGTAAGTGTGCGGATTTCGTAGAAAGAAATGGCTGGCATGGCGAAAAGCATCCGCGCCTTTACTCGGCAAACAGTTCTATTGCGGTCTCAAGCCGTCCGGCCGTCCGCGGTCGCTCTGCAAAAATGCCTCAATTCGAGCCTCCTCCCAGCAACCAACTCCTCATACCAAACCAGACTCTCGTGCGTTTTTATTCTGAGAAGCTGAAGTCGAAACTTACAGAGGAAGCAATCAAGGAGCGCGTTCTGAAAGTTTGCGCCTCCTATGATAAAGTAACAGCCAGTAAGTTGTCTTTGGATAGTCACTTCATAAATGATTTAGGTTTAGATTCGTTAGGTCACGTAGAAGTAATAATGGCCATGGAAGATGAGTTTGGATTCCAAATTCCTGACGTAGATGCAGAGAAATTGTTAAAGCCAGCTGATATTGTGAGATACATAGCTGACAAAGAAGATGTCTACCAATGAGTTGGTGGTTTTTAAGTAGCTCTAGACTCGAGTATGGCGACAGCGGATGCGAATTAAGTGCGAATTTTCATCTGGTCGTCATATTCAAATGAAAAATACATTTCTATGTGTAATTATTTACTAGATATACGTGGACTGCACCCGGAGATAGAGCACGATACCAAATAGATTGCGTAATGGTAAGAGCAAGATACCGCAACCAATTTAAACAATGTACAAGTTTTCCAGGCGCTGATGTAGCTAGTGACCACAATCTAGTACTGCTAAAATCTGAGCTAAGATTAAGAAGAAAGAAAAATAGTGCTAAAGAATACCGCAAATACGATGTCAAAAAGTCAAGACAGTGTTAAGGAAAGATATCAAGAGCTGGCACAGCAGAAAGTTAAAGAAATACGAAATGGTACAGTAAATGAGAAATGGATTGGTCTGAAACACTCAGTCCTAGAAGCAGCTGGTAAAGAAATAGGAAAGACAAAGAAACAAGTAAAACAACTATGGATTACTGAATATGTATTAGAACTTATGGAAGAAAGGAAAAAAATTAAAAATTCAAAAAGTGAAGAAGGAATTAAAAACTATAAAAGACTCCGAAACATAGTCAATAGAGAAGCAAAGAAGGCTAAAGAAGAATATATAATAAAACAATGCAAGGAAGTAGAAGAAAAGCTAAGGAAGGGAAATATAGAAACAGCCTATGAACTGATTAGGAAGCAGTTCAAGAAAGTCAATGGCCGTAGTAATAACATATTAGATGAAAATGGAAAACTGGTAACTGAGAACAAGGAAGTGGGAGAGAGATGGAAACGTTACATAGAAAAATTATATGAAGATCCAAGTGAGATTAGTAATCTGGAAAACGAATAAAATGTAACAAATGATCAGTTAGGACCCTCACTAACAAAAGAGGAATATTCAAACGCTGTGAAAGAACTGAAGAACAATAAAGCAAAAGGATGCGATGAAATAACTGGAGAAATGATAAAAGGATTGGATGATGAAACACATAGTTATATATTTAAACTTCTTCTTCTTTCATGTGCCTTGTCCGGTCTCCCTGACGTTGGCGATCACCATGGCAAAAGCTGTACGGTCCTCCGCCAAGCGAAAGAGTTCACCAGCCCTTCTTTTGCCGGTCCAGTCCCGTATATTTCTGAACCACGACTGTCGCTTTCTTCCAACTCCACGGCGCCCCTCAATCTTGCCCTTTAGTATGAGCTGTAATAGACGATATTTATCACCTCTCAAAATATGTCCAAGATATGATGTCTTTCGGCATTTTACGGTCGTCAAAAGTTGCCTTTCGATGTTTGCTCTTCGTAGTACATTCTCGTTTGTAACATGTTGTGTCCACGGAATACGAAGCATTCTTCTGTGAAGCCACATTTCAAATGCCTCCAGTTGGTTCATCGTCCTGACCTTCAGAGTCCACGTCTCTACTCCGTACAGCAATACCGACCATACATAGCATTCAACCATGCGTTGTCTTAGCTTCAGATTCAGGTTGTCATTGCAAAGAAAGGATCTCATATTATTAAAAGTTGCCCGAGCAATCTCTATTCGGCACTTTATCTCGCATTCCGGGTTTAGATCCTCTGTAATAATACTACCAAGGTATTTGAACTTAGAGACACGTTCAATTTGGCTTCCATTAAGTTCTAGGGTAGCCATGTGCCATTGTGCGGTTGCCTGCTGAATATCATAAATTTGGTCTTTCGTATATTGATTTTTAGACCTTGTGTCTCTCCCACGTCACCGATTTTGTTTGTAAGCAACTGTAGTCCCTCGATTGTGTTTGCTAAAATCACTGTATCGTCAGCATACCTGATCGTTCTTATTGGCTCTCCATTTATTTTGATGCCGAGGTGTGATATTGCTTCCAATGCTTCCTTAAATATTCTATCAGAGTATAGGTTGAAGAGTAAGGGCGACAGTATGCAACCCTGCCTTACTCCACGTTGTATCTCAATACGGTCTGTTTTAATATTGCCTATTTTTACCTGTGCCGTTTGATTCCAGTATAGATTTTTAATTATGCGGATATCTCTATCATCTATTCCAACCCCATGTAGTATATCTATAAGTTTATCGTGCAGTATGCGGTCAAAGGCTTTTTCGTAATCGATAAAGCATGCAAAAACATCTTTTCGCTGATCGCGACATTTTTGGAGGAGAAGGTTCATACCGAAAAGTGCTTCACGCGTTCCGAAAGCGTTTCTGAAGCCAAATTGAGAATCATCAAGATCTTCCTCACATTTACGTCGGATGCGTGCGTGAATGATCCGTAGGAATGCTTTGAGCATGTGGGACATGAGGCTGATTAAGCGATAATCACCACATTTTTTTGGCTGATGTTTTTTTGGTAGAGCAATAAAGGTTGATGATAACCAGTCATATGGAATTTCACCTGTCTCATAGATACTATTAAACAGTTTAACTACCAAGCCAATATTTTCCTCTGTAATGAGCTTTAGAGCTTCGGTCGGAATGTCGTCAGAGCCAGATGCTTTCCTATTTTTTGCTATAGAGAATGCATGTATCACCTCATATTTAAGAATAATTGGTCCCATGCCCACATGCACGTATACCGCATCAGCTCTATGATCTTTGAAGTTGGCCTCTATATAACTTGTCCATGTGTTTTTTAGTTCTTGTTCCTCCAAAATTAGTTGATTACTATCATTTGTAAGTGACATAGTCGTTCTCTTCCTGTGGATTCCAGCTACTTCCTTTACTTTTCTGTACATATTAAAAGTATCATGTTTGGAGCAGAGGTCTTCTATTTCTGCATATTCCCGTTTCATCCATTTCTGCTTGGCTTCTTTGTATTATATTATATTTAAACTAAACAAAGAAATATATGAAACTGGAGAAATACGGGAAGACTTAAAAAAGTGCATCATAATCCCAATACCAAAGAAACCAGGTACTCTAAAATTTGAAGAACACCGTACCTTGAGTCTATTATCACACATGTCTAAAATATTAACAAGAATATTATATAAAAGAATAAACAACAAAATTGATCAGAATTTAGAGGAAGATCAGTTTGGATTTAAACGGAATAGAGGAACAAGGGAGGCTATTTTAATGTTAAGGCAGATTGTAGATAAAATGCTGGACCTACAAAGAATGCTGTTTGAATATGAGAAAGTCTTCGATAATGTGAATTGGAATGTGCTGATGAAAATTATGACTAATGCTGGTCTAGATTTCAGAGACAGCCGGATAGTACATGAACTGTACTGAAAAATCAAAGAGGCATTATAAATATAAAGGGTGAACTGCAAGAGGCATACATACAAAAAGAAGTACGCCAAGGATGCAATTTATCACCAGTACTATTTAACTTGTATATTGAAGAGGCAATTAAAGAATGTAAACAGGCTATGGGAGGAATTAAGACAAATGGAGTAGAAATTAAAATGACAAGGTTTGCTGACGATATTGCTGTCATTGAAGAGAATGAAGAAAATCTGCAAAAAGCGTTAACAGGAATGAATAAGATCCTACGAGAAAAGTACAACATGAAAATCAACACACAGAAGACAGAGATCATGGTATGCAACCGCCAGCAAATTACAGCCGACATTAGAGTTAACGATGTACCACTGAAACAAATTAATACGTTCACCTACCTAGGAAGCAAAATCACATCAGATGGCAAAAGTTCAGCATACATCAAAAGCAGAATTGCGCAAGCAAAAATAGCCTTCAACAACAAACGGGTGCTTCTTACATCAAGGAACTTAAATGCGAAGACCAAAAAAGCATTTATAAGATGCTATGTCTGGAGTGTGGCATTGTACGGCTCAGAAACTTGGACACTTGGTACATGCGATAAGAGAAGACTGGAAGCATTTGAAATGTGGTGTTGGAGAAGAATGCATAAAATCTCGTGGACGGCAAGGCTGACAAATGAAGAAGTTCTTAGAAGAGTTGGTGAAAAAAGAGCCATATTGAAAACAATAATGAGGAGAAGAGACCAGTTAATAAGACATCTGTGTAGGTACAATGATTTTAAAATCAATGTTATGGAAGGAATGGTACAAGGCAAAAGAGGCGGAGGAAGACCAAGATTACAATCCATGAAAAAAATTCAAGGAGATATAGAAGTAAAATCATATGAAAAGACTATCAGAGAAGAGAGAGGAGTGGAGGAGAAGAATTGCTACCAACCAATCTTCGGATTGAAAAAGAGATAGAGAGATTCAACAGTATTTTAACATGTTCTTTAACATGTCTGAAAGGCTTTTGTGCACTCATTGCGATTAAACTCAGAGTTGCACATAGCACTCATGCACAAAAGCCCTTCTTCACACACTCGTATCATAAACTACTATTTCACAAGAGAAAAAAGAGAATTTTGAAAAAGATAAATACTAACATTCTGCTAGCTTTCAAGTTGACCGTTGCATTGCTCGTCACGAGAAACATCTTTCAGAAAGATAGTTTGCAAAACAAGGTTTTTAGAATGTAGTGCTACTTTATTTCAGAAGACAAAGACTTGATCAAGAAGCGTATAAAAGCTTATAAATTAGTTACCAATAAGTCGAACTACCTTTAAAGACCAAATAATAGAATTTGAGAGAGATATTTTTGAACAAATCCATAAATTATGCAGCAATGTATTCAATTGTTTTAGATGAAAGTAACGATGTAAATGGTTTTGCACAATTAGTTGTTTTTGATCGATATAAATCAGGATATATAATGAAACAAGAGCTATTGAAACTAATAACGTTGAAATGGAAGTGTACCTAGCGGTCTTGATATTTTAGAAGAATTTGATATTGCATTTACAGAAATGCATATTGACCCACAGAAAATTGTATCTGTTACAACAGACAATGTGCATATGAAAATGCAATAGCCCAAAGACAGATAGCCTGGGTGAAGTGGAATTCTAAAAAGACCAAGGAAAATTGGCATACATTTTTGGAACATAGAAAGGTTACAGCCAAGATAATTCGAGGAACCAAACGAACCTTCACACAAAACCAACTAACCCAAATCGAAGAGAGCTTTGCTAAGAATAATTCCAGAGATTTCTTTGGAACCTTTAAGCAGACACTCAGAAAATACGCTTCGCCAAGCCTCCACTTCAGAGACTCACAAGGCAAACTGGCTTATAACGACAAATACAACTGCCACCTTTTAGCTCAGTTCTTTAAAAATCTACTCAACTGTGACCCACCCAACGAAGACTTCGACTATAAACAAACCACACCAAACCCGGACCCGCTTCCTCCTTCAATGGAAGAAGTTGGCCAGATCATTCAGCTTCTTAAGAATAATAAGGCAGCTGGAGAGGACTCTCGTTGCTGAACTGTGGAAAGGTGCTGGAAACAATGCCGTGCGCAAGCTAACCGAGATCATCCAGGACATCTGGGAAACAGAGAAATTACCACCCGATTGGAAATCTGCTCTGATCCATCCGCTTCACAAAAAGGGAAATTTTACGGATCTAAACAACTACCGTGGAATTTTTCTCGTTCCGGTAACATACAAGATCCTCTCGAAGGCGTTACAAACAAGCGCAAAAAATCAGTTGGATAGTCAACTGGGAGAATACCAGGGGGGGTTCAAGAAGACCCGATCCTGTGTTGAACAGATCCTCAATCTTAAAACTGTACTTGCATACTCCAAGATAAGAAACCGCAAGGTGGTCGTCACCTTTGTTGATTTTAGGAAGGCCTACGACTCCATTGATAGAGAAACGCTTAACAAAGTACTCCAGGAACTAGCACTAGACAACAAAACCCGCAGACTAATCTTAGAAACTTTGACCAACACCCATTCCAAGGTTAAATTTAGAGGCGAGATTTCAGAAAGCTTCGAAATAAAAACGGGAGTGAGACAAGGAGATGGACTTTCCCCACTTCTCTTCAACTGTGTCCTTGGAAAGATTATGAGAGAATGGCGCAAGGAACTGAACAATTTAGGTGCTCAGAGTGGTATCTACCTGGGACGAAAGAACGATGGACTGGATGTAGATTGCCTGGCCTTTCCAGATGACATGGTACTGTTTGCTGATTCTCTTGAGATGGCAGCAATGCAGGTAAACCGCCTCAGAAAACAGGCTGCCGAAGTGGGTCTTCACGTGTCGCTGGAGAAAACAGAATTCTTCACCAGCATCAGAGAAGCAAACAGAGAGATGTAACTAGAATAGGGAAACATCAAGAGGACTGAGAAATTTAAGTATCTCGGCGAATGGATTGAACCCAACTTATCAGAAAGAGCATCATTATCCAAGAGAGTCAGCAAGTTAGAACTAGCCTATCGGCTGACTAAAAACACTTACAATAAGAAATGACTGTCACGCAACTCACGTAAACTGAAACTTAAGCACTACACATCAGTCTTACGACCAGAAGCCCTGATTGCCATGGAGTGTATTTCCTTGAACTGAAGGGGTCTAATAGAGAAATTGGAAATCAGAGAGAGGAGAATCCTCTGGAAGATCCTAGGCCCGGTAAAGGAAGATGGGGAATTCCGAAGACGCATAACTCTGAGCTCTACGAACATATTGAGATGCTCTCTGACTGTGCAAGGAAAAGAAGGGTAGCTTTCTATGGCCACATTGCAAGATTGCCTCCAAACCGACTAACCAACCGTCTGTTCGCCTTCTGGCACAATAAGAAGCTTCGTACCACTTGGTTGACAGAGACGGAGAAGGATATTAAAGAACTGGGAATAACAGATCTCAAAAACAGACAGTCTGTGAGACGCACCCTGAAGGAAGTCCGTAGATTTCAGGAAAAACCTCGAAGGAAAGGTACCCCCTGGACAGAAGAGAGAACGGAGTTACACCGGCAGAAGATAGGACAATACTGGGCAAAGGTCAAAGCCCAACAGTTGAACAAGCGTGGTCCAAAGAAGGCCTATTCGAAAGAAGAAGAAGACAATGTACATAATATCGTGGAGAAAAACATTGGTTTTATTCAGTATCTTAAGCAAAATATTCCACATCCTCCAATTGAATTTTGCTCTATAATACATCAGGACTTTATTATTGATGGACTTATTGTATGGACTTTTGTTACTTCCAAAGTAAAAGTTGTAAAATAAGAAAAAAACTTGAATTTTATGAAAGCCTTTAAAAGTGAGAACAAAAACGTTGTCTTGGACCACCCTCCTCTTTTCGAAGTGATGCAACTGTCCTGGTGACCCACGAGCTTGTACTAAAAATATAATGAAGAAAATTTTACCCAAAAAGGTTCGGCATCCCTGTTATAGGAAAAGTAATGAAACTGAATAACAGAAGGATGAGATGAATGAATATTATAATAGCAGCTAGACGTAGGCAAAGTGAAACTCCAAAGCAAAGACAAGCACGACTAAGGCTAGCTACACACGTACCGTGTGAATGAGTCCGACGCCGGCGCGGCACCGGGTTTATCGGCATCGGGATATCGGGATATCTTCGGGATATCTTACACACATCACTATCGGGATATCTTACACACATGCCGGATGGATTTGTCCGGAACCGGCCCGGTGGCCCACGAGTTCGAGCTACGAGCAGTGTATTTAATTGACTTCAGTACAAAATGGATCGCCAAAGAGTTTTTTGTATGTGCTTACTTTATCGGCGGTTACTTCGCAAGAAAAAAAAAACAAAGAAAACATTGATGTACCCAATGGTGCCAACAATGTGCACCCAATGTTCACTCGACAAGTGAAGACGGTAGACTGCCCGATCGGCATGTATGCAAGCTTCAATACAGTTCCATAACCCGGCAGTCGGACGGCCAGTGGGGGCCGGCCGGTGACAACCCGACAAAATGAGTCGGCCCGGCGCCGGATGGACTCACGCGGCACATCTGAACTCCTAGACTATATGCTAGACTATGCAACACCATCTCCTCCACCCGGTGCCGGGCCTGCGCCGGACACATCCACACGGTACGTGTGTAGCGAGCCTAAAGCTCACAGGGAAAGAGCAACGAGAAAGGTGACTTCTGAAAAAAATGGCGAAAGTGGTTCAGAATTATCTTCAGATAGTTTCACATAAAATGTGAATATAAATATACCATTAATTGAGCCTCAGGTGAATTTAACAGAAAACCTAGTTCAACATGTTTGTAGTGTTTCAGACAATACGAACATTCTTGAAAGAAATAGTGAAAAGGGAGGTGCAGGAGATTTTTGTGTTCACATTGTTGCGATAGATAGGATATTATTGTATTTAGAGTGATAAAAATACAGAGTTGTTTTATTGTACTTAGCCGATTAAAAATATTTAATTTAGTAAAAAAAAACACGCATAATAAAAGTTTTAAATATTTTTTGTATTACTTATGCGCGAAAAGTACTTCTTCACGCACGTTTTTTAATATGAAAAATGCCACTTCTAGTTGTATTTCCACCTGGGTTGTATTTGTAACCTGGATGACAAGCAAATATTCAATATGTCTAGGCTACATTAAAAGAAAAACAAATAAATATATAAAATAAACACAATCAAGACCTCAATATTAAAAAAGTGTCAGAAACTTTTTTCATTACAAAATAATAATAATAATTAAAGAAAACGTTTCAAAATGAGTGTAAATTCTATGGTGATACGGGAGATTGAGGAGAGTTCTTCTGACGAATCCACACCACCGGAGGCATTTGAAAAAGCAAATTCTTCATTTTTGATTGCATTTTTCGCATTTTTTGACCGCATGACCAATAAAAAATATTGTTTGTAACACGGGCGGTATTGTCATTTGTCCAATTTCGCTCTCGCGTCAAATTGACAACTTACCGCCCAAGTTACAAAATATACTATTATTTATGTATTTGACCATCTTGAAGGTTAATATTTGTGTTTTGCTTTGTTAATACTTAATTTACTTCGAGAAAAGGAATAATATATATATATATATTAGCTACCTAGGTAGATCCAGATGGACCGTTAATAAAAGCTGCTTAAAATCACAATTAGACGCCTGATCAAGGACGATGTTTAACTTTTTTTTTGATAGGGTTGATGATGATTTAATTAAACCTAGGAGTGAGTTGACAATTGGCAAATATGAAAACAAAGGAAAGTATTTAGAAAGAACAAGTTGACGATCGACATCTAACAAGAAACTGAAAGTTTTAGTTTTTATTTTTATAACTCTTCATATTATATATTCCTTGATGGCTAATTTTTAATTGAAATTTAATAAAGTCGAAACTAGTTGGAAGAAATATAAATTATTCCTTTTCTTGAAGTAAATAAAGTATTAACGAAACAAAACACAAATATTTTTTGTCAATGTTCTGATATTAATGGATATCGATGGCCTCCGGCCAATCGGCCCTAACCCTCAAATTTGCTTTTTCGGGTTTTGATTGATTCCGATTCTGCTATCTCCTATAAATTGGATTATACTGGAATAATAAAAATAATTAAAACTGTTTAGTAAATAAACAAAAATTTTTATTGAAAAAAGTGCGGTAAATTTGCTCAATTATATTAAAAACTATGACGTTTTTACTCTCTCCTGAAAAGTTGTGCCACTGAGGGTTAGGGCCAATCGGCGGGAAGCCATCGATATACAATATCTGTATTAGCTCTATATTACATATATACGCCATTCTTGCAATTAGTAATAATATTTTATTTTTATATGCTAGAATAGGGCTTCTTAAACTATGGGTCGCAACCCAAAATGGGTTCGCTTTGCAAAATCTTGGGGTCGCGAGATTTTAATGTAAAATATTTAAATACATTCATATATTGTAAAGTTGACGAATTTTTAAAAACTGAAGGGTTAGATTGTAAAAATTGCTGTAGAGTATGCGCGGATGTTTCAAAAGCGATGACATGTCAAAATATTGGTTCTAAATTATTTTTTCAAGATGCTCATTAGGATCATATAACTTTTACGCACTGCCTAAGCAATTCATCGGGAGCCCCTCGCAGCAAAAAAATTAGCACCAGAACTGAATGATGTGCTTCAGGATGCTGTTAGGAACTTTTTTTTTTCTCTAACCAATGTGGGTCCAGGGGGGTTTGCCCTTAAAACACTGCGGCCCATTGGCCTATTGTATTTCCCCACATTGTTTCGTTCATGCAAATAAATCCAGTCCCTCTATCAGGTCCAGGATTCTATGTGCCATGTTTTTCACGGGGACTTTCTCAGCTGTAATATCAAGCTTGTGTCTCCTACATGAAATTGCTTCACAGTGGAAGATTATATGGGCGGCGGTTTCGTCCTCCTCATAGCATAACCCGCATAAAGGTTCAAAGGCAAAGGTTCATTCTTTGAGATACCGATTTTATGCAGGTGTTCTCGTTCTCTAGGAACTTTTATTAACAGAATTATATTAACATGTTCTTAGCAGCCGTTTTTCAAATATTTGTAAGGATACTGATTCCCACTATACAAATTTATTTTTACATGAAAAAGTAAGATGGATAATCAAGAGGTCAAAGTTTAAGAAGATTATTGTTATTAATGGGCGAGCGAAATCAAAATATTATTAATCGAACAAAAATGTGATCTTGCTACTTTTTTACATAATGACCTATAGCTATCCAAGCTGTGTTATTTATCAGATATTTTTGAGAAATTAAACGATCTTAACTTGTCTCTCCAAGGAAAAAACTGTAATATATTTATTTCAAATGATAAAATTGAAAGTTTTATTAAAAAGATCAACATTTGGTAGTAGGGTAGAAAAGAATTCGTTCAAAATGTTTTCTAATATCGCCAATTTTATATCCGAACAAACTCGGAAAAATTTCTCCAAAATATAGATCTTGGATAGCCATAGGTCATTTTGAAAAAAAGTAAGATTTAAAGAAGCACATTTTTGTTCGATTAATAATATTTCGATTAAGTGTTTTAATAAAAATAAACTCCTTTTTAAACTTTGACCTCTTGATGTACATCTTACTTTTGCATGTATATAACTTTATTTTGTATTTTTTGAGTTGCAAAAAAATAACATCATAAATGGGGTCGTGAATTAAAAAAGTCCTATGGTAGAGTTTAAAAACAATATTTTTGTCAAATATCCTATGTTTTATCCTGATACTCCCAATTTGTATTTACACATTCGAACTGCTTAATAATAAATACTTATTTATAAATATAAGTGCAAAATAATGATTCTTATTATATTAATTTATAACAAATTGTGATTAATGATAGTGCAATATTAAAATCTCAATTTCCTTAACAAAATGTAGTAATATTACATAGGCAACCAAACTAGCGAGTACGCTTCCCTGAAGTAATATTCAATGCAAATTTTGTCAACAAAGTGCGCCAATATCTGAATCATTAACATGATCGCGCAAAGCCAAAAGTTGATTTAGAAAATTTACAGAATAATTTAGGAAAGATCAATTCATTAGAAAATTGAAAAAACCTAAATATTAATTTTCAAAATCTCCAGATTTCATTTTCTCAGAGAGCACAAAAAATTTGAGGCAGTTTTCATAAAGCAATGCAAAGTTGTTTTTAAGCTATTTCTAGTCTTGTCTGTCTAGTCTTTTCTATCTAGTCTTTTATGTCTAGTCTTTTCTATCTAGCCTTGTCTGTCTGAGACCCGGGTTCGAATCTTGGTCGGGGAGGCGACAACTAGGGCGGTTTTCATTAACCGTTCGGGCTGCACCCAGAATGAATGCAAAGCATGCGATACCGGGGTGGCGCATAGTCCAAAGTGGAATAGGGTGTTTAGTGAGAGCCTTGTCTGTCTAGTCTTGTCTCTCTAGTCTTGTCTGTCTGATGTTTGATAGTCTGCAAAAGCTGAAGGATCTATCAGTAACTCACCGCAGGAAAAAAATGGCTTTCGTCAAACCTAAGGTGGCAGAATGGCCTACTATTAAAAAAATGATAGAATATACTTTTGCAAACACAGATGCTGATATTACAGTATACTCTCGCCAAGAAGCAACAATATCAGATAGTAAAATAATAACCGATGCGCAAAAATGGACAGAAGTAATAAATCAAATACAAAACAAGAAAGATTATCGAAATAAAAAGTCGAAAGGGATAGTACTTCTAAAATCAAACGGGAAATCATTTGGTGAACTACTTAGGACAGCCAAAAATGAAGTCAACCCAGAAGCACCAGGAACCCGGGTCACGGGAATATAGGAAACGAAAAGTAAGGAGCTTCTTCGCGAAGTTGGGAATGACGGGAATGCTGAAAAATTGATACAAAATTGATCTCAGAAAAATTGCCAGATATGGATATCCGATCAAGTAATACAGATACCCTACTAAAAAGAAGTCAACGTGGTATGTTAAGGATATAGATGGCATTACGACAATGTAAGAGATAAAGGACGCGGTAAAATCTGCACTTGGTATCACAGAAGGAGACACTAAAATAAAAAAACATCAGACCTGGGTATGGTAACAGTCAAGCGGCAACTATAGCTCTTCCCAAAACACATACAAATAAGCTCCTAGAGAAAGGACAGCTTAAGATTGGGTGGTTAGGTTAGATTTTATTCAGGTTAGGTTTTATATCTATATCTGGCAATTTTTCCGAGATCAATTTTGTATCAATTTATCAGCATTCCCGTCCTGAACCTCGAAAAGAAGCTCTCCACTTTTCGTTCGAAAGGAAAGCTTAAGATTGGGTGGTTATACTGCAGACTTAATGGAGGATAGACATAATGAGATAAAGGATAGACACAGTTGTCCCGTTTCAGTAGTTGTCCAGTAGTCCAGTAGTTTCTTTTTAAGTCCTGTTGACAACTCGGATCTATCACAAGCCATTACAGCTATAAAAAGTAAGTCTACATGCAGCACTGATGGTCTACCGGTTAAAGTATTTCTAAACCTTCCTCTTGAAGCAATGATCGCCCTGTCCCATCTAATCAACCAATCTTTCTAGAAGGGTGTTGTCCCCCAGTGCCTCAAGACAGCAATCATTATCCCTCTACATAAAAGTGGTGATAAAGACAGCTGCTGCAACTACAGACCAATCGCCTTACTACCTGCTCTATCAAAGGTCATAGAGAGGCTCGTCAAGGTACGCTTGATGGCTTTCTTGACCAAATATAGCATCAGAACATCGAATCAGTTCGGATTCTTATCCAGTAAAAGTTCGAGTGATGCCATATTCTCTGTTCTTAGTGATATCTACCACAATCTTAACAACAAGCTTTTCACAGCAACAGTTTTTTGTGACATTGCCAAAGCCTTCGATTGTGTGAACCATGAGATTCTACTAAAAAAACTGCACTTTTATGAAATTCGGGGAACTCCTCAGGAATGGTTCAAATCCTATCTTGGCAATAGAAGGCAGTTCGTCAGGGTAAATGACTACTCTTCCTCCTGCAGAGCGGTGGATGTTGGTGTCCCTCAAGGTTCCGTTCTAGGTCCAATTCTCTTCCTAGTATTTATTAACGATATAACTAATTTAAATATCAGCGGAAAAATTTGTCTCTTTGCGATGATACTAGTATCACATGGTCCAAACCTAACCTGCCGCTTCTCCACTCTACAATATCTAATGACCTTGCATGTATTAAGTCATGGTACGATTCTAACTGTCTAGAATTAAGTACTAAGAAAACTGTAGTCCTATCTTATAAAGGTACTCTACCGCCTCTTATACTAGACAACAACGTCATTAACCTGTTGACTCTGTTAGATTTCTGAGCCTCAACATTGACAATTCACTCAAATGGACCTCGCATGTGGAGCTCTTAACCAAGAAGCTGTCTTCTGCTTGCTTCGCAATTAGGTCTATTTCCAGAGAGCTAAATCTCCATACTTCCAGATCTTCTTATTTCGCTCTTTTCAAATCACACCTGCGATATGGCCTTCCGTTCTGGGGTCACTCCAACCTTCTCCAACTTGAATCTTTATTCAAGCTACAAAAGAGAGCTATTCGCTATATGTTTGGTTTGAGTAGTAGAGCCCATTGTCAACCCTACTTTAAGAATTTCAAAATTTTAACTCTCCCTTCATTATTTATCCTGGAATCCGTTAGCTTAATGCATAAGCACATTCGTGCTTTACTGGAGAGACCACAACACAAACACAGTACAAGGAACTTGGATCAGGATATTTATCTACCCTTACCTAGATCAGAACTTATAAAAAAATCTATCATTTACCTATCCACCTAAAATCAATCACCAATAACTCCAAATTTCGTTCCGCCGTCAAGTCATATTTCCTAGAACGACCTTACTACACTACGGCAGAATTCTTCGGTGATCACTAGTTTTTGAACTGCACACACACCTATTAGCCTCAGCTAGCCTATTGTTATTTATTTAATTGTTTATTTATTGTTTATTTATTTATTTTTTTCTTTATTTATTTCCTTATTTTTTTTTTCTCACGAATGTATGTATTTATGTATGTATGTACTTTCTTGATATGTTTTGTTTTAGTTTTTAAGTGACTTATTTATTTATTTATTTTGCCTGTGCTTTGTCCACAGAAATCATGTATTTCTATTGACAATAAAGCAATATATTAAAAAAACATAATGAGATGCTATAAATGCTGGGAGACGGGTCACTTTGTAAACTCTTGTACAGGACCAGATAAGAAGAAGATGTGCCTTGGATGTGGTCAAGAGGGACATCAGGCAAAAGACTGCCAAGAAGGATTGTACTGCCCAATCTGTAAGCTGAAAGGATACCAGACATATTCCGGAACGTGTCCTGCATACAAAAAAGCGCTGTCGGCGGCACTAAGAATGAGACGACAAAAAGTAAACAAAAACGACTAAAATCATCCAAATCAACCTCATGAGATGTCGTGCCGAACACGATCTAATGACTGCCACGGCAATGGAAACCAAGGCAGATTTTCCAATAGTTAGCGAGCCTAATAAAAAATAGTCAGTTGGTTTACTGACCAGAGAAAAGATGCTGCAATACTAGTCACAAATCGCAACCTACCGATAATAAAAACTGGAAGTGAACCAAGTTGCTTATGGGTAGAGACTCAGGACTATGTCATATATAGCTGCTATCTCTCACCTAATACCAAATAGACCAGATGAGATGAATAGACAAAGATGAATAAGATAAAGCCTAAGAGAACAAGACCATAATTCAAAAATTATATCTGATGACTTTAATGCAAAGTCTCCCTACTAGGAATGCCCACATATGGATAAGAGAGGAGACATTCTAATGAACTGGGCAGCAGAAATGGATGTCGTCCTACTAAACCAAGTAGTTCAACCTACATCCATAAGGAGGAACTCAAGCTCCATAATAGACCTCACCTTCTCTACAAGTAGTATTTCTAAGAAAATACTAGACTGGGGAGTATTGGATAAGGAAACAATGAGCGATTACGGTTACATAGCGTACAAAATAGGAAAAATGAGGGAATATAAACAAATAACCCCGTACTATATAAGTGAAAAACAATTAGTTAAATTTAGATTGGTGTTAGTGTAAAAAAATTTTGTAAAAACAAAGTGAATTAGTGATTTCTATTTTGAAATGAATTTCAAAATTTGATGTTTAATTAATTTGACATTTGATAAAAGAAACCTACTAGAAATTATAAATAAACAAAAAAATCTAAAACAGATCTGGACCTAGTAATATAATAATACGTACCCCTTGAACATCTTTGGTAAACAATGGCAAGGAGCCTAGCAGCTGGGAAGAGTGGGGTGGACAGGACTCCTTAGCCGTAGTAAAGGCAACCTGTCTAGGGGTGACAACCCCGAATAATAAGCCTCCCAAGCTAACAACTTGGGTAGTATCTTGGAGAGTAGCTCGCCATTGTCCCGTGAAGAATATTCTTCAACTGAGCATAAAGTAAAATCTCGCTAAATGCACTAAACCAGGTGGTAACCAATCCACCATCACCTATGGTGACGTTAGCGGACCTTCGGATTCTGTGGAGTCCGCACAAACATGCTTTAAGGATGAGTCGGAGCATCCTGAAATCATCGGACGTAAACTCTGACCACGCCAACGCCAAAGCTTTTTCGCAAAATTTAATGCCAACTCACTGCTAAAAGTGGGTAAACTGAAACATTTGACTGATTCACTAACAGAACACAACATAATAGTGACAGCAGTACAGGAAACCAGATTTACGGACGAACATGCCTTCGAGTCCCAAGGCTACAGAATCCTCAAAGGATAAGTGGGTCAGCGGGTAATAAAGAACGTACCCCACTTAGTTACAGGATTTATAATCAGTCACAGGATACTGGATTTAGTCACCGACTTTACCTCCCCGAGTAGTCGTGTATCAATCCTCTCTCTTAAATGCACAAACAAGGGCTACAGTATAGTCAATGTACATGCCCCAATCAACCAAGACAACAGACGCAATCCAGACAGAACTGATAAATTCTGGGAAGACTTAGAAGATATTATCTCTAAACTTCCAGAGAGGCACACCGTCATACTGCTTGGTGACTTCAATGCTCAATTGGGAAGAAAGAAAAAATACAAAAACATAATGGGCAATTATTCGGCCCATAAGCGAACCAATCGCAACGGAGAACGATTGGTGGATCTGTGTAGGACTTTTGGGTTGCTCATGAAGTCTACAGCCTTCAAACACTTTCCAAGGAAACAGAAGACTTGGATTTTACCTAATACCCACCTGGGTGAATTCCAGATAGATCATGTGGCCATTTCACGAAAATCTCAAAAGGAAATACAAAACGTGAAGGTACTAAGAAGCGCCAATCTGGACTCAGACCACTACCTCTCAAAGATCAAAATAAGACTCCAGCCTAGAAACACTAGATTACACAGAACCTCCAAGATGGTAAGATTTGACGTCGAGCGACTCTAAAACAGACAAGAACTAAGTCAGAGACTGAACAACACAGACCTAAACAACTGGAACCAACTGAAGGAGACTCTTGTCAAGGCGGCAAATGAACTCGCTAGAAGAAGGAAGCATCCGTGGTGGACTGAAGACTGTGACAATGCAATAGCCCAAAGACAGATAGCCTGGGTGAAGTGGAAGGCGTTACAAACAAGGGCAGAAATTCAGGTGTATAGTCAACTGGGAGAATACCAGAGGAGCTTCAGGAAGACCCAGTCCTGTGTTGAACAGATCCTCAATCCTAAAACTGTACTTGCATACTCCAAGATGAAAAACCGCAAGGTGGTCGTCACCATTGTTGATTTTAGGAAGGCCTACGATTTCATTGATGGAGAAACGCTTAACAAAGTACTCCAGGAACTAGCACTAGACAACAAAACCCGCAGACTAATCCTAGAAACCTTGACCAACACCCATTCCAAGGTTAAATTAAGAGGCGAGATTGCAGAAAGCAATCGAAATAAAAATTAAAAATAAAATAAAAAATATTGCTTTGAAATAAAAACTGGAGTGAGACAAGCAGACTTTCCCCACTTCTCTTCAACTGTGTCCTTGAAAAGGTTATGAGAGAATGGCGCAATGAACTGAACAATTTGGGTGCTCAGAGTGGTATCTACCTGGGACGTAAGAACGATGGACTGGTTGTAGATTGCCTGGCCTTTGCAGATGACATGGCACTGTTTGCTGATTCTCTTGAGATGGCAACAATTCAACTCCCTCAGTCTCCTCAGAAAACAGGCTGCCAAAGTGGGTCTTCAATTGTCTCTGTAGAAAACAGAATTCTTCACCAACATCAGAGAAGCAAACAGAGAGATGTTACTAGAACAGGGAAACATCAAGAGGACTGAGAAATTTAAGTATCTCGGCGAAAGGGTTGAACCCAACTTATAAGAAGGAGCATCATTATCCAAGAGAGTCAGCAAGTTAGAACTAGTAAACACTTACAATAAGAAATGCCTGTCACGCAACCTGAAATTTAAGCACTACACATCACTCTTACGACCAGAAGCCCAGTATGCCATGGAGTGTCTTTCCTTGAACCGAAGGGGTCTAATAGAGGAATTGAAAATCAGAGAGAGGAGAATCCTCAGGAAGATCCTAGGCCCGGTAAAAGAAGATGGGGAATTCCGAAGACGGCATAACTCTGAGCTCTACGAACATATTGAGATGCTCTCTGACTGTGCAAGGAAAGGAGTGGTAGCTTTCTATGGCCACGTAGCAAGATTGCCGCCAAACCGACTAACCAACCGTCTGTTTACCTTCTGGCAAAACAAGAAGCTTCGTACCACTTGGTTGACAGAGATTGAGAGAGATATTATAGAACTGGGAATAACAGATCTCAAAAACAGACAGTCTGTGAGACTCACCCTGAAGGAAGTACGTGGATTTCAGGAAAAACCTCGAAGGAAAGGTACCCCCTGGGCAGAAGAGAGAAAGGAGTTACACCGGCAGAAGATGCGACAATACTGGGCAAAGGTCAAAGCCCAACAGTTGGACAAGCGTGGTCCAAAGTAGGCCTATTCGAAAAAGAAGAAGAAATAACCCTGTACAGGAAAACAGGTTGGAATGTTAAACACATGGATAAAGTAAAAATTAAAAGCGTACTGTCAGAGGAAATAGCACGTTCAAATATCAAAAACGCAGACGAACTTGTAAATGTTCTGATTAAAGTATGTGATGCAACGCTAAAGAAAAGAGGGAAACCCACACAATGAAAATAATGGTATACTGGTGGAGCGAAGAAATTGAAAGCTTAAGGACATGTATCGCAACGAGAAGGAAGTGCTAGCGACAAAGAACAAGAAAAGGTATTAAGGAACACTATTAAGCAAATGCCAAAATCTCGTAAAAGAACTGAGGCACGAAATAAACACGGCAAGTAAAAACATTGGAAGAAATTGTGCAAAGACATCGACTACGACATTTGGGCAGATACCTTCCAAATCTGCAGGAAAACAACCAAATGCCAAAATGCCTAGGAAGGAAATCAAACGCATAGTCGAAGTACTCTCTCCAAATCACGAGATAGTGAGATGGCAGTAACCAACAGTAGAAGAGGTACCGTTCACGGAAAAAGAGCTAATAAACGCAATAAAGCGGATGCGTAAAGGAAAAGCCCCAGATCCGGACGAAATACCTACTGAAATAATAAAACTCTCCGCAGAATGAATGAATGAATGTCCGAGCATCTAGCTCCCGGAAACTTTCCGAATAGATGGAAACAGGCGAAACTGGTGCTACTTCGAAACAAACGATAAACCAATAGGGGAGCCCACATCATACAGACCATTATGCCTGTTAGATACTTTGGGGAAGCTCTACACCTATTATTGCATAGACTTAATGAAAACAGATATTGAATAAGGAACTGAATTGACGAGAAACCAATACTACTTCAGATAAGGCAAATCCACTAACCATGCTATAGAAGCCGTTATGAAGTTCACAGAAAATGCTAATTCAGGCACCCAAAGATCACGAAGAATATTATTGCATTAATAACACTGGACTTACGATATGCTTTTGACACAGACGATTGGAAACTCATTATCGATAATCTAATAGCAAGAAATATAGCTCCCTACCTGCTAAGAATTATTTAAAGCTATTTTACCAGTAGAAAGATCATTTTTCAAACAAATGACGAAACCCAAGAAATAATGGTTAGTAGTGAGGTGCCACAGGGATCGGTTATGGCCCCACTCTGTGGAACATATTTATGGTGGAGGCGTCAGGTTAAAACTTCCGGAGGGTACAAGGCTAATAGGTTTTGCGGACGATTTAGTTCTTGTAATAACAGCAAAGTCGGAACAGACGGTTATGATAACTTCAAACTAAGCTATGTCTCAAATTAACTATTGAATGCAATCAAAAAATTAAATCTCGCACCAGAGAAAACAGAAGCGGTCCTACTGTCGGGACTGAGACAGCTTGAGCCCATAACGTTCCAAATAAACAACGTTAGCATCGCCCCAAAAGAGTCATTAAAATACCTAGGAGTGATCATAGATAAGAGGTTCTCCTTCATTTCGCAACTTAGCGAAGCCGCAGCAAAAGGTATGAGAGCAATGGCAGCAATGGAAAATCTCTCGTCTAACGTAGGGTAGCCGAAGAGCTGTAAACGTAGAGCACTCAGTTGCGTGGTCCAGTCAGTGATGCTATATGGGGCCCCAATATGGGCACAGCATCTTACATCCAATCTAGCTATCGATAAACTCTCGATAGTCTAGAGGAAATTAGCACTAAGTATTTGCTGCACAATTAAAACAGTGTCTGGCGACGGTGCCCTAGTAATTGCTGTTATACCACCTCTTGAGTTGCTGACCAAAGAGAGAAAGGAACTATATGAAGCAGGCTCTAGCAAAAATGTCAGGAAAATTGCTACGATAATCTGTACGATGAATGGCAGATAAACTGGTGGGCGTCAGATAAAGGGCAATGGACGAAGCTGCTAATACTCAAAATAGTTCCGTGGATAATTATTGTGAATAATTGTTCACCAACTAACTCAATTTCTTACTGGGCATGGCTGCTACTATAATTATTTATAGCAAATACGAAGATCACCTGATAATCTGTGTGAATATTGCGGTAAAGAAAACTCAGTTACCCACGTAATATTTGAATGCTGCAGATGGATCACAGAAAGGGAACTCGAAAAATAAAATATGGACAAAAGCTGCGAACCCAGAAGTGTTTTAGACTATATGTAAGAGAGCAAGCATAACTGGGACAAGATACACAAATTTGTCATCAGTGCCGAAGAAGAAGACGACAAAAAATGGCACAAAAGATATGAACTTTAGAAAATATAGTGTACAATAAAGAATATTTTATTATAACCAGCACGCGGATATCATATGCTGTTTTGTTCCCGTGTGCATGGATGAGATCAATAAAAAAAAAATCTTGTCTGTCTAGTCTTGTCCGTCTAGTCTTGTCTGTCTAGTCTTGTCTATCTAGTTATTATAGTTATTTTATAATATTACTTTAAAATGGCTATAAATATTCTATTACATTATTCTATAATCGGTAGAATGTAAATAGTATCAGACGTTGCGCGTTGTGCAGATTACTTAAATATTAATTCTTGAAAAATAAAACATTTGTTCCATTACATGAATTTGTAGCACTCAAATCCAATGTAATTGGAAACACACAAAATGCCAAGATATTGAAAATAAATATAGTCTGTAAACGTTTCTCATTAGAACAGTATTGTAGTCTTAATGAGCTATTAGGCAAAGTTCGTCATTACATTAGAGAATGTTATTTTTGGCAAGAGCGCACCTTTGTAAATGCGCAAGAAAAACATAAATAATTCACTTATTTACGTGAAAAATGGTATATTTCAGATGGACTTACCCTCGCATTTCAGTCCCTGTTTGTAGATGCCGTACAGCAGAGACCCGCAATGATCACAGAACGTCGGCGACATGAACGTGTGAACTTTGAACCGATGCGGCACGTCGAGTTTGAAACGTTCCCTCAGGTACTGAAATTTGAAAGAAAATTAGACTGCAAGGATTAGATGGTGTGGGGGTGTGTCGAGGCGAACTCACTATTGTACTTTCTGAATTTCGACCCGAACCCGGACATTTTCCCAGTAGTTTGTCGTGGCATTTCTTGTGAACGGCAGTTTGACAACCTACAAATACAAAAATTTAAAACATCACCAAAACACAAATAATATAGAACATAGAACTAGAAACCTACACAAAACTATAGATCTTGATAGGATGCGTAAAATGATGTGCCGTATGAAGTGTAGTCAATGTACAACGAAATGTCGTCGAAGAGTTTCAGAGACAAATGAGGATTAAATCAAATACTTGATCAAATAATACATGTTAATTAATGTTATCTAATTATACTAGACTAGTCGTTTATTAAACTTGCGTATCATAGGCCATTAATAATTGATTAACTAATTTTTAGTAACTTTGGAGTTAATTAATTCTGAGTATTTTAAGTTAACAAAGTTTGATTAAAAATTGTAACTTACATTGGCATTGGTATCCCTGTTTGCAGAAGCCCCAGAGAAAGTCTTTGCAAAACGTACAAAAGGTTGGCTGTCGGAAAAATTTGGCGAGGAATCGGTGTCCTTTGACCTCGTGTACCCTAAAAATACGTTGTTTCAGTGATAGAATAAAACAGAAATGTAATATAAATGACAGCAAACGTTTATGAAATGCTCGAAATATAACATTACAGCAAAACATTTTCTAAATGTGATCTCGCCTTCGGCCACCAATAAATATTTTTGATAATTTCACATTCGTAAACAATTTCAATAAATAGTGTTTATTGGAGACGTTTTATGTCTTCTGGAATTTTTTTCTTCAATCGGGAATTCGTAAATATTTTCGACGCAAAATTTAAATTTAAAATAAATGTTAAGACATTTATAACATAAGTTTAAAATAGTAAAACTACCATTAAAAAGAATTTAAGAACTTTGTTTCTTGTTGGGTTCTACCCACTGGGTAGTGGGTAGAACTAGAAGATTAAAAAAAAAAAAAAAAATCCGGCGTATACGAAATTCATTGTTCCGAATGAATATCGTGTACATAGGGCAGACAGGACGAAGTTTTTCAACACGGTTTTCAGAACATTCTCGCGCTTTTCGTCTCAAAAAAGACACTAGTTCTTTTTCAAACCATTGTCTCGAATTCAATCATAAATTCCTAGAAATAGATAATCTAAAAATCTTGCATAATTGCAACAAAGGCCCGAAACTAAATCTCCTAGATTCATTAGAAATTTTCAAAAAAACCCGTAATCCCTCAGTTAATCTCCTAAACGAGCAAACTGACCTAATCTTTTTCCAACTTTTTAATCTCACCCAATCTCAAACAGATACGTCCTCATCTTCGGACAAACAACGCCCCCCCACCCCACCAAAACTATAAGGGTATATATTCAACCTCATCAATTTGTTAAGTCACTTAAAAATGACCGTCAAACGTCGAAACTCGAGTCGTGATATGTGTAGAAATTTATCAAACTGTGAATAATAAGTTATATAACGTTTTGACATAATATAAGTGTGGTAAAAAACAAAGTGAATTTTTCAATTCAATGTAAGTATGGATTACCACGTAGTAACTGTCGCAACCATCCTATTCAGAAGATTTTTCCGTTCAAATTTCAGTGCACAATGTTCCAATCTATATCAAACCTTATCATTTCCGTCATTATTTTTTTATCTAGTCTAGGATTTTGTAGACCCTTAGTCGCTATCGATTTGATCGCAATAAACACAATTTATGACTAATTCCCTCTCAATATCCTAAAGGTACTCTTTAAAATAACCACGTTGTGTGATTTTTACCTATTTCTCACGTATCTGAGTTAAAAAGCAATTTATGTCGTCGCCCAAACCATGTTTTACATTATGGTATTTTGTAGTTGTATTCCACGCTTCCAGCTATTCATTTATGATATTTAGATTCCTCATATTTTGGCTTTGCCTGTTTATTATTTGTATTTTCTTCTATTTGGCCTGCGATTTTAGGGTATTTATGCTTGCAATTGAAAGATTTTTTCCTCTATATACGGTCCAATAGGCACTGAAGACACTATTTTCTAGTACCAGTCCCAATGTCGATTAAGGCAACATCCAACCTAAAGAAAGAAGCTACTGTGGTTACCAATCTGCGTTTGCTTCTTCTGGCCTAATTTGGCAAGTTTTATTAAATTGGCATCGAAATTTGGAATTGACTTTTTATGATATTTTTTATAATCGATAACCTTTTTTTAGTTTTAAGTTTGATCTCTGCTTCCATTACTTCAGAAAGAAAATTTGCACCAATACTTGCATCAACAGAACTAGCTGTTCAAATGTATTAATTATACACTTAGGGGCATTAACGATACATACAACTCCAGGCAATATTTTCTTTTGGTCACTTGGTTTATACCTACCATGCCTCATTCCTCTTTATGTTCATTTCCACGATGGTCAGTGCAAAGTTTATGACATTTATTTTCTCAAGTAACTCACTGTATCAATTGTAGAATCATCTGGAACGTTTGGCAAGCTTGGCCCTATCAAAGAATTCTGTGGACAAAAGGCGGGCAAGAAGAGTGCTGATAAAATTAGATTGTTGAAATAAAAGACTCCAGCCCTAGAGAGATTGCAGTCGGTTAAGATTAAAGTGTCGAGGCAAAAAAGCTTATATACATAAGAGAGAAGTAGAGCAGGCCAGACCTATTAGATAATACTGACAAGATTAGATAAAAATATTAGACAAAAAAGACTAGATAGACAAGACTAAACAAAACAGACAAAACTAGACAGACAAGACTACAATCTGAAAGAAAGAGTTAAAGTGTCTGTTAAGATTGAAGTGACGAGACAGACTAGCTTACATACATTCGAGAGAACTATGCAGTTTCGCCTTCCATTTTTCACGGTTTTGTGCTTTTTGGTACCAGTTTAGCCCTGCGTGGAGTTTGTTATCGTCACTCCATCTTGTTAATGGGAGTCCCGCATTCGGTTTCTGAGTCTATGGCCTCCATTGTAATATCTCCGCGTTCCATCTGTTTGTAGCTCTGGTCACATCTGTCCTGCTCAATTTCATTTCAGGTTGGCACTATGTTTGGTGATGTCCCGCACGTTTGTCTGCTCTTATTGGTCTTACGGGGTCTTAACGATATCCCCAATATTCTCCGTTCTATAGCTCTTTGCTGCACACGGCTTGTTCAATACGGTGTTCTTGAGAGCCCATGTTTGTGCGCCATACGTGCTTAGTGGGAGGATGCATTGGTTGTATATTTCTGCTTTAAGGCTAAGCGGTATGTCTAGACTTAATATATCTTTCAGCGTGGCGAAAGCAGCCCAAGTTAGTCGTATTCTCTCATTTACCTCAAGTATCTGATTGGCTCATGGTCATTGTTTGGCCCAGGTACTTATAGATGTCTGTTTTCTCGACTTTATTGCCAATTGTTAACTCTTCTGCAAGCTCTGCACTGTTCGTTGTAGTTGTCTGAAATAAGTGATGTTAATTCTTCTCTGCTACTTGCTATGAGCAGGATGTCGTCTGCAAACATGAGGTGATTTAGCCTTTCGCCGTTGATGTTAATGCGTCTGTATAGCCAACTGATATTATTTATGCCTACCTGTAAGACCAAAGTAAACAATTTCGGAGACATTGTGTCCCCTTGCCTTACTCCTCTCTTTTTTTCCCGTCATTTCGTATAGTCGGATCTGTGCAGTTGCATTTTTGAAGATATTTCTTAATAGATTTGCATAGCGGTAGTCTATTCTTGCATTCTGCAACGCTTGCTGTAAAGCCCATATTTCAACCGTGTCAAAAGCTTTTTTAAAATCTACGAATGCTAGCCATAAGTGGAAATTGTATTCGATTGCTTTCTCTATAAAAACTTTCATTGTGTAAACGTGCTCTGTAGTGCTCAACCATTCTATAAATGCCGCTTGTTCTGCCGGTTGATAGTAATCGAGCCTTGAACTGATGCGATTTGTAACCTTTGAGAACAGTTTGTAGGTTTATGAGAGCAGACTGATGGTCAGTAGTTTTCAAGGTTTTCCGTGTCCCTTTTCTTTTGCAACAGTACTACAAGGGAGTTTGTGCAGTCGTCCGGGATGTCTTAAGATTCCAGACATTTGTTAAGTCCGTTTACGTCTGTTACAAATCAAATATACTACTAGATCGGAAGACATTTCCGAGATAGAAATATATAACAATAAACCAACTGGAGATGACAATATCACGATGGAAATGATACGAGTAGTAGTAGCGACCCATTTTTGCAAGTTTTCCCCGCCATGGGGGCCGCCCAGGCCAGACCGGGACAAGGGAGCTATTAGACCTATACCGGAATAATCCCCGGCCGCAATTTTCTTAAGGCCTTATGCGCGGATACCGACAAGACCCCAAACCACTACCTGACTAGGGATCACTACCCTCACTAGTCCGCCTCCACGAATGGGTACCAATAGACAGACTGGCATTTCTCGTGGCACCAATGTTAACTAGGGCATCCAAAAAACCGATGTATTTTCAAAAACCGGTTTTCGGTTTTTCGTAAAGTAAAAAACTGGTTAACCGGTTAAAACCCGGTTTTAAGTATAAAAATAAATAAATTGCGGCTGTAAACCAAATAAAATAAATATTTATTCACCATTTATAATTACTTAATATATAAAAAATATATTCAGTGGAATCCGTTTATTATGACTCCGGCTATATTGACCAACCGCTTAATATGAAGTAATTGCAGTGTGCAGTTTGGTTTTCATATTAAATTCTTTATAGCAAAGTTCCTATATTATGACTTCGTTTAAAATGACATGTCGCTTATTATGACTTGTTTTTAAGAAATTATGTCCGGCTATAGTGACTATCCCCACCCAGAACCATCCCCACACCTTTCCCTGCAACGAAATTTGGTGAGTAAGTGGCTCGTTTTTGTTTTGATTACCAGTGACGAATTGATACTTCATGGATTACGTACCTACTGTTAGTGATTTGTGCACAAAATGATATTGCAACGGCGTAAAGCGTTTACCATTGAAGAGAAAGGTGCGATTATATGCAGACTATAAAATGGAGAATCAAACTCATCTCTCGCAAAGGAATTTGGTGTTGGCCATTCGACCATATCAATGATTTTTAAAAACAAGAACCAGATTAAGGAATCATTTAATTCAAATGTTTTGAATCCGAAGAGGCTTCGAAAATCACGACAGAATAATGTTGATCAAGCGTTAATTCAGTGGTTTAAAATGGCGAGAAAAAAAGAATACCTACCAACGGCCCTATGTTACAGGAAAAGGCAAATGTTTTTGCTTCACGTTTTGGTATCCTCAACTTTAATTATTCTGCGAGCTGGATAAATTGTTTAAAATTGTCGGTGAATCCTCGTCTGTTGATCAAAGCTCTACAATAAACTGGTTAACCCCTGTGTGGTCAAATCTACGGAAACAATTTTCTGATGATGAGATTTTCAATGCAGATGAAACTGGTCTGTTTTACAAATTAACGGCGGACAGAACTTTAAAATTTAATGGAGAGAATTGTAGTGGAGGCAAGTTGTCAAAAGATGAATAACCCTCATGGTGGCAGCAAATCTGAGCAGCACAGAGAAAAAAAAATTGCTCGTTATTGGAAAATCTAAAAAAACAAGATGTTTTAGCAGTGTTAATTCGTTGCCAGTCGATTATGCAAATAATCGCAAAGCTTGGATGACGTCAGAACTGTTCGAAAAGTTGCTTCGAGATTGGGATCGCGATTTGGAGAAAAAGAAGAAAAATATTTTGTTGCTGGTTGATAATTGCCCGGCGCATCCAATAGTTACTGATTTAAAGTCTATAACACTTGCTTTCCTTGTACCAAATACAACATCAGTCTTGCAGCCAATGGATCAAGGAATAATACGATCACACAAAAACAATTTCAGAAAGAGTCTTGTGCTAAAAATGATCAATAGCCTTGATTATAATCAAAATAGCTCTTCTACTAAAATAACAGTTCTTGATGCAATTCTTATGGTATATGATGCCTGGAATAAAATGCCACAAAGTACAATTTACAACTGTTGCAAACATGCAGGATTCATTGAAAACCTTGCTGGTTTACCCGTTCAAAATACAGCAGAAAATGATTTTGATGATGAAGATGACGTTCCTTTATCTTTGTGGTTACGAAACCTAAATTCAGACTCGTTAACAGCGCGGGGAATGTAGGACGATTATGTTGAAATTGATAACGCTCTTCTCACATCAGAAGATCCATCAGATGAAAATATCGCAAAGGATATTACAGCTAATGAGTAAAACGAAAGCGATGAAGAAGAGGAAGTTGAGGAAGAATCAATACCTACCGCACAAGAGGCTTTAAAAGCTGCAGACTTATTATCACGATGTGATGTGTTCATACCAATTTCGAAAATGATAATTTAAACAGGGCAACCATGTCTTCATTACACAATAATGTAAGAGACTGTTATTCGAGCTCTCAAGAAGAAACAAAAGCAGACAAAAATTATTGATTCTTATATAAAAAATGACTAAATATGTTATGTATGTACATTGATATTATGTACAATTTTTATGTTATGTTTTGTATACATATATGTATGTAATATGTACATACATATGTTAATTTTGTGCCAATTAATGTTTTTTTTTGTTAATAGATATACAGTCGAACTTCCATAACTCGAACTTCTGTAACTCCAATTTTTCTATAACTCGAATATTTTTATAAATTCATACGTTTAGATAGCATTTTACATATAAATTAATTTCTATAACTTGAATTTTCCTTAACTCGAATTTTTCCATAACTCGTAAAATTTTACATACAAAATAATCTCTATAACTCCAATTTTTTAACCGCAACGTATTTTCCAAAATTTATGATGCCGGATATTGCCTACCATAAACAGTCGATAGTGTAATCCTCGGGCAGATGACCAAACATTTTATTTTTCATATTTTATGATCACCAAAAACTCGAATAATGCAAAACTAAGAATTTACCAGCTTGTGTGAAGATTACGACAGGATATTATTCTCCCGAGAATCAGTAATCCAAAAAGAGACCATATAATCGAAGATCGCCCACTAGGTGCTATATATTATGGAAAAAAAATAAAAATTTCTGACTTTTTCAAAAAATAATGTATTAATTAAAATTATTTTGAATTAATTATAATTATATAACATCATATTAATAATGTATACATATTTCTTTTTTGTTTATAAATATATACATATGTATTTACTTTGAATAAATTATGTTTAGTGTATTTTACTCATTTTATAGTTATGTATTTCTATAACTCCTATTTTCTATAACTTCAATTTTTTTTCATGAACTATGGCAATTCGACTTAGGAAAGTTCGACTGTATATGTATTATACAATTTGTAGTTTTTCTCTCTATTAAACTAAATACATAACTAATAAAAATAGGTTGATAAAAATAAGATGTTTATTATGACGTGTTTGTCACTTCCCTTCGATGTCATTATAAGCGGATTCTACTGTATTTGTATATTATTTGAATATATTTACGTAAAGAATAAAAAAGTGGCACAATTTATATAAATATTCAAATAGGACTTAAAACAATTCAACATGTAATATGTTTCATTACGTATTGTTAAATTGTTTATTTCAACAATTTGCCTAGTAGTGGTTGGTCCAAAGTAGGATCGACGGGGCCTAGCTGTTAGGGGCATACGCCGCGTAGTGGCATTGAGTTTGGGAGAAACAGATATAGAGCGGCGATAGAAACGAAAAAGCCGCCGAAAAGAAAAGCCGCCGAAAAGAAAAGCCGCCTCTCTTGATTGAGTCATGCAATTTCTTATATGTATTAATTTTTCTTCCGTTGTATGCTATAGAGGGGAAAATAAAAAGTTCAGTGATCCGAATAACGGAAATTATATGATTTTGGAACTGTTAGCTGAATTCGATCCTTTTTTAGCGAGTCATCTTGAATATCTAACAATAAGACTAAGATTTTTATAAATTCGACACAACGCTGGCAAAAGTTAATGACTGAAATTGGGAAAGAGAAAACGCTAGAGTAAATTTGACAAATTGGTCAGCTAGAGAGGACGCATGTAGAAGTTGGAGAGTTTCTTGGCACGAAGTTCTTAAAATTTTGGAATCAGAAATTGCTAAAAAACATCACGTGATTAATGGACGACTCTTTATGTTTGATTTTAGTACAAATAAATCTACAATATTCATGAATAACTATAGAAAAATAAAAGTATTTTCCACTTGAAAAAAATAAAATAAATAAAAACCGACTTTCGGTTTTTCGAAAATACCCGGTTTTACGATTTCGTACATTTTAACAGAAAACCTGGTTATCCGGGTTCGGTTTTAACCGGTTTGGATGCCCTAGTGTTAACCGACTTTCATCAGTAACCTCGGACTAGTCATAGTCAAGCGCACTTATGCACTACTCTATTCGATAATCCCCCCAGCATAAGAAAATCCTTTACATAACGTACTATGATCGGGTAGCCCCATACTCCATATCTCCGGTCGAACGCTATAGAATGGAACGAACGCCCTGAAAGATATCTAGAGAAAATTACGAAACTAATAAACAAATGCCTAAAAACAGAAGACCAGAGGAGACCAGAC
Source organism: Phosphuga atrata (assembly GCA_944588485.1). Classification (NCBI taxonomy): domain Eukaryota; kingdom Metazoa; phylum Arthropoda; class Insecta; order Coleoptera; family Silphidae; genus Phosphuga; species Phosphuga atrata. Next base: position 49,081,055 of record OX155902.1, read on the forward strand.
AAGGCCAGACAAGGCTAGACAAGACCAGATAATATAATACAAGACCAGACAACTTCATACACGACCAGACAAGACTAGACAGTAAAATACAAGACCAGATAAGACCAGACAAGAGCAGACAGAACTAGACAAGACTAGACAAGACCAGACAAGACCAGAGAAGACTAGAGAAACCAGAGAAGACTAGGCAAGACCAGACAACGCCAGACAAGACCAGGCAAGACCAGAAAAGGCGAGACAAACCAGAGAAGACCAGTCAGGATCAGACAAGACCAGACAAGACCAAACAAGAGCAGACAAGTCCAGACAAGACCAGACAAGGTTAAACAAACCAGACAACATCAGACAAGACCAGACAAGACTAGAGAAAACCAGACAAGACCAGACAAGACCACATAAGCCCAGAAAAGACGAGATAAAACCAGACAAGACCAGACCAGGTCTGCCAGACAAAAACAGACAAGTCCAGACAGGACCAGACAAGATCAGACAAAACCAAGCAAGACCAAACAAGACCGGACAAGTCCAGACAAGACTAGACAAGACTAGATAAGACTAGACAAGACCAGGCAAGACCAGACAAGATCTGACAAGACCAGACCAGACAAGACCAGAGAAGGCTAGAGACTAGGCAAGACCAGACAACGCCAGACAAGACCAGGCAAGACCAGAAAAGGCGAGACAAAACCAGAGAAGACCAGTCAGGATCAGACAAGACCAGACAAGACCAAACAAGAGCAGACAAGTCCAGACAAGACCAGACAAGGTTAAACAAACCAGACAACATCAGACAAGACCAGACAAGACCAGAGAAGACCAGACAAGACCAGACAGGAAAAATACTTCAGCAAAAACGTTAACATGGTCCTGATCTACAAAAAAGGTGATAACAAAAAGATAGAAAATTTCAGGCTAAGTAATCTAATGTCTCATGTATACAAGTTATTGATAAAAATAATCACCAACAGACTAGAATGAATGTTCGATGAATACCAACCATGCGAACAGCCCGGATTTAGGAAAAACTACCGCAGTAATAATCACCTACTAACTACGAAAATCATAATGGAAAAATCCAACGAATACGGATACATGTATTAAAAGCCTGCGTAAAAGCCTTTGATAGCATACGAACATAGGCGGTCTATAAAACAATGCCAAACAGAATTTTTTTCCTTATCTCGAAAACACTTCACTTTCGCATTGAGATTTTTAATAAAACTGACAAAGGTTTGCAACGACAAAGGTATCAACATTTATGGAACTCGACTAACCAATCTACTCAATATGCTCATGATATTATTATCTAAGCACATAGTAGTGAAGACCTAACAACAAATTTCAAAAACCCAAATAATGTACCAAGGAACACAAAAACCGATAATAGTGGGAAGACAGGAAATCAAAAAGGTGGATGACTAGGACGAAAACTTACTATCGACCGAACCAACCAGAAAGAAGGAATAAGAAGGAGAATAAGGCTAGGATGGTTGGCCTGCGCCATACTATCATTCATCCTGCGAAATAAGAAAATAGCTCAACACCTAAAATCAAGAGTTTTTGACCAGTGCATTTACATGTGATGACATACGGCGCAGAGAACTGTACGAACTGCACAAAGAGCAATGAAGAGGTCAATGATGGGGATTACAAAAAGGAACAGAAATCGAAACGAAAGAATACGAGCAATAACTAAAGTCACCGATATTGGAGAAAGAATTGCAATTCTCAAATTTAGATTCACGTTACAAGAAGTGATAGGATGAGATGGGGCAGGCAAATCATAGAATGGAGACCATGTGAACACAAAAGAGGAAGAGAAAGACTACCTAGAAGATAGTATGTTGTAATATAATGACGTATAATGAAAGGATGAACCAAATGGCTAAAGTAAAAGAATAGTCATTAAATAGAGTTTATTGAAGCTTGTTGTGATAGAAGAAGAAGAAATATTTATTGCTTAACAATATTTAGAATATATTTTTAAGAAATATTTAATTAAAACGTTAACAAAAGGCTATCTACCACTAGGTATTTCTGCGCGTTTGTTGTGTTATTTTGTTGTATTTGTGGATTTCATGAATGAATTAATTTATGCTTTAGCAAACCAAAAAAGAACTTTTAAAACCTCATTAACAATATTTTGATAAATTTAAATTTAGAAATTTAATTTGGCCGAATTATATGTTGCCATGGGCGAGCTTGGAATCCCTAAGAAACTATTAAGCTCAACTCCAGTCTGGCGCTCTCTCCCGCCAAAGGTGTTTGCATAGAAGCCGGGTGTTCTTGTGTGTATTCATTTGACAGGCGTGGTCGAACCAACGTAGTGTGCACCACTTGAGCGAGGCAAATGTTGCTGCTGCTTGACCGATCCGGCTATGAACATCGGCCGTCGACGCCAATTCCTTCTATGTCATAAGCGATCCCAAATACTTGAACTGTGTACCTGTTCGATTTTAAACCCTCGCTTCCGATCCGTCCGTTGTGAGCACTTTGGTTTTATCCTCATTGATCTTCCTTGTGGCTGGGCGATGCGGGAAATAACGTACAAAATGTCTGTTGCTTCGGCATCCGTGTTGGCGCAGACGGCCCTGTCGTCGGCGAACATCAGATCGGTTATGAAGTCGTCGCCGTATCGGACTCCGCGTCGTACATCGAATGTTTTCCACATAATCGCGACAACTACAACGTTAAAAAGTAGTGACGAGGCGACGTCTCCTTGTCGTACTCCAGTTCGTATCTGAAACTCCTCGGATAAGTCATTTCGGATCGGAACACACTGCCGGTTGAGCCGTTGTACGATGCCTGAAGAGGTTGAATGATTTTCAGCAGCACGTTTGCGGTCTCCAGGGCTCTCCACAAACTGGCCCAGTCTATGCAAAGGCGGATTTAAAGTCGATGAAGACGATGACGGTTCTTTTTCCGCATCGAATTATTTCTTCCGTTAGCTGACGGAGAGCAAATATCTGATCGATGCATCCTCGCTGTGGTCTAAATCCAGATTGTTTTTCCCTGCTCGTTTTCTCTCGATGTTTCTTTAGCTTCGATTATATGGTTTTCATAAATACTTTGCCGACAATCGAGAAGAGGCTAATACCACAGTATTTCTTGCATTCTCCACTGTCTCCTTCCTTCAAAATAGACACAATGATTTGCTTGCTTCCACGCAGACGGGATACGATCCGAATGCCATCTATTCCTTATGAGAACGTGAAGTTGTTGCAATAAGACGTCTTCTCCAGCTTTTATCATCTCGGCCGTTACTTGATCTCCTCCTGGCGCTTTATCGTTTTTCAGAGATTTTATTGCCGTCTTCACCTCGGTAATTGTCGGTTCGGTGCCGGGGAACTAATTCGTAGGCTGCTCGATAATAGATGGTTCGGGCGCTGGACCTTGTGGCGGATCGTGGTTGTACAGTTGATGGAAGAATTATCTCCAGCGCTGCAGGCGCTCCTAGTGAGAGGTCACGAAGGTTCCGTCCGATTTTTTATGTTGTCGTTCGCTGACGTTGTTTTGCCGTCTAGCCGTCGGATTGTCTGGTACAACGTCCTATACTCGTCCCTCGACGCTGTTTCTTCCATTTCGGCTGCGACGTTATTCCGGTACTCTTCCCATTCCGATTTCATTTTCTGTCGTACTTATACGATATTGCTCGAAATCAATGTGTTTTATTTGTTTCCGCTGGTTAACGAGGTTCAGACCAAAATCCACGGCTGTGTCCGTCGGCGGACGCAACTCGACTTACAATGCGGACTACTCGATGCTGCATTAAAATTCAAAATGACATGTCCACACTATAACTGATAAAGGTCTGCGCCAAGGTTTCGCTATCATGTTTGCTGTTTAATATAGCTCTCGAAGTATAAGAGACTGTTGGATAGAAATCGGGACCAACATCTTCTACATATCTAGTCAACTTCTCGAGTATTCCGATGAAATAGATAACGTCGGGAGATCACTACCCGAAATGAAGGAAACCTTTACCAAACTCAAAAGTGCAGCGAACAGGATGATAATAAATATTAACGTCTCTAAAACTAAATACATGCATGTAATAAGAACCCCAAATACATCACCAGATATCAGGACCATAGGCCAACACTTCTTTGAGAAGGTCGAGAGTTGTGTCTATCTGGGATCCCAAGTAAACATTAAAAATGATCGCAGTATCGAGATAAGCTGCAGAATCATAGCTGCCAACAAGTGCTATTATGATATACAAAGACACCAGCGATTGAGCCTCCTAAGCCGCAAAACCAAGGTTCTAATATTAAAAACCTTACTTCGACCCGTCTTGGCCTACGCATCAGAAAAATGGTCAATAAACAAGAAAGAGAATGATGCTGCTCATTTTCGAAAGGTAAGTTCTACGAAGAATCTATTGAACAGTCTAAGAAAGCGGCATATGACGCAACCGATACAAACCAACGACTTTTATCCAGAGCTCAACATAAAACAGTACATAAAAATAAGACTGTTAAGATTGGCTAATTGTAAGACACTTGGGTAGATTCCCATGGATTCGAAGGACTTGGTACTAGGTCCAAATACATCTGCAACAGTCTTAGAACTATCTGTATACCACTCGATGACACTTTGCTAAATGTGGTATGCAGAGGATTCGTCGCTCCATTCGGCGTTATTGCTACACATTGATTTGTAGTTTTTCTCGAAATGGTATTTGCATACTATTTTTTTCTTTTGTTCTTCCAGGTGATCTTGGTATCGATGCAGTTCCGGTCTCTGCTCCCAATTAATATACAAGAGATATAGTTACATTAAAGCCTATCTTCCTAAAGAACTGCTCTGGGATAATAAGCGCCCCACTAGCTGCATTGATATCTCGAGCCCTTACAAATGAATATGTACCGAAGATGTGGTCTCATGCCGTAATTACGCCCATCTTACAAAAAGGAGACAGATACCAACCCCAAAATTACCGACCCATTAGTCTGACATCGACCCTGTTAAAGTGCATGGAGAAGATCATTATAATAGAGCTAACTAACTTCCTTCTCCAAAACAACATCAATCCAACCAATCAGGTTAGGTTTCCTACCCAAACGGTCAATTGACACCAATCTTCTCTCCTGTCTCAATGATTGGACTCATCTTCACGACAAAAATTGTACTGTCGACACAATCTACTTGGACTTCAAGAAGGCATTCGACAAAGTCCCTCTTGGACAATCTACTTGGACTTCAAGAAGGCATTCGACAAAGTCCCTCTTAGACGTCTGCTGCACAAGCTGGAGCACTATGGAGTGAGGGGTTCCTTACTGCGCTGGATAACTGGCTTTCTCTTCGAACGCAGATTTCAAGTCACAGTTGGTGGAACATTGTCAGATATCTGAGCAGTTAAGAGCGAAGTGCCACAGGGTTCTGTCATCGGCCCCTTCATATTTCTGGTCTACATCAGCGACATGTCAATCAACATCCAAGTCAAATATTTGTTGTTTTTTTTTTGGAGACGACATGAAATTATACTGCAACCCTCTGGAAATTGCTGTAACACTTCAGGAAGATCATACTTCAATCGAGAGGTGGACTGACATGTGGCTCATGTCTCTGAATATGGCTAAGTGCGCCGTACTGCACATTGACCCCAATAACCCCAACACTATATACACCCTAAATGGTAGCCCACTCACTGCTGCAAAGCATCAAAAAGACTTGGGTGTTACAATGAGCCAGGACCTCAAATGGGAGTGCAACATCGGGGAAACTAGTTAAAAGGGCAATTTCCTTGATTTACCTTATCCAAAGGGCTTTTAAAGACCACTCTGCTGGTACTACGCCTATACAAAGCCTTCATAAGGTCGTTGCTGGAGTTCGCATCCCTATTTTGCTAAAGACATTTTACAACTTGAATAAGTACAACGACGTATCACCAGAATCCCTCCCGAACTGAGAGATTTTCCTTATAAGGTTCATTGCATCAAACTGGGTCTACTATCTCTGCGAGAGCGCCACCAGAGAGGAGATCTTATCCTGGTTCAGAAAATTCTGCAGGCCACTTCAACGTTCCACTTAATTTTGTTCACTTCAGTGACCAAAATCATCTCAGGGGACACAGTAGGAAACTTTCCAAAGAAATATGTTCCAAGCTGTGTTGTAGAAACTTCTTGAACAACAGAGTAGTGTATATCTGGAATCAACTGAACCAGGACACTGTCGATGCGCCTTCACTGAGCTGTTGCAAAAACCCCCTAGATAGCAACCCACAGACCATAAATCAGGAACTGGTTCACTACCCATCATAGTAAAACCCGACTAGAAACATGACAGTCTCATCGGTTTCCGTCTTCCTTCGCACGAAATAATAATAATAATTATTATTATTATTTTATATTCACAATAAGCTACATTTTCAGTTTTGGAAAATCCATCCATTGATTCTCTATAGATCTAATTACCTGGTAGGTGTTCTTTCATCAATTTAGGATGTAAATCATTAAAAAATGAACGATCACCCTTTTGATGTTGTTTACACATGTAATTAATATTTATCGCTTTCTCTCAATAGTTTAAAATGAAAAACTTTCACCTATGTATATTGCAGAAACTAGATCTAATACAAATTTTTCTTATTCGTTTTTGTCAACCCAAAATTAGTAGGAATTGCCGCAAGAAGTGAAGGAAACTAACAACAAGCTTCTAGAAGTGAAGGAAAAATATGTTTTGATGGGGATTGTAATTAATATTAATATAATAACATACTCTATGTTCACAAATTATTCTTTATGTTAAGAATTTTAAATTTAAAAATATTCAGTTTTAAAGATTATTAAGTTTATTGGAGAACATTATTTACGTTCATTTTTTTGTGTAAAAATGTTTAATAATAGGATACGTGAACAAGCCTCGCGTTGTGATTCACGAAAAAGCTTTTAGAGTCGATAAAGTTAATTTTTACGATCTTTTTATTATCCGGGATGCAAATATGAACGATCGATATAAAATGAATGATTTGACTTAACGACAAACACATTTCCAATAACTCTGAACTCGTGAAATACACAAAAACTGTTAACAAAACAAAAGATCAAATTTACGATTATTCGCAATAGAATAACAAACCTATCTAAAAAGTGTTGTCCAGAAGGATGTTACCATCCATATGGTACTACTAGGTAAAAGTACGAAGTTTGGAGTACTTGCTCCGTACTCCTATTTCACCTTAATTTTATCCGGGCCTTATAATATCTTTCAAATCTTACTTACTTACAGTCTATCTTAACATTAGTCTTCATATAACCCACAAGATAATCAATATTTAGTAAACATAGCTCACCTGTTATAAATATCCACGCTTGAGAAGCCGCGGGCTATAACTAGTGATATATAAAGCAGTCAAAGGAATCTCTCTAGTCTTATCAGTTTAGTCTATCCAATATACTATCTAGTCCGGTATATTCACTATATCAATTTGAAGTCTTGTCTGTCTGGTCTTGTCTGTCTAGTCTTGTCGGTCTAGTCTCGTCTGTCTAGTCTCGTCTGTCTAGTCTTGTCTGTCTAGCCTTGTCTGTCTAGTCTTGTCTGTCTCGTCTTGTCTGTCAAGTTTTGTCTGTCTAGTCTTGTCTGTCTAGTCTTGTCTGTCTAGTCTTGTCTGTCTAGTCTTGTCTGTCTAGTCTTGTCTGTCTAGTCTTGTCTGTCTAGTCTTGTCTGTCTAGTCTTGTCTGACTAGTCTTGTCTGTCTAGTCTTGTCTGTCTAGTCTTGTCTGTCTAGTCTTGTCTGTCTAGTCTTGTCTGTCTAGTCTTGTCTGTCTAGTCTTGTCTGTCTAGTCTTGTCTGTCTAGTCTTGTCTGTCTAGTCTTGTCTGTCTAGTCTTGTCTGTCTAGTCTTGTCTGTCTAGTCTTGTCTGTCTAGTCTTGTCTGTCTAGTCTTGTCTGTCTAGTCTTGTCTGTCTAGTCTTGTCTGTCTAGTCTTGTCTGTCTAGTCTTGTCTGTCTAGTCTTGTCTGTCTAGTCTTGTCTGTCTAGTCTTGTCTGTCTAGTCTTGTCTGTCTAGTCTTGTCTGTCTAGTCTTGTCTGTCTAGTCTTGTCTGTCTAGTCTTGTCTGTCTAGTCTTGTCTGTCTAGTCTTGTCTGTCTAGTCTTGTCTGTCTAGTCTTGTCTGTCTAGTCTTGTCTGTCTAGTCTTGTCTGTCTAGTCTTGTCTGTCTAGTCTTGTCTGTCTAGTCTTGTCTGTCTAGTCTTGTCTGTCTAGTCTTGTCTGTCTAGTCTTGTCTGTCTAGTCTTGTCTGTCTAGTCTTGTCTGTCTAGTCTTGTCTGTCTAGTCTTGTCTGTCTAGTCTTGTCTGTCTAGTCTTGTCTGTCTAGTCTTGTCTGTCTAGTCTTGTCTGTCTAGTCTTGTCTGTCTAGTCTTGTCTGTCTAGTCTTGTCTGTCTAGTCTTGTCTGTCTAGTCTTGTCTGTCTAGTCTTGTCTGTCTAGTCTTGTCTGTCTAGTCTTGTCTGTCTAGTCTTGTCTGTCTAGTCTTGTCTGTCTAGTCTTGTCTGTCTAGTCTTGTCTGTCTAGTCTTGTCTGTCTAGTCTTGTCTGTCTAGTCTTGTCTGTCTAGTCTTGTCTGTCTAGTCTTGTCTGTCTAGTCTTGTCTGTCTAGTCTTGTCTGTCTAGTCTTGTCTGTCTAGTCTTGTCTGTCTAGTCTTGTCTGTCTAGTCTTGTCTGTCTAGTCTTGTCTGTCTAGTCTTGTCTGTCTAGTCTTGTCTGTCTAGTCTTGTCTGTCTAGTCTTGTCTGTCTAGTCTTGTCTGTCTAGTCTTGTCTGTCTAGTCTTGTCTGTCTAGTCTTGTCTGTCTAGTCTTGTCTGTCTAGTCTTGTCTGTCTAGTCTTGTCTGTCTAGTCTTGTCTGTCTAGTCTTGTCTGTCTAGTCTTGTCTGTCTAGTCTTGTCTGTCTAGTCTTGTCTGTCTAGTCTTGTCTGTCTAGTCTTGTCTGTCTAGTCTTGTCTGTCTAGTCTTGTCTGTCTAGTCTTGTCTGTCTAGTCTTGTCTGTCTAGTCTTGTCTGTCTAGTCTTGTCTGTCTAGTCTTGTCTGTCTAGTCTTGTCTGTCTAGTCTTGTCTGTCTAGTCTTGTCTGTCTAGTCTTGTCTGTCTAGTCTTGTCTGTCTAGTCTTGTCTGTCTAGTCTTGTCTGTCTAGTCTTGTCTGTCTAGTCTTGTCTGTCTAGTCTTGTCTGTCTAGTCTTGTCTGTCTAGTCTTGTCTGTCTAGTCTTGTCTGTCTAGTCTTGTCTGTCTAGTCTTGTCTGTCTAGTCTTGTCTGTCTAGTCTTGTCTGTCTAGTCTTGTCTGTCTAGTCTTGTCTGTCTAGTCTTGTCTGTCTAGTCTTGTCTGTCTAGTCTTGTCTGTCTAGTCTTGTCTGTCTAGTCTTGTCTGTCTAGTCTTGTCTGTCTAGTCTTGTCTGTCTAGTCTTGTCTGTCTAGTCTTGTCTGTCTAGTCTTGTCTGTCTAGTCTTGTCTGTCTAGTCTTGTCTGTCTAGTCTTGTCTGTCTAGTCTTGTCTGTCTAGTCTTGTCTGTCTAGTCTTGTCTGTCTAGTCTTGTCTGTCTAGTCTTGTCTGTCTAGTCTTGTCTGTCTAGTCTTGTCTGTCTAGTCTTGTCTGTCTAGTCTTGTCTGTCTAGTCTTGTCTGTCTAGTCTTGTCTGTCTAGTCTTGTCTGTCTAGTCTTGTCTGTCTAGTCTTGTCTGTCTAGTCTTGTCTGTCTAGTCTTGTCTGTCTAGTCTTGTCTGTCTAGTCTTGTCTGTCTAGTCTTGTCTGTCTAGTCTTGTCTGTCTAGTCTTGTCTGTCTAGTCTTGTCTGTCTAGTCTTGTCTGTCTAGTCTTGTCTGTCTAGTCTTGTCTGTCTAGTCTTGTCTGTCTAGTCTTGTCTGTCTAGTCTTGTCTGTCTAGTCTTGTCTGTCTAGTCTTGTCTGTCTAGTCTTGTCTGTCTAGTCTTGTCTGTCTAGTCTTGTCTGTCTAGTCTTGTCTGTCTAGTCTTGTCTGTCTAGTCTTGTCTGTCTAGTCTTGTCTGTCTAGTCTTGTCTGTCTAGTCTTGTCTGTCTAGTCTTGTCTGTCTAGTCTTGTCTGTCTAGTCTTGTCTGTCTAGTCTTGTCTGTCTAGTCTTGTCTGTCTAGTCTTGTCTGTCTAGTCTTGTCTGTCTAGTCTTGTCTGTCTAGTCTTGTCTGTCTAGTCTTGTCTGTCTAGTCTTGTCTGTCTAGTCTTGTCTGTCTAGTCTTGTCTGTCTAGTCTTGTCTGTCTAGTCTTGTCTGTCTAGTCTTGTCTGTCTAGTCTTGTCTGTCTAGTCTTGTCTGTCTAGTCTTGTCTGTCTAGTCTTGTCTGTCTAGTCTTGTCTGTCTAGTCTTGTCTGTCTAGTCTTGTCTGTCTAGTCTTGTCTGTCTAGTCTTGTCTGTCTAGTCTTGTCTGTCTAGTCTTGTCTGTCTAGTCTTGTCTGTCTAGTCTTGTCTGTCTAGTCTTGTCTGTCTAGTCTTGTCTGTCTAGTCTTGTCTGTCTAGTCTTGTCTGTCTAGTCTTGTCTGTCTAGTCTTGTCTGTCTAGTCTTGTCTGTCTAGTCTTGTCTGTCTAGTCTTGTCTGTCTAGTCTTGTCTGTCTAGTCTTGTCTGTCTAGTCTTGTCTGTCTAGTCTTGTCTGTCTAGTCTTGTCTGTCTAGTCTTGTCTGTCTAGTCTTGTCTGTCTAGTCTTGTCTGTCTAGTCTTGTCTGTCTAGTCTTGTCTGTCTAGTCTTGTCTGTCTAGTCTTGTCTGTCTAGTCTTGTCTGTCTAGTCTTGTCTGTCTAGTCTTGTCTGTCTAGTCTTGTCTGTCTAGTCTTGTCTGTCTAGTCTTGTCTGTCTAGTCTTGTCTGTCTAGTCTTGTCTGTCTAGTCTTGTCTGTCTAGTCTTGTCTGTCTAGTCTTGTCTGTCTAGTCTTGTCTGTCTAGTCTTGTCTGTCTAGTCTTGTCTGTCTAGTCTTGTCTGTCTAGTCTTGTCTGTCTAGTCTTGTCTGTCTAGTCTTGTCTGTCTAGTCTTGTCTGTCTAGTCTTGTCTGTCTAGTCTTGTCTGTCTAGTCTTGTCTGTCTAGTCTTGTCTGTCTAGTCTTGTCTGTCTAGTCTTGTCTGTCTAGTCTTGTCTGTCTAGTCTTGTCTGTCTAGTCTTGTCTGTCTAGTCTTGTCTGTCTAGTCTTGTCTGTCTAGTCTTGTCTGTCTAGTCTTGTCTGTCTAGTCTTGTCTGTCTAGTCTTGTCTGTCTAGTCTTGTCTGTCTAGTCTTGTCTGTCTAGTCTTGTCTGTCTAGTCTTGTCTGTCTAGTCTTGTCTGTCTAGTCTTGTCTGTCTAGTCTTGTCTGTCTAGTCTTGTCTGTCTAGTCTTGTCTGTCTAGTCTTGTCTGTCTAGTCTTGTCTGTCTAGTCTTGTCTGTCTAGTCTTGTCTGTCTAGTCTTGTCTGTCTAGTCTTGTCTGTCTAGTCTTGTCTGTCTAGTCTTGTCTGTCTAGTCTTGTCTGTCTAGTCTTGTCTGTCTAGTCTTGTCTGTCTAGTCTTGTCTGTCTAGTCTTGTCTGTCTAGTCTTGTCTGTCTAGTCTTGTCTGTCTAGTCTTGTCTGTCTAGTCTTGTCTGTCTAGTCTTGTCTGTCTAGTCTTGTCTGTCTAGTCTTGTCTGTCTAGTCTTGTCTGTCTAGTCTTGTCTGTCTAGTCTTGTCTGTCTAGTCTTGTCTGTCTAGTCTTGTCTGTCTAGTCTTGTCTGTCTAGTCTTGTCTGTCTAGTCTTGTCTGTCTAGTCTTGTCTGTCTAGTCTTGTCTGTCTAGTCTTGTCTGTCTAGTCTTGTCTGTCTAGTCTTGTCTGTCTAGTCTTGTCTGTCTAGTCTTGTCTGTCTAGTCTTGTCTGTCTAGTCTTGTCTGTCTAGTCTTGTCTGTCTAGTCTTGTCTGTCTAGTCTTGTCTGTCTAGTCTTGTCTGTCTAGTCTTGTCTGTCTAGTCTTGTCTGTCTAGTCTTGTCTGTCTAGTCTTGTCTGTCTAGTCTTGTCTGTCTAGTCTTGTCTGTCTAGTCTTGTCTGTCTAGTCTTGTCTGTCTAGTCTTGTCTGTCTAGTCTTGTCTGTCTAGTCTTGTCTGTCTAGTCTTGTCTGTCTAGTCTTGTCTGTCTAGTCTTGTCTGTCTAGTTTTGTCTGTCTAGTCTTGTCTGTCTAGTTTTGTCTGTCTAGTCTAATCTGTCTAGTCTTGTCTGTTTAGTCTTGTCTGTCTAGTCTTGTCTGTCTAGTCTTGTCTGTCTAGTCTTGTATGTCTAGTCTTGTCTGTCTAGTCTTGTCTGTCTAGTCTTGTCTGTCTAGTCAGTCTGTCTAGTCTTGTCTGTCTAGTCTTGTCTGTCTAGTCTTGTCTGTCTAGTCTTGTCTGTCTAGTCTTGTCTGTCTAGTCTTGTCTGTCTAGTCTTGTCTGTCTAGTCTTGTCTGTCTAGTCTTGTCTGTCTAGTCTTGTCTGTCTAGTCTTGTCTGTCTAGTCTTGTCTGTCTAGTCTTGTCTGTCTAGTCTTGTCTGTCTAGTCTTGTCTGTCTAGTCTTGTCTGTCTAGTCTTATCTGTCTAGTCTTGTCTGTCTAGTCTTGTCTGTCTAGTCTTGTCTGTCTAGTCTTGTCTGTCTAGTCTTGTCTGTCTAGTCTTGTCTGTCTAGTCTTGTCTGTCTAGTCTTGTCTGTCTAGTCTTGTCTGTCTAGTCTTGTCTGTCTAGTCTTGTCTGTCTAGTCCTGTCTGTCTAGTCTTGTCTGTCTAGTCTTGTCTGTCTAGTCTGATCTGTCTAGTCTTGTCTTAATCTATCTTAATCTAGTCTTGTCTGTATAATCTTGTGTGTCTAGTATTGTCTATCTAGTCCCATCCCTCTAGACTCATCTGTCTATTCTCATCTGTCTTAGTCTTTTCTCTCTAATCGTAACTGCCCAGTCTTATCTGTGCAGTCTTATCTATCCGTTGTGTTTACCTTTGATGTTTGACGGCTCCTCTCCGCCTTGTGATTTGTTTCGCCCTGGACCTTTGAAACTCCTCGGAATGTTTGGAGTCCGAATCACCGGACGAATTTGTCAGCAGAGACGTCGTCGAGTTTGCTGATATGGAGGAGGCGTCGAACGTCCTGTACAGTCCGACCGCGGTCTGCTTACTCGTCCTCTGTTTACTCTGAAACAAACAAAAGTTTAAATAATTGATAAAGAACAACATGTCTATGTATTAAGAAAATAAAACTGATTACCAGATAGTAAGTGGTCAAGTCTTGAGTGACAGGACTTATTAGTCAGGCTTGTTAGCCTTCATATGTCATATAGTCTGCCCTTGCTAATACCATGCAGGATATTGAATTATACAACAGATATTTGTATATTATTACTAGCCCCCCTAGTTATTACTAGATAAATAACATTGTTTCTAAGATCATATCTTGCTATTTAACTTAAGTGAGTAGCCATCTGCAGACGCGTTTCGAGATTCATCTCTCATCAGTGCAGCTTTGCTGTTTATATGATTATCTATAATGTAGTCTGGTTTCACCAATGACAAGATAATATATACATATTTAGTAAACATAGGTGACCTGAATTAGTTTGTCTGATATAAAAATCCAGTTGCTGTCAACATGTTTTTGAGTCTTTTTTTCTTTGTTTAGACCACATTTTTTGGGCCGTTTTCAACATTTTTGCGTTGAAAAGTTTTTTTTTATTTGGGAATTGTTATTGTTGTATTCGTTTTAATATAGGAATATATTTGCTTATATCCGCAAATTATGTAAATGGACCGGCAGTACGCTACCGATTTGTGCCTTTATAAGCAACGCTCCGGATTCTTAAATTCCAGTTCATAAAGTTTAATTGCACGTGCGGATTTTACTGTAAATATAACCGCCAGGAATAGAAATTCTTACACGCGAAAACAACAACAGACCGAAAAACCGTTTGAAGTTTATTGTTCTTTCAATTCCGACTCAATTCCGATATATTATATTTACATTCATCCTTTATATGAAGCGGATGGTTGCGACCGTTACTACGTAGTAATCCTTACTTACTCCAAATTGAAAAATTTAGGATGTTTTACCACTAATTACTAATTTTATCATCATTTTTATAGAATCGACTTTGATATAATTCGCGGTAATAATTTTGATTTTCTTCACATTAACAGGTAATAACAAAGCGATTTCTGGAAACGGATGTTTGTCAGAAATCGCTTGAACTCTGATCACCTTCTTCTTCCCAGCTAGAATTCCCTTTTTTCTTGGTGTGTTGACAGGTTTCGACACAATCAACTTCTTTTGGATATTGGATTGACGAACAACAATTTTTGGAGGATTAGTTACACCAAAGATTTCATTTATGTCTTGTTGCAAATTTGTCTGGTTATCTTATCATCATCTGTCGCGCCACAGCCCTGTGCGGGATCTGGCCTCCCAAAGTGTTTTCCTCCATTCGTCCTAGATTTGTGCTAGTTCTCTCCAGCCTCGAAGTCATAACTTTGATTCGTCTTCTGTTACTCCGTCTTCCCATCTGGGTTTTGGCCTGCCTCCTTTTTCGTGCTCCCTGTAGTTGGGCGTATAATTGCCTCTTTGGAACGCTGTTTTCCGGGGCATTTGCTACATATCCATTGTAACCGCATTATTTTGACTCTGATTACGATATCGGGTTGTTCTTGCTTTTTTAGTAAATGTTGCAGTTCAAAATTTGTTCAAGCTTTGTCGCATATCGATTTGATTATGCGTTTGTTTTAGATTGTAAGATTTTCCTCTCAGAAATGCTTAGAAGGTTGGCGTCTTGTTGGCTTATTGCCCATGTTTCCGTGCCATATGTTACTACAGGCAGTATTAGATTCTTGTATATGACAATGTCTGGCTATTTAACAATGTGAAGAATTCATCGCCTTTCAATATCTCACTGTTTTCACGACCGAAGAGAGTTATGTTTGATTCTAAAGCCTAAATCGCTATCCAAAGATCCGTTGTCCGAAGAAGTGCTTTATACTGGTGATTTGACTGTTTTCGTATTCCAAGTCCATGTAGCCATCCTTGACCGAGTGGTAGTTTTGCTTTTCCATGGACCAGACCGAATCGAAAAAATCAGAACTCAAGTTCTGAGTGCTCGAAAGTCAGTGTGATGCCCATATTGCTAATGTTATCTATTGAAAGCGAATCCATATCGGGTTCATTTTTCATCATGAAACCTAGCAAATGCGACATTTCATAGGGTGTGTTCATGCTGGATCATATCAATAGGACAGACTGGACCGAATGTATTATTAAACTGTTTCTTTCTTGTAACTCTTAAGGACGTTCCCAAGCAGCAGTCGTGCCGCTTTATAAAATTTAGTTGAAGTGCAATGTTTCTTTGGGTGCCACTTATCTGCGTAGAAGATCTAAAATACTTTCGTTGCGTCGTTTCTCCGAACCGACAACATGGCAATCTAACTCTATATTTTTATGTTGTTGACATGAGTAGCGTTTCGATATTTTGAAAAAATATTAAATATTGGATATTGCAAATAATTTATTAATGATGATCTCTCGATGGAAGAATGGTAGATTTGTTAAAAAAAAGACTAGTGATGCAATAGCTAAATCTCTCGCGGGTATGTCTGAGGCTAAAAAACAGTGTAACGTTGCCAAGTCGCCATCTCCCACTCTTCAAGTTATAGCAGTAAACATGAAAACCATCAAAAGTGCTTGGCTTTTAACAATATTATAACAAAATCAATACCGCTTGTTAATGTTATTTTTACAGAAAGATATTTGTTATATCTTCATTTACTGATTCTCAGTTTATTAAAAGAATATCAAGAAAATTACTATTGATATTTAATAAAACGTGTGTGAGAAGATCAATCCGGGTATGGTTTACATGTTAAACATGCAAATTTTAACCGTCAATATTTACAAATTTTCCACCGCAAGGACTATTTAAACAAATTTCTACGGGTAAAGGGTACTTTTAACTATATGTAATCAAAATTACAGAATAATTTAAAGAAAACTAATTTTCTTGGGAACGTCCTTAAAACAATAATCTAATATGTTCCAAGAAGGACGATGTCAATGACAATAAAGAAGACAATGTGTTGACCAGAGATTAGCAGAATAAGAGGGAGACCAAAAAATAGATGAGAGGATCAGGTACTAGAGGACATTAACAATATATTAAATTAAGGAAGATAGAGGCATGGAAGAGCAATTTTCTAGACCGAGCCACATGGAGGAAACTAAGAGAGGACGCAAAGTCAAGCCACTGGACAAAGTAAGAACAGGGCAGATGAACTTGGAGTAAGGAGCAGGATGTATTTAAGTTTGTGCAGCAGGCCTTCATGCCATACCCGATCAAACGCTTGTGCGCCGTCGAGGAACACAGTAGAGCAAACGTTCTTATCTTCTAGCGATTTTTCGATGACGTTGATAATTCTGTGAACTTGGTCAATTGTTGAGTGGTTGGTTCGAAATCCAAACTGATGAGCCGGCACCCCAGCTTTTATTTGTTTATTATTAGCTTGAGACGTTTCATGATCAGCTTCTTAAAGAGTTTGGACATAATCGGCAGTAATGCGATTGGCAGATACGACACATCATCAGGTTTTGCTAGCACAATTACTTCCGAGATCTTCCATGCGGTTGGTATATGCTTTAAACAAATTGCGGCATTGAATAAATTAGTGAGTTTGACCAAAGTTTTTCTCCGTAATTTTTTGAGGATTGTACCGGTGATTATGTCGAATCCCGGTGCTTTTTTTGGATTTAGATTTGTGTGAATGTCTTTGGCTACCTCTTTGGGTGTTACTAGCGGGATTGTATCTTCGTAGTTGTTTGTCGGAAGCATTGGGAGTTCATCCGATCCTAGGTTGGGGAAGAATCTGCTTTCCAAATACTCTGCAAAAGTGTCTATTTATCACTGCTGTTGCGAGCCCACTTGCCGTTTGGTTTGCGTATCGGAGGTTGTAGAAAATTCCTAAATATACAGCGAGTGGGGATTCTCTCTCCCCACCCATACGCCATGTTTTTTTTATGTCAGCGGTTAGTCCCGAGAGGAAGTTGTTGATAAAGTTGTTTTTATGTATCTTATTTCTTTAGGGAAGTTGAGACCCTTGAGTTTTTGCTTTATGCTAGGCGTACTTTTCCAAGCTGCGTTTTGAATAGCCGTAGTGAATTGATGCACTTCATTCTCTAACTGTTCGATTGTTTTGAATGGTACATGCAAGTTTATGGTTCTTTCCAAAAGATGGTTGAAGTAGTCCCAGTCGGTGTGGCAGGTCACAAGCACTGGCTTCTGATTAGTAGCGATAATGATGTTACTGACTGTTAACAACTTCGTCAACTTCGTCACCTTAATGTAATTTGTTGCGATGTTTTTGATTATGAAGAAATCTATAAGGTTTGGTGTTTTATTATAGTCTGTTGGCCAGTACGTAGGTTTGCCAATAGCGACCTACTTTGTGCGTGTACTTCGCATTGTCGCCACCAATGATATTTATCAAATCAATATCAATGATATTATATATATATATATATATATATATATATATATATATATATATATATATATATAGACAAATAGTATATTTATCCGCGTATATGTTATACCGTGGGGACAGTAGATTGCGCTCACAGTGAGTGTTTGTTCTGTTGTCATTAATGTTACTGTTGTTTCTTGAATGTCAAAAGTTGAATATTTCTCTTCTTCGTGATGTTTTAGATTATCTTTGATTAAGATCGCGCTGCCACTGCTTGGCGTGTTTGCAGGATGAACTGTGTGAAATAGGTGAATTAAAAAAATTGTCGGTTTGGCCCGCATATAAACTTATTTGGGAACACAATCGGGCCGCGGTTTGGACATCTCTGGATTTAGAGAGATACGATCTGGAAAAATTCAAAACCGATGAGATGAAAGAGAGACTTCAGTACTAAATGCAAGAACGAATATCCAGACGGCCAGAAAACGCTCTAGTAGAGGTCAATGAAGCGTGGCAAAAGATCAAGCAGGACATCGAAGATACAGCAGCAGAGGTTGTGGGGTGGAAGAAGGGACAAAGGCGTAATAACTGGTTCGATGAAGAATGCAAGGAAGCTCTGACAGAGAAGAACAAAGCCAGAGAAAAAGTACTACAACGAAATACTAGAGCGAATATAGAGGATTATCGAAACAAACGGAAAGTTGAGAAAAAACTCTTCCGAAGAAAGAAATCTGAAAAAGATGAAGAAGATTTCGCGGAAATAGAAAGAATGAGTAATGCCAACGAAACTCGGGGACTCTATCAAAAGGTCAAAAATGCGAGACTTGGCTACAAACAGCAGCCACTTATGTGTAAGGATAAGGACGGCAGAGTAATCGGACACACAGAAAAGTGTATCAAGAGGTGGGGTCAGTACTTCAGGGACCTGCTCAACCAGAACACTCGCGTAGTCCAAGAGGAAAGTATAACGCCAACATCAACATCAATATTAGGGACTGAACAAGTGGAGGAACCCACCTTAGAAGAAGTAGAGACTGCAGCGCGCAGGATCAAGAACAATAAGGCGCCAGGTGCAGATGGCATTCCAGGAGAATTGTTGAAGTATGGAGGTAGAGCCCTAATATCGTGCATGCATGATCTCATATTAAACATATGGAGAACGGAAAAGCTACCGGATGAATGGAAGCTAGGGATAATATGCCCATTGTACAAGAAAGGTGATAAGTTAGATTGTTCTAACTACAGGGGGATAACGCTGCTAAACATTGCATACAAGGTCTTCGCTAATGTGTTGTACCGTCGCTTACTACCATATGCAGAAGAGAATATCGGGGAATACCAGTGCGGTTTCCGCACAAACAGGTCAACCACAGACCAACTGTTTGGCATTAGGCAGATCCTGGAGAAATGTAATGAGTTCAATATCACGACACACCATCTATTCGTGGACTTCAGAGCAGCATACGAGAGCGTTATAAGACACAAACTTTGGGGGATAGTGAAAAGTTTCGGATTCCCTGAAAAACTGACAGCCCTAACCAGAGTAACACTGTCTGAAGTATCGTCTGTAGTAAGAATTCGAAACAAGTTGTCTGAGACTTTTATAACAGAGGAAGGACTACGACAGGGAGACCCACTGGCAACTTTACTGTTTAACATCGTACTAGAAAAGGCCGTTAGGAGTAGTGGAGTGGATACTAACGGCACTGTGTACTTTAAGTCAACACAACTATTGGCTTACGCAGACGACATTGATATAATTTGCAGAAGCGAACAGGCGACCAAAACTACTTACTCGCTGCTGGAGAAGGAAGCAAGTAACCTAGGACTCACTGTCAACGTAAACAAAACGAAATACATGGTGGCTAACGAAACTCATCGGAAGGTAGGACCAACGCTAGAACTAGACGGAAAGCACTTTGACACAGTAGATAACTTTGTGTACTTGGGCTCGCAACTGAACAGCGTAAACCGGATGGGCGAGGAGATTAGAAGGCGGATAACTCTTGGTAATAGGTGCTATTATGGGCTACTTAAACTTTTTAGGTCCAAAACAATCCACACCAAGCATAAGTGCACACTGTACAGGTCACTGATAAGACCGGTGGTAACCTATGGTGCAGAAGCATGGAGCTTAACACAGAGCGAAGAACAGGCTTTAAGTGTATTTGAGAGAAGAATGCTACGTGCAATATTTGGAGCGACCCAAGAACGAGGAATCTGGCGCCGAAGATATAATCACGAACTATATCAGCTCTACAATCAACCAGATATTGTGAGTTTCATCAAGGTGGCAAGATTGAGATGGCTCGGACACATGCAGAGAATGGGTGATCATAGGGTTCCGAAAAAGTTGTTCAATGGCCAACCAGAGGGAAGGAGAAGGGCCGGAAGGCCAAGAGGGAGATGGAAGGATGCGGTAGCAACTGACCTACAAAAACTTCAAGTACGGGACTGGAGAACGTTGGCGAGTGATAGGTCCGTTTGGAGAAACATGCTGAAGGAGGCCCAGACCGGCAATCGGTTATAGTGCCATTAAGAAGAAGAGAAGGATTTAGACAACGTCACAATACTGTTCAACAAATTACTAGGATATCGGCGGACGTCTCAACCTAATTTAATAAAAATAATGACGCTACACAGATGTACAGAAAGCGTTCGACAAAGTCTAGTTAGACGGGCTAGTTTATAAATTAATCAATAACTAATTAAGTTCAAATTCCCCCCAACGTTGACCAAATTAATATAAAATTATCTGACAAACAGATTCGTGAAAATTAGTATAAATGAACCGACTCTAATAAAAGACTTATCTGATGTACCTCAGGGTTCCATTTTGGGACCGGTTCTATTTAATATATTTAATAAATTTAATTATTCTATTTAATATTTAACATATTTAAATGATTTCCCAACACTACCGTAGACTAACTTGGCACTATTTGTTGATGACACTGCCATCTACAGTCATAGTTTCAGTGCCATAGCCGCACATTCGAAGATCCATACCCATCTGACCTGAAATTTATCTGACCAAAAAAAATTATCTGACCAAAAATTTTCGAAAAAGGGAAAATCACCATCAACGCGGACAAAACTGAAACAATCTCTTTCGAAAGAAAGAGAACTAATTTCAGACTCCCAATCTCACCCAAACTTCTTGGCAAAATCAACAAACCCTCATCTACGCTGAAATACTTAGGGATGACAATAGATAGCAGATTAACATATAGGCAGCATGTCAAGAATACTGTAGCAAAACTATATGCGGACATGAGGAACCTGTACAGCCTCCTGTCAAAAAATGGTAGACTGAACCAGGAAAACAAATTACTGATTTATAAAATGATCTTAAGACCAATAATGATGTACTCATCTCCTGTTTGGTGTAACCTTGCTAGCAGCAATTTCAGGCCACTACAGGTATTCCAGAACAAATGTTGAGACAGATATACGAGGATCGCGGACTAGCACTATCTGGCAAACATCCCGATAGTTGCCGATTATGTCCGTGAACTCGCTGTGAAATTCAAAGTCAATCAAACAAGGAGTCACAGGAACCCTTAAACACGGGGAAACGGGGTAACGAGAGGTGCGATCTTGGATGCTCGTCTCAAAGAACCTCCCTTTTCTTATGAGGAGGATTCTAAACTCCTCCTTTCCTCCCTTTTCTATTTTCAGCAGTTTTTTAAGTTTTTCCCTGCTGTCTTCTGTATTTGTAAACAGTTTTGACCAAATAAATAAAATAAGTTTAAAACACCGTTCTTTATAAAGCGTAACTAACCCCAGCAGCATGTAGTATTAACCATAATAAATGTAAGTGTGGCGATTATCGCTAGGTATTCCTGTATATATGTAATTTGTAATATGTAATATGTAATCACCTTACTATAATATAAAATATGTATCTATCTTTGTATTAGCCATATGTTTTTGTAATCTGTAAATATTGTAAATAAAGAGTTTGATATTGAATGTCATAGGTCCCGGTTCGAATTCGGAAACACAATAATATAAATATATATATATATATATATATATATATATATATATATATATATATATATATATATATATATATATATGTATAATAATATATATGAAAAAATAAGTCACCGTTATCCAGTTTATGGCTCTGGCATAGTCATGACAGTAAAAATCTGCCTCGAAAACTACCCCTAATAGTCGCCATCCACGTTAAAAACTGTAATGGCTCCCTCTACTTGTGTTAGATCAAGGCACCGAAACACAAGTGTTGGCAGAGAGAGGCGGTCCAGGTAATGCCTAAGACTGTAGCACCAGTAAAAGGAAGGAAGGTCCTAAGATGTATCTGTATATCTATAAACGAAGATTGGCTCACTGCTGACAGCCATGAATACGGCTACTTGTAAATGTGTAATTTTCGAAATTTACTTATTAAAACATTAAAACACCTTAATCATCACAAAACATTTTTATAGAAAGGTATGATGACAGATCTCAATAGACATTTTGATCATACAATACATTGGAACGCATCGGTCAGCGACCGTAGATTCAATCAACGAAATAACCCTACCAGAAGTCAAAACGCTAATCAAAAATTTCCCTAAAGAAAAGCACCGGGTCACGACTTAATTACGAACCAAATAATAAAAAACCTACTATAATACTTTTTAACACATGCTACAGGCAGCAATACTTCGCCAAAATCTGGAAATACGCGCACATATTCCGTGTATTCCACAAACACGGCAAAAACAAAATTTTATAGATAGCTACAGACCGATAAGCCTGCCGATAAGGGGTGCAAGGGGTGGTGAAAAGGCTAGAAAACCAACGAGGCTCTGTCGACCGAATCTCTGCCGGAATAAGCAGATAATCTCTTGCTAGCCAACAGCTACGGGTGGAGGAGCTGGCAAGAGTAAGGGTACCCCCGTATCCTTGGGACAAGAAAAGGTTCCTAAAGGCGGATGAATCTAAACAGATCAACGGCACGAGGATATGGTAGGCAACGGAAAACCACCACATTAAAGATCCTTCGGGATATTCCTAGTAGAACCAATTACATGAATACAATAGTAACGGAAAACCGTACCGATCATGGATCTCGGAGTCTGCATGAGATGCACCAGATGATGTTACCGAGTTGTTCTACGATCTAAAAAGGGCAACTGATACAGTTAAACCGCATGAAATAAACATAATTATGGGTGATTTTAATGCCAAGGTGGGAAAAGGAAAACGAGAACGTATTGTAAGCGATTACGGACAGGGAAACCCAAACGACCGTGGAAACAGACTGGTTCAATTCTGCTTGGATGAAAACTACGTCATCGCAAACACATTTTTCAAACATCATCCAAGGCGCCTGTATACGTGGACGTCTAATGCAGACAGATGTGTAAGAAACCAAATAGATTTTATCATGATTAATAGTAGATTCAGAAATGCAATAAAGAACGCCAAAACATATCCCGGTGCCGATGTACATACAGATCATAACCTACTAACGGCATCTATATATCTAACACTGAAAAAATGTGTTAGAACGCAAAAAGTACTCCGTATAGACACACAAAGGCTAAAAGATCAGATCATACGCTCAAAGGTTAGGAATGAAATAAACGAGAAACTAACAACATGGAGTAATACAACAGAAAATGCAGACATAGAACACACGTGGAAACAGCTGAAAACCACAGTAATAGAAGTAGGAGAAAGGTATCTAAGACCAAGCGAAAGGCCGAAAAAACAAGCATGGATGACCGAAGGGATACTATTACTAATGGATTCCAGAAGAGCATACAAAAACAAATGCGCACTAAGATATAAAGAAACCCAACGAGAAATCAGATCGAAAAAATGATCAGCAAAAGAGGTGTGGTTGTCTGCGCAATGTGCTGAAATTGAAACTCTTGAAATAAAGCATGACTCCTTTAACTTGCACAAAAAAGTGAAGCAGGTCGCTGGTAACCACAAGCCTATAAGATCCCAAATGCTAATGGATGAGCAAAACACTATATTAACATCAACAGAGGATAAACTAAAAGAGTGGAATAGATACATAATTTAAAATACTATTTTAAAGGACAACAGACATGAACCCTATAATATCTAACTACTCGGAAATGATGGAAGTGACATAACAAGATCAGAAGTCGAACATGTTATTGCGAGAATAAAGAATGCACCTGGCCCAGATGAAATACACGCAGAAATTTTTAAGATCCTTAAAGATGATAGTTCTCTCTCAATAATAGTAGACCTATTTAATAATATATATAGAACAGGTGAAATACCAAGAGATTGGTTAAAATTAACTTTCATCACCTTACCAAAGAAATCAAATGCGAAACAATGTAAAGAATATAGGACCATCAGTCTCATGAGTCAAGTATTGAAACTATTTCTGAAGATCATCCATAATCGTATTTACCGAAAATGTGAAGAGTCGATCAGCGAGTCCCAGTTTGGCTTTCGGAATGGATTCGGCACAAGGGAGGCACTTTTCAGTGTACAAGTTCTGGTACAACGATGCCTTGATGTTAATGTGGATGTTTTTGCCTGCTTTTTAGACTATGAAAAGGCATTTGACACCGTAAACCATAATAAAGTAGTAGATATACTTAAAGAACTAGGATTAGACGGGCAAGATATCCGCATTATAGCCAACCTGTATTGGAACCAAACAGCAGCGGTGTTAGTGAACAAAGAACTGTCAGAAGAGGTCATGATTCAAAGAGGGGTGCGACAAGGCTTTGTTCTCTCGCCATTACTTTTTAACCTTTATGCAGAAAAAATATTTCAAGAAGCATTGGATGGCAAGAACATAGGAGTAATCGTAGGAGGCATAGTGATCAATAACCTGAGGTATGCCGACGACACCGTTCTATTGGCTACGAACATAGAAGACCTACAAGAACTAATGACAACCGTTACAGAGCACAGCTTGTCCATGGGTCTTAAACTCAACGTTAATAAGACAAAATGGCTCGTCGTAAATAAAACCAGCGTAAATAACCAGCTGAATCTAAGAGTTGGAAATGAGGTGGTGGAACGCGTCAACTCCTATAAGTACCTTGGCTGTAACGTAAACGACAAATGGGACATGACATCGGAAATTAGAAGCCGCATCGAACAGGCAAGAGGAGCTTTCACCAAAATGAAGAAAGTCCTGAACAACAGGTACTTGGAAATCCCCCTCAGAATCAGATTGTTAAGGTGCAATGTGTTTAGTATCCTGTACTACGGCGTCGAAGCTTGGACACTTACGGAGGCTATGTGTAAGAAGGTGGAGGCTTTTGAGATGTGGACTTACCGTAAAGTGCTGAGAATTTCTTGGGTGGATCGAATTACCAACGTCGAGGTTTTGCAAAGAGTCAATAAGCAAACAGAAGTTCTCAACACAATAAAGAGAAGAAAACTGGAATACCTTGGTCATGTTATCCGAAATGATAAGTACAGGTTACAGCAGACAATAATACAGGGTAAAATACAAAGTACGCGCAGTCCAGGCCACCGCAGAACATCATGGCTCAAGAACCTTCGCCAATGGTTTGGACAAAGTACAAGATCCCTATTTCGAAAAGCTGCAGATAAAATTCAAATAATGAAATTGGTCGTCAACGCCCTTGGAGGGCATGACACATGAAGAAGAAGAAGATAAGCCTGCTGCCAACCTGCTTCAAAACTCATCGAGAAATAATACAAACAAGACCACGCAATGTAGATTCAGAAAAGACCACACATCAACTACAAAGATTAACTAAAATCACCAAAAAGGGCTATGAAGATAAAAAATATACCAACAGTCTCTTCTTAGACGTAACCAAAGCCTTTGACAGAATTTGGCTGTGCGGACAAAAATATAAAATACTTAAACTTGATCTACCAAACTACCTAACATCAATTACATGGTCATTCCTTGATAACAGAACTTTCTCTGTTAGAGTAAACAATGGCGCCTCTAACACGAAACCCATGAACGCTGGTGTTCCCCAGGGAAGCGTCCTCAGTCCAACCCTATATAATATCTTCACACATGATATTCCTGATATTTCTAACGCCGATATTGGAATGTTCGCAGACAATACAGTAATCACCACTCAAGATTCAAATATTCAGATAGCAACTGAAACGCTACAAGCAGCGTATAACCGACCGAGTGCGTGTCCGACATCGCGAGCGTGCAGTTCTAGAGCGTGTAGATTTAAATAGCGAGAATTTCGACTTTATTCATATTTGTTAAACTAAATCTAATTAAATAAATACGATACAGTGATAACGTTTCTACAAAGTTCGTGTTTCAAAGACATCATTAGTGGTGCCGCAAAAAATGAAGTAGAACACATACTATCGTCTAAACTAGTGGAAATTCTACCAGATATAATCAAAAAGGAAATGTTGGAACTTACCGAGAAAATAAGAGACCTTGAAGAACAGAATGTCTTACTTTTAGAAAAACTAGCATCTTCTAACCAATCAAATTCTTTGGAGGCTATTAGTCTACTAGTTCCGTCGATGGATAAAGAAGTTAAGGACACGAGTAAACCTTTATCGCAAGACGATAAACACAAATCGCGCAGCCGGGTTCAACAAGGCAACGCAAAAAACGGATATCATGAAAAAAGTGATCGCGAGTGTGAAATGATAAATCCTAGTACAAACCAAAAAAACGCAAACATTGAAACTTGGGAAATTCAAATGAAGAAAAAAAAACTAAAGAAAGTTTAATATTATAATTGGCAAAAGTGATGTAATTAATTATCTAAATAACAAACAGTTTAGTGGTGTTCTATGTAATAAACTAACAACTAAATATCCTCTAGAGCAGCTATTCTCAACCGCTGGTCCGGCGGACCACCAGTGGTCCGCGGAGAAATTTTACTGGTTCGCAGACAATTTTTTCTATCCGCGAAAAAAAATTACTTATAAAAACTAAATTTTAATTTATAAAATTACGAAATACAAATATCTTAAACTAATTTTAATTCTATGTAATTTATGATTAGTACGGCACTGAAGAAAAAAAAAAGAAAAATAATTACATATCTTTACATTTAAATATTATTGTAAGTAAATGATAATAAAAATGTGACAATTAACTTGTAGTAGTTCTACCAACAGGTAGATTTTTGGTGATGGATATATATTTTTCCTTATTTTGGGGGATGATATCAATTTTTTCCTCGTCAGATCCAAATTCTTTAATAAATAAATGAACATCATAATTCGACATGTTATGGAAAAATACCGGGATCATTTTAGGTATTTTATGTCAAATTACAATTTGAGTGGGCGGCTCCCCGAAATTTACCCGTTAAATGATCGTGATCGGCGACTTTGTCTGTTACTTGTAATAATTAATTACATATGTGACAAGAAGTGGCCGTATCGTAGGAATTTTGCTCATCTGCAGTTAATTTAATCATCGGAAGTATAACGCTTAAATGTTCCCTGTATAATTCCTTAACATATGCATAGAGGTTCTGACAAAACAATTTCGGGCAATCTTCCCCGGAATAAGTGAAAAATTTCCTCAATGAGTCATCGAATGAACATTTTATATTATAGGCGAAACTGTATGGTACATGGATATGTGTCTGATTAGTATAGCTATTGTCAGGGTTCGGTGAGCATGTATCAACAGGTTTTAAAATTGATTCAAAATCTGCGTATACATCAGGGTATACACATTTTTCTATCGAAATTTTGAAATTTCAATATATTCCCCGGCATCATATCACCTCTCATATGTTTTACAAGGTCTTCCGTCGGCATAATAGTGTAAATTTTGCTGCAGTCATTCAATTTATGTTGATTAAACGCTAATTCCTTTGAAAAAAAGGTTAAGCAGCCGTCACATTAATATTTTTTTCTACAATCTTCCGAGATTTGACTTCTTAGAAGCCGTGAAATATTTTTAATATAAACATAATGACCTTTAACCCCTTCTTCCAAATATAATAAATTTACATGTCTTTCCCTAGTCGCATTAGTATGGTAAATTGGTCCTACTACGTCATGTTGTTTAGATTTAAAATTAAACTCGAAGCTATAAACGTTAATACTAATATTATTCATCTGTTCAAATTTATGAATGTCTTTGATTCTAAGCGGAAACTCTAATCTGTCATATTTTAAAATTGAAGAAAAGTAGGGATATGATGCCGGGCGATCAGAACTCACATTCGTGGGGTGTAATGCGGATACAATGCTCCATTAAAAACAAAATTCGTCTACATTCTGAACATTGATACAAGCTTGCCGATCCCTAATCTCTTTTGGCAGTTCAATAAATGACGACCCACGTATTGGTTTATATTTATTGATATTAATTTCTAAATGGGAAATCTCCCTTAGTGACCAACCCGAATCTTTCTCCTGAAACTCGCTACATTTGGTTTTAATTTTGGCACACATACTGTCATAAATTTCATCAAGGTTACTCATGCTACGTGTTATTTCGCGATACTTTGTGTTAAATGACTTTAATTCACCTTTGTGTAGTAGTTCTTTAATACCTAGTAAAATTTTGTTAAAAAAATATCACTGGTCCGCGAATCTTTTTTTTAAATTTTACTGGTCCGTGGGCCAAAAAAGGTTGAGAAACGCTGCTCTAGAGTACTCATCTTACAAAGTCTCGGTTCCTATTGAACAATTAAAAGATGAACAAAACCCGGAAATCTGGCCACAGTACACTAGAATTAATCGTATTTTCTTAAACTTCCAAAAGACGAAGGAAAGGAACTGATGAATGATCACAACAGAAGCAATTTTGTGACTTCTTCGCCTACTAATAATAACTTCCGAGAAAATAAAAATAATTGCTGAGAAAATTTGATACCCTTCTTAACACGTATGTCAATACCCAGTCGTTACTACGTTGTTCAATACCCGGGTACCCGTGTACCCGCATGGGTTTTTCATTCAACAAAATAATTTTAATACCCGGAGAATTTCACATTACAACTCGGGATTACCCATAGAGTATTACACTACCCGAAAAACCCTATTTCTATAAATAAAACCGCCGGGTGGGCAAAGTATTGGATCAAAATATGGTGGATAAAGGACGCCAAAAATTCATATCCATTGAAAGGTCAAAATTATACTGGCAAAATAACAACTGGCCGTGAAATAAATCAAGGCGAAAGAGTGGAAGAGAGTAAAAGATTTAGCTGCAAAATATAAAGGATCCGGAAGAAATATTACAATGGATAAATTTTTTACTACTTAACCTTTAGCAAAGCAAATACTGTATGGAACCTAACAATTGTAGGAACATTGAAAAAAAAATACATTCTAGTAGACATGCTAGCATCTAAAGATAGTGAAGAATTCTCTTCTCTATTTGGGTTTCATGAAAAAGTTACTCTATGCTCTTGTGTTCCCAAAAAAAGAAAGTTGTTATACTTCTATCTACGATGCACTCAGATTTGCAGCGAAGACAAAAAAAGAAACCAGAAATTGTTCAGTATTATAATAAACCAAAATTTGGTGTGGATATAATGGATAAGATGTTGGGCCGTTACACAATCCACAGACGGACTTTTTTAAATATGTTGGATATCGCCAGTCTTGCCAGCTAAATAATTTATCATCTAAATAACGTAATTTGACGAAAATTAAGTGAAGAATTATGTATGACAGCTATTCAAGAACGATCTCAAAATATGCAAATGATGAGAAATTTCACCACTAGGATTGTCATAGAAAGCATATATGGAAAACCAATTGATGCTACAAGCAGGCCAACAACATCAAGTAATCCAGGCGGGTCTACTGAACAGACAGATTTCACTGGACGAAAAATTGTTGTAGGATCATGTCATATTTGTTACCAGGATATATAAAAAACGGAGAAAAACGCGAAAATCATGTGAAGAATGTAACAA
Source organism: Phosphuga atrata (assembly GCA_944588485.1). Classification (NCBI taxonomy): domain Eukaryota; kingdom Metazoa; phylum Arthropoda; class Insecta; order Coleoptera; family Silphidae; genus Phosphuga; species Phosphuga atrata. The sequence goes on from OX155902.1 coordinate 49,110,332, forward strand.
ACCAGTTTGCGATGAACATTCAAAAGGAATTGTAAAATGTGACGCATGTTGCCAACAATAAATTGAATATAAAAATATTTTATGTATAATTTATAATAAGTTTTATAATAAAATTAATTAAAAGTTAAATAAACCCGTTTATTTATATATTAAGTAATATTTTTTATCCTTAGATATAAGTGTAATTATTTATTTATATATGGGTACCCGGGTACCCCGGGTATTGAACAACGGGGTATTTGACTTTAAGTCCAAAAAGATTATATATTTTTGGCACATTTTATTATTTATGTATATGAATCGATGTAAATAGACTCAAATAACGAGGATCTGAAAGGATTTAATGATTTTTCGTTAAATAAAAAAGATATGTAAGTAAGAACATGCAAAAGGGTACCCGGGTACCCGGGTATTGACATAAGTGTTAAAAAAAATTCTTCATACTCAGCCGGCAGATATGTTATTTAAATGTAGAAAGGTGAAAAACTAGGTTTCGAAAGTTCTAACGACGGCAACACCGCAAAACGCTTTTTAGAAAATGTTTCACTTTCTGCAGACATTTTGAAAGTTGATGAAAATTTAATAGAGGTGTTATAGAATATTGCAAGTCTTGTGGATTGTCGATCAGTGTTGCTGCTTCCAAAACGTATTGTTTAGAAAGTGAGGAATTGTTTGTCGAGAAGTACCCAGAGTATTGTATGCCGACTACAATTCATAAATTACATATACATTGGCCTGAAATATCTGAAGAAGTCTTCTGAAGAAGCACGTAACAAAGATATAAAAAAATATCGAGAAAATTTCATAAGAAAAAATTGTACAAAAGCTACATTGGATAATGAATGTATTTAAATAAGGCTTCTTGTTACATCCGACCCTTATATGTTGAGCATGAGCCGCAAATACCCCAAAAGTTTGTCTGCCAAAGCTTTGACATTGTTGCGACTTTCCGATATGAGGACAAGTAATTTTGTTGATTCTGATTAAAGAATCCGATATTCACAAATATTTTAAGCCGCACTCAAAACTGTCCAGTAATTTTTCATATACATGGTCTGTTAGAAAAGTATCCGACCTTATTTTTTATTTTGAAAACCAGATGGATTTGAATCAAGCGCGCTTGCATGAGCCGACTTTGAACCTTCGTGCGCATGCGTGAATTTGTGAATTTTTCCCGCCTGTAGATAGCGTCAGTTAATGTCGAGCAGTGTACGAGTGTCGTAGTGTGTAGTGCTCTCGTCGGTTTTTTAATGCAAGTAAAATGACGGAACGACTGGAGCAGCGCTACTGCATCAAATTTGGCCAGAAACTGGGCGACAACCAGGTGGAAACCATTCGGAAGATTCAAACGGCTTTCGGTAACGATGCTATGGGCATCACACAGATTAAGGAGTGGTACAACCGGTTTGAAGACGGTCGCACATCGGTGGAAAGCGAGCCACGCTCTGGTCCGCCATCAACATGCCGAAATGACCATGTCATTACCAAAGTGAACGCTGTGGTGATGCAGGACCGTCGTGCGACTATCCGAGAAATTGCGACTGGAGTTGTGGTCATCAGGAAATTGGCGACTCCATCACGACAATGTTCCAGCACATTCTTCGCACTTGGTTCACAATTTTTTGACGATAAACCAGACTCCTCTGGTTCGACAGGCTCCTTACGCTCCTGATACGGTCCCCTGCGACTTCTGACTATTCCCCAAAGTCAAGAGGCCATTGAAAGGAACGCGACTTCAGACAAGAGAGGACATAATGACTGCAACGACAGCCGAGCTAAAGTCGATTCCGAAAGAGGCTTTTTCGGAATGCTTCCAACAATGGCGGCACCGCTGGGAGAAGTGTTTGGAGTCGCAAGTAGACTACTTTGAGGGTGATTAGGTCTCCAACGCTCCAGGTATGCCAGTTTTTTACCGGCTAAAGGTCGGATACTTTTCTAACAGACCACGTACCTGCACCGTGTAGACGCTCTACAAATTGCAACGTTTTCATTGCGTCTTAAGACTACGCAGACAAAAGTTTGTGCAAAACGGAACATCTGGACCGACCTTTAAGCAGCGCCTTGAAACTACTGACAAAGATCATAATAGATAATATCAATACATCGACACAATTAGCCGACGAACAGTAAGGCTTTAGATCTGGAATAAGACAATAGTTGAAAAGTCGATAGAATACAACCGTCCCGCATATATATATATATATATATATATATATATATATATATATATATATATATATATATATGTATATATATATATGTATATATATATATATATATATATATATATATATATATATATATACACCTAGAGAAAGCCTTTAATAGAGTGCAGCTCGGGGATGTCATAGATATGCTGCATAAAAAGCTAATACCCTAGGATCCGATAAAACTAATGGAGGACATATATTCATCGAACTCAGTACGAGCAAGGGTTAATAACCACACCACGGCGGCAATACCAGTAGAACAGGGCATAAGGCAAGGCGACACCTTGAGGCCAACATCGTTTAATATAACGTTTGACGAAATCATAAAAAAAAACAGCCAAGGTAAGGGTTACCCAATGGGCACTAACGACATTTCAATTATCTGATACGCAGACAATTCAGCGATCATCGTCGACAATGAGGACAACCTCAAAAAACTGCTAAACACGTTAAATCAGACAGCCAAACAAAAAAATGTGGCCATATCAACACAAAACGAATTGCATGATAACATCAAAGGTCCCAATACGATGTAAATAAGAGGTAGATGGCCAAATCATTCAACAAGTGATGAAATTCAACTACCTGTCGAGATATCGGCATTTGGGGATATAGAAAAAAGATATGTGAGTAAGGACATGCAAAAGGGTACACGGGTACCCGGGTAATGACATAAGTGTTAAATGCTCAAAGTATACAAAATAAACTCCTGCAACTGGAAGAACTAACGTCCGATTATAATTCCTACTTCATTTGTCTAGCTAAAACCTAGCTGACTGATGATTCAATTCAATATACGAAGGTAGCCAATTACAAATTAGTTATATCATATAATAGAACAAAATCTAGTGGCCGCGGCGAAGCTATTTGGATTCTGGAACAATTTTTCAGTAGCAGCAATATATTGGACATCGTGGGAAAATCGGTAGAGAAACACATCGAAATGTGTGGGGTTGTGTGGAAATTTGGATTGGGTAACATAATTATAATCACTATATAGGCCTCCTACGGGAAATATTAATACCTTCGGGCTTACTTTTGAGGAGTTGCTGGATTCCTTATTTATTAAATATGAAACTATTTTTGTTATTGGGGATTTTAACATTCACTTTGAAAGAGAGTCAAAAGAAAAGAGTAACCTAATAAACATGTTAAAATCCTATGGATTTGATGATAAAGTTAAAGTGCCCACCAGAGTAACTACAAAATCATTCAGTATCATCGGCAATCTGTTTTTGAAGATAAACTATTCTGTCACAGTCACAGTTGGAGATAACACAATATCAGATCACAAGTTTATATTAGTAGCTATAGTTTTAAACGGTTCATTTTCTAAAACTAATCTAATAATTTTCTAAAACTAATAAAACTAAAGCAAATTGGACAAATCCAGCAATCAACAAAGAACCCTGTGGAAAATAGTTGATGATCTGTCAAACAAATCACGGATCAAACAAGACATCAATATTAAATGTTATGAGACTATTTTAAAAGATCCAGATGCTATAGCTTCGATATTTAATGACTTTTTTAAAGCGGCTTCTGAGTTAATTGTTCAGAACATACCATCTATAAATATAGACAACGATCACTTATTCATAAATGACAAAACTATGTATCTGGAAGAACTCACTCCAAACGAGATGTCAATAATTCTAAACAAATTAAAAAAACAAATCCTTTCACGGTCCGGATTCACTCCCCGGAAATATCATCAAAGAATTCCAATTTTAATTAATCGAACCTCTTACCCATATTATTAATTGTTCATTTTCTTCAGAAAAGGTGCCTGCAACATTAAAAACCTCAACTGTGATTCCTGTATTCAAGAAAGGAGACCGCATGGATAAAAACAACTACAGGCCTATAACGTTGGTATCAGCATTAGCTAAAATACTAGAATACTCCATGGAATACAAATTAATGCCTTTTATAACAAAGCACAACCTTATTCCAAATGAACAACTTGACTTTTGCAGGAACAAATCTACCACTACAGCAATTAACGAACTCTACAACAAAATAGTATGCGAGGTGGATGAAATTAAATTCCCAGTGGGTGTTTTCTGCGACCTCTCTAAAGCCTTCGATTGCGTCTCTCACCACATACTATTGCAGAAATTGGACTCTTATGGAATTAGAGGTAAAACAGGCAACTGGTTCAAGTCGCATTTGGCCGAATGGAAACAATACGTCAAAATTAATTCAACTGAGAAGATATGATTGCCAAATGCTAGCGTTGGTAACGTGTAATATTTGCATCCTTAGAGAAATAAAATTGATTTTGATTTGATTTGATTTTGACTAGAAAGATGGTACAAAAAATGGTGCATCACCATCAACGAAAACAGAAGCCAAAGTATTCAGCCTCAAACACAATATAAACACAAATCAACTCAACATCAATGGCAGGAACATAACATGGAATCCCAAATCCAGCGCAGTAAAGTATCTAGGTATATACATCGATACCAAATTGTCATGGAATTACCATGTCAATCAAAAGTTAAACCAATGTTATGCCCGACTCGCACAATTATACCCAATTATGAAGCGCAAGTCGTCACTTCACATAGAATACGCGACCCTTCTATACAAATCATCAAAATATGGACAGGAATGGCGAAGACATATCTCAAAGAAAATAAAGTCGCTACAAAATAAAGTCTTACGCACAATTGTCAACGCGGCATCGTTCATCCGAAATAAACAACTACACTATGAATTAATTATGCCAACCACCCAGGAATTCATATACAAATTAACAAAAATCTTCAACTCTGCGACAGCGCTACACACTTCAACCTAGTACTAAAGAATATTCACCAAAGTCTAAGTCGCAAACTACCCTAAGACCTCATATATGAAAACCTCTCATGGAAAACTCCTGTCACTAAGCAACATCACAACCGGATGGAGAAGACCACTCCAAGATTAAATAAATAAATAAGATAACTATCATTTATAACATTAATTTGTTGATCTGATAAATAAAGAAGTTAAAAAACAGACATTTTGTCGCCATCGATGTTTTAACTATTTCTAGTTAAATTTCGAATGAAAATTAGTAACTTCTAAGTATATTATATAATTGATACAAAAAATTAGTTTATTTTGGAACATACGAGAATTTCCCTTTTTGACCTGCATTAATCCACGCAATCCCACATATTCTCTACCAAAATTATTCACTCATCTATTAATATCTGCAAATCTGCAACAAACTGTTACAAACAAATATCTCTTTTAAAATAAACGTAACTTTCTGGAATCTTTAAAATTCAGAATTTATAAATCGCTCGCCAGTTGGGATTCAAGGACTCGGCTGGAATTTGTAAATACGGTTTGATAACGTCTTCCCGATTTAATTTTACTCCGCGGCCATTTGCAGCGAATTTGTTTATCGCGGGTTATAAACACAGCGAGAGTTCCTTCAATTAACTCGCGAATTCTTGGAATACTTTGGGTTCAGCGCGAGTCTCTAGTTTGCAATAATAAAACATTTACACATACTGTTCGCCGGTCTTTAACGCTTTGTTTATTTTCGCGGATTCGTAGTAAAACTAAATTATTTATTTATATTTAACTCATTTCTACTTCCTACATCTACAAATTTATTATATACATGTATTACTAACATATTAACTAAAACATTATCTATGTTTAACAAACGAAATTACATTTTGATTGAATATTGGGTATGTAGACAAGACAAGATAGACAAGACTAGAGAGACAAGACTAGCCAGTCAAGACTAGACAGACAAGCCTAGGCAGAGAAGACTAAACAGACAAAACTAGACAGACAAGACTAGACGGACAAGACTAGAGAGAAAAGACTAGCCAGACAAGACTATCCAGACAAGACTAGACAGACAATACTAGACAGACAAAACTAGACAGACAATACTAGTCAGACAGGACTAGACAGAAAATAATAGGCAGACAAGACTAGACAGACCAGACTAGACAGACAAGACTAGACAGACAAGTATAGACTGGCAAAACTAGACAGACAAGACTAAACAGACAATACTAGACAGGCAAGACTAAACAGACAAGACTAGACAAGCAAGACTAGACATATAAGACTAAAGAGGCAAGAGTAGGCAGACAAGACTAGACAGATAAGACTAGACAGACAAGACTAGACAGACAAGACTAGACAGGCAAGACTAGACAGACAATACTACACAGACAAGACTAAACAGACAAGACTTATTATTTAACAAATCTAGTCAACAGAGAAACACTACCATCGAACATGGAAACAGAAACGGATGGCTGGTGAAGAAACTCGATAGCACTCAGTTAAGAGCGACACTGGAAGTAGCCAAGATGCATGGAGAGTTGCAAAGACTCTCAGAGATAGGTGACGTAGATGGACTTGTAGAATATGCGATCGAAACCATTACAACAGCGTGTGATGCTTCGATGCCAAAGCGCAAATTTGCCTTAAATGGAAAAAAGTCAGTTTACTGGTGGAACGCTGAAATCAATAATCTAAGGAAGAAGTTCGTTACGGCACGCAGGTCCGCCCAACGCCACAGAAGACGGCGGCAAATCACAACGGACAGGGTGGCTGGACAAGAAGTGGACCTAGACGCGAATTTCAAAAAAGCGAGAAAGGAATTGCGCATAGCCATCAAAAATAGCAAGCAGAAATGCTGGCTCGAACTTTGCCAATTCATAAATGAAGACCCATGGGGCCTCCCATATCGAATTGCTACAAAAAAACTAATGGGTAGACAACTGATACCTGGGATATCGTGCCCACAAGGGATGAGAGAAATAGTTACCACACTATTTCCAGTTCACGAACGAAGACCGGCAGAAAAATGGCAAACCACTGAAAATCTCGTAACACCTTTCAGCGTAGAGGAGATCTTTGAGGCTAGGAAACGATTACTGTCAGGGAAAGCACCTGGTCCAGACAATATTCCAAATGAGATCATCACAGAAGTGGTGGAAATGTGGCCAGAGTTGTTGCTGGAAACTTACAATGCGTGTCTTCGAAAGGGAATTTTCGCTACGCAATGGAAAAGACAAAAACTCGTCTTACTGAGAAAAGTGGACAAACCATTGGAAGAACCATCGTCATACCGACCGATATGCCTCCTGGACAACATAGAGAAACTTTTTGAAAGACTAATACTTAGGAGACTTGAGACATATATCGAAAACAACGGAGGACTGTCCCAATGGCAGTATGGTTTTCGAAAAGGTCGATCAACCGTGGACGCTATTGCTGAAGTAATTAAAGCAGCAGAAAAGGTCAAAAATGGAACACGGCAATCGAAAGGTTATTGTGCATTAGTGACCCTTGACGTTAAAAACGCCTTTAATTCAGCAAGGTGGGATGTAATCATGAAGGCATTAGCATCAAGACAGACACCAGAATACTTGAGAAAGATGATAAGCAGCTACTTGAGCGACCGACGGTTGATATACCACACGGACGAAGGTGAAGTTGAGTATGAGGTAACGGCGGGTGTCCCACAAGGATCGGTCTTGGTACCATTCTTGTGGAACATTATGTACGATGGCTTGCTAAACCTAGACTTGCCTAGAACAGCGCAAATAGTTGGGTTCGCAGATGACGCCGCAGTGGTAGTGACTGCAATGGAAATAAGTACACTAGAACTAGCAACTAACGAAACCCTTCGGCGGGCAAATAATTGGTTAAAAGAGCAGGGTCTAACAATGGCAGTTCATAAAACAGAAGCGATACTTATCACGGATAAGAGACTATTCACCCCACCGAAACTCGTTCTGGAAGGGCAAAATATCCCTTTATCGAAATCATTGAGGTACCTTGGCGTCCAACTCGATAGCGGTCTGAGATACACAGACCATATAGCCAAAACATCGAAAAAGGCAGCGTCTACAGTGACAGCTCTGGTAAGGTTGATGCCGAACATTGGAGGACCGAGGGAATTGAAACGGAAACTTCTCAACAATGTAGTACACTCAAAAATTCTCTACGCGGCGGAAATATGGGCGGGCGTAACGAAAAGTATAGGAGTGCAGAGAAGAAGTGCTCTAAGAGTAATTTCTGCCTACAGAACGGTTTCGGAGGCCGCGGCGCTGGTACTTGCAAGCACACCCCCAATAGACTTACTGATGCGCGAGAAACAAGAAGTCTACGAAGACCTGCAACAACACAGGGCGAAAAAAGAAGTAAAACACGAAAGAGCAGCCGCTAAGGAGAGAGCACGTAAGAGACTCATGGACCGATGGCAGACAAGATGGGATAACGACACTAGTGGCAGGTGGACATACAGACTTATCCCCAACGTAACAGCATGGTATGAAAGGTCACACGGACATATGAGTTAACATCTTACACAGGCACTCACTGGTCATGGGTGCTTCAACGCATACCTCGAACGGTTTAAAAAAAGAGACACTGCGGAGTGTTTTTATTGCGGTCATATCCCAGACGACGCACAACACACTATCTTTATGTGTACAGAATCAGAGAACGAAAGAACTCGACTCGTAGAGACAGTAGGCGGTACAAAACTAGAAGAACAAAACATGATGGAAGTTATGTTAGAAAGTGAGCATAACTGGGATGCAGTACAAGCTTACTTAACCGAAATCATGTTGGGAAAAGAACAAATGGAGAGAGAATGGAAGGCGATTATAATATCACACGAAACACAAAGAAGCTAACATAGACGACTAGATATGTGACGAAAAGACCGAAAAATGGTTTATCACACGACTACATAACTAATACGACAGAAGACGAACGACGAAATCGAAACGAGTAAAGGACAATAAAAATAACAATAAGGAAACAATTGGTACAAACACCACCACCCACCTGAAGTAATGTTCACGCAGTTCCGGGTGGAGTGTAGTGTAGAGACAGAGGAGGGGGTTTAGTGGGTATGCTGGTCACGAAGAACTCGATCAGAGAGCCCCACACTACACGGGTTTGAATATCCGGTGTGCAACAATGCATTCCCCCTCCTCTCTGAAAAAAAAAGACAAGACAAGACTAGACAAACAAGACTAGGCAGACAAGACTAGAGAGGCAAGACAAGACAGACAAGACTAAACAGACAAGACTAGAGAGACAAGACTAGACAGACAAGACTAGACAGGCAAAACTAAACAGACAAGACTAGACAAACAAGACTAGACAGACAAGACTAGAGAGGCAAGACTAAACAGACAAGACTAGACATATAAGACTAGACAGACAAGACTAGACAGACAAGACTAGACAGGCAAGACTAGACAGACAATACTAGACAGACAAGACTAGACAGACAAGACTAGACAAACAAGACTAGGCAGACAAGACTAGAAAGGCAAGACAAGACAGACAAGACCAGACAGACAAGACTAGAGAGACAAGACTAGACGGACAAGACTAGGCAGGCAAGACTAAACAGACAAGACTAGACAGACAATACTAGACAGATAAGACAAGGCAGACAAGACTAGACAGACAAGACTAGACAGACAAGACTAGACAGACAAGACTAGACAGACAAGACTAGACAGACAAGACTAGACAGACAAGACTAGACAGACAAGACTAGACAGACAAGACTAGACAGACAAGACTAGACAGACAAGACTAGACAGACAAGACTAGACAGACAAGACTAGACAGACAAGACTAGACAGACAAGACTAGACAGACAAGACTAGACAGACAGACAAGACTAAACAGACAAATCCGTATAGACATGTCTTGATAAACAAGATTAGATAATAATTCTAGAGCGTTTATGTTCGTTTAAAGTAGATTATAAGTTTAGCAAGTCTCATAGATTTAAATCTGTCTATCCAAGTGTGTAGATATTAACTCTCAGCGCTTTGGAAATCCAATAAAATTGAATGTTCATTTGGCATTTAGTCTGGTTTCTGCTGGGATTTAACAGATCTAGAACGATTCAGCACTTTTTGATTAACTGATTTTAATAAATATTTGCTGTACCATTTTCTAATTTTACAAACGCCTTAATTAGTTCACGTCGACGTTAATAGAAGTGATTGTACAATCGTCCTGGTTTTTTGATATTTATTAATTTGTGAAATAAGACGAAATGAAAGTGATAAAACTTGCAAGATTTACTGGAGAATAAATTATAGATTTGCAAAACATGAAAAATTATGGAATTTCTGTTTTTAAGTTACTAAATAATCGGACGTAATTTTGTTAAATATTTTTATTTTAAAATTCTTTGTTTATTTCTCCGTTGCTCAAATTTATTTCTTCTCACGCCCTCTCGTTCCGAAGGTTGGGAATCCAATTGACCATTATCGTTCTTGACACGGATGCTCGGAAGACATTAGTGGTCGTACAGTTGAAGCAACGGCGTAGGTTTTTCAGCCTTCTCTTCTGTCGTCTGCCAATCGACCTCTTTTCCTGCATTTTCCCCTCAATAATTAATCGTAGGAGTTCGTAACGCGTTTCTCTAATGATATGCCCCAGGTATTCGGCCTTTCTTCTCATTATAGTACGAAAGAGTAGTTTCGACTTTACATGACTTGTACAGGTACATTTCAATGGCTTCGATCTTTTATTCCATAGCGCTCTTTAGAGTCCAGCTTTAGCATCCGTACAGAAACACCGGAAACACGTAGCATCTCAACGTACGAACTTTAATTTCCAGACTTAAGTCAGGTCTAATAGAGAAATTTCGTATGGCTATAAATGTTCTGCGGGCTTGTTACGTTTTCAAATTTACTTCTTTCGTCATGTCACAGTGTTGGTTGACTAGGGCGCCAAGATATTTAAAGTTGAAAACCTGCTGTATAGATTCCCCGTTGATGGTTATGGACACGTTTGCTGGTTTTTTTGTGGTGATCATGGTTTTGTCTTCAGTATGTTTATATACAACCCTGCTCTTTCACTATGTTGCACCAGGTTATCTATCATTTTCTGTAGTTCGGTATGGGTATTTGAAATGATGACCGTGTCGTCGGCGTATCTCAAGTCATTTATTATTCGTCCATTTACCGTGATTCCGCCTAAACTTTCATCAAGTGCTTATATATATATATATATATATATATATATATATATATATATATATATAACTCTGATATCATAGACATACTGAAAAATCACCAACTCCAGCCCGGCCACCTCCTTGTGAGTTTTGACATTGTATCTTATTTACAAAAGTACCGGTCCCTGAGGCCTTAAACATCATAAGATCAAAATTAAAACCAGAAAAGTATGTATCAGATCTGGCAGAACATTGTTTAAAGAATACATACTTTAGGTACGATGGTCAAATATACAAACAAGTCCTAGGAGCACCAATGGGTTCACCTCTATCCCCAGTAATAGCCAACATATTTCTTACATATTTTGAGGAAAAGGCAATCTCATCAGCCACACTTAAACCCACACTCTGGTTAAGATATGTTGACGACACATTTGAAATCTGGCCCCACGGCAGACCAGAGCTGGACAAATTCCTTATCCATCTTAACTCCCAACACGACCAAATTAATTTCACAATGGAGATAGAAAAGCATCAACGACTTCCTTTCTTGGATGTTTTGGTACAGAAGAAACCTGACGGCACTTTGAGTCACACTGTATACCGGAAACCAACCCACACAAACAGAAATCTGAACGCTTCTTCGCACCATCATCCCAAACAACTAGCATCTGTAGTCAACACTCTGACCACCCGATCCAAAAGACTAGCCGACCAGCTTAACTTACCGAAAGAATTGAGGAACTTACGAGAAGCTCTTTCTTCAAATGGATATCCAAACAGCTTAATATCCAGAGCTTTCCGTCGTACAGAGAACAGTAGCCCTAGAACTGAATAACGCCAGAAACCCGTTAGCACAGCATACCTACTATATGTTCATGGTTCAACTGACAAAATCGCCAGAATCCTTAAAAGACACAACATCGACACCATTTTCAAACCTAACCAGAAAATATCCTCCATGCTACGCAGCGTTAAAGACACCATCCCGTTAGAATCCCATGGAATTTATGAAATACCTTGCGGAACATGTGAACCTACATTGGACGTACCAATAGAAAAATATCTGCTAGGATTCAAGAACATGTAGTTTCAGTCAGACACAGAGACAAAGTTTCATCGGCACTTGTCCAACACACAAACACCGGTCACTGGATGGACTTTAGAAATTCAAGGACTGTTGCACAGATTAGCCACGAAATATCACGAGTATACAGAGAAGCCATAGAGATAGAAAAACGAGACTACTGCATGAACACGAGAGACGATTCCTTGAGACTGCCCCCAGCATGGCGACCGATCATATCCACCCTCAAAATGCAATCCCACAGACTCATGTACGACCAACAAGACAAACAAACAACCGAACCGAAGCACCGCACACAACGCGCATGACCCGAAGCCAGACAGCTATAAGTAGTCGCATCGCACGAACGAGCTCTCAGTATGCGTCTAAAGGTTGACCCGCACGGACGCATATATCTCTTGAGAATGGCGAATGTTAGTTCGCCGAAACGTCGAGAATCCGGTTCTTTTCAGAGCCAACCCTCAGCATCAACGCGGAATCTCCGAGAAAACAATACAACACAGGTATCTATCCGCGAAAATTTCAAATACAATAATATATATATATATATATATATATATATATATATATATATATATATATATATATATATATATCCGTATAGTATACGGCGAGAGCCACTAGAACCAGGTAGTGCTCTGCTGGACCTGAATTTAGTAGGGTTCAGTCCGTAGCTGCAAATCGATCACCTTCGAACACCAGGGTACCAAGAGGTATCAAATAACCGTACTCACGTTTTCGCGCGGCGGCGCTGATGATGCTAAGTTGAGACGGATCGACAGATAGCTCAGAATACCAGAGCTATCTTGAAAGGAAAGTACACGCATACATACTGTACAATGGACAAAGACAACGGGAAACCATCTCCAATATCATTCCCAAGATAATCACATAATGACTACATTCAACTCAAATCAAATTATCAGAGTTTTAAACAGTTCCTCATTCGGATCTCCGGGAGGAACGGACTTGAATGAATCCACAAGAACAAACATACGAAACAAAATCAGAATAGGAACCTGGAAAGTACGAAGCCTATAGGAAGCAGGAAAACTAATAAACCTAACCCAAGAAGCAAAAAGGCTTAACATAGATATAGTAGGCATAGCCGAGACTTGGTTGCCCGACTCAGGAAAACGCACAACTTCTGGGTATTCCCTGTACTGTTCGGGTAATCAAGACAGGAATCACAGGAAAGGAGTCCGATTTCTTATCCCTAACCCTCTCGCAAGGTGCGTCACCAATTTTACTCCCTACTCTGACAGAACAGCATTATTAAAAATCAATGCCCATAAATCTCAACATCATTCAGGTGTAAGCTCCAACGGCCGATGCAGCAGAAGAAGAAATTAAAACGTTTTACTCTGAGATAAAAGATCTACTCAAACTTACGAAAAACAGGACATAAACATAGTAATGGGGGATTTTAACTCATAGCTGGGGAATGAGAAATTTGAAGACCTTGTTGGTCCCTTTGGATTAGAAATACGGAACGAAACGGGAGACCGACTCCTGCAATTCTGTCAAGAGGAAAATATGAAAGTAAGCAACACATGGTTTAGACCATGGGTTCCCAAAGTGCGACCCGCGGGCCATATGCGGCCCGCAAAGCCTGTGAATTCGGCCCGCGATTTCTATACGATATATTATATTTCTATTAAAAAATAAATAAGTAAATAGTTTAATAAATAATAAATATTACAAATGAGATACAATAAAATATTTTAATATTTAAAAAAAATTCTTACAGAACTTTAACCATAAGCGTTTGTATTGATAAAATATTGTTTAGTTTATATTTTAAAAAATATTGTAGTATCTCTAGTCTAGTTATTACAGATTTGTACAGAAATATAATATAGTAGTCTCAAATAGATACAGAACTGTTAATCATTTTTTGGCGCATCTAATGCAACACACATTTTCAAGGAGTCAGTAACGAATTTATCGTTTTTTTCAATGATGTGCGCTGTGCCGCACACTACAACTGTGACCATTACTCGTAGAATTGAAGATATTGATGAGAATATTTTCATCAGTTACAAGAAATTTCAAAATCGTTTACTTCTTTTTCCATTGCTTTGGACGAGAGTACCGATATCTGCGATACGGCACAACTGTTAATATTTATTCGTAGAGTTTGAATATTTTATGATTTTTGCAGGGTTAATCTCAATGGAAAGTTTAAAAGACCTTACAAGGAGATGTGATATATTTTCCGCGGCAGAACATGCTTTTGATTCGAATAATATTAATTGGGACAATTGTGTAGGAGTAACTACAGACGGTGCTCCATCTATAATGGGCCACAAATAAGGCTTTATACGTTATAAAAAACAACTTGAAGGACTCTAACAAATCCAATAAACTGTATTATTCATCAGGAAAATCTTATAGCTCAGGTGTTGAAAATGAATAATGTCATGAATGATGTTATCAAGTCAGTTAATTTTATCAAAAGCATAAATCACCGTCAATTTAATTCTTTTAGAAGAGTCTAAATTTCCATTTCGAGACGTTATATATTTTTGAGAGGTCAGATGGATTTCGAGAGGACGAACATTAAAAAGGTTTTTCAGTTTAAGAAAAGAAATTACAGAGTTTTTAACTGAAACAAATCGTAATTTTGCGTCATTACAAGATATTAACTGGTTAAGCGACTTGACATTTCTAGTAGACGTAATTGGTGTTATGATCGAATTAAATTTAAAACTGCAAAGATATGTAAATTCCACGGAAAGAAAATTTCATTTATTACAAGAACAGCTGCAAATTGGTAACTTTTCTCATTTTGGAAGATGTGGAATGGAAGATTTGGAGATGTGGAACTTGGAAGGTGTGTTTGGAAGATGTAAAGGAAAATACCGCGGAATCATTTATTCTTCAATGGGAAAAGTATTACAAAGTCATACAGTTCTTTAGAAGATTTTGACGAAGGTTTCGATGAATTTAAGAGTCACGCGGACAACTAAATTTTATTTTCAGATCCTTTTTCTTGCAAGCCCATACATTTTATTTTCAGATCCTTTTTCTTGCAAGCCCCGTGACGTTTCTGAAGACATGCAATTTGAATTGATAGAATTACAGGAAAATATCGATGCTAAGAATTCTTATCGGAACAATTTCTTAATTGATTTTTTTAAAGAATTATCATGTGTGAATTATCCGAAAATAAGGAAACATGCTCAACAAATGTTTTCATTATTTGGCCCGCCAAAAAATTCAGTAATATTAAATCAGTAATAATAAATGGTCCCGCCCAAGAAAATCTTTGGGAACCCCTGGTTTAGACTATCAGCCCGCAGACTGTACATATTACCAACCGCAAAATATAATCAGAAATCAAATAGACTTCATACTTTATTATTATTATTATTCATACTTATTCATACTTTAATAAGAGGCGTTCATCTATTACAAAGGCATGCACCTACCCAGGAGCAGATGTCCCATCTGACCATACGCTACTGCTGGCGTCGATCAATATCAAACTATCAAAACCTAGCAAGTCAGCTCCTAAGGGGAAGATGCGGCAGTAACGACAGAAATTAGCAAGCAAATTGAGGACAAATTATCTAAAAATATGGAACAAGAGGATATAAACCATCTTCTTCTTGCAGTCCTTCTCCTACCGGAGGTTGGACACCATCATGACTATTCTTATCCTGTTCACCGCTGCTCTGAACAGTTCCGTACTGCTACAGCTGAACCACTCGCGCAGGTTCTTCAGCCAGGATACTCTACGCCTACCAATACTCCTGGTTCCTTTAATTTTTCCCTGCATAATAAGTCTTAGAAGACTATATTTGGGGCCTCTCATGACATGGCCTAGATACTCTAGTTTCTTTTTCTTAATGGTCAGCACGACTTCGCATTCCTTTTTTACCTTTTTCTTTTTACCTTTTACCTTTTTACTTTACCTTTTTACCTTTATATAAACCATATATGGGGCCAAATGAGAGAGATTCTATTAAACAGCACACAACACAAAGTTGGATATAAAACACAAGATCGAAAACAAACATGGATGACAGAGGAAATTCTTGCATTAATGGATAGAGAAAATAATACTCAGAGAAAATATTCCAAGAAGCACTTGACAATATCGAAAAAAGGCATCAATGTTAACGGAATCTGAATAAAAGACATTCGAAACCATAGAAGATCTACAACAATTAGTTAATAGCGTAGGAATACATAGTAAACAAATGGGATTGAACATTAACGCTAAAAAAACAAAGTTTATGGTAATTAGCAGACACCAAGACGCAACGAGGAATGACAAATTAACATTTGACGAGTTATCAATTGAGCGGTTGACCAAATTTAAATATTTGGGTACATGGCTCACTAAGAATTGGATAAAATGCACATAGCGGATTTACGAACTTGAAAAAAGTCTTCAACAACACTGACTTTGATATCAACCTCAAGCTGCGGTTCGTCAAGTGTTATATATGGTCGGTTCTCCTTTACGGTATAGAAGGGTGAAAACAGCATCAATGAACAAACTTGAAACTTTTGAGATGTGGCTGTATCGCAGAGTACTTAAGATTCCCTGGACAGCAAGAATCACAAACGAAGAAGTGCTCAGACGAATTAAGAAAGACCGCGAAGTATTAATTACAATAAAAGGAAGAAAAATTGCGTACCTTGGTCAGATAATGCGGAACCAAAAATACTCATACTGCAATTAATAATTGAAGGCAAAATTGATGGAAAAAGGGGAATAGGAAGGAAGAAGATGTCTTGGTTGCGGAACATAAAGCAATAGACGGGACTCCGAACTG
The DNA here is from genome assembly GCA_944588485.1 of Phosphuga atrata. Lineage (NCBI taxonomy): Eukaryota > Metazoa > Arthropoda > Insecta > Coleoptera > Silphidae > Phosphuga > Phosphuga atrata. The sequence continues at coordinate 49,127,396 of OX155902.1, forward strand.
TAGAAAGTTTGATCCACACAGCTAGGGATCGTGTAGAAATGGGACATGTGATCGCAAACATCAATTAATGGATATGCGCAGGACAAAAAGAAGATAGTATACATCCGTGATTATCAGTAAGTCTCTCTCGTGATTATCTATGCCTGTCGATTTCAGTATGTTTAACATTTTCTCATGTTGAACACAATAAAATGCGTTTTGGTAGCCACAGGTTGCAATTCATATCTCGGCATCTTTAGGCCTAGACATTCAGGGAGAATAAAGCTTCAGGGAGAACGTGGACCGACTTAATTTCGAAACCCACATTGTGTTTGGCCCGTCTGATTCTCACACTTCTGGTAGATTCTTGTGGGGATTATAGGTAGGAACACTTTCAGTACGTGTGACATTAAACTTATCATTCCGTGATCATCGCCTTGGGATGAGTGGTTTTTCTTAGGATGGGTGATAAAGTTGCATTTTATCCAGCGTGAGGGGATTTTACCGGAGGTGTATATTGTTTTCAATAGTGATGTCAGTAGTTTTAGCCCGTAGCTCTCCCGTTCTGCCAATATTTTGAGGAGGTCTACTAAGATGTTATCAGGGCCGGTGGATTTTCTGTTTTTCTGCTTGATCTCTGTTTGATCACTTCTCTCGTTATTTCGGGTTCCAATTCGCTTACACCTGTCAGCAGCGACGGTAGGGGTCTATCATTACGGAATAGTTTTCTACTATTTATTTCTTTGTAGCCCTAATTATCGGTAATCTCTTAGATGCCAAACTCAGCACGCGTGCCACATACCATGTCGTAAATTCTTTAAAAGAGAGCAATTTAAAATCAGCGACAGAAAAATTACTTGCACTAAAAAAGTATTTTTTCTGTTTAAAACGTGCTTTCTGTCCTTTAAAAAGTGTTTTCTGCCTTTTAAGAAGTAATTTATGGCGTAAAAGTACTTTCAGCCATCGGTGTTCATCAATCAGAAATTTCAAACTATTTTTCCAAATCTCAAAAAATTCATTTCTAGATGTTAACAGATGAGTGTTGAAGAAACAACAGTAATATATATTCCTCAATCATTCCTTGTAGAACATAGAGCCTAGACAAAAGCCTTCCATCTGATCCTGTTGATCGCGAGTTGCTTAACCTCCGTCCACGTTTTTCCTGCATCTTCCGCTTCTTTTCTGTTGGTTCCTCGCCAAGTTGTTTTCGGCCTGACGAGTATTGCAGAACAACAGTAAGAAACCACAATATGTCCCATACATTTAAACTTTCTAAATCTACTGCATTCAGATCATTGAATTAACGTACAAATGGAGTAAATGCAATGTTACAAATATGTGTGACGACTCGTTGGGCTGGCATTTACACCTAAAACTAGCACCTGTTTGCCGATATTTTTTTTTCAATCTACTTCATGAAAGCTTTCTCGCGAACGTGGGCGACTAAAATATATAATTTTCTTATAACCTACCTCAGCCGATCACTTAAAAAATACTTTGGCCCAATACACATCTTAAAACAAAATTAAAATGTCTATAATAATCCCAATAATATAACAAGATTGCTATTTGTCACACTATTTCAGGCATATTGGTCAAGTATTTATAAGTCGACACTGATACCACCAAAAACCATGTCTTGTCTTATCTGTCTAGTCTTGTCTGTCTAGTCTTACCCGCCTAATCTTGTCCATCTAGTCTTTTCTGCATGTCCTCCTCGGTGGTGTAGTTGACAACATGCCTGCCTTTCAATACGGGAGACGCGGTTCGAATCCTGGTCGGGGAGACGACAACTAGGGCGGCTTTCACTAACCGTCCGTGCTGCCCACCCTGAATTAATACAAAATATGCGATACCGGCGTGGCTCATACTAAAAGCCAGCGTGAAATAGGGAGTATTGTGAGAGCTTCCCCCGAACCACTTAGCCAAAATAATCTTGTCTGTCTAGTCCTGTCTGTTTAGTCTGGTCTGTCTAGTCTTATCTGTCTAGTCTTGCCTGTCTAGTCTTGTCTGTCTAGTCTTGTCTGTCTAGTCTTGTCTGTCTAGTCTTGTCTGTCTAGTCTTGTCTGTCTAGTCTTGTCTGTCTAGTCTTGTCTGTCTAGTCTTGTCTGTCTAGTCTTGTCTGTCTAGTCTTGTCTGTCTAGTCTTGTCTGTCTAGTCTTGTCTGTCTAGTCTTGTCTGTCTAGTCTTGTCTGTCTAGTCTTGTCTGTCTAGTCTTGTCTGTCTAGTCTTGTCTGTCTAGTCTTGTCTGTCTAGTCTTGTCTGTCTAGTCTTGTCTGTCTAGTCTTGTCTGTCTAGTCTTGTCTGTCTAGTCTTGTCTGTCTAGTCTTGTCTGTCTAGTCTTGTCTGTCTAGTCTTGTCTGTCTAGTCTTGTCTGTCTAGTCTTGTCTGTCTAGTCTTGTCTGTCTAGTCTTGTCTGTCTAGTCTTGTCTGTCTAGTCTTGTCTGTCTAGTCTTGTCTGTCTAGTCTTGTCTGTCTAGTCTTGTCTGTCTAGTCTTGTCTGTCTAGTCTTGTCTGTCTAGTCTTGTCTGTCTAGTCTTGTCTGTCTAGTCTTGTCTGTCTAGTCTTGTCTGTCTAGTCTTGTCTGTCTAGTCTTGTCTGTCTAGTCTTGTCTGTCTAGTCTTGTCTGTCTAGTCTTGTCTGTCTAGTCTTGTCTGTCTAGTCTTGTCTGTCTAGTCTTGTCTGTCTAGTCTTGTCTGTCTAGTCTTGTCTGTCTAGTCTTGTCTGTCTAGTCTTGTCTGTCTAGTCTTGTCTGTCTAGTCTTGTCTGTCTAGTCTTGTCTGTCTAGTCTTGTCTGTCTATTCTTGTCTGTCTAGTCTTGTCTGTCTAGTCTTGTCTGTCTAGTCTTGTCTGTCTAGTCTTGTCTGTCTAGTCTTGTCTGTCTAGTCTTGTCTGTCTAGTCTTGTCTGTCTAGTCCTTTATGTCTAGTCTGTCTAGTCTTGTCTGTCTAGTCTTGTCTGTCTAGTCTTGTCTGTCTAGTCTTGTCTGTCTAGTCTTGTCTGTCTAGTCTTGTCTGTCTAGTCTTGTCTGTCTAGTCTTGTCTGTCTAGTCTTGTCTGTCTAGTCTTGTCTGTCTAGTCTTGTCTGTCTAGTCTTGTCTGTCTAGTCTTGTCTGTCTAGTCTTGTCTGTCTAGTCTTGTCTGTCTAGTCTTGTCTGTCTAGTCTTGTCTGTCTAGTCTTGTCTGTCTAGACTTGTCTGTCTAGTCTTGTCTGTCTAGTCTTGTCTGTCTAGTCTTGTCTGTCTAGTCTTGTCTGTCTAGTCTTGTCTGTCTAGTCTTGTCTGTCTAGTCTTGTCTGTCTAGTCTTGTCTGTCTAGTCTTGTCTGTCTAGTCTTGTCTGTCTAGTCTTGTCTGTCTAGTCTTGTCTGTCTAGTCTTGTCTGTCTAGTCTTGTCTGTCTAGTCTTGTCTGTCTAGTCTTGTCTGTCTAGTCTTGTCTGTCTAGTCTTGTCTGTCTAGTCTTGTCTGTCTAGTCTTGTCTGTCTAGTCTTGTCTGTCTAGTCTTGTCTGTCTAGTCTTGTCTGTCTAGTCTTGTCTGTCTAGTCTTGTCTGTCTAGTCTTGTCTGTCTAGTCTTGTCTGTCTAGTCTTGTCTGTCTAGTCTTGTCTGTCTAGTTTTGTCTCTCTAGTCTTATCTGTCTAGTCTTGTCTCTCTAGTCTTATTTGTCTAGTCTTGTCTCTCTAGTCTTGTCTGTCTAAATACGAAAAACACAAATTTAAGATTCAAAATAAACTGTGATTGTAGTAAAATATTTTCAAACATTGTATTTGACTAACCTTCATGTTGAAACTCAAACAACAACAGTGCCACTGCTTTGGCAGTTCTATAGTACCCGACTGAGATTGGCCAAAACGTATTATCTATTTTTTTAAGAGCGTATGTGTCACAGTGTTTTCCCAAGAAAAAGAGTCGCTATATTTTCCTTCCGATTCCCAAAATTTTCGCGCAAGCGGTGCCAGAAATTCCTGATTTTATTGAGACGAAATCATTTGTATTTTATAGTAGGCTTTTTTTTGCGCGAAATAATTTGTGCATAAATAAGAAAATACTTGGTAGCATATAAATACTTTCGCGTATTAAAAGATTTGTCCGCTATTAACATGTGGAAATCATCACACGTGCGTGGGAGCATTTATCACATTCTGAATATGCTCTGCATTCTTTATAAAACATTTTCGAGTTTTATATATGAATGGACGATACATTCAAATATATAAACTATATTTAATATCAGGACGTAACTCTTCGTGGGAAATTCTATATTTTGTATAAAATGTAAACATGTTTTGCACACAAAATGTACATCAAATGTGAAAATTACTAGAGCTAGTCAATGTGATCACGAATTTCAATAGCCTCAAGAAAAAACCGAGGAAAACTGGGGAAATACCGTAAACCACATAAATAACAACCTGATGCAAGAAAATGAATTAAAAAAAAAACTTTTGGCCGAAATGGAGGACAAGAATAAGATCCTAAAGGTTGAAGTAGAAGTTCTAGAAGAGAAAGTAGTAAATATTAAAAGAGAAGATTGAATTGCTAACAAATGTAAACAAGCGGGAAGAAAGTAAAGCAGAAACTTATCACACAACAAGACCCAGTCAGAATGGCATCAATGAGCCGTCTACAGCCGTGGATACAATAATGTTGAAGATCGAAAATATAACATCTGAATCTACGCAAACATCTCAATCCAAAAGATATCAATCAGAAACTGAACTAAACGACCAGAGGCACATGAACATGGCACAGAATAAGAGGAAGAACCGAGTATTAATATGTAACAGAAAGGAACCCGAAACCGAAAAAAATATTGGTTTCATAGGACAAGACTCTAAGCCCAAAATTTGGCTTTATATATCCAGTGCCTTAGATCACGTAAACTAGGAGATAATTGCAAAATACTTTTGTTGTGGAAGAAATAAAACAATATAAACAGAGAATCGACAACAAGAGTTTCAAGATAGGAATGGAACCGGATCTGAAAGAGGCAGTATACGAGGATACTTCTAGTCAGAATGTATACTCCACGAACGTTTTAATTTCGGTAGCGAACACAGAAGATCGCAAACAAATTTTCCAAGACCACGACAAAGAAGGACCGATTTTTAAACCAAGAATTGCACAATAGTCGAATGAAACCCCTCTCGATGAACATCTTCAGCCGCACAGATGAACAACGAAAAAAGGAAAACGCTAACAAATATCATAAGTGCCGTTTAACAGTTAGTTTAATAAACCTAAATGTACAATCTATTGTTAACTCAATAGACAACATTGAATACATGCTGGAGGAAAATCGATACTGTAGATACCTTTCACTCACAGAACATTGGAAGAGTAAGGACCAATTAGAAATATGTAAATTAAAACAATTTACCCTAATGGCTAGTTATTATAGGAAGAAGGAAATGCACGGAGGTGCTGCTATTTATTGTAAGCAAGGCGAGAGTATGTGCAGGGAAAGGGCAGACATAAATAAATTAGCGGTAGAATAAAGCTTTGAATGTGCAGCAAATGAAACTAGGCTGGACACGAACCCTGTACTTGTTATTGTTATATACAGAGCGCCCCTTACTTCCTACAATATTTTTCTGGTAAATCTTCATCTCTTGTCCAAGATTAAACTCGAAAAGAAAATGTACCTCATTGCAGGCGATTTTAATATAGACGTGTTGAAAACACTAGTGGCAGTATAGAATTTAACTCTATTGTAGACCAATTCCATTGTACTCTAACATTTAAAGAATTCAGTCACCCTGCGACGGGGAATTGTATTGGTAATGTCATACTTAAGAGCGGGATGAGGTTTCACACAACATCGGTGGAATATCACATATCGGACCACAACGCCCAACTGATCTCATTGGAAAGAACAAATCAGCGAACAACTGTCAAGTACCAGCGCCATTTCAATCAAGGGAATGTTACCCATTTTAAACAGCAACTACAGGAAGAAACCTGGCCCGATGTTTGGAATTGTGGCGAATCAGATGTCAATAAGCAATGGAACTCATTCATGAGTATTTTATTAAAATACTTTAATGAAAGTTTCCCAAATATCCCCACTAAAATCCGAAATAATTCCGAATGTTTGTATAATATTCAGGAGATATACGTGATGATAAAGCAAATGAAAATCTTATAAACATTGGGTAAATATAACAGTAACTTTAAACAACAATATAATAACAAGCGTAGCAAAAAGCAATTGACTTCGGAAACAACTTCGGAAAACTTGAGCAAGACAACCTGGGAAGCAGTCAACCAAATAATAAGACTAAAACCAAGAACGAAGGGTACCACACACACACAGATGTAAATCCAATAGATGTTGTAAGAAATTTTAACGACATTTTCACGGATAAAGCCGAACTTTTAATTAATTATATACCAAACACTCCATACCAAGATAATATAACGTCGCATTCCAATTACTCAATGTTTGCGAATCCTCGAAGAGAGAATGAATTGTATAACATAGTTATAGCCCTGAAAAATAAAAAGAGCGCTGGATACGATGAGGTGACAATGCATATTATAAAGGATACTTTTGAACATATAGCAGTACCATTAAAGTTCATAATTAACAATTCTATTTCAAGCGGCATCTTTCCAGATCTGTTAAACATCTCAGAAATAATTCCCATCTACAAAAACGGAGATAAGTAAAACTTAGAGAACTATAGACCCATAAATATTCTCTCATCCTTTGCCACAATATTTGAGAAGGTATTTTGCGCTAGGATAGAAGGTTTTCTCCAACATCATTTTTTTTTTGTGGGGGTCGTTTGGCTGCAAAACCTTTCTGCACTGCGACCAACTTGATCTATTGTGCTTGACCCTACTACAATTACTCTCCCAGGAATTCAATTTCGTGAACGAAGTCTAAGATATTCCTGAGAGGCTTGCTACTCAGCTCCAAGGTGGTCAATCTTGCGACCCCAAAATGGGCAAGCCTTATGTGTGCTAGCGCTACACATGTGCACATTATGTGTTCAGCGGTTTCTTCATCTGATTCACATAATCTACAGGCAACTTCCTCTGCTTTTCCCATTTTGTGTAGGTGATATCTCACCGGACAATGTTCTATGAGTATGCCTACCAAGGTTCTGATTTCTCTTCTAGAGAAGCTTAGCATCTGCTGCGTTATTGCGGCAGAATAGTTTATGAGCATTTTAGCTTGCTGCTGTCCTGGCGTGTTCTTCCAGTGGGTTTGCTTTTGCTCTTCTTCCCATTTCTTAGCCCACTGTCTTAAGTGGGCCTTTGTAAGCCCACAAGTTGGCCCCGGGCCCAAGAAGGTAGCCTCGGCCCCGGTTTTGGCGAATGCGTCGGCCATTTCATTCCCATATATACCCTGGTGACCCGGTGACCACATTAGCGTGAGTCTGTTACCTTTCACCAGTTGCTTCAGGCTTTGTTTACAGTTCCAGGTTACTTTGGAATTAAAGTTGTGGGCTTTTAAATTCCTTAGAGCTACCTGGCTGTTCGTTAGGATGTAGATTTGCACTGCTTTAAGACGTTTCTTTAGGCATATTTGTGCGCATCTTTCAATGCCGTGGACTCCATGTGACTCCGGCTGTATATGCCAATTCCTGTACCCTTAGCAGTTTTTGATGCGTCGATGTACCACATGGACGCTTTGTCTTTCAGGTTTTCGATTCCCTAAACACTGCTTTGGCGGTCATTGATGACTACTTCAACGGCTGTGTCAAAGTCGTATTCTGTAGACATTGCGTCCCAGGGATGCTTCAGAAATTTCTCTCCAATTTGTTCCCTTATTTTCATGTGTCTCTGAATAGGCGATGTACACCTTAGTCTCAGAGCACTGAGAAGACCTTCTTTTTCTACCTGTTTGTGCAGTGGAAGTAGGTCCAACAGAACTTCCAATGCTGTGGTTGGAGTAGATTGACATTGTCTTGGACATTATCTTGCATTATTGCATTATTTTGATCGCTCTGCTCTTGGCATCTACATTTTTTTCCTTACGTCCCCCTATCACTGGAGTGTTTAGGGGTTCGGGAATCTGGCTCTATAGATTTGGTTTTCCTTTCTGTAGTTGATTTGTGTCCATTCGTCTTGTTCTTTTTATGTCAGGATGTCACGTATCATTGTCTCCGTGTATGTCTAATCCTCTGGTAATCTTAGCATCGCGTCTACCAGTGTTGGCACCTCTAGGTTGAGGCTTGTCTGCTCCTTCTATCTGTTGCTCTCGGATATCCACCTACTACATTCAAACACGGTATGAGTGCACTGTCCACGTCGCCGCAGTATACACACATTGCGTCACTTGCCCTGCCAAATCTATGTAGATACTCCCTAAAGCGTCCGTAGCCGCTGAGAGCGTGTGCTAGATGGTAAGTTATCTGTCCATGGTCCGTGTTAAGATTTTTGATCAATAGTTTGGTCCAATATCCTGTTTTGGACATGCTCCATGACTTTTCCCAGTCTTCAAGTATTTGGTTGTTTGCAATTTTTAGTCTTTCTGTCCTATTTTTTCAGTTCCTTGTCTTATATAATTGGTATCGTGGATTTTGCACTCTATCCGGGCGATGCCAGCAATCACCAACACAGCTTCCCTGGAGATAATCCTGTATGCACTGCTGATGGCCATTTTTCTCTGTATAGAGGTTCTAGCCCAAACCTGAACCACCGAACACCGCCGGTGGCGGATCGGACCGCCGGTATTAGGCAATAATATTCCTAGGACCGATGTAATTTTCAGGGCTTTTTCTGCAGTTTTCTTAATGTGTGCTTTGAAAGATAGTCAATAGTCATGCCTAGGTACTGGACTTCTTGTTTCGGTGTGATGTCCACTTTTTTAATTTTGAATTTCATAGGTCCTATTTTCCTTTTGTCAGTGAGAAGTACCGCTTCTGTTTTTTCAGGGGCTAGCTTAAGGTTTTTTACGCTCTAGCCATTCATCGACCTGCTTTATGGCGATGCTTGCCTTTTTCATTAGTTCTTCTTCAGTTTTTCCTGTTGCAACTAAAGCTAAGTCTTCGGAAAATCCTACTATTTCCACCCCTGCAGGGAAAAGTAGTCTTAACAAGCCATCGTATAGAATGTTCCACAGGATAGTGCCCAATACCGAGCACTGAGAAACACCACTATTGACTTCACATTCGACGACCTCATCGCCGGATTCCATCTAAAATCTCCTATTTGAGAGGTAGCTGCGCAACAGCTGCAACAGGTATTGGGTAAAGTTTCTGCATGTTAGCTCTTCCATAATCATTTCCTAGGCAGCAGAATTAAAAACATTTTTTGTATAGTTTTATCAACGCTGTCGTCTTACGTGTCCTCCGTGTACCCCTTGTGGTTTTCTCTGCTACTTTGATTACCCTCAGAACGGCATCGACCGTGGACCTTCCCTCTCTGAACAAATATTGTCTATCGGAAAGACCTCTACCCTTGTCCAATTCCAACAATCCAAATTCAAATTCCTTAAATTAGCAAGAAGCAGTTTTCATGTAGTTCCCCGAAGACATCCAGCAGGCATATTGGTCTGCAAGAGGATGGTTCATGTATGGGCTTTTCACCTTTCCGGAGGAGGACCAACCTTGCTATCTTCCATCTATCGGGGAATCTGCCATCTGCTATTATATTGTACATAACTACTAGAACGAATTTTGGTTGTCTGTTTACGGCAATCTTTAGAGCTTCTGGTGGGAGATTGTCGAGTCTTGGTGCTCTGTCATTTCGAAGGCGCTGGCTGACCTTGTTCAGCTCCTCGGTCGAAAATGCAGGAGTGTCTTTAACTTCCGGCAAAACCCACTATAGTTTCTGGTGCTTGGGGAAGAAAACCTCCACCATTTCTCGCACCTTTTCCATGGCCATTTTCAGATTTGGAGATCTTACTTTGAGTTCTCGTGTAGCAATGGAATATATGACGCATATTCCATCTATTTTACGCACACGTTTTCATCTATTTTATCGCCAATGGGAATTGACGCCAGTGGTCCATTTTATATCTGTTGATTTCTGTGCGTAAGTTCTTTTTTGCTTTGGCGTAAGAAATTTTGTACGTAGCTTCTATGTCTGGGTTTGGATTTCTCTTCCCTTTCCGTTAGTAGGCACGTCTTTTAGTAAAACAGATCTTTCTCATCTCGGCAATTTTCGCGCTCCACCAGTATTCTTTTCGAAGGCTTTCTTGCCAAAAAGATATCCTAGTAAACCTAGTAAAGAGCATCAGGTGAGCGGTCATTTCTGTTGTGAATTTCCTTGTCCAGCTTATTTGCGAATTTGTCCGCATATATATTTTTTGCATGCCACCCCCTGTGAATTTTTTGCAGATGGCTTTATTGTACCTACCTCTATACGGTATGACAAGTACCTGTGGTCACTTAGCGTTTCTCTCGATAGCACTTGCCAGTTTTAAATTTTATGCACTAGGAGTGCATATAATATGGAGGAGCTGCTCCTGGATTCAAAAGTGGGTGAGTTTCCTACGTTACTCACATATAGATCCAGTTCTGAGATCCAGTCCAAGATGGTTTCTCCTCGCTTATATGTACCTGTGCAGCCCCAATAGGGGGATTTTGCATTAAAGTCTCCTCCGACCAGTTTGAGCTTGGTTTGGCACCGAATGTCCTTGTCGAGGGTGGATAGGGATAGCTCTAATTCCTTGGGGCTACTATTTAGTGATAGATAGCAGGTATATATCACAAGTTCTTCGAGCTCGACCCGTTCGAAACCGGATCCACCTCCGTGTTTTAAGACCGCTAGGTGTTTTTTGCTAGGTGTGTGTTGCATATAAAGATTTCCGCATCATTTTTATCATCCGTTATCCAGCAGTTCTTCATGGTTTTTTTGTTTGGTTCTATTGTTAGTTCGTGGAGTGTAGCCCTTAATAGGTCATGGGCAGCCGGGCTGCACATGGCGTTTATTTGGATTATATTAATCATTGAACCGATATGTCTCGTCTTGCTTCCGATAACGCCTTTTTGAGTATTGGGCATCCTCCATTGATTGTTTCTCACAATCCTTGGCAATAACGTGTACAGTTAGTTATAAGTATTATAACTTGTACAGTTATAGTCATAACTTGGACAGACAAGACTGGACAGACAAGACTGAACAAACAATAATGGACAGACAAGACTGGACATCCAAGAATGGACAGACAAGACTGGACATACAAGACTGGATAGACAAGAAAGGACAGACAAGACTGGACAGACAAGACTGGAAAGACAAGACTGGATAGACAAGACTGGACAGACAAGACTGGAGAGACAAGACTGGACAGACAAGACTGGACAGATAAGACTGGACAGACAAGACTGGACAGACAAGACTGCACAGGCAAGAATGGACAGACAAGACTGGACATCCAAGAATGGACAGACAAGACTGGACATACAAGACTGGACAGACAAGAAAGGACAGACAAGACTGGACAGACAAGACTGGAAAGACAAGACTGGATAGACAAGACTGGATAGACAAGACTGGACAGACAAGACTGGAAAGACAAGACTGGACAGACAAGACTGGACAGACAAGACTGGACAGAAAAGACTGAACAGACAAGATTGGACAGACAAGACTGGACATACACGACTGGACAGATAAGACTGGATAGAAAGACTCGACAGACAGGACTGGACAGACAAGACTAGATAGGCAAGTATACATAGACAAGACTAGACAGACACGGTCTGTCATCTGTCCGGTTTTGTTTGGTTTTGTTTGTTCTTGTCTGGTCTTATCGGGTCTTGTTTGGTGTTGTCTGGCCATTTCTGATCTCGCTTGGTCTTGCCTGGTCTTTTTGATTTTGTCTGGTCTCGTCGGGTCTTGCTTAATCTTGTCCAATACTGTCTGGTCTTGTCTTGTTTGTCTGGTATTATTTGATCTTGTCTAGTCTTGTCTGGTCTTCCTGAACTTACATAGTCTTGTCTCTTCTTCTCTTGTGTTGTCTGGTCTTTTCTGGTCTTGTCTGGTATTTTCTAGACTTGTCTGATCTTGTCTGGGCTTGTTTTGTCTTGCCTGGTTTTGTCCAATCTTATCTGATCTGGTATTGCCTGGTCTTTTATGGTCTTGTCTTGTCTTTTCTGCTCTTCTGCGTTTTTGTCAGGTTGTGTCTGGTCTTGTCTGGTCTTGTCTGGTCTTGTCTGGTCTTGTCTGGTCTTGTCTAGTCTTGTCTGGTATTGTCTAGTCTTGTCTGAACTTACATAGTCTTGTCTCTTCTTGTCTTGTGTTGTCTGGTCTTTCCTGGTCTTGTTTGGTCTTTTCTGAACTTCTCTGGTCTTGTCTGGGCTTGTCTGCTCTTATCTGGTCTTGTCTGATCTTTCTGGTTTTGTCTAAACTTACATAGTCTAGTCTTGGTCTTTTCAGGTCTTATCTGGTCTTTTCTGGTCTTGTCTTTTCTGGTCTTCTCTGTTTTTGTCAGATTTTGTCTGGTCTTGTCTGATCTTGTCTGGTGTTGTCTGGTGTTGTCTGTTGTTGTCTGGTGTTGTCTGGTCTTGTCTGTTCCTGTCTGTTCTTGTCTGGTCTTGTCTGGTCTTGTCTGGTCTTATCTGGTCTTGTCTGATCTTGAATAGGTGGCACTAGGATTTCCAGGAGAATATTGAAAGAAAGCAGACACGGGTAAGGCCTAAGTAAAGCTGGATGGATTATGTTAGAGAAGACAAGAAAAGAAGAAATAGCGACATTAGATAAATTCTTAAATAAATTCAAAAACAATAAGTTATTTTGAAAAAAAAAATCAGGGACACGATTTTTTTTTAGTTTGCAAAACATCCTGGTTTCAGGAAGCGGGCGCATTAACAAGCACATCCACACGCGACTCCCGCTCCGTCCATTCACTACGTTTATTTTCAGTTTCCATTGATCAATCCGTCCCAAAAATATGATCGCGATTTATCATCAGCTCCGCTCCCTCCCCACGCTTTTCCGAGCCTGGCCAGCGGTTTTTCGCGGAAAACCGCCGACATTTCTTTTTCTCTCTGGCATCCGACGGCCAGATAGAGAGAGATGACTTTTACACGTTGACTCAACCGACTGGAATGCCGCGGACGCAACCGGGTTTATTGCCTAAATATAACGTCTGCATGGAACACAATTACGATCCTTTCCAAATTAAAGATACATCTTACACATTCAATTTCAAATGATTAATAAACACTAGAAAATCTTCCATGATTCAAGGATAATTCTAAACTACACAAGTTAAGACTACACAGACTAGGATAAACAGAAAAAAAAACTAAATAGATAAGTCACTAAATAATAGTAAATACCTAAGACTACAGAGACTAGAAAAAAAACTACAAACTTAAAACAAACAGAACACAGCCTGAATATATAAATATATTCAGCCCTTCCGGAGCTCTATAACAATTATTGAGTCTTCTTAGGACTACCAAAACAAATCTCACATGAAATTTGTAAATTATTTTACAGCTTTCAGTCCACCTTCGTACTTAACAAAAACCATAAACGTAACATTTTTTTAAGATCATGTCTTTCCGATACCTTCTTTCCGATCATGTCTTTCCGATATCTGTGAACGCGTTTCGAGATTTATCTCTCATCAGCACAGCTTTGCTTCCATTAACAATAATTTGTAAACCACTTGCTTGAAAACCCAAGCTGTGTTTAGGGTTAGATGTTTATAATTTTGACAATTTGTGAGAGAGGCATGAACGTAGCAGGTTATTGATTGAAATGATAAGATAGAATTGGTGAAACCATCCTACGTTATTGATAATCATACAAACTTAAAACAGTAACAAACGGTAAACAAAAGTAAGTGGTTTACAAATTATTGTTCATGGAAGCAAAGCTGTGCTGATGAGAGAAAAATCTCGAAACGCGTCCACAGATGGATGGCTATCCACAGGTATCGGAAATACATGATCTTAAAAACAATGTTATGTTTATGGTTTTTGTTGAGTGCCACAAAGGTGGACTGAAAGCTGTAAAATAACTTACAATTTTCATGTGAGATTTGTTTTGGTAGTCCTAAAAAGACTCAATAATTGTTAGAGAGCTCCGGAAAGGCTGCATATATTGGCTATTTAGCTCCGGAAAGGCTGCATATATTCAGGCTGTGTTCCGTTTGTTTTAAGTTTATATGATTATCTATAACGTAGGATGGTTTCACCAATTCTATCTTATCAGAAAAAAAAAACAGCCAAGTGCGAGTTGTGACTCGCGCACCGAGGGTTCCGTACAAACTTGTAAGTAGGGTATCTTTAGGAGGACCTAACTGTATGCAACCCTATGCTTCTGGTGCCTGACAATACCACGCAACACATTAGTGTATTTTCATAAGTTTCTAATAGTAAATTCGCATTTTTCTTGTAATTAAACTACATATTTACGGTTTCCGCATTTTTCCCTTTACATGTGCTGTAAGACACCGCTTCTTGCCAAATTTCATGATTCTAGGTCAACGGGTAGTACCCTATAGGTTTTGATTCCCTTGTGAAATCGCAATATATATATATATATATATATATATATATATATATATATATATATATTTGTCATTTTTATTTGTACAAGATAAATATACTAACAATACAGAAATTGTTATATTACAAATTACAAGCCAGAATAGGAAAACCTGTGGCCTGGCTTGGGGTTCTTAAAAATGCTGTTACATAATCTTTGTTTACTGAAAACAAAATAGTAAATAATAAAAAAAATAATAAAAAATAGATCAATGGCAGATGGCTGTTATAAATAAAAATAATAATATAAAATAAAAGAGCACTGGTGTTTTACATATTTTTCTAATTTTATCCTAAGTATATCTTTGTTTTTTGTTTGCGGTAATACCTTTCTATATGAATTTCAACTTGGTAGGTGTATAATATTAATTATGGATTTAGTTTAATTAAGAATATATTGAGGCGACCATGTGGTCAAACTGCGTAGGAGGCAGAGTGTATAGCCAGTTGTTTATATGTCTTGAATATGCCGATTTGGATAAAGTCGATGAGTGTATGAAGTTAAAGTCTGGTGGCATGTGAGATAAAATGTATATGAGGGTAAAGTAAGCCTGTCGGGTGCTCCAAGTAAGATGTGGGCGAATAAGAGGGGTTATGGTGTGTCTATTTATCCTAATCAATAAGAAAATTTGATCCCTGTTTTTATAGTATAAGCTTAGTAAGCTGCGTACATATAGACCTCTTATTGGCAAGACACCCATCAAAGCATAAATTCCTTCTGTGGAAGATCGAGGGTCTTTTCTCAGGATTATTTTAATTAGAGACCTCTGTACAACATCCAGAGGTGTTATAATGGTCGGGTAAGCACCGCCCCAACAAACAATGCCATACTCCAGAATGGAACCAGCATAGGCAGAGTAAACAACCCTCAAGTCCTCACGGTGGAGCACCCTCCTGAGCTGGACAAAAGCATAGAACAAGGACCTTACCCTGGAGACCATCGCCTCAATAATTTCAATAATGACTCCAAGATATTTAATTTGTTTCACTTGTTCTATAGCTGGGCAATCACAATGAAAGCCCGCCTCCAGACCAAGGCCCGCATTAGCCACTACGCCGCAGCGGTGAATCCTTAAATCAATCTCAGGAGGAGGCCCCCACCAAGGAAAAACACATGAATTTTGTTTTGTTAATATTCAGAGTTAGTCCACTCCGCCCAAACCAATTTTCCATTCTGGCCACGGCATCTCTAGCAACGTTTGAGACCCCGTTCCAGTCCTCTCCCTCGATCAGCAAATTAGAATCATCCGCAAATAACAATATTTTGCCACCGGGGGGGCAGACAGAAGTCAGATCATTAATGCAAATTAAGAAAAGTACCGGGCCTAGAGTACTCTCTTGTATTACACCGTATTCAATTTTACGCTCAGAACTAGAAACACCCTCCACAGACACATACTGAGACCTGTCAGTGAGATAGTCACATAACCATTTCAACGCAACTCCCTTTATGCCGAATTGAATGAGTTTTTGTACTAGTAAGCGTATGTCAATAGAGTCGAACGCTTTGGCGAGGTCCATGAACACAGCCAAAACTTTGCTACCTGAACCAATATTTTTAGTTAAGAAGGAAGTAATGGAAAACAGCGCATCAGCAGTGCTTTTCCCCGGCCTAAATCCAAATTGGTCCTCAGTTATCAATTTATTTGTATCCAAATATTGATTAAGTTGAATTTTTACAATTTTTTCTAAAATTATAGAGAGCACATTTAGCATAGAAATTGGTCTGAAATTTCCCGGGTCATGTATGAAGCCCCCTTTATGAAGTGGAATAACCTTAGCCGACTTGAACATCCGTGGGAACACTCCAGAGATAAGACTCAAGTTAATAATATGCTGTATTGGTTTAATTAATGCATCAATACTTTCTTTAATTAGTGTAGCATGAATTTTATCTGGTCCCGGGGCCGAGTTTCCTCGCATCTCCTCAACCACCCGCCTCACCATTTCTTCAGTGACAAGAGAAAAAATTTCAAGTGAACAACTTGCAGGTTCAATTTCAGGTAACAATGACTGATTGATGTGAGGTGAGGTGTGAGCGAGCTGCGAGGCGAGTGTGGCACCCACTTGGGTAAAATATTTATTTATTTCATTTAATTTTGTTTCGGCCTGCTGGTCAGAGCGTATTCCAAGGTGCTCAAGTCGTACTTCCGAGGTCTTTTTTTCCAGAAATTTCTTTTATAATGGACCAAAATTTAGCGGGTACATTTCTGGTTTCATTCAATAGTTTTTTTTGTAAAAGGTAGATTTGGCTTGTTTAAGGACTTCGCTCAAATTATTTCTATACTTTAAATAATAGTTTTTTTAAATTAAAATTTAACGGCTGTTTCTTCTTCTTCTGACTCTACAGCCCAGGGTGAGCTTTGGCCTCCTTAACAATCCCCTTCCACCTTTGACGGTTTTCAGCGGCACGTGTCCAGTTTCCTACTTGTAGAGTTTCTACATCTTCCTCTACCTTATCTTTCCACCTGGTTCTGGGTCTACCTCTGCTTCTTGAGGTGTTAGGTTGCGCTTTATGGATGGATCTGGGTGCTCTCGCACTCGGCATTCTAATCATGTGGCCCGCCCATCGAAGTCTCTATGCCATATTGAATCTTACTATGTCTTCACCTTCTATTAGTTCTTGAAGTTCGTAGTTCATGCGAATTCTGTATCCTTCTTCCTCTCTCACTGGTCCAAAGATCTTCCGTAAAATCCGTCTTTCAAAAATACGAAGAGAGTTTTTGTCTGCTTCCGACATACTCCAGGATTCAGCTCCATAAGTTAGCACGGGTCTGATCAGGGTTTTATATATTCGCAGTTTTGCTTTACGTGAGATGATTTTTGATTTGAAGAGCTTCAGATGTGAATAATAGCATCGATTCGCAGCTTGGATTCTGTCTTGTACCCTCAGTGATAGATTATTTGTGTTATTGAAAGTTACTCCAAGATATTTGACATTTTGAACTTCTTCAAACCGATGATCATTTATAATGAAGTTCTGAGGGGCCCTTCTTGAATTATCACGTGACAGTTTTAGGTATTTTGTTTTATCTGCATGTATTTTCAGGCCGACTTTGCTCGCTTCCTCTTCTATTTTTAAAAACAATTCTTCTAGAGTTCTGTTGTCCCTAGCCATGATCAGTATGTCGTCGGCGTACGCACATATTTGGTATGATTTTGTTATGATATTTCCCTTATTTTCGAGGTTTCCAATTGCATTTTGTAGCGCAAGGTTAAAAAGAACAGCTGACAAGGCATCTCCCTGCCTAACACCGGTTCTTATTTCAAATTCCTTTGATGTATTGTTTTGGACTGTTACTCTTGCCTTGGATCCATCCATTGTCATCATGGCTAGTTTGGCAAGTTTATGTGGGATACCCATTAGAGAAAGTGCACTTCCTAGTTTTGCTCTTTTAATACTGTCGAATGCTTTTTTAAAATCGATTAACAGACAGTGCAGGTCGATGTTGTATTCATAACATTTTTCCATTGCTTGACTTAGCACAAATACCTGATCCAGAGTTGATCTACTTTCTCGGAAGCCACATTGATATTCTCCTAATATTTCTTCTGCATACGGTCTTATCCTGTCGAATATCACATTGGAGAGTACCTTATATGCAGTGTTGAGTAGTGTTATTCCCCTGTAATTGTCGCAGTTTGTTTTGTCGCCTTTTTTGTGGATAGGGCAGATTAACCCAGTTTTCCACCTTTCAGGCATCTGTTCTTCTTTCCATATTTTGCATATTAGTTGGTGCAGTCTTTTATGTGCATCTATTCCGGCCAGTTTTAAAATTTCGGCAGTGATGCCGTCCTTGCCGGGTGCCTTACCATTTTTAAGCTTTTCCATGGCTGTTTTGACTTCATCCAATGTAGGTGGTTCAGTATTTTCTTGAGCTGTGTATATTACTGTTTCTGGCTCTTCTAGGTCTTCCATATGATCAACATTTAGTATCTCGGCGAAGTACTGGCGCCATCTATCCATGACATCTTCCTCTTTCGTTAGGATTTTTCCGTTCTTATCCTTGCATATGTTTAATTTTGGCTGGTGGGTACCAGCTCCATTTCTGATCCATTTCTGATTGTTCTATAGAAATCCTTCACTTTGCGTTGATTATAGTTCTCTTCTATGCTTTCTATTTTCTTACGCATCATATCTCGTTTTTTTTCCCTTAGGCACCTGTTGGCTTCTCTCCGCTTCTCTTGGTATACTGCATTATTAGTTCTAGTGTTTCTTTGCAGCATCTTTTGTCGCGCATTATTCTTTTCTGTTATAACCCTTTCACATTCCATATCGAACCAATCTATGTTTCTTGATTTTCTTTTTGTCCCTACTACGTCTTTGGTTACTTTTACTATTGCCCTCTCCATGGACTTCCACTCATCGTCAATATTGCTATGGTCTGGGAGTCTATCTAACTCCATGCTGATGGCGTTTTGATATTTGTTTAGGGCTTCATTTTTGCTCAACTGGTCTGTATCCCACTGCTCCCTTTTTGTACCTTTAGTTTTGGCGACATTTGATATTCTCTGCCGTAATTTTCCCACTACCAGGAAATGGTCACTATCGCAGTTTGGCCCTCTGTGGGTCCTCACATTGGTTATTGATGAGCCGTATTAACGGCTGTTTACGACACTTTAATTTTAACTTATCCCGTTTACAAATAGATTGTAAAATAGAAGTTGTTATCCATGGTTTGATTGGTGTTTTTTTCCCTGACATTTTGGTAGTAGATGTGTATTGTTGTATGTTAGTATAAATTATGGTGTAGAAATTTTTCACGGCCTCTTCAACTTCAGTCGGTGGATGTATCCAAATCAGCAACTATTGCCACTGATATTACAGATCATTATCCCACACTTGTAGCTCTAAATGTAAATACAAGCCCCCCGAAATTATGCAAAAATATAAACAATACCAGAACAAGGACTGATTGGCAAAAATTACAAAATATGCTTAAAACTGTTTCCTGGGATGAGGTGATGGGGGCACCTCATTCTAGGAAACAGTTTTAAGCATATTTTGTAATTTTTGCCAATCAGTCCTTGTTCTGGTATTGTTTATGTTTTTGTATAATTTTGGGGGGCTCGTATTGACATTTAGAGCTACAAGTGTGGGATAATGATCTGTAATATCAGTGGCAATAGTTGCTGATTTGGATACATCCACTGATCGGACAAATATGTGGTCTATACATGTTCCCCCCTCACTTTGTGTTTGAGATGGACGAGTAATAGTATTGAAACACGAAAAAACCCTCTGATGCCCATCTCATTTAAATACCTGCCTCTTAGTGCCGGAGTTTTACTTCAGGAAAGTATATCTAAATTCGTATCCCCAAGAATAACAATTTTTTTATTCCTATCAAGGGAATCAATGAAACTGAATAAGCTATTTGTAAATAGGGTTTCTATAGTTGAGGGTGATCTGTACACGGCTAGGAGGGTGAGTAACTGCCGCGAATCCCCACCACCACTTGGATCTGCTTGAGGCGAGTCTATAGACTCATAGATCTCATAGATCTCTAGGCAAACGTTTGAACCTCCACCTGTGCGACATAAACGGTCATATCTTTTGATCGCGGTGACTTACAAGTTTGATTTTTTCACAGCTGAAAGAGACCGCAGACGCAAGTATTTGATACAAATTTCACCTTGTTACCTCTACGCGTTCCTGAGAAAAATGGTGTTTACAGACATACGGACAGACAGACGGACAACAAAGTATAGGACCACAAGGGTTCCGTTTTCGGTACGGAACCCTAAAAACTAAATAGATAAGATTAGTCTACATAAGACTAACATAATAACATTAGGATGAGGAGACCCAAGTAGATATTAGGGCATCCAAACCGGTTAAAACCGAACCCGGTTAACCGAGTTTTCTTTTAAAATTTACGAAACCGTAAAACCGGGTTTTTTTCGAAAAACCGAAAGTGGAATTTTATTTTTCTATTGTTATTCATGAAGTATTATATTGTATATTTATTTGTACTAAAATAAAACGTAAGAGGTCGTCCATTAATCACGTGATGTATTTTAGCAACTTTTGGTTCCACACTTTTAAGAACTTCGTGCCAAGTGCAGAAAGTGGAGTGTTTTCCAACTTCTGCATGTGTCCTCTCTAGCTGACCAACGTGTCAAATTTACTCTCTTTAGCGTTTCCTCTTTCCCAATTTCAGTCATTAACTTTTGCCAGCGTTGTGTCGAATTTATAAAAATCTTAGTCTTATTGTTAGATATTCAACATGACTCGCTAAAAAAGGATCGAATTCAGCTTAACAGTTCCAAAATCATACAATAATTTCCGTTATTCGGATCATTCGGAACTTTTTATTTTTCTATAGCACACAACGGAAGAAAAATTAATACTTATAAGAAAGTGCATGACTCAATAAACAGAGGCGGCTTTTCTTTTCGGCGGCATTTTCGTTTGTATCGCTGCTCAATATCTGTCTCTCTCAGACTCAATGCCACTACGCGGCGTATGCCCCTAACAGCTCGGCCCCGTCATTAAAGAAATATAAATACTTGTACTCCATACTTAAGCTGTGTCCACACTGTGCAGATCGGCAAGGCCGATCGGTAATGTTGAACGACATGGTCGGCTTTTGTCCTGTCCACATTAACTCAGTATGTGTGGACGTGCCGACCGGCACAAATGAATTTAAATGCGTAGTTTAAATAGTAGTTTAAAAGTGTTTAAATAAAT
Organism: Phosphuga atrata; assembly: GCA_944588485.1. Taxonomy (NCBI): domain Eukaryota; kingdom Metazoa; phylum Arthropoda; class Insecta; order Coleoptera; family Silphidae; genus Phosphuga; species Phosphuga atrata. Next base: position 49,148,526 of record OX155902.1, read on the forward strand.
CTATAGTGTTTAAATCAATGTTATTTATTTCATATTCATATTAATTTTTAATTTAAAATTTAATTTTATGAGTGATTCAGATGATGCTGCATTGCTGCATTGCAGTTGCTGGAAGTCAGCAACATCGTTGTCGTCGCCGCCCAAAAAGGTTTTGGGTTAGCCTCAGTCTTGTCCAAGGCAGAAAAAAGCACAGGGGTATATTGGTCTCTATTTATTATCATTATAACACTATGCCTTAATATTAATATTTTAAAAATTCAAATTACCTCTGTATCCTGAGTATTTTTTGGTTTATTTTTATCGGCCAAAAATAGCAAAGATTTATACGCAAACCACTTGCTTATATAAGCTTCATCAGTACCAGTGCCTGTTTTCTTGGAATCTTTCTCCTTCTTGCGCTCCCTGCTAAAATGGCTTTTTTTTCAACTTCTGGTTTGTCAATACCAAACGAAACGATTAGGCCATCGTGTCGTTTATTTTGATTTTTATACTCATGATTTGAAGGATCCCACAGTAAATTACGCTCGTGGTACATTTTAATCAATGTAATTGTTTGTTCGTCACTCCAACTCGTGGCGTATAACTAAATAATTAATAAACTAAATAAAAAATAACCAAACCAATAGCAAATCAAACACGGAATGACTGAACAGTCGATCAACACGTCCACACTGCTGTTGATAGTTTTGCTCGGTTCAGTATCTTTTGATCCGTACCGACTTGATTCGGGTTGCGTTCGGTTCGGCCCGGCATCATTCAACAAGGCCGGACGGCACGTCCATACTTGTTCGTCATTGCCGATCGACAATATCGATCGGCACCATTGGGAATAGTGTGGACGTAACTTTACATTTTAGTCTAGTTTCGTACTTTGATAAATAAATATATATCTACATTTATAGTTATCTCGTAAAGAATTTATTCCAACAACAATATCTAGTAAGTATTAATTATATTTCATTTTAGAAATTGAATGAATTGGTCGACCTACATATACTAAACTCCTTTAAAATTTAATTTTAGCCCAAATATGAACAACAAAATGTCAGGAGTATGGAAAATATTCCCTACAACACAAACCTCTACAACACAAATCCGGACGGACAAAACGAAGACAACACTGGCTACACTTAAGGAAAAGTTACGTTTTGGATGCTGGAACGTAAAAACTCTATACGAAGCATCAAAACTGCATCAAGCGGTGAGAGAATTAAATAACTACAACATCTCAATTTTAGGCTTATCAGAAGTTCGCTGGCTTGGCAAGGGGGAACTCAACTTACAATCTGGGGAGCTTTTCCTGTACAGTGGCAAAGAAACTGGGTCTCATGAAAGAGGCGTTGGTTTCATAATTACTAAAAAAGCCAGAAATAGCCTAATTTCATGAAACCCCATTGATGACAGAATAATTACAGCAAGATTCCACACTAAATACATAAATATCACCTTTGTACAATGCTATGCACCCACAAACATTGCGAGTGCTGAGGAAAAAGAAAATTTCTACGATATCCTTGAAAGTACGTTAAGGAAGATAAACAGAGGTGATATCACCATACTCATGGGTGATCTCAACGCTAAGGTCGGGACAAATAACAGTAACCTAGAAGACATCATGGGTAAAGAAGGATGTGGGGAAAGAAACGAAAACGGTGAACAATTCACGAAACTCTGTTCAACATCAGACCTTGTTATAGGTGGAACAGTGTTCCCACACAAGCAAATCCACAAAGTCACATGGATATCCCCCGACAAGAAAACCCAAAACCAAATTGACCATATTGCCATATCGAAAACATGGCGGAGATCCATTGCCAGCGACCACCACCTTCTGCTCGGCACGTTCAGAATCAAACTGGCCGTACCAAAGAAACCTGAACAATCAAAGAGAGTAAAGTTCAACCTACACAAACTGCGCCAACCAAACTGCAAAAAAGTTTTCCTAACAAACCTGCATGAAAATGCAGAACAAAATCCCATAACATCTTGGGATGGCTTAGCCAAGACACTACTCGAATCGGCCAAAACAACCCTTGGCACAAAGGAAAGAAATCGAAAAGACTGTATCTCAGACCAAACATGGCAACTTATACAAGACAGAAAGGATGCAAAGAAACTGGTACTCCAGTGCAAAACTTCGATGACAAAAAATGATGCAATCTGGAGGTATATGTGGATGTGGATATACACAACTATGCAAACAAATTAAAGCATCTGCCAAAAAAGACAAGCGAATATGGATTGACCTGATATGTGAGCAAGCAGAAGAAGCAGCCAAAAATAACAACTCGAGGACTCTTTACACACTGACAAACAAGCTCTCCAAAAAGCACACAAAGACCACAAATATAGTTAGAAGCAAAGACAACCGCCCACTGACCACCCCAGAAACTCAGCTCGATAGGTGGAAGGAATACTTTGCTGATATGCTCAGCTCACCCACGGAAGACGAACTTGAGATAGCTCCAGAAGCCAATGCAAATGAACAGCTGAATATAAAAATAGACGCGCCTTCAAAAACAGAAATACTAAATACCATCAAGCAGCTGAAAAACAACAAAGCCGCAGGGGTAGACAACATACCTGCCGAACTAATCAAGGTAGACCCTAAATGGATTGCACCTCTACTTGCAAAAATAATAAAAGGGATCTGGACAAACCAAGAAATTCCAGCAGAAATGAAACATGGTCTCATTATCAAACTGCCAAAGAAAGGAGACCTAACGCAATGCAAAAATTGGAGAGGAATAACGCTGTTAAACACCATAAACAAAATTATTGCAAGTGTAATCCAACATAGGCTGGCAGAAGCATTCGAACCCATACTGCGTCCAAACCAAGCAGGCTTCCGCCCAAACCGCTCATGCATAGACCACATAAATTCAACAAGAATAATTATAGAATAATCCGTTGAATGGCGATCGCCACTATATCTTGTTTTCATCGACTTTGAACGTGCTTTTGACAGCCTATCCCACTCTGCTATATGGAAGATACTACGGACAAGAGGCGTGCCAACAAAAATCATCGACACGATTAGAGAACTGTACCATGACGTATCATGTAGTATCCAGCATAGCGGAGCACATAGCAACCTTTTTCCGGTGAGATCAGGAGTGAAGCAAGGATGTGTGCTCTCTCCCTTGCTTTTTAACATTGCTCTTGACTATATCCTGGAAAAGTCTTGCAGACCAAACGATGGTATTCTATGGTCTCTTTACTCTAATCTCAAAGATCTCGAATACGCAGACGACATTTGCCTTTTTTCGCATACCTATGAAAGTATGCAAAGGCAATTCACCCTACTATCAGACATGGTACAGAAGATTGGGTTGAAAATAAATGTCTCAAAAACAAAAGCGATGCGAATGCACACAAATAACGACGCACCGTTTCAAATAAACGACCAACCAATTGAGAATGTAGAAAAGTTTCAGTATCTAGGAAGCATTCTCAACGAGACGGGCGGAACAGACCTAGACATTCTAAACAGAATTCAAAAAGCACAGATGGCATTCAGGCAACTAAATATAGTATGGAGGTCCAACATCATAAAAACAAAGAGCAAGCTGCGTTTATATAGAACAAACGTCAAAGCAATCCTCTTATATGGATGTGAGACCTGGAAAAACACTAATGCCACAAAACATAAACTTCAGGTTTTCGCCAACAAATGTCTACGAATCATCCTCAGAATCTTCTGGCCACAGAAAATTACTAATGAGCAACTTCTTAAACGATGCGGAGAAGAAACAATAGAGCACGACATTAAGAAAAGATCCATTTCCCCAACAAATGGGGATGGATCGGCCACATTCTAAGAAGAAAACCAGACGACATTGCAAGGTCAGCACTAGACTGGAATCTCCAAGGAACGAGACGACGAGGAAGACCGGCTCAAACATGGAGGAGAACAGTGTTAGATGAACTAAAAGCCCAGAAAACCTCTTGGAGTGAAGCCAAAGCAATGGCCCAGAATAGGGTCCGCTGGAGGGTGCTTATGGAGGCTCTATGCTCCACCTAGGAGTCCAGAACCCATATATATATATATATATATATATATATATATATATATATATATATATATATATATAGAGAGAGAGAGAGAGAGAAAGTATTCCGAAAAGTAACCGAAAATACGTCAAAATACATACAATACATTTTTAAAATTTGCAGGTGGGAACACATCAAGTTTTTTAAATCATCTTCGAGCAAAACATAAAGTCGATGTTATGAAAAATGAAGAACCTGTAGTTAAAAAGGCAAAAACAACTTCAGATATGTTTAACTTCAGTATAAGAGAATCTTTGGGAGAGTTGTTGGCCAAATGCGCAGCATATGACGGGTTTTCGATTCATGCTATGGCACATTCAAGCGCTATTCGAGAATTTATTATAAAACGCAACTATGAAATGCCTAGAAGCGAAACGACGATTAAAAAATTAATCGGAAATTCTGCAAATGAGAAGAAAGTGGAATTCAAGAAAAAGTTCACAAAACTTTCACAATCTGAAATGCCTTTCTCAATAACAATAGATGAATGTACATGCTGTAATGGCAAACGGTATTTAAATATAACAATGCATTCTCTGGAGGATAGTTATAAATTAGGTCTTGTTGCCATAGAAGGTTCATGCGATGCTTACCGGGTTCAATCACTAGTTGAACACAAATTGAGGGAATACGGTATTAATCTGCGTCATATTTTGGCATCAACACAAGATGGAGCCAGTATTGTGAAAAAATACGCACAATTAAACGAAATTGAAAATCAATTTTGCATCAACCATGCAATTCACTTGGCTGTTGTAGATACATTTTAACAACAAAAATAATGTAGTCAATGAAGCTTCAGATTCTTAGAGTACTGATGAGGAAGCTGAAATTCATTTTAATTCCTTTGCTGGCGACCAAAATTTAAATATAAATAATGATATATTTAACACTAAATACAATTTAGAAGATACTACCTTAATGAAATACTGCAAAACTTTAGTCAGATTTTTTAGAAAATCGCCAGTAAGAAATCACATACTGCAAAGATATGTTGAAGAAAAAGAACTAAATGCTTAAACTAATCTTGGACTGTAAAACTAGATAGAACTCGCTTATACCTATGATGGAGAGATTAGTGCTTCTTAAAGTTTGCATAAAAAAGCATTGGAAGAAATCGGGCGTGAGGATTTATACAAAGAAAATGACTACACAATTTTAGAACATATAATTGACATATTAAAGCCGACAGAATTAAGAGTAAAAGAACAAGGGATTATTGACGTTATATAAATTCTTACAAAGTGGAACTTTTCCACAAACGGACATGGTGGAACTTCCGTATTCGTCGAAAGCACATACTTGGTCTTTAGCAACGACCAGGCTATAAGATTATTTGGCGATCCACCAGTTCAGGAATTATTTGCTGAAAATAAAGAAGAGATTGCTGAAAGAGAATTGGAACCAACACCAACCGGATCGGCATATTTACTTGAGCAATTTAAGAATTCCATTTCTATAGTATCACAGTGTTGAAAGGAATCTACCAACGCCAACGAGGGCAGTTTTGAATCATCTTTCAAAAAAGAATTAAAAATGTTCAGCATCGCTAAGACAAAATCGATGGTGATCGAAAATTTATTTAAAGCTAATAATTGTGGCACTTTTTTATTCTTTACTTAAATATAATGAAATAATACACAAATATTTTTTTATATATTAAATAATTATAAACAGCTGGAGATACTTAAGGAATCTGCAGAAAAAGTGGGACTACAGATCTCATTTGAGAAAACTAAATTCTTTTGATCAAAAATTGATATCTCGAGTCTGAGAACAAATTACGGTAAAATCGACAAAGTACTTTAAATACCTCGGAGAATTCATCGAAACGACAGGCATTGAGAACATCTCACAGCAAAACCGTCTCCAAAAAATCAAGAAGACATTATGGTTAGTCCAAGACATGTATAATAAAAAATCTATGTCAAGACAGACTAAAATTCGGCATTACAACACGGTTATAAAACCAACAGTCCTTTACGCAAGCGAAACATTGACACTGAACAGAAAACAAGAACTAGAAGAAAATCAAAAAGGAAGAGAGGAAGATCATCAGAAAAATCCTAGGACCAAGAAATACCCAAGACGGCTACAGGCTACAATCAATCAAAACAACAGAAAAGTTTTCAAACATTGAAATTGACATGAAGAAAAGACAACTGAAGGGGCTTCAAAGGGGGTAGTGCATGCGTACCACACGACATTCGCACTGAAAGAGATTGTCGCATAGCCTCTCCTACCCAATTCCGACTCTCACCTCCACGTCTGGTGAACCCTGGTAACCTGACCACTCTGCCCTGAGATGCGGTAACCAACCCGTATGGATGGTTAGGGTGGTCAGGGCTAGCGAGAGCGGGAGAAATGGTCCTCCGATCATCAGGGGTTGGGCGTGTGGTTAACAACCAGCACCATAAAACAAAACCTGTTATGAAACCTTCAATAATGCCTCGGAATGGACTGGAAATACGGCAACGACACAAGCAACGGAAAAGGGAGAACGATTTGAAAATTGCATCGTGGAATGTTGTAACTTTATCGAGGCCTGGTGGGTTGAGAACTTTAATGGATGCCCTAAAAATCGGCGGAATGGACATAACTGCTGTTCAAGAAACAAGGTGGCCTGGAAAGAACTTACTAACCAGTAAGGAGTACTCATTTTACTACAGTGGTAAAACGGGCGGCAAAAAGGAATTTGGAGTGGGTTTTATTGTCACAGGAAAGGCCAGAGAGGTAGTAATTGGTTTTAACCCAATATGTGAACGATTATGCTCCATAAGGCTAAGAGGGAAATTTAGAAACGTCACCCTGATTAATGTCCACGCACCAACTGAGCACAAGGAAGAAAACGTGAAGGACCAATTTTACGAGGAACTGCAGAAAGCATATCGTGATGCGCCAGAAGGAGATATCAAAATCATCCTTGGTGATTTTAATGCTAAAGTGGGACGCGAGGAGATATACCGACCGACAATCGGACTGCACAGTCTTCATGCTGAGACTAATGAAAACGGAAGTAGCATGATAGACTTTGCGACGACCAACAACATGGTAGTCAGTAGCACATATTTCCCACACCAAAATATTCACAAAGCCACATGGAAATCACCAGGTGGTAGAGTATTGAACCAGATAGACCATGTGATGATAGATGGGAGACACTGTTCAAATATCCTGGATGTAAGAGCCTGTCGAGGCCTCAATGTAGATTCGGATCATTATTTGGTAAGGGCGGTGCTTAGGGCTAGAATTGATTGTCAACGCACACAACAGCCGGCAGTTAAGAGATACGATGGCAAAATTCAAAACCGATGAGATGAAAGAGAGATTTCGGTACCAAATGCAGGAACGAATATCCAAACGGCCAGAAAACGCTCTAGTAGAGGCCAATGAAGCGTGGCAAAAGATCAAGCAAGACATCGAAGATACAGCAGCAGAGGTTGTGGGGTGGAAGAAGGGACAAAGGCGTAATAACTGGTTCGATGAAGAATGCAAGGAAGCTCTGACAGAGAAGAACAAAGCCAGAGAAAAAGTACTACAACGAAATACCAGAGCGAATGTAGAGGATTATCGAAACAAACGGAAAGTTGAGAAAAAACTCTTCCGAAGAAAGAAATCTGAAAAAGATGAAGAAGATTTCGCGGAAATAGAAAGAATGAGTAATGCCAACGAAACTCGGGGACTCTATCAAAAGGTCAGAAATGCGAGACTTGGCTACAAACAGCAGCCACTTCTGTGTAAGGATAAGGACGGCAGAGTAATCGGACACACAGAAAAGTGTATCAAGAAGTGGGGTCAGTACTTCAGGGACCTGCTCAACCAGAACACTCGCGTAGTCCAAGAGGAAAGTATAACGCCAGCATCAACATCAATATTAGGGACTGGGCAAGTGGAGGAACCCACCTTAGAAGAAGTAGAGACTGCAGTGCGCAGGATCAAGAACAATAAGGCGCCAGGTGCAGATGGCATTCCAGGAGAATTGTTGAAGTATGGAGGTAGAGCCTTAATATCGTGCATGCATGATCTCATATTAAACATATGGAGAACGGAAAAGCTACCGGATGAATGGAAGCTAGGGATAATATGCCCATTGTACAAGAAAGGTGATAAGTTAGATTGTTCTAACTACAGGGGAATAACGCTGCTAAACATTGCATGCAAGGTCTTCGCTAATGTGTTGTACCGTCGCTTACTACCATACGAATACCAGTGCGGTTTCCGCACAAACAGGTCAACCACAGATCAACTGTTTGGCATTAGGCAGATCCTGGAGAAATGTAATGAGTTCAATATCACGACACATCATCTATTCGTGGACTTCAGAGCAGCATACGACAGCGTTATAAGACACAAACTGTGGGGGATAATGACAAGTTTCGGATTCCCTGAAAAACTGACAGCCCTAACCAGAGTAACACTGTCTGAAGTATCGTCTGTAGTAAGAATACGAAACAAGTTGCCTGAGACTTTTATAACAGAGGAAGGACTACGACAGGGAGACCCACTGGCAACTTACTGTTTAACATCGTACTAGAAAAGGCCGTTAGGAGTAGTGGAGTGGATACTAACGGCACTGTGTACTTTAAGTCAACACAACTATTGGCTTACGCAGACGACATTGATATAATTTGCAGAAGCGAACAGGCGACCAAAACTACTTACTCGCTGCTGGAGAAGGAAGCAAATAACCTAGGACTCACTGTCAACATAAACAAAACGAAATACATGGTGGCTAACGAAACTCATCGGAAGGTAGGACCAACGCTAGAACTAGATGGAAAGCACTTTGACACAGTAGATACATTTGTGTACTTGGGCTTGCAACTGAACAGCATAAACCGGATGGGCGAGGAGATTAGAAGGCGGATAACTCTTGGTAACAGGTGCTATTATGGGCTACTTAAACTTTTTAGGTCCAAAACAATCCACCCCAAGCATAAGTGCACACTGTACAGGTCACTGATAAGACCGGTGGTAACCTATGGTGCAGAAGCATGGAGCTTAACACAGAGCGAAGAACAGGCTTTAAGTGTATTTGAGAAAAGAATGCTACGTGCAATATTTGGAGCGACCCAAGAACGAGGAATCTGGCGCCGAAGATATAATCACGAGCTATATCAGCTCTACAATCAACCAGATATTGTGAGTTTCATCAAGGTGGCAAGATTGAGATGGCTCGGACACATGCAGAGAATGAGTGATCATAGGGTTCCGAAAAAGTTGTTCAATGGCCAACCAGAGGGAAGGAGAAGGGCCGGAAGGTCAAGAGGGAGATGGAAGGATGCGGTAACCACTGACCTACAAAAACTTCAAGTACGGGACTGGAGAACGTTGGCGAGTGATAGGTCCGCTTGGAGAAACATGCTGAAGGAGGCCCAGACCGGCAATCGGTTGTAGTGCCATTAAGGAAGGAAGGAAAGACAACTGAAATTCTTTGGAAATCTAACGAGACTACCAGCAAATCGACTGTCAAAAAGGATATTAGATTATGTTAGCTCACTAAAGAATTCGACACCTTGGTTAGACGAACTTGGAAAGGACATCAGAAATGCAACAGACATTTTAGAAAGAGACACCTTCAGACATAAAATAGACAAATGGGAAGTTACATTAGAGCAACCAAAGCAGTACAGACCAAAGTGGTCGGAAGAATGGAAACAAGCCTTTTCGGAAAGAATGAAAGCTTATTGGAGAAACAAGAAACAGCAAGCCAAGAAAAATTGATTGAGTTGTTTGCTTAACGTTATTGGGATACGATAATAATAATAATTATAAATGGTGAATAAATATTTATTTTATTTGGTTTACAGCGGCAATTTATTTATTTTTATACTTAAAACCGGGTTTTAACCGGTTAACCGGTTTTTTACTTTACGAAAAACCGAAAACCGGTTTTTAAAATTTAATCGGTTTTTTGGATGCCCTAGTAGATATAACTAGTATGAGAAGATCAAGTAGAAAGATCTAGACCAGAAAAGCAAATCTATATAAAATATATAAAGACTAATGAAGAGTATATGAAAATAGAAAAATGATTTCCAGAGAAAAATGATTCTTCAGTGATCTAGAAAATTAAATTAACAGCCATTAACGTTATTGCTGTAGAATTATATTGGCCATGCGATAATTACGTTTGCAGATAAATGCAATAAGTCAGACACATTAAAACTTAATGTATGGCACAATGTATGCCAAAAAGAATTCGAAAATCTGCTTGGCAGAAAATCTAGTCTAATTGAATAATAATTTGAGTCAAACTCGACTCCGCTTTCCCAACTCTTGTCATTTCAAATTGAAGAAATGTTTTATTGTTCTTGTTTTAGTGACGTGAATTAATAGGACCAGAGAAGACTATATTTAACTAAAGTAGACTAAAGAAGACTAGCCAAACAAGAATAGGCAAAACAATAATTAAGAAGCCGAAATCGATAAAGTGTAATAAATAAATAAATAAATCAATTTGTGAAACTTATACCTAGTGTCTATTATTTATTATTATTTTTATAATGTTTCTCCTAGTGGCTACAGCTGAATTTTTAAATTTTATTTAAGTATAACTTTTGTGCAGAGAAAATAAATTATTTTGTTTGAAACGATCGCAATGTTTTTAAATAAATAGAAGGAAATGTGTGTTTGGAGAAGGCAGAGTTTATGTGCAATTAAAAATCTGCACGTATGTTTGGAGTAGCTGCGTGTCTTTTTTATAGGAATAGAAGTACGAACGGAAAAAAAGAACTGTGTAAACATGTGCCAAAAACGATGAGTGGTTTGATGGTTTGAGTTTTATAGGTCTTGAAATATAAATAAAATAGAACGGTGTCAAAACTGGAGATTATAATGCAGTAAACGTTTCCGAAGGCAAAATATTACTTCTTGAGTGTTCTGTTTGTTCCACTTATTTAACCTCCGCTCTACTTCTTTCATTAATACATCAACTCCGTGATCACCATAAATTATATTTATATTGCACATTAAATTAGATTTATATTACAGTTCGTCCATTTCCCTCTCTCGCTTCTCGCCGAGGAAATCACATTTCAGGCAAATTATAATTCAATTAGCCTTGCCAAAAACTAAATAGATTTTCGAATATTTTTGGCATACATTGTAACATAGTTTAAATATTAATGTGATACTTTTTTTATATTGAAATATTTACTAAAATAATTAGGTCGTGGCGCAACTAAGATTATTAATCGAATTCTTTAATTTGGCAGCAGAATCTAATAATCTACTTCCATTTGTTCTTGCAATAACGAAACGATAATTAACAACGAGATTAAATACCTTTCAGTTCTAACTTGTGTTGAACTTAACTTCTTTAGACAGCTTGTTTCTGTTAAATACAGTCTAAGAAATCTAGTTAAAGTAAATCTTCATAATATAAACCAGGGGCTTATATTATGAAGGGTGTGTATGCTACGCAACCGCCAAACAAATTAGTCGTGCAAAAAATTGCTCGTAGAAATTGTGTATTTTGAGTGATGTAAAGTTCATAGGGAGTGAAGTTTATAGTGAAAAACAAATAGTTAACATTGGATTGGTGTTGGTGTAAAAAAATTGTGTAAAAACAAAGTGAATTAATTGGTGATTTCTATTTTGAAAAGAATTTCAAAATTTGACGTTTAATTAATTTGACATTTTATAAAAGAAACCTACTAGAAATTATGAGTAAACATAAAAAAATCTAAAACAGATCTGGACTAGGAATATAATTATATGTACCCCTTGGACATCTTTGGTAAACAATGGCACGGGGCCTAGCATCTCGGAAGAAGAGTGGGGTGGACAGGACTCCTTAGCCGTAGTGAAGGTAACCTGTCTTGGGGTGACAACCCCGAATAATAAGCCTCCCAAGCTAACAACTTGGGTAGTATCTTGGACGGTGGCTCGCCACTGTCCCACGAAGAATATTCTTCAACTGAGCATGAAGGAAAATTTCGCTAAATGCACTACCCCAGGTGGTAACCAATCCACCGTCACCTATGGTGACGTTAGCGGACATTCGGATTCTGGGGAGTCCGCACCAACATGCTTAAAGGATGAAATCACCGGACGTAAACTCAGACCAAGAATGCAAAGCTTCTTCGCAACATTTAATGCCAACTCACTGCTAAAAGTGGGTAAACTGAAACATTTGACTGATTCACTAACACGACACAACATAATACTGACAGCAGTACAGGAAACCAGATTTACGGACGAACATGCCTTCGAGTCCCAAGGCTACAGAATCCTCAAAGGAAAAGTGGGTCAGCGGGTAATAAAGAACGTACCTCACTTAGGTACAGGATTTATAATCAGTCACAGGATACTGGTTTCAGTCACCGACTTTACCTCCCCGAGTAGTCGTGTATCCATCCTCTCTCTCAAATGCGCAAACAAGGGCTACAGTATAGTCAATGTATATGCCCCAATCAACCAGGACAACAGACGCAATCCAACAGAACTGATAACTTCTGGGAAGACTTAGAAGATATTATCTCTAAACTATTTTCTTTATTTTCTTTTTTGGGCATGAGTAGGTCTCATAAATAATGAATTTCGAATTGCAATAATAAAAAATTATACAAACGGATAAAATTATAACGAATAGGTATAACGGATTAGGTATAACGGACGTATTCTTATAATATTTTTTTAAATAAATAGTTTAATATATGTATATTAATTGTTTTTATTTATAATAAAATAATATAAATTATTTCAAATACATTTTAACCTTAATATACCAGTATATTTTATTTATGTTTATTATTTTTAACTTTTATACGTTTTATATACTTTGGAAAATGTGTACTTTTACCGATAAAAGTAGATATATGAAGCTGATCTCAAATTCAAACTCACATTTACCTATAAAATTGGTAGATGTATACATTTACCGGTCAATTTTTACATTTCCCGATTTTGTACTTTTACCGTAACACATGCATTAATATTGTCTTCATCTTGTCATCTCAATACTGAGTAGGTAAATTGACTATAAAACAGATATAGTTACAAATATTTAGTTATGTAAACTAAAGAGAATAAAATAAACGATGTACATTTCATATTCTTGAAATTTTTTCAAGCTATTAAAATGTAAACATATGGTTAGCATCAGTTTGTTAGAGATGTATTATAACAAACTGTTAAATAGGATGTATACAATTTTGGTCATCACATGTCTCATCGTAAATCCCGCTGTTTTTATTTAGGTTTTACTATTTCTTTATACTTATACTCGACACAGTTTTTCTCATTAATTTTTACATAAACGATTATCGCATTTTTGAGACGGCATTTTTTTTCGAAGGTCCTTCGCGATTTACGTTGTTTTTGCACCAAGTTGAATTTTTTTTCACGAATTTAATCTATTTGTCTAAAGGATGTCAAAATATTTAAATTAGGCAAATTGGATAAATGACTATACAAGATCAGACAAGATTAAATAAAATTAGATAAGATTATACATGGTTGGTTAGACTATACATAGCTGTCCTCCTCGGTAGTGTAGTTGACAATATATCCGCCTGGCCAGTTGGAGACGCAGGTTCGTCTAGTCTTGTCTGTCTAGTCCTGTTTGTCTAGTCTTGTCTGTCTAGTCTTGTCTGTCTAGTCTTGTCTGTCTAGTCTTGTCTGTCTAGTCTTGTCTGTCTAGTCTTGTCTGTCTAATCTTGTCTGTCTAGTCCTGTCTGTCTAGTCTTGTCTGTCTAGTCTTGTCTGTCTAGTCTTGTCTGTCTAGTCTTGTCTGTCTAGTCTTGTCTGTCTAGTCTTGTCTGTCTAGTCTTGTCTGTCTAGTCTTGTCTGTCTAGTCTTGTCTGTCTAGTCTTGTCTGTCTAGTCTTGTCTGTCTAGTCTTGTCTGTCTAGTCTTGTCTGTCTAGTCTTGTCTGTCTAGTCTTGTCTGTCTAGTCTTGTCTGTCTAGTCTTGTCTGTCTAGTCTTGTCTGTCTAGTCTTGTCTGTCTAGTCTTGTCTGTCTAGTCTTGTCTGTCTAGTCTTGTCTGTCTAGTCTTGTCTGTCTAGTCTTGTCTGTCTAGTCTTGTCTGTCTAGTCTTGTCTGTCTAGTCTTGTCTGTCTAGTCTTGTCTGTCTAGTCTTGTCTGTCTAGTCTTGTCTGTCTAGTCTTGTCTGTCTAGTCTTGTCTGTCTAGTCTTGTCTGTCTAGTCTTGTCTGTCTAGTCTTGTCTGTCTAGTCTTGTCTGTCTAGTCTTGTCTGTCTAGTCTTGTCTGTCTAGTCTTGTCTGTCTAGTCTTGTCTGTCTAGTCTTGTCTGTCTAGTCTTGTCTGTCTAGTCTTGTCTGTCTAGTCTTGTCTGTCTAGTCTTGTCTGTCTAGTCTTGTCTGTCTAGTCTTGTCTGTCTAGTCTTGTCTGTCTAGTCTTGTCTGTCTAGTCTTGTCTGTCTAGTCTTGTCTGTCTAGTCTTGTCTGTCTAGTCTTGTCTGTCTAGTCTTGTCTGTCTAGTCTTGTCTGTCTAGTCTTGTCTGTCTAGTCTTGTCTGTCTAGTCTTGTCTGTCTAGTCTTGTCTGTCTAGTCTTGTCTGTCTAGTCTTGTCTGTCTAGTCTTGTCTGTCTAGTCTTGTCTGTCTAGTCTTGTCTGTCTAGTCTTGTCTGTCTAGTCTTGTCTGTCTAGTCTTGTCTGTCTAGTCTTGTCTGTCTAGTCTTGTCTGTCTAGTCTTGTCTGTCTAGTCTTGTCTGTCTAGTCTTGTCTGTCTAGTCTTGTCTGTCTAGTCTTGTCTGTCTAGTCTTGTCTGTCTAGTCTTGTCTGTCTAGTCTTGTCTGTCTAGTCTTGTCTGTCTAGTCTTGTCTGTCTAGTCTTGTCTGTCTAGTCTTGTCTGTCTAGTCTTGTCTGTCTAGTCTTGTCTGTCTAGTCTTGTCTGTCTAGTCTTGTCTGTCTAGTCTTGTCTGTCTAGTCTTGTCTGTCTAGTCTTGTCTGTCTAGTCTTGTCTGTCTAGTCTTGTCTGTCTAGTCTTGTCTGTCTAGTCTTGTCTGTCTAGTCTTGTCTGTCTAGTCTTGTCTGTCTAGTCTTGTCTGTCTAGTCTTGTCTGTCTAGTCTTGTCTGTCTAGTCTTGTCTGTCTAGTCTTGTCTGTCTAGTCTTGTCTGTCTAGTCTTGTCTGTCTAGTCTTGTCTGTCTAGTCTTGTCTGTCTAGTCTTGTCTGTCTAGTCTTGTCTGTCTAGTCTTGTCTGTCTAGTCTTGTCTGTCTAGTCTTGTCTGTCTAGTCTTGTCTGTCTAGTCTTGTCTGTCTAGTCTTGTCTGTCTAGTCTTGTCTGTCTAGTCTTGTCTGTCTAGTCTTGTCTGTCTAGTCTTGTCTGTCTAGTCTTGTCTGTCTAGTCTTGTCTGTCTAGTCTTGTCTGTCTAGTCTTGTCTGTCTAGTCTTGTCTGTCTAGTCTTGTCTGTCTAGTCTTGTCTGTCTAGTCTTGTCTGTCTAGTCTTGTCTGTCTAGTCTTGTCTGTCTAGTCTTGTCTGTCTAGTCTTGTCTGTCTAGTCTTGTCTGTCTAGTCTTGTCTGTCTAGTCTTGTCTGTCTAGTCTTGTCTGTCTAGTCTTGTCTGTCTAGTCTTGTCTGTCTAGTCTTGTCTGTCTAGTCTTGTCTGTCTAGTCTTGTCTGTCTAGTCTTGTCTGTCTAGTCTTGTCTGTCTAGTCTTGTCTGTCTAGTCTTGTCTGTCTAGTCTTGTCTGTCTAGTCTTGTCTGTCTAGTCTTGTCTGTCTAGTCTTGTCTGTCTAGTCTTGTCTGTCTAGTCTTGTCTGTCTAGTCTTGTCTGTCTAGTCTTGTCTGTCTAGTCTTGTCTGTCTAGTCTTGTCTGTCTAGTCTTGTCTGTCTAGTCTTGTCTGTCTAGTCTTGTCTGTCTAGTCTTGTCTGTCTAGTCTTGTCTGTCTAGTCTTGTCTGTCTAGTCTTGTCTGTCTAGTCTTGTCTGTCTAGTCTTGTCTGTCTAGTCTTGTCTGTCTAGTCTTGTCTGTCTAGTCTTGTCTGTCTAGTCTTGTCTGTCTAGTCTTGTCTGTCTAGTCTTGTCTGTCTAGTCTTGTCTGTCTAGTCTTGTCTGTCTAGTCTTGTCTGTCTAGTCTTGTCTGTCTAGTCTTGTCTGTCTAGTCTTGTCTGTCTAGTCTTGTCTGTCTAGTCTTGTCTGTCTAGTCTTGTCTGTCTAGTCTTGTCTGTCTAGTCTTGTCTGTCTAGTCTTGTCTGTCTAGTCTTGTCTGTCTAGTCTTGTCTGTCTAGTCTTGTCTGTCTAGTCTTGTCTGTCTAGTCTTGTCTGTCTAGTCTTGTCTGTCTAGTCTTGTCTGTCTAGTCTTGTCTGTCTAGTCTTGTCTGTCTAGTCTTGTCTGTCTAGTCTTGTCTGTCTAGTCTTGTCTGTCTAGTCTTGTCTGTCTAGTCTTGTCTGTCTAGTCTTGTCTGTCTAGTCTTGTCTGTCTAGTCTTGTCTGTCTAGTCTTGTCTGTCTAGTCTTGTCTGTCTAGTCTTGTCTGTCTAGTCTTGTCTGTCTAGTCTTGTCTGTCTAGTCTTGTCTGTCTAGTCTTGTCTGTCTAGTCTTGTCTGTCTAGTCTTGTCTGTCTAGTCTTGTCTGTCTAGTCTTGTCTGTCTAGTCTTGTCTGTCTAGTCTTGTCTGTCTAGTCTTGTTTGTCTAGTCTTGTCTGTCTAGTCTTGTCTGTCTAGTCTTGTCTGTCTAGTCTTGTCTGTCTAGTCTTGTCTGTCTAGTCTTGTCTGTCTAGTCTTGTCTGTCTAGTCTTGTCTGTCTAGTCTTGTCTGTCTAGTCTTGTCTGTCTAGTCTTGTGTGTCTAGTCTTGTTTGTCTAGTCTTGTCTGTATAGTCTTGTCTGTATAGTCCTGTCTGTCTAGTCATGTCCGTATAGTAAAATCAAATCAAATCAATTTGTCTTATCAAATCAATTATTATCAAATCAATTTGTTTTAGTCTTGTCCGTCTAGTCCTGTCTGTCTAGTCATGTCCGTCTAGTCTTGTGCGTCTAGTTAAATCAAATCAATTTGTCTTGTCATATCCAATTATTATCAAATCAGTTTGTTTTAGTCCTGTCCGGCTAGTCTTGTCCGTCTAGTCTTGTCCGTCTAGTCTTGTTCGTCTAGTATTGTCCGTCTAGTCTTGTCCGTCTAGTCTTGTCCGTCTAGTCTTGTCCGTCTAGTCTTGTCCATCTAGTCTTGTCCGTCTTGTCCGAATGCAGAGATTCTGCGTTATGGTGACCCTCTACGTGCAAAATGTATTCAACTCTGTTCCATGGATGTAAATCGCCATAGAACTAGTCAGGCGTAAGATACCACCGTACCTATTACATATGGCATGCAGTTACCTTAGTGAACGTGACCTAGCGGTAGGAAAAACTGCCAAGATAAATATAACAAGAGACTTCCCTCAGGGATCTATACTAGGACCATTACTTTGGAATATCTTATACGATCAGATGACTTGGCGGATGACTACGATGACTTGGCTGTGATCGTAAGAGGCAAGAAAGAAGAGGAGCTGTGTCTTAAAATAAACGAAGCGATACAGAGAGTGAGCCGGTGGATGAACTCCAAAAGCCTAAAACTGGCACCGAATAAAACGGAAGCTATAATATTAACGGGAAGGAGAAAGCTCTCAAAAATGGAAATCAAAGTAGAAGATGCAATAATAAGATCATCAGAGACATTGAGGTATCGTGGATTCATATTCAACAGAAAAATGAGTATGACACAGCACGTGTCATATAGCTATGAAAACATAGCTATGAAAGCCGAGGCCAATCTAGGACGAATAATTCCAAACATCGGAGGACCACGATGTAGCAAACGACGGCTGATCGTATCGGTAGTTTACTCCATCATACTTTATGGTGCACCTATATGCACCTAGTCTTGTCTGTCTAGTCTTATTTGTCTAGTCTTGTCTGTCTAGTCTTATTTGTCTAGTCTTGTCTGTCTAGTCTTGTCTCTCTAGTCTTGTCTGCAAATGTGTGCTCTGTAATGCGATTACGATCGTAAAAATCTCCGTGATGTTTACTATCGTAATGATCTTCCAAACAAGACTACGATTGAACGATTGATGGAGAGATTTGACGAAACTGGGTCGGTTTGTGATCGAGAAAAGCATATATATATATATATACATATATATATATATATATATATATATATATATATATAAATATATATATATATATATATATATATATATATATATATACCTCATCATCCCAAGCGTTCGACCGAAAACATTGCTGCTGTCGCTGAAAGTGTGCGTGAAGACCGAAATCTGTCCATTTTTCGTCATTCATAACAACTTGGTTCTTCTGAGACCACAACTTTTGCGGACGAATTTTGCGGAAAGACAAACACCTGTGCCCGTGCCAAATTCAATTGGTACTGGAATTGAAGCCACGAGCATTTTTTGCTGCCGTATTTGGGGCGACACCCATTCCCCGGGAGATACTGGAGACTCATTTGTTTTCTGAGAAAATGACTGTTTAGTGCGGATTGTTGATAGGCGGCATAATTTGTTCGTACATCTTTCGAAACGAAAGAGATCAGGTAGTGAATTAACGGCGAAGGCATAGAGCCATGATGAAAACCTTTTTGAGACCCGCAGTGGACGATATGAACATAGGCGTTCCATTCCAACATGATGGTTCCAACAAGATGGTAACACGGGCCACAGAGCGGGTAATACGCGTGAGTTACTGCAGAGATGTTCCCAAGGCGCGTTTTTTCCAAAAGTGCTGACGACGAGTGGCCACCAAAATCTTGCGATCTAACGCCCTTCGTCTTTTTTCTTTGGCGTTCTTTAAGTCGTTTGTCTAAGCCAATAAACCAACAACTCTTGCCCAACTGTAGAGCAACATTAAGCGGAAATCCAGCCCGATTTAATGTGATTTTTAAAACATAATGGTATCGAATGTTGTTTGCAAATAATAAAAAAATTCGACCATAACTCGCATACAACTACATTTTTTTAATTCTAAAGTTGACGCACGCTTGTTGAAAGACCTGCTTGTTCTGCTATAAGAAAATTATCAGAAAGGCTAATAATTTGGGCCTAGGAAATGCTTATTTATCACACTAATCACTCAATTTTGAAATTTAATGCCAATTGTAATATTTGTTCGTCAGAGTTTACTATTCGGAGAAAAATGCAAAGCTTTTCTTATCGCAAATAAATTTGAAACATTTCTTATTTTTAGTTACTTCACTCAATTCAATAAATCATAATCTAATACATTATAAAAGAATTTGTTTTCTACGTTTTGTTGAAGCTTTATTAATATCTAGACATTTGCGAATAACACTGGACAGTTTATCTAAATATAATATTTTACTCTTAATGTATACACATGGAATTATAAATCGCCGAGCAATATCGCGCATAAATATTATTGCTAAAAACATTTTTTTTTGATAATGCATAATTTAATGGAAGCAATATATAAAAGCTTCAGCATTCCAATTTGTTTTCAAAAATATTCTCAATGTTGAGTCTGTTGTAATAAAAACCAGGACAGGACATCTGTGCCATTAGCGAACATTCCAAAACGTGCCCTTTGTCCCACGTTTTGGATAAATGCAATTGTTTTATAGTTTGTCCAGAAACTAAGGGTTTTTATTACCACGCTAAAATCTACCTCCTCCAAACATATTAGAAAACGTGCGAAGGCCTATAAAAACCTTCTTATAGAGATTAACCAGAGGACCAGACATTTTCAGGGATTTAGAGAATTTAAGCCTTGATTGTTCATGGGAGGAGCCAAGAAAATTCAATCTCCCCCTTATTTGAATTAGAGGGATGATTTAACCCCTCTTACAGATATATTATACTTGGAATGGTATAAATGCCATTCCCCAGCTGTCATTAAAAAGTAAGAAGTAAGAGAAAATAGAGTAAGTGGTAAGCTATAAGTTCTTAAGCCTTAAGTTATGTCGTTATAATTAAATTGTTAAAAAGAACTCGACTATTATTCGACAAAGTACGTGCCTTGTGAATCCCGGTGAACATTACATTACAAGATCCCGAGATATTTAGATATATCTCAGAGTCCGAAGAATTGTTGGCCAGCAGTCCTTCCCTCTCAACATTGAAGTCGGCGGTGGTTCACACCATAACCCCCTTCACAACATTGGTGGCAGCCTCACAACATTGGTGGCAGCCTCACAACAACTCAATGTAAATTTAGGAAATTTGCATGTTGTATTTAATTGGATGTTTGAAATTTGTTAGCTGCCTTAATTAATACTTTGTCCATTTATAAATAAGTGCCCCATGTGGGAGCTTTATCCCTTTATTCGCGGTAGCCCTTGATCCCTAAGATCGGGATAGTATACAACGTGCGTTCACAAAGTTTCAATACTGATTTTTTTTTGATTGAGTAGAGAATACGGTGATATTTGCTAATAGCAAGGAAAAACTACAACACCTCATGAATAGAGTAACAGCGAGTAGCGAAAGGCCTTGATAAATATCAAAGAGTCAAAATTAATAATCATTAGTAAATCACACATTGGAAATTGTCACCTCATAGTCAATCAGAAACCCATCGAGAGGGTAAATAAATATTTATATCTTGGCACTACTCGATCAGTGGGATCATTCTCAAGAAGTGAAAATCCGTATCGAGAAAGCGGGAGATGCTTTTAACAGCATGGGATCCTTGGGAAAAGAGTCACGACCTTACAATGTTAACGAAACTGAGAATTCGTTGTTACGTGTTTTCGTTTCTTTTTTACGGAATTGAATGATGGACACTAACCGATGCTATGAGCAACAAACTGGAAGCATTCAAGATGTGGTTATATCGAAGGATGTTGAGAGTTTCGTGGAAATATCGCATAACCAACACTGAGATCCTTCATAGAACATAGAAAGTTCCTTAACACCATAAAATGCAGTAAACTCCAATACATGAGGAATGAAAGCAGATTCCATCTACTGCAAACAATACAGCAAGAATGAGGATATCATGGTTGAAGAATCTAAGAACATGGTTTGCCACGACCACAACCGAGCTTTTCCGAGCAGCACCAAACAAAGTGATGATTGCAAAAATGGTTACCAACGTCCGGATATAGGAAACGGATAAGGAACTTTATGAAGAAGAAGAGGAGGGTGCGCAAATCAGTTCCACAGACAGGGTAAAGTAGTAAGGGTGTCATCTAACCCAGTGGTGAGCAAACCGTGGGTCGCGACCCCTAAAGGGATCGATAAAAATTTGTTTTGGGTCGTTGAATATTTTAGTATCAGGTAACAGTAAAATATCAGGTATCAGATAAAATTTTACAGAAAAACTCTTTGGCTTGCAAATGGAAATAGTTTGCGCAGTATTTTTAATTTAAAGCTTCCTAGGAATATGATATATATTTTCAGACGAAATTTGGTATGCTGAATCGATTGGTAAAAACTAGAAGTCTCTCTGATAAGCCGTTTAAAAGTTATAACATCATGAATTTCAAGATGTTATAACTTTTATGATTATATAACATATACAACTTTTATAACTTTTAAACATAAAAATAACTTTTTCTCGCATTTTCCGCAGATTTCATGACATGAAATGCGAAAATGCGAGAAAAAGTATTTCGTTAAAACCATTATTTATCAAACGAATGACAAATTTCAAAGTGTTTCTAAAATTATTTTCCTTGCTGTTCATCTGCCGTTTCCCTGCTATTTACAACAAATATACAAATTGCATTTTGGTAGCCGCTTCCGTTCTCGAAATAGGTAGTATGACTTGTAATGACAATAAATTGGCAAAGTCGAGCGATATTTCGAAGAATTTGGTCGCCCAGACAGAGAACTGGGAAACTTATTCATATTTTTAAGGAAATATAATCTGCTTTCGCAGTGAAATGAGCTCCTGAAAACTTTGCCGCAATCCATTTTTAATTATCTGCAACCGTTCTCGAGATATAGACTCATGAAGTCGTAATTCTGAGAAAACTACAGCCCATACAGCTCATACCTACTGCCTACAGCCCATACTCTTAGATGGGAAGGCAGTAGAATACAAACAGGAGATTAGGTATCTGGGTATCACACTAAATAGCAAACTGCTATAAAATAGACACGCTTAGGCAGCGGTAGGTAAAGCCAAACGCGCCCTAATGGAGTGCAGAAATCTGGCAGGAAAAAAAGTGGGGTTGTAACCCCACAATACTGCGATGGATGTATACCATGATAGTGAGACCTGCAATCACGTATTGGGCAGTTGCGTGGGGAAGTAGAATCAAGCTGGCCTCTGTGAGGAAACAGCTTGAGAAGATTCAAAGACAAAGAAAGATTTGGCGTGTGACTGCATCACTGGGGCGATGGGGTCGTGTCCGACAGCAGCATTGGAGCTGCTGCTAGATATGACTCGGCTGCACCTTGTTGTGGCAAGGGCCGCCAGATCGGCGATTGTAAGGTTCAGCAAGGAAGAAATGGGCAGAGGTAAAATATTCGGGAGCAGAGACCGAAACAGCCTCGCTGTCAAAATTCCCTGGCTGGAAGTACCAAAAGACGAAATGGTATGTAAATACCACTTCGAGAAAAACTACACAGCAATGTGTAGTAGTAAAGCCTATTGGAGCGACGAATCCTCAGCATACCACATAGAGCAAAATGCTATCAAGTGATATACAGAT
The DNA here is from genome assembly GCA_944588485.1 of Phosphuga atrata. NCBI lineage: Eukaryota > Metazoa > Arthropoda > Insecta > Coleoptera > Silphidae > Phosphuga > Phosphuga atrata. Next base: position 49,171,158 of record OX155902.1, read on the forward strand.
GGTTCGAAGACAAAGGAAGGTACTGGTGCAGGAGTGTTTGGACCTCGTACCAAGTACTTCGAATCCATAGGTACATCCCCAAGTATCTTTCAAGCAGAGGTACACTCAATCGAAAGATGTGCACAGTTTAACCTCGACAGAAATTATCGCCAAAAACGAATTGCTATTCTGTCAGACAGCCAAGCAGCCATTAGGGTCATTAGCTCATACACCATCAGATCCAAACTGGTATGGGACTGTGTGGGGAAGCTAAACAAGCTTGGAAAATTTAACAAAGTAACGCTATACTGGGTACCAGGACACACTGGTAAAGACGGAAACGAAGAAGCCGATCACCTAGAAAATAAGGGATCCAATAGCCCCTTTATGGGTCCGGAACCCTTTTGCGGCATGAGTGTGAACACCATCCACAAAAGTTTAGATGAAGAAACAAGAGGAAAATGGATGAAAACCTGGAAAGAACTTCCAGGGCTAAGGCATTCCAAAGTGATGTTGGGATCTCTTTCCAGAAGAGAACAAAAGCTTGCCTGAAATTAAGCAGGAACAAGCTTAGAATTCTGACAGGAGTTCTGACGGGACATTGCAGACTTAGGAAACATCTCAAGGCCCTAGGCCTAGAGGAGGATGACGGATGCAGATTTTGTGGCTCAGCAGAGGAAACCCCCATACATCTGCTCAAAGACTGCGGAGCATTACTCCGCAAGAGACAGATGTACCTTGGGGCTCACTGCTTGAACACAGAGGAGCTGCAGGCCTTGAATTCCACCCAGATCCTGAAATTCCTAAAGGAATCAGGATTAGAGGAGGCGCTCTAAATGGGTAAGTACACCAACGCTTGGAGGAGGACGGTGGGGTACAATAGATCTATAAAGGTCGCAGTACAAGTCGTCACCACCATATCTACAATCTACATCTACATTGTAAAAAACGTAATATATTTTTTCCTGATTAAAACGATTGGAAAATTTTAGAGCCGTTTTTTCAGTTTATCCAAAGGAAATGGAAGTGCTGAACACGATTTTGAAGTTTATTATCGTACAAATGGTCAAAATACTCAAGATAGCGGCTATTTACCAATTTTTAGACATTTCCTCTGACTTACTGCAAGTTTTCAGCGGAATAATTTATGCGAATCTTTTACGCAACTTACGAGACCGAATTTATGGAAAGCGATTGAAAATTACCAGAGAAGTGAATTAAAATTTAAGACTCCTTTAGCAGATCTATGGCTGGTTCGATGGTATTTTTTAATTAAATAGTTCATAGGATTATGATATATGTTTTCCGACTAATTTTGGGATGCTTGAATTGATTGGACTAGAAGTCTCTGTGATCAGCCGTTCAAAATGTATTAGATCGTGAAATCTGGAGAAAATGCGAGTCCTGTTTCCTTAAAATCTTATTTATCAAGTGACACCCCAAGTTACCAATGTTAACACCCCAAGTTAGCAAGGAGTTGAAAGGAGAAAACGTTAAAGAAATACCCACCCTAATACAAATAATTATTCGAAGGAAAACAGATTCGAAGGGAAACAGAAACTGGGCAAGACGGCAAAATAAAGCTTGGTATAACTCAAGAACAGTCAAGAACTAAGTCAGAGACTGAACAACACAGACCTAAACAACTGGGATCAACTGAAGGAGACTCTTGTCAAGGCAAACAATGAACTCGCCCCTCTCGCTAGAAGAAGGAAGCATCCGTGGTGGACTGAAGACTGTGACAATGCAATAGCCCAAAGACAGATAGCCTGGCTGAAGTGGTATTCTAAAAAGACCAAAGAAAATTGGCATACATTTTTGGAACAGAGAAAGGTTACAGCCAAGATAATTCGAGGAAACAAACGAACCTTCACGCAAAACCAACTAACCCAAATCGAAGAGAGCTTTGCTAAGAATAATTCCAGAGATTTCTTTGGAACCTTTAAGCAGGTACTCAGAAAATACGCTCCGCCAAGCCTCCACTTTAGAGACTCAGAAGGCAAACTGGCTTATAACGACAAAGACAACTGCCATCTTTTGGCTCAGTACTTTAAAAATCTACTCAACTGTGACCCAACCAGCGAAGATTTCGACTATAAACAAACCACACCAAACCCGGACTCGCTTCCCCCTTCATTGGAAGAAGTTGGCCAGATCATTCAACTTCTTAAGAATAATAAGGCAGCTGGAGAGGACTCTATCTTTGCTGAACTGTGGAAAGGTGCTGGAAGCAATGCCGTGCGCAAGCTAACCGAGATCATCCAAGACATCTGGGAAACAGAGAAATTACCACCCGAATGGAAATCTGCTCTGATCCATCCGCTTCACAAAAAGGGAGATTTTACGGATCTAAACAACTACCGTGGAATTTCTCTAGTCCTGGTAACATACAAGATTCTCTCGAAGGCGTTACAAACAAGGGCAGAAAGTCAGTTGGATAGTCAACTGGGAGAATACCAGGAAGACCCGATCCTGTGTTGAACAGATCATCAACCTTAAAACTGTACTTGCATACTCCAAGATGAGAAACCGCAAGGTAGTCGTCACCTTTGTTGATTTTAGGAAGGCCTACGATTCCATCGATAGAGAAACGCTTAACAAAGTACTCCAGGAACTAGCACTAGACAACAAAACCCGCAGACTAATCCTAGAAACTTTGACCAACACCTATTCCAAGGTTAAATTTAGAGGCGAGATTTCAGAAAGCTTCGAAATAAAAACTGGAGTGAGACAAGGTGATGGACTTTCCCCACTTCTCTTCAACTCTGTCCTTGAAAAGGTTATGAGAGAATGGCGCAAGGAATTGAACAATTTGGATGCTCAGAGTGGTATCTACCTGGGACGTAAGAACGAACCTTTGCAGATGACATGGCACTATTTGCTGATTCTCTTGAGATGGCAACAATGCAAGTAAACTGTCTCAGAAAACAGGCTGCCAAAGTGGGTCTTCAAGGGTCGCTGGATAAAACAGAATTCTTCACCAACATCAGAGAAGCAAACAGAGAGATGTTACTAGAACAGGGAAACATCAAGAGGACTGAGAAATTTAAGTATCTCGGCGGATGGATTGAACCCAACTTATCAGAAAGAGCATCATTATCCAAGAGAGTCAGCAAGTTAGAACTAGCCTATTGGCTGACTAAGAACACTTACAATAAGAAATGCCTGTCACGCAACCTGAAACTTAAGCACTACACATCAGTCTTACGACCAGAAGCCCTATATGCCATGGAGTGTCTTTCCTTGAACTGAAGGGGTCTAATAGAGAAATTGGAAATAAGAGAGAGGAGAATTCTCAGGAAGATCCTAGGCCCGGTAAAGGAAAATGGGGAATTCCGAAGACGGCATAACTCTGAGCTCTACGAACATATTGAGATGCTCTCTGACTGTGCAAGGAAAAGAAGGGTAGCTTTCTATAGCCACATTGCAAGATTGCCTCCAAACCGACTAACCAACCGTCTCTTCACCTTCTGGCAAAACAAGAAGCTTCGTACCACTTGGTTGACAGAGACCGAGAAGGATATTAAAGAACTGGGAATAACAGATCTCAAAAACAGACAGTCTGTGAGACGCATCCTAAAGGAAGTCCGTGGATTTCAGGAAAAAACCTCGAAGGAAAGGTACCCTCTGGACAGAAGAGAGAAAGGAATTACACCGGCAGAAGATGCGACAATACTGGGCAAAGGTCAAAGCCCAACAGTTGAACAAGCGTGGTCCAAAGTAGGCCTATTCGAAAGAAGAAGAAGAAGAAAAACGCTGGAAAGCTAGGTTTAAATGTACACAACTATACAGCAACACTAATTTAGAAGGATACGATAACGCCCGTAAAACTTATAGACAAATCATTAAACGTAAAAGAACCGCATACGAGGAGCATAAGATACTCCAAAACATACAGGAATCAGAAGGGAAACCTTGGTGTATGTTCACTAAGCACAATCACCCCGTTAACTATATTCAAAGCCACGAATGGGAAAAGCATTTTGTAGAACTGCTTGTAACAACACTAAACGACCTACCCTCGAGAGAAGCATTTACTGAAGAGGACCAAGAATGGTATAACGAATCATTATCCGAGGAAGAACTTACGGATGCTGTTAATAACTTAAAGAAACGAAAGGCAGCAGGCTTATACAACATCTGGAACGAAAACATTAGAAAGTTATATCCAATCTTATCATCCTGATGGCACAAAATACTGAATACAACGTTGAAAAATGGAACAATCTCAGAATCGTGGAGGGTTTCTAAGTTGAAAACCCTCTATAAAGGCAAGGGTAGTTTAAAGGACCCAAAGAGCTACAGAGAGCACCCATCTAGCACCCATCCAACTCAAGTTTTTAACAAAAATAATTAACACCAGAATAGCAGCATACATGGGTGACAAACTGCCCACAGAGCAATATGGATTTAGAAAAAAAAGGGTGTGAAGATGCCTTGTGCAAACTAACCACAGAAATAACAACAGCCATATCGCAACCGAAAGGAAAGTTATATGCTGCATTTATAGACTTCCAAAAGGCCTTCGACTCGATCGACAGGAAAATCTTGTGCGAAAAGAGCAAGGGATCAAGGCTAAATTATTTGACATGATTCGTGAACTTTTAAAAGCGAACTATGTCAAAATCGACAATGGGATAGAACTAACCAACACGATATCCCAAAAACAAGGCGTCCTGCAAGGCGACACACTAAGACCAACACTCTTCTTGATATTCGTAGCAGACCTAGCAGCCGCAATTAAAGTGCCAGAAGCAAATTCTATTATGTATGCGGACAATCTAGTAATCTACTCCAGAAGTTTAACGGCGCTCCAAATGAGTCTCGACAAACTTCAGCACTGGTGCACAAAAAATAAACTCACAATAAACCTCGGAAAAAGACAAGTACTCAAATTCAGGAAAGGAGGGCGACTGAAACGCCTGGACAAAGTACACATAGGGAACTGTCAATTAGAGTTCACCAACGAATATGAGTATTTAGGAGTGACTCTCCAGACTACTTTAACCATAACCAAACATATTTACAACAAAAGAGGAATGATCGCACAGCTAATTAGAAGGTAATTAGAAGGTAATAATCTGAAGTACCTACAGAGAGTAAGCTTAGAAACTGCACTGAAAATTTACAACCTTATGATATGGTCTGCGGCAACGTATGACATCAAATCGCTATGTCATCGAATGGAAACAAACCATCTGGTCCTCCTCGACAAAATCAAAGCACGCTTTCTGAAGAAGGTCCTCCAGCCTCCCTAAGAACGCGTCTAACACTTTTATTTTCATTTTAGCGGAAACCAAGATCCCCCATGGTCTTGGTTTCCGCTAAGACCTGATGAACAACTTTGGAGAGATCCCAATACGAACAAAGATGGAATACAAGAGAATTATACAGCGATGGGACTTCGTAAAAAAACGATACACCGAAAGACCAGCTTTCAGCTCCCAGGGCGGGAAGAAAGCAAACCAAAATGGAAGGCACCTACTAACGTGTGTGACATTGCATGGATTCCATCATCTTACATGCGACAAGAAACATTTCCACGAACCAGACGATGACTGCAGATGCGAATCCTGAGGAGGAAGCGGGAAAACACCATATTCTGACGTGCAGAGAAAGCAGAGGGAAATGCTTAGCAGAAGCCGTAGCACACCTGAAGAAGATCTCAACTTAGGAATATAACACCATATCGCTCTTGTAAAGCAATAATAATTTTATTTTTTTTTAAGTTTTTCTGTAACTATTGTTGCGAATAAAGAGATATTAAAAAATATATCAAGTGAATGGAATATTTCAAAGTGCATCTGAAAGTGTTTTCCGTGCTGGTTGTAAATATATAAATTATATTTCGGTAGCTGCTTCCCTTCGCGAGATATGACTTGGCAAAATCGAACGAAATTTGGTCGACTGGGCAGAGAACTGGGAAACGAATTATTATTTTTAAGGAAATCGAGAACAATAGTAAAATGTCAATATAAACGAATTTAAAAAATGTCAACTTTCTATCAAGGGGTCGCTATACAATTTTACACCAAATTAGGGTTGGGTTGCAAATGAAAATAGTTTGCGCACCACTGAGCGACCGCACCAGCTGCCGTTGTCTCCAAAACGCTGGAGTGAGTAGATCCCTAGTGGCGAGAGTGCGTCTCCGTGACTCCCGTCGAAAACTGGAAGAGTAGAAAATGCACTGTGATTTGAAGAAGCGCTATTCGATAAAGTTATGTGCGAAACTGAACTTTTTTTAGATTTTAAACTTTTGATAGATTTGTCCAGTTCCTCGATTGTAACGGGATGTATAAAAATTAATCTTTCGTTTTCCGGTATCGTATCATCATACGGTTCCTTGACAAATTATCTTGGAATCGCTATAATAATCGCTATCATATATCATGAAATCGCTATCCGCAGAATGATTATTTATCTCTGTAGCCGCAATAGTTAGATCAATATCTTGATTTGGTTGCACAAATGTATTATGTGTCAGTTGGTTTGAGAGAATTAGTCACACAACCTCGCCCCTAATTAACTTTATTTTGATCAATGATCACAATATTGTGAAAAAAGGCTACGTAAAAGATGTAAATATGTCGGATCACTGTTTGGTAAATTGTAAGCTGATGTATAGTGGCACATTATTTGGCACACACACATTAATTGTAATGGTATGTCCACACTAGGCAACAAATTGTTGGCAACATGTTGCCAACACTTTGACATGGCAACATGAAGTTGCTTCAATTGTATCTGGATACATGTTGTCTCTGATGTTGTGCGACCACACCACAACCAGTCAAATGTTGAAAATGGACGTGAAAGCTGGTGTTTGTGCTGCTTATGTTGTGATAGCTGCATTTCTATCAGCTCTGTACTTTTTGTTTGGTCCAGGAATATTTAATTTCTTCACCACCACTATTCTCCATCACTTTTTTGAATTTAAACTATAATTATAATTAAGAATTAATGAATATTATTATAACAAAAGCGAGGTAGGTAGCTAACCTGCACAAATGAAACCTCAACCACTGGGATTCACGCAAAATGTTGTCAACACTGTCCACACTGAGCGATGTTACCTATATAAGAGCGATGTTACCCGTTTAAAACGGGGCACACGGATACAAGCAAGAAGCAACAAATTTCATTGATGTATCCTGCCAAATGTTGACGAGTATCCATCAACATGTTGTTTGTTTACAGCAACATGTTTTACAGCAACATGTTGACAATCTGTTGCCTACAATTTGTTGTGCAGTGTGGACCTAGCTAAAGAGACTGGGAGCGTATCGCACTCCTGCAATCGAGGGGTTCTGTGAATGGTTTGCGGTCAGGAGTAGAAAGATGCAGAGTGTTCTGACGTTGACTAGGTTTCCGCATGTTGTATTTATAATTGAAAGTGTTGCATTCCTGTAGGCATATCTTTAAATTTAAAAAGGAAAACTAAAGTGACTGTCTAAGTTTTGTCAATACTTAGTTACCCTGAATCCTTGTATACTAGTTTCAGTAATAAGACAGATACAACGGGCACAAAATAGGTGTATCATATTTGTACCTAACCTAAACGCCCTAAACTCTCTAAAAAATGGCAAAGCAGCAGGCGTGGACGATGTCTGTGTGTAGCAATCCAAACATTTCGGAGTAACTACAAAAAACTGGATCCTTAAACTCATTAATAGATATCGGGTCACATTCCAGATCCCAAAAGTATGGAGGAAGTCAAAATTTGCAGCACAACTAAAGCCTGGCAAAAACTCCGACCTACCATCGAGCTATATCCTATATCGCTTCTCTGTCACCTATCTATACAAGCTATACGAAAGAATAATCCTCCATCGAATAGAGAAGGTTGTTGACTCAAAATTTATCCCACAACAGGACGGATTTAGACCTGGGAAGTTTTGCACCAGCCTGATTCCAGCATTAACGGAACACATCGAAGATAGATTCGAGAAAGAACAAGTAACAGGCATAGTCCTCGTCTGCGTACGCACCGTCAATCACAGAAGCTTGCTGTATAAAGTCTATAACACACTGAAAGACTAGCAACTCATATAATAACATAACACTATAGAGTTCGTGCTACAGAATAGACAATTCTACGTAAATCTTGAAGGGTAAAAAAGCCGAAGGCGAACCCAAAAGAACGGCTTGGCTCAGGGTAGGTAGTATCAGTCTAGGCACCAATTCTCTTCAATCTCTACACCAACGACCAGCCCACACCAGCTTTCACCAGGAATTTTGTATACGCAGATGACCCTGCTACCACAGCTCAAGACTCAAATTTTGAAGAAGTTGAACAGAAACAGTGGAGAGGTGGGCCTTGAAATGAAGAAAACAAAAACCAAAATAATGATAATAGACCGATCCCACGAAAGACTGCAAAGCCCAACGCATATTGATGGAATCGAGGTAGTAAAGGAGTTCGTGTATTTGGGCTCTCAAATTTCAAGAACTGGCAGCTGTGAAAAGGAAATAAGGAGAATAATAGCTATGGGCAAAACCGCCATTGCCAAACTTTCACGTATTTGGAAGGATCACAGCATTGAGAAGCACATAGAAGCTGTCCTGAGCATGATGTCTACCTACTATGAAAGCAACTCCCGGAAGCCAAATCTCTCTAAGACTCAAGTCAGCGCCTTTAATCTCCACTCCCGTCAGGCAAACAGAAAACTGAACGTTAGCTAAAATAACACCACCCTAGAGCACACTTAAAAAGCTACATACCGCAGAGTTATACTGGCCTATATCTATATCTATACTTATCGCTCCTTAACATACAGGTCCCATTGCGAAAAAAAAACACGGAAGAAAGTGGAAGCACAAAACAGCCCTTCTGAGAAAACTCTACTGAGAACGTCTATTCTGAGAACGTCAGCGCAGGCGTTATCTTCTTGTATCGAGAGGCCCACTTTGGAACACGCTTGATCAACTGTTGGGCCTTGATCTTTGCCCAATATTGTCGCATCTTCTGCCGGTGTAACCCCTTTCTCTATTCTGTCCAGGGGATACCTTTCCTTCGGGGTTTTTCCTGAAATCCACGGACTTTCTTCAGGGTGCGTCTCACAGACTGTGTGTCTGTTTTGGTTTAACTGTTATTCCCAGTTCTTTAATATCCTTCTCGATTTCTGTCAAGTGGTACGTACCTTATTTTTTTCCAGAAGGTGAACAGACGGTTGGTTAGTCGGTTTGGAGGCAATCTTGCAGCGTGGCCATAGAAAGCTACCTTTCTTTTCCTTGCACCTTCAGAGAGCCTCTCAAAATGTTCGTAGAGCTCAGAGTTTTGTCGTCTTCGGAATTCCCATCTTCCTTTACCGGGCATAGGATCTTCTCCTCTCTCTGATTTCCAATTTCTCTACCAGACTTCTTCGGTTCAAGGAAATACACTCCATGGCATACAGGGCTTCTGATCGTAAGACTGATGTGTAGTGCTTAAGTTTCAGGTTGCGTGACAGGCATTTCTTGTTGTAGGTGTTCTTAGTCAGTCGATAGGCTAGTTCTAACTTGTTGACTCTCATGGATAATGATGCTCAATCTGATAAGTTGGGTTCAATCAATTCGCCGAGATTCTTGAATTTCTCAGTCTTCTTCATGTTTCCTGTTCAAGTAAAATCTCTCTGTTTGCTTCTTTGATGTTAGAGACGAATTCTGTTTTCTCCAGCGACACTTGAAGACCCACTTTGGCAGCCGGTTTTCTGAGGCAATTTACCTGCATTGTTGCCATCTCAATAAAATCAGCAATCAGTGCCATATCATCTGCAAAGGCCAGGCAAACTACAACCAGTCTATCGTTCTTATTCCCAGTTAGATACCACTGTGAACACCCAAGTTGATCAGTTCCTTGCGCCATTCTCTCATAACCTTTTCAAGGATACAGTTGAAGAGAAGTGGGGAGAGTCCATCTCCTTGTCTCCATCCAGTTTTTAATTTCGAAGCTTTCTGAGATCTCGCCTCCAAATTTAACCTTAAAATGGGTGTTGGTCAAGGTTTCTAGGATGAGTCTGCAGGTTTTGTTGTTAAGCTCTAGTTCCTGTAGTACCTTGTTAAGCGTTTCTCTATCAATGGAATCGTAGGTCTTCCTAAAATCAACAGGGGTGACGATCACCTTGCGGTTTCTCATCTTGGAGTATACAAGTACAGTTTTAAGATTGAGGATCTGTTCAACACATGACCGCGTCTTCCTGAAGCCTCCCTGGTATGCTCCCAGTTGATTATCCAGCTGATTTTCTGCCCTTGTTTGTAACGCCTTGATGGAATCTTGTATGTTACCGGGACGAGAGAAATTCCATGGTAGTTGTTTAGATTAGTAAAATCTCCCTTTTTGTGAAGCGGATAGATCAGAGCAGATTTCCAATCGGCTGGTAATTTCTCTGTTTCTCAGATGTCCTGGATGATCACGGTTAACTTGCGCACGGCATTGCTTCCAGCACCTTTCCACAGTTCAGTAACGGTAGAGTCCTCTCCAGCTGCCTTATTATAACGCGCAGGCGTTATGTTTTTCATCTGTGAAGTATGCCTGTACGAAACATGCAGGCTTATAACAGGGTGTATGAAGGCAACCTCGCTGGACAAACTGTATAGGTCTCAGGTCTATCAGACCCTGATTCACGTAGAATAGCGCATGAATTCACAAAGAGAGCCAGACAGACCCTCGACGAGCGCTATCCACTGTTCGGCCATGAAGCATACCTAGGCTGACCTAAATCAAGAAAGCGCTTCATGAACACTCCACTAGACGAGCCTCCCGCCTGCTACCCAATTTCAGAAGCCGCTTCAAGCGGTATATCGAGCGATATACCGGACCACATAGAACATGGAGAACATAGAGAATGCTGAATCGCATTAGCACTGGCATGACCCCCAGCCGTCAAGGCCAAATCATCAGGTGGGGCCTGTTTGATTGAAATTACTTCAAGTGCCACTGAGGTGGGCTTACCTGCCCTAACTGCCCTCACAGTTATACCCTCGATGATTTATGGACACACAACTACCAATCATTGAACACAGCACCAGCAAGCATTGGACACAGCCCAATACTGGGCTCAGAAATTATAGTTTCCGGATACGAAAAAGTGTATATAGCCTAAGACCTTACCAAAAAATATCCACGGAAATTCGATGCAAATGAATTAATATAGAAAAACTTCAAAAATTTCATCATATATGTCTTTTAAAAAAATCTTATACTACAAATTACCGAGGTATCTGTATAACAAAATAACCTACAGAACGGACGTCATACAATTAATATTCGTAATAAGGGCTTGCTGACTCTACCTATACACCATACCTCAAAATTTAAATCTTCGTACACATACCAAATAACGTCCATCATTAATAATCTACCAATGGAGTTAAGGCCAACTACCAATGGAGCGTTGAACAGTATGAAAATTATGTTAAAATGCAAGAATACAGTGATCAGAATATAGTGTTTATTTAGAAAAATGAAAGTTAATATTCCTCGAAGATTGAGAAATTCTTGTTAATTTCTTGAATAAGTCCTTTGGTTCTCCATTCACTATTCACTTTCATTTATGTATATTTGTATTTAATGTGTAAATAAAATTGTATATTTCCATGTCACTCCCGTGCTAGCCGTCGTAGAGAACGGACGTATACGCGCCGAGAATATTAAATTCCCCTATTGTGAATTAGAAATATACTATAAAAATCAGTGAAGTACTGCTGTGCTATCGAGATTTGGTAGCATGGCGGAAAAAAGTGGCGGCAATAATCCGGAGCAGGACATGGACACGCTGGACATGTCAAAAAAGGACGACACCTCAACTTTTAACCATCACCTACAAACGAACCAATTGCCCTCTACGTCATCCGCAAGAAGCCAGGAGAGAGATGACATAGGGCTGATACTCAGACGAACGCCGAACACTAACGTCCCAGGAAAATTACCCTCTTGGCAGGTATTTCACGCAAAAAACGCCCAAGAAGGGACTCTCGTGATAACGAGTCAGGAAGCGACCCGGAGCCACTATATATTAGCACCCAAAATGGATTTTCTGTCCTCACCCAAAACCCAACGGTGACTGAAAATGTAAACACATCGGACAATCAAACCAAAAATCAGCAAGAAACAGCAAACAACAGTAGCGAATCGAAGCCGCCCCCCATATTTATACCGGCAGTGGACTCAATAAACGCTCTAACCGCAACACTAAGCGAAATTGTTCCAAATAACGACTATACATACAAATTCATAAACAACGATGGCCGCCAACTGAACAACCTGGACAAGAGCACAGACGCCTTCAGATCAATTCTTCGCAAGTTAGACGAAATAGGTGCCTCTTATCCATGGGCGTAGCCAGGATTTAAGACCACGATTTAGTTTCGAGGGGGGTTTTAAGAAAATACAGTAACAGAAATGCGCCAATTTACTTGCTAAAACAGACACACAAGGGTTCCTAAACTGCACATCTACCATGCTCTCTTGAAGAGAGTTGTCTCTACTCGTCTCTTTATTTAAATTTAACATTTATGTATAAATTATGCATATTTCGGGGGGGTTGAACCCCCAAACCCCCTCCCCTGGCTACGCCCATGATCTTATCAAACCTATCAACTTAAACAACAACGAGCCTTCAGAGTCGTAATAAGATCACTGCATCCCTCCACCTCTCCCAACGATATTAAAGAAGAAATCGAAAAGCATGGTCACCAAGTGAGAAATGTAATAAACATCATACATAGCAGAGCCAAACTACCGCTCCCGCTATTCTTACTAGATCTCGAACCGGCCAATAACAATAAAGAAATCTATAAACTAAATCTCCTTCTCCACGCAAAAGTACAAATCGAACCCTCCAAAAAAATATTGGAAATAGTGCAATGCACCAGGTGTCAAAGATACGGGCATACGAAAACCTATTGCCGCATGCAATATTGATGCGTGAAATGCGGAGACGACCATAGTACTGCAAACTGTAGAAAACCGAAAGACGCCCCTGCCAGATGCGCACTTTGTGATAAAAATCACACAGCTAATTACAAAGGATGCCCTGTATGAAAATGATAGAAAAGACCCAGAAATGATAGAAAAAAAGAAATGCAAACTCTCAGAACTCGCACTGGCACCGATCAATAGCCAATACTACCCGAGATCCCGCAAGTCAGCTCCAAAGACCACCGCGCAACAGATCACCTGACAGAAATAATCACACAAGCTATGCGGAGACTGTAAGGCCAAGCGCTAATACAAATAACAACAACACAACAAATACAGCAATATCATCGTTCCTTGTAAAATCTTTTGACGAATTTATAGGAAAAACGAACAGCCTTCAAGCAACAAAACGAACTTTTAAACACAATGCTACAACTACTAACAACAGTACTTTCGAAGTTTGCCAACACAAAATAAATCACTTTTACAGTATAGCCGTATGAAGTGCAAATGGCTTGGTGCAACACCGCGAAGAAGTAACAGCATATTTACACACAAACAAAATAGATGTTATGCTGATCTCCGAAACTCATTTGACTGCTAGAAGCTATCTTAAGATTCGAGACTACAATATATATGAAACACAACATCCCGATGGCACGGCTCATGGTGGTACAGCAATTATTGTCCAAAAATCGATTAAACATTATGAATCAGTTAAAAGCGACAAAGATTATTTACGAGCAACTTCCATAGTCATCGAAGACTGGAAACACGGCCCCATAACTGTAGCAGCCGTGTACTGTCCCCCAAAGCACGTAATAAAAAAAGAAATGTTCCTGGATTTTTTCGGTAGTCTGGGACCGCGCTTCATCGCAGGAGGCGACTTTAACGCGAAGCACCGGTTCTGGGGCTCGAGGCTAGATACTACAAGAGGTCGGGAACTTTATAAAAGCCTGTACGAGAAAAACTACGATCAATTGTCACCAAGGGAACCCACATACTGGCCCACAGATGTGAACAAAATACCAGATGTCCTAGATTTTTTCGTAACGAAAGGAATAGTCAAGAGTCATACACTAATAAGAGCCGATTTCGATCTCTCATCAGATCATACTCCCGTCACTTTGACCATTAGTTCTAGAGTTCTCTTTCGGCAACGATTACCCTTCCTATATAACAAGAAAACGGGCTGGTAAATGTTCCAAGATATAATACAAAGCGACATCAACCGGAAAATGTCCTTAAACAATGGCGACAATATTAATGCAGCCAGTGACTATCTAACAAACTAATACAAGATACAGCTCGGCTAGCCACACCCCAAGTAGAAACAGAAGCTTGCGAGAACTTCTGAGAGAAATAAGAGACAAAATAGTTAAAAAAAGAGAGTTGAGAAAAAAATGGTAACAAAAAATCCCATAGATAAATCGAACTTTAATAGAGCTATCCGAAAGCTAAAAAAGTCAATAAGAGAATTTCAGAATGAATCTTTCCAATATAACCTACAGAATCTAACAAACACGGCGGACACAGACTTCTCACTATGTATGGTGACAAAACGAATAAAGCAGCCTCAGCAACAAAGTCCACCTATAAAAAAACAGACAACAGCTGGGCCAGAAGCGACGCAGCAAAGGCAGAGGTATTCGCTAATCACCTAGCCAACGTTTTCAAACCGTATCCTGCAACTCAAAATATACCCGAAATACCTGAATACCTCGAGACCCCACTCCCAATGCACCTACCGATACAACACACCTCGCCAAACGAAATTCGATACTGTATAGTAAAAGAATTCAAAGCCAGAAAAGCGCCTGGTCATGACCTCGTCGATGGAAAAATTCTCAAAGAATTGCCCAGGAAAGCCATAGTCTTTATAAATACATTATTCAATGCCATAATCCGGCAATCTTATATACCGTCGCGATGGAAATCAGCACAAATTATACTCATTCTAAAACCAGGCAAACCCCCGAACGAAGTCACATCGTACAGACCAATTAGCCTGCTACCCACTCTGTCAAAATTGTTCGAGAAAATATTGCTCAAACGAATGAACACAATAATTGACAGCGACAAGCTCATCCCGAAACATCAGTTTGGATTCAGAAACAGACACTTGACAATAGAGCAAGTGAATAGAGTCTACAACGCCATATCAAACTCGATTGAGGAAAAGAAATACTGTTCGGCTGTTTTCCTTGACATAAAACAAGCATTCGACAAAGTCTGGCACAATGGACTCCTATACAAAATAAAACAAACCCTACCTCAATACTTTTTAATCATGAAATCATATCTCAACGCGAGAAAATTCCAAGTACGACAAGGACAAGAGTTCTCACAACTCTATTCAATAGAATCAGTCGTACCGTAAGGAAGCGTGCTTGGTCCCGTCCTATACACACTCTTCACGGCCGATCTACCCATCGAAGATAATGCAACGGTCGCAACGTATGCCGACGATACAGCAATCCTAGCAGCTGATATAGATCCAGCCGCAGCATCTAATATACTCCAAGTACAGCTAAATAAAATAGAGAAATGGTTTGACAAATGGAGATCAAAAGCCTGCGAAACTAAATCCGTCCACATCACGTTTGCAACAAGAAAGGGGAACTGCCCACATGTTAAACTCTATGATCAGCCACTGCCAATCACAGATGAGGTCAAATACCTGAGAATCTACCTCGACAGGAGACTCACGTGGACTAAGCACATAAAAACAAAAAGAAAACAACTCGATCTAACAGTCAGTAAAATGTATTGGCTCATTGGCAAAATTTAAGCTATCGATGTAGAACAAACTCATCATCTACAAAACGATATTAAAACCGATATGGACATACGGTATACAGCTATGGGGAATAACCAGTAACTCCAACATCGAAATACTCCAGAGGTTCCAGTCAAAAACATTGAGAATCATCACCAATGATTTGTTTATTTGTTAATTTGTTTATTCGTCACGTACCAGGGGGTACGTTACGAATAAACAAAGACACAAGGACCTCAATATAAATCCGATAAAAAAGGAGATACGGCAATTCAGCGAAAAATAT
The DNA here is from genome assembly GCA_944588485.1 of Phosphuga atrata. Classification (NCBI taxonomy): domain Eukaryota; kingdom Metazoa; phylum Arthropoda; class Insecta; order Coleoptera; family Silphidae; genus Phosphuga; species Phosphuga atrata. The sequence goes on from OX155902.1 coordinate 49,187,100, forward strand.
CAGCAGAGGATCACCGACCACCCCAATCAACTGGCTTCCATCCTTCTAAATGAAGACATAATAACAAGACAGCTTAAAAGATTCAAACCAAAAGACCTCCCGGAGCGATTCCCAGCCTAAACCGAGTACATGCGTGCGAGTGAATGTGCGAGCGCACAAACAATCGTAAACACCTGGGAGAGGTATCACTGGACACTGGACACCCACCTAGAATTCGCATCAAACCCATCTTAATGTCAACCAAACAACTGAGTGTTGTAATAACAACAGATTGCCGTTTACTTATTAATAAAAAAAAATATTCTTTGTCAGGAGGATAATAAATGATTTAATAATAATTAGGGGGGAGTTGGTAAAATCGTGCCACTTAACTTTAAACCTATATTGCACACTTTTGGTAAGTCTCTCTGAGAGTTTAGCTTAGTAGTTTTATAAAATGGCGTTAAAAAAACATGTGGACGCTATCAATTATCTTATAAACATAATAACTATAACTTTATTTTTTAAATAATTAACACAAAGATACACATTCAAAACCGGTACTGTAAATCGCACCGGGTAGATTTTTTTTAACTTCCTGGACAATAATATATTTCTTTAGATTTTTTAATATGGGCACATGACTCATGTACCCATATAAAACATTTTAAGCATTGAATCATATCCTCCAGTCGAACTTCAGTTTTTTTTCTTTTTTGCGTGATTATTGGAAGTGGACAAATTTCATGAATGGGAATGTTTGCAGTTTCCGCAGGAGTGTTAAATTTTTCATTTATTGTACATACGTTGCTATTGACATCTTCTGTTATAGTTTGTGGGTTATTTATAAGAGAGCTTGCCTCAAAAAAACCTAATCTTTAGAACTTACCGAGGTACGATTTAGCAAACCCGTTGAACTTGTTGATATTCGGAAATAGTTTACTTTCAGAGTGTATTCTAAGCTATTTTACACTTGTCACAGTTAGTATAAAATGTGAGCTTATGTTTAATACAACAATATTTAATATGTATATACCATTAGCATGACCACCGCAATTACAACAACACTTAAATTTTACAATTTTGTTATCTATTTTTTAACTCTCTACCACCGCTGTTATATACAACTTATTATCAATATTTTGACTTAGATTGTTTCAATTATCGTTTATCTTAAAAACGAACTTGCTGAGCAGCACGAAAAATTGTTATTAAGAGAAATTTGCGGGTGGTACGATTTAACTGACCGGTACGATTTTGAAAACGCTCCCCTATATAAAAATCCATGAAAAATCATAATGCGTAAATAATAATAATATTTATAATAATACTTTGATTATTTATTTTTGAATAAATTTAAGACCAATAAAAGGTTTCATTTAATAAATATCCTAGTAATCACTTATATGAAATCATCTTTAACATAGTTAATTTGTTATTTTTACATTTTCCAACCAAAATCTAAACTGAAAACCACGTGCCTCGCAATGTTTCCTCAAAATAATCCTATATTTACGCACAGATTAAACGACTTTGTAAATAGACGATAAAATCACCAAAAAAAATTAAAACACAAAACTAAATCTACTAAATAAAACTTACATCTGAATTACTAGCTCTACTCCCTCGGTCATATTTCCTTTGCCCGTTGTTATTACTGTTACTGTTCCTCTTCTTATAGTGAGAACCACCGGTGAACATCATTTTAAAAAACCACAAGAAACGTTTAGAAATTGCTAAACATATCACCTTATCTACATCGCTATAAAACAACACAAAACTGTAACACTTTTCCTAATAAGTCGGAAACATTGAATTTGATAATATTATTTTTTTATTTGAATTGAATCGCGCATACAGTCGCACTTTATTAATATAACGGTGCTAATTATAGCAAAAAAAAAAACGAAAATATTTTTAAATAATTTCTCCGTTTAGTTTGTTTTAAACTACACACACTCACATCACAGATGAATGTAATTAGGGTTTACACAGACACAATTGCGCGTTCTTGTTTGTTGAGATGAGAAATAAAAAACTGTTTCACTAGTTTTATTTATTTTAATGGACGTGTTATCTAAGTCTGGTTTTATGTCGGCGGAATTAGCGCTGGATTAGAGCCGCGCAGAACGGTTGATATAAAAATGTCTGTTTGAAACTAAGTAAATCCAACAGTTTTAGTCAGTCCATTTTGACTCAACTATGTTATATGTTTATACTGAGACGCTGTGGAACGGTTTTTATTTTTAGAAAACTCGTCCATCTGAACGCTTAACCATCACTGAAAATCTTTTTCGTGTGTGTCTCACCCTAAACAAAATTTTAAATTAACAAAATATCACACAAAAACAACAATAAAAAAACTAATTATTTAAACAAATTTGAAAAAAAACTAAAAATGAAATTAGTTTCTGTTTATAAACAGGATCGAAAATTGATATAAAATTTGTATTTTTGTGCGTGAATTTTTTGTTTAAAGTGAATATTGAGTTTAGTGTTTTAAAATTAGCGCGGTGAAACGCCGCACGACTGAAAGCAGATTCCTTTGCTGAAATTCTGGCGTTCTAAATTTAGGCGGAATGTTTTTCTTATTTTTACTTTCGCTTGAAAGAATGCAACAATTTTATAATTAAAACTCGGCGAATGACACGATAAATCTTTCTATTGGAAGCAATTGGCCCGTGTCAAATCCGTGGGAAATTATTAAGGTTTCATGTGGAAATGTTTAAGCCTGTGGAATGTCAGACTATAAATACCTATACGAGTTTTCGGAATAAAAACTATGCTAATATATTTATATCTCTACATTTCTGAAGATTTTATATTTTCTTTGGAAGTTTTTAGGCAAAAAATTAAATTAATTTGGGTAAGGGGTGCCACAAAGGTGGACTGAAAGCCATAAAAGAGATTTGTTTTTGGACTTAAAAAAACTTAAAAAGACTTAGTTTTATAGAGCTCCGGAAAGATTGAATATATTTATATATTCAGGCTGTGTGTCGACTTTAAATTAACTTGCGTATATAGAAAGCAACCCACTGTAAACTTTTGACTGAAACTTTTTACGAAGATCCGTTTAACGGATAAACCATAGTTTACGGCCACACACTTATAGCAGCACTTAGCGAAGCCCGAAAGAAAAAATGGATATAAAGCCTGGAACGAATGGACATGTCTCACAGCAACAAGATCGCCTGGAACCTAGTGAAAAAACTTAATGGGGACCAGAAAGCAGTGTAAAGCTCCCTCATACGTGACTCTCGACCAGGTAGCTCACCAGCTCCTCCTGAGCGGCAACCAAACAAAAAATGCCAGAAAATATACATCACTCGGACGCCAACAACCGAGAAAAAGCATTTTGATGCACCCCTTACTGTCAAAGAGCTTAATAAACGACTAAACCAGGGGTGGGGAACCTTTTTGTCATGGAAGGCCACTTTAAATTTCGTGTATAATACAGAGGCCGCATAAAAATATTAAAATTCTTGAGCGTGTGGGGTTTCAAAGCTAAAAAAAAAAGACCAGCACTTTATTAACATTTTGTTAGAAAAAAATAGATACAGAACTAACAGAAAGAGTACGATCACTTTTACAACTGAATAGTCTGCAAGTACGAACCTCTGTCCTCGTTTATTTTAATGCTATGCTGTTGTGTATCAGGGGCTGCAATCCATCAAAGAGTTTGGGCACAATGTGGGAACAATGTCTCGCAACGGAGTATCTACGAATAGATGATAATGGTACGACCATGACGGGACCATTTTTTAATTTTTCAATACTTTCGTAGACACTCTGTAGCGGCAAAATACGACAGTCTCTGGTACACCTTCCGACCACTAAAACCCACTGAAAAAAACACTGCTCGTTCCTCTTTGGTACAAAATTCTAATGGAGCGGCCACGATCTATCTGCTATAAAAGGAAGACAAATTGAGGAATTGGGATCAAAATAAACTAGGTCAGGCGTCAGTATGAACAATGTAAGAGTTATACCAAACATTGCAAATAACTTTTGACTCACCCTCGTAATTTAATGGGATTTTTGAGTTTGTTTTTTATTGGAAAGAAATTGAATATTAGGTTCCAACTTTGTAACTCGTAACTTCAATTGGTCTTCTAAATGTGCATCAGTTATCTGGGTCCTTAATTCGTTCTTAATTTGTGTTAAATATGAAAAAGTTGATTCATACCAGTATGTAGTTGCAAAGCAAGAAAGCAATCGACGAGCATGTTGACGTAACTTTGGATATTCAACTGCATTTTTCCATATTTCCACTACGTCTTTTTTGGAATCAAAAAGATTTTTTATAATAGTATCTTCACATAACTCAAACAATTACATTTGTAGTTCACTAAGTGCCTTCGAAATGTCAACTAAATGTGGTTCGTACGCTAATTTCATTGTAATAGTATGTTTTTCAAAATCAGAAAACCTTTCAGTATATTCTTCAATTAATAAGTCCAAAACAGTTATGTAATCTTGGAATGTTTCACATACATATTCTTGTTCATTTATCATTTTAGCTAACTGTGGGAAATGTTCTTCAGAAATTTGTGATTGAGAGAAGAGACTTTTGAAAAATAATAACTTTTTTCTAAACGCCTGGACTTTTTGGCACATATCATATATATGTTTTGTTCTGCCTTGCAAAGAAGTATTTAAATCATTTTGTTTTATCATGATATCACACAAAAATGCAGCATTTCTACAAAATACGTCATCCAACAATTCGCATTGCTGTTGTTGTACCTCATAAAACCTCAAAATGTCTTTTCGCAAACTGAAAACTTTGGCTAAAACTTGTCCTCTTGATAGCCAGGGTACTTTTGAATGATATGGCAAATCTACACTATATGTTTCATCATCAGACATAAGCATATTTCGAAATTGACGATGTCGAGTCGCATTTGCACGTATAAAGTTAACAATTTTAATAACTTTATCCTTAGTATTGCTTAAAGTAGCGGATTTAGCACAAAGATTTTGTTGGTGCAATATGCAGTGAAATGAAAATAAATTTTCTAATTTTGAATTGTCTTTTTTCAGCAATGAAACGAAGCCTTCTCGTGATCCTTTCATGGAAGGTGCACCATCAGTGCACACACTCACTAAATTATCTATATTTAGTCCTGCTTCTTGGCATTTTTCTTTAAAACTGTTGTAGATATCAGCTCCACGAGTTCTTCCGGTAAGAGTACCCAATGCCAGTAGTTCCTCGAAACAAGTAAAATCTTCAGTGACAGCACGAATGAAAAACAAAACCTGAGCTGAGTCCGTTGCATCAGTAGATTCATCTAATGCTAGCGAAAAATATATATCTTCATTTTGTATAATTGAGTGAAGCTGTTCTGTTATATTTTGCGCTAACTCGTGCTGTCTATCAGTTATGGTCCTTCTGAAAAGGGGTAATTGTTTGTATTTCTCAACTTTCTCTGGATCTAAACATCCTACTGCTTCAACAATGCAATCCTTTATCATTTCCACATCACCAAATGGTTTTCCCCGTTTTCCAAGAATATATGCTATTTTATAGGTAACATCAGTTGCAGTAGTACTTTGCTTAATAAAATTACTGAAAGCTTGTTTTTGATGCTTGTTTTTTCTTTTTTTAGCTTATGAAGAGCAGCTTTTCGCGCTTCTCCTTCTAGTTTAGCATATTTATGGTCTTTGTGAGAAACATAATGCTGGTTTGCATTGTATTTTTGTAATGTGGTTATTGTAGAATTGCATATCAAACAAACCATTTTATCTTTCACAGAAATGAGGAAATATTGTAGCTCCCAATCTTTGTTAAAAGTTCTGTTCCCTTCATTCAATTTTCTCTTTTTTGACATAATGGGTAAAACACAAATTAACAAATTACTAATAACTAACTTTAAACGATTTTAATAAAAATTAAACGCAATAACACTAACAGACGCCACTAACAACAAACAAAAAATGTAAATTTTGCATCCGGCACTATAGGTCAGTCGAAACAACAACCAATTGTTTTAAATAAGTATTAATAATAATATTTTAAGAAAATATTTCGGTGGGGGTTTTGCAGAAATGCACCAATTTACTTTCTAAAAAATGACAAGGGTTCCTAAACTCTACATCTATCATGCTCTTGAAGAGAGTTGTCTCTACTCGTCCCTCCTGATTTCAATATAATATTTATGTTATATTTTGTGTTTTTTATATCAATTGTTAAAATTTTAGTGACCGATGATACAACCAACATGTGTTCCATACAACGGACAATTGTTAACGGATGGTACAATATTTGTGGAAGTTTTTCCTCGATTTTCGGAAAAATTATAATTTAGGCTTTGAACTAGAAAAAGTTTGGAGATTTTATTTCTTTCCAGAAAAATCTTTACTCACAGTTTCGATCAAACCATGAGGAACAAAAGAGGTCTTGGTAACGTTTTTTCTTTAATATGGACTAAACTTTGAGAAACTGAAAAAGTCGCTGAAAAATATTTGTAAAATCGACAATAAAAATAAAGAAATTGTCGGAAAATTCTAAATACTTTCTTGATTTTTGGAAAAACTACAACTAGGTAGAACCAAGCCTTTTTGAACCGAGCATTTTGGGAATTTTTTGAGAAATTTCGATTTTCTCCAATTGGGGTTGGGACGAGAAGTCGCGAAACCAAAGGAAATTTTTGGTTTTGGGAACTGTTGACTGTCGGATTTAATATTTGGATCCTGATGAGAGGAACTTTTGATCCTCGGAAAAACTCATTTGACCAATTTGTTCTTCACTTTCCTTCGGAAACCTCGGAAAATGTGTTGTTTTTAAAATGTTTTCCCGTTGCGATGAAACCCAAAAAAATATCAATTCATCATATCGTCGGTACCACAGCAAAACCGTCTATATCACATTTTTGAAATTTTCGAGTTAATAAGTTTTTTATAGGTTATCGATGATGTACTATAAGATGGCAAAACCGTGTATATCCTGTTGTATTTATTTAAGAGGTTCCAGCATATTAGATAATGATAGTCACTTTTTGTGTTATGGCAAAACCGTCTATGTTACCTTAGACGGTTTTGCCCAATTTAGGAAATGTTGTCATGTTATGTTATATAGCACAAGGCAAAACCGTCTATATCCAAATTACGATATTTCTCGACTTGAGCGCATTCGATTTAAAATTGCAAAACTGCTCACATTTCCCTCATCCTTTGGTTAAACCTCAACCTTTGGTTAAGTTTTTTTAAGCGAAATTAAGCTTAAACAATTTGGTTGTTTTAATTTTGTTAGGTTGGCGCGTTGCGGTGTTTACTAAATTGATCAATCACAGTGCGAGTCGGACATCGGGTCGCTCTACCAACAGATTTCTCAAAGATGTCTAAAAAAACAGCCGAACAGATAATATGAATCGAGATGAATCAGAAGATGAATCGGTTCCAATCTTACGTATGGCAGGAAAACCCCCATTATCCTCGCCTGTCCGGAAGCAGCGCTGCATTCGAATCGACAGTGATGAGGATTATGTAGCGTCTGATACTGATAATACGCCGGCTACTCCCAACATTGCCACAACCAATGTTGATCGTGCTGATGAACCTAATTCTGTAAGCAGAATAGAACTATATTTCTGTAATATATAAATCTAAATTTTTTCAGATCGATGTAATATATAAATCTATATTCTTCCAGAGTGATGAAGGACCAGGTACAAATCGTGGTACTCGCTGGAGAAGAAGCGATCCGAGCCATCACAAACGTAAATTGATTAAAACGGATCGAAATCAGGGGAAGGCATACACCTGTCACACAAATAAAAGTTACAAAGCCAAGAAGCTAAAAGAAATGCCTAATCACAAACATAATGAAAAAAGTGGTTATCAATGCACCAAGTTCAAAGAAGAAAATCGTCGGCAATTTTTCGAAAGTTTTTGGGGCAATGGAGAAAACTTCAAGGCTAAAAAAGAATTTATTTTGCACAAAAAAATCCACATTCAGTCGTCGAAGAGTCAAGGGACCCGAATCAAATCCGCCAAGAAAGCAGTTCAGCTACACTTTTTTCATGTTAACCGATGGAAACGAAATGAAAGTGTGTAAAGAGTTTTTCCTCAAAACGCTGGACATATTACTCACGCCTACGATCATTGTGATGAAGCAAAATCGTTTCATATGCCAGATCGCAGAGGTGCCCACGAGCCTGCAAACAAAACCAAAGAGGCCGTTTAGAATGCCGACCAGTCCCATGAATCATTTCCGAAAATTGAATCGCACTATTGTCGTAGAACCAGCAAACGTGAATATTTGGATCCAAAGCTGAGCATAACAAAAATGCAGAGTCTATTTTGTGAACAAAATCCCATATTGAAGATTTCGTTACAGCTTTATCAAAGAATTTTCGGAAAAGATTACAAATTGTCTTTTCACAAGCCGAGAAAAGATCAATGCGGAACATGTGGTTCATTCAAAAATACGCTGATTTCTGATCCTAATTACGAAAAGTTGGGCAAAGATCATGAAGATCATTTGGCCAGAAAGAATCTTGCCGTCAATCGATGCAAAACGACATTGAAGAAGCCAAGAAAGATCCGTCGCTTCTTGTTGCAACACGGACTGTGCTGCAGATAAGTTCTAACATGGACACAAGCAATTCTTCAGAAGATGAATCGGTTCCAATCTTACGTATGGCAGGAAAACCCCCATTATCCTCGCCTGTCCGGAAGCAGCGCTGCACTTGAATCGACAGTGATGAGGATTATGTACCGTCTGATGCTGATAATACGCCGGCTACTCCCAACGTTGCCACAACCAATGTTGATCGTGCTGATGAACCTAATTCTGTAAGCAGAATAGAACTATATTTCTGTAATATATAAATCTAATTTTTTTCAGATCGATGTAATATATAAATTCAAATTTTTCCAGAGTGATGAAGGACCAGGTACAAATCGTGGTACTCGTTGGAGAAGAAGCGATCCGAGCCATCACAAACGTAAATTGATTAAAACGGATCGTAATCAGGGGAAGGCCTACACCAGTCACACAAATAAAAGTTACAAAGCCAAGAAGCTAAAAGAAATGCCTAATCACAAACATAATGAAAAAAGTGGTTATCAATGCACCAAGTTCAAAGAAGAAAACCGTCGGCAATTTTTCGAAAGTTTTTGGGGCAATCGAGAAAACTTCAAGGCTAAAAAAGAATTTATTTTGCACAAAAAAATCCACATTCAGTCGTCGAAGAGTCAAGGGGCCAGAATCAAATCCGCCAAGAAAGCAGTTCAGCTACACTTTTTTCATGTTAACCGATGGAAACGAAATGAAAGTGTGTAAAGAGTTTTTCCTCAAAACGCTGGACATGTTACTCACGCCTACTATCATTGTGATGAAGCAAAATCGTTTCATATGCCAGATCACAGAGGTGCCCACGAGCCTGCAAACAAAACCAAAGAGGCCGTTTTGAATGCCGTCCAGTCCCATATTGAATCATTTCCTAAAATTGAATCGCACTATTGTCGTAGAACCATCAAACGTGAATATTTGGATCCAAAGCTGAGCATAACAAAAATGCAGAGTCTATTTTGTGAACAAAATCCTACATTGAAGATTTCGTTACAGCTTTATCAAAGAATTTTCGGAGATTACAATTTGTCTTTTCGCGAGCCAAGAAAAGATCAATGCGGAACATGTGCTTCATTCAAAAATACGCTGATTTCTGATCCTAATTACGAAAAGTTGCGCAAAGATCATCAAGATCATTTGGCCAGAAAAGAATCTTGCCGTCAATCGATGCAAAACGACATTGAAGAAGCCAAGAAAGATCCATCGCTTCTTGTTGCAACACGGACTGTGCTGCAGATTCCTCATGCAGATGAAAGCCAATTTTACTATAAACAGAAACTTTGTTTTCATAATTTAACTTTCTATGTTGAAAATGACAAGGTCGGCTACTGCTACGTTTGGAGTGAGGTCGAAGGCGGCAGAGGCAGCTCAGAAATAGGGTCGTGTTTGAAACGCTTATTAGAAGATCAAGTGATAAAAGGTATGAGTATTGAGCTTACTTTTCTATCATACTTGACAACTAATAATAAGCAATACCAATAATAGGTCGCCGCAAAGTATAAATTTGGTCTGACAATTGCGCCGGTCAAAACAAAAATAAGTTTTTATTGGGTATGCACATGGTCCTAATCAAATCGATGCCATTCGACTTCATTGAGCACAATTATTTGGAAACTGGCCATACCCAAATGAATTCCGACTCTAAGCATTCTGCTATAGAATCAGCTGCAAAAAATACATCAATTTTCACACCGCACGAATGGCTCAACGTCATTACAAAAGCTCAATCATCGACCAAAAAGTCAAAAACTATGCCCTACAAGATGATCCAGATGTACCATCAGGATTTCGTCGATTTAAAAAATGCTCAATCGCGTGTTATGGGTCGAATCGACAAAGATAACGACGGTGAAGCAATGTCGTGGTTGAGAGCAAAATGTGTACGATTCGAAAAAATTGAGATTGATTTGATCAAGATTAAATACGCCCATGATGATGAAAATTGGAAGGTAATTCTTCAAAGCAAACATTTTCAGAATAAAAATGCATTTAAAACCATTCAGATTATCTCTGCTGGATCCCACAAAAAAAGAGGACGACCGGAGGTGTTCAGTTTTAAGCAACTTTACGAACCGACAACTACCGATCTCGAAGGCGAAGAAAACCGATTTGGTTGCACTTTGCACGGCGCGACAGACTCCGCCTGAATATCACTTGTGGTTTCAGTGAGCGTTCATAAATTTATTGATAATTTACAGGGGTTTTTGAGAACCGAATCATGTTTCAGGTCTTTGCCAGCGTTCGATCAGATTGAACGATGCTTGGATGAAGAAAATTCAGACCAAGAATGAAGATATTTTACGATATTTTACTTCATTAATCATCTTTGACTATTTCAAATTATTTTGATCAATCAACTATTTGACGTTTACATTCCAAATAAATTTTGACTGATTTTTTATTTATTGAAACTTGTCGAAACCATTTATATTACCAACAGTCAATCAACATATTTGAGGCCAAACCATTTATATCTCATTTGGGGGCCCTCCTCTTAAAATATATAGTCAATCATTTCATTTACAGTGGAAATCATTAAAAGACAATTATGTCATGATCATCCCATAAAAAAGTTTTGACATTTTAACCCTAGAATTTGATTTATCGGGATCTTTTCAACTTTAAAAGCTCTTTATCTCAATAGTATAAAAAAGTGTTTTTACCGTGATGGTTTTACCGTGGTACCAACGATATGTGCAATGTTCCCGTTAAGCTGCGCTGCGCAGCAGTTTCGTGATATTTTAAAATATGCGCAGATAAATTAAGTTCGCTGTTAATAAACCACAAATATTGAAAAAATGTTATTTTAAAAAATGTAGAAATGATAATGGAAACACCTGAAGAACGTCACGGAAAAAAGAGAAAAACAAGTCAAACGGTCAAAATCTCATTTTGAGAAAGTTAATGTATTAATCTAAAACTGTGTTCTTCAACCGGTGTTCCATGGAACCTTAGGGTTCCACTAAAACAATCAGGGGTTCCGCGAATCAATGCTAAAAAAATGTGAACATTAACTGGCGACAGCGCGGCGTTCTAGAACTAGGCGAACTAGAGACGATGCGTTGCACCGGTCTCTGGAACACGTGTGTCGATTAGAGTTTCATATTGGAACTATTCATTTGCTCAGTCGCTTATATTGGACTAGAGCTGACGGAGAATATTGAAGAAGAAAGTTAATCAGGATCTACTAGCCGAAAAACACGAAAGTATGATGGAAATTATTTGAATTTTGGATTTACATGGATTGGTGATAAAAATGAGCCAAATGGGTTTTGTGTGGTATGTGAGCAAGTAGTCAACAACAGCAGTTTAAATCCTGCAAAGTTAAAGCGTCATTAGGAAACATCCCAATTTATAAGGTAAAAGCGAATATTTCAAAAGAAAATGTCTTGAACTACAGCAGAAAAATATTGCATTTGAAAGGTATGTTCGTGATGATAATGAAAATCTTCTAAAAGTATCTTATTTAGTTTGCGCGTAGCTAAAGAAGGCGAAGCTCATACGATTGCAGAAAAATTAATTAAACCTTCTACAAAAGATTTAATCAAATGCATGATCGGTGAAAAAGGTTCAAGCAAAATTGACCTCGTCCCATTGTCTGATACGACGGTTTCACGACGAATTAAAGATATGTCAGATTACTGCGAAGTGGAACTAGTAGGTCGTTTGAAAGATGCTAAAGATTCACTCTACAAATGGACGAACCTACAGATGTAGCTGGACTAGAAATTTTGTTAGTTTTCGAGATACAAAAAAGCAAAGTTGCAGAGCTTTGATGACTCAAATTAATGACTCAAACAACAGGTGAAGAAATATTTAATTTACTTAATGCATATTTTGCAAAACATTCAATTTCCTGGAATTTATGTTATCATTTATGCACTGATGGAGCCAACGCTAATATGGTTGGTATTATGAAAAGCGTAATAGCACGTACAAAGGAACTAGTTCCAGACATCAAAGCCAGCCATTGCCGTCTTCATCGTCATGCTCTCGCTGTTAAACGGATACCAAAAACATTGCACGAAGTTCTCTATGAGACCGTTAAGATGGTTAATTTTATCAAATCCAGATCCCTAAATACCAGGTTATTTGCCCTATTGTGCGATGATCTGAAAAGCTTACATAAAAATCTAATTCTTCATACTCAAGCAAGATGGTTATCCAGGAGAAAGAAAGGTTCTGACCACAATCTGAAAATTGCATGATGAAATTTGAATCTTTTTATCTGGACGTGAATTTTCTGGTAAACTTAAGCTCCAAAATATAGCCTTCCTTGTAGATATATTTTGGTACATGAACGAAGTTAATCTTTCACGACAAGGACCAAATACTACACTTTTTAAGGTCAATAGCAAAGTAAACTCGATCAAATCGAAAATCAAGCTTAGGGAGGAATGCATCACCAAAAATAATACAGAATGTTTTGCTAATTAAAGTTCGATTCCCATATGCGCGACACTCAGCTACGCGACGTCGTGCGACATCGCCTGTCAAATAATGATTACATTGTTTTAAATGGGTACGTCGCGTAGCTGTCGCGTAGCCATAGTGAGAACGTTAAATTTTTAACAATATGAAACAATGTAATTATTATTTGACAGGGGATGTCGCCTGACGTCGCGCAGCTGAGTGTCGCGTATATGAGAATCGGCCTTTAAATGATTTCCTGGCAACCAATAATATCGCATTCGACCAGAATTTAAAAAATCATATTTTGGAAGAATTAACGGGATTGCAAAAGACTCTTTTTCCAATATTTCCCCCCATTTGCAATAATTTAAGTTGGATCGAAAATCCTATTATTCAGTAGAATTTATTTGAGTAGAGTGTTGTGATGTGTATACCTTGCTAATTAAGGAAATAGAGCAATTTATAGATATATGTACCGACACTACATTAAAATCTACATTTGGACCGGATGGCATTGGCCCGTTTTGGATAAAATTAAGGCCAGAATATCCGGAAATTTCCAAACGCGCGGTTAAGGAATTGATGCGTTCTTTCGTAACAACCTATCTCTGCAAGAAATCCTTTTCCACATACGTCGCAACAAGAACTAAGTATAGAAATCGACTTGATGCCGAAAATTGACGTCTCCAATTAACACCGATCCATCCAGATATTTATTAATTATGCAGTCATAAACAAACACAACGAAGTCATTACTTTTTTAAATATTTTTTTCTTTTGATTACAATTTCATTTCTATGTATGTATAGTACAACTATTTTATATGAAATTTAGAATTTTCTTTGAATAAATGCAAATTTATTTATTATGAGACTTATACAATTTTTTTATAACAAATGCAGGGACGAACCTTGTTCATAACATGTAATGCGATTCCCCCCATTAATCAAAGTACTACTAAATAGAGGGTTCCATAAAAAAGAATTCTCAAAAAATGGTTCCGCGGGATGGCAAAGGTTGACTGATCTAAAGTATAATATTGGCTATATGTATTAACTGAATAACGAATACGTATCAATGAATTTCGTTCCTAAGATCCATAAGCATATGGAAGGAAAAATTAAGTTGCCACAAAATTGGCGAAGTCTAAATTAGACTTCGAAAATTATGCTTTTGAATTTACCGAATGTATAAACAATATCCTAGAAAAAAATGTTTTTAAAGAAATGAAAATTCAAACTTCCATACGAACTTTGAACGAAATGATCCTATCCGTAAATATTGTGAAAAAATTCCGAAGAATTGTCAATATCGGGTAATAATTTTTGCTCTCATCTTTGTACAAATGCCCACAGAAAAGTTGTTTTCTTAAACTATTATTGATGCACATCAGCATGTAAATAGACGGAAATAAGAAAATTTAAATCTCAATACCTATCATTGATACTTCATATATATATATATATATATATATATATATATATATATATATATATATATATATATATATATAATGCAATTTGTCCAAAGTGTCTGATTTCCCGATGACGATCAAAAACCATGGGATACACTTAATAATGAGATTATTATAAATTCAGGAAACAATTTAAATTTTGGAAAACAGAATATAATGAAGTATTGACATTAATGAAATTTGAGATGACTATTCTGAAATTAAATTTACAATACTGAAGAAGAGTAAACTTGGATTGTTCAAAACATTCGTCGATACGTTAACTTTGTTACTAACCCATTCATAATTTTCTAATGTTGCTATTCTTTACAATATTATGTGTAACCTGTCAAGCGTCCAGTGCGGATGGGATTTTCAGTCATGAATTCCATTAAAAGAAAATTTCGCAACAGACAGCTATATGAATACCTAGGTGATCTAATGAGAATAATAATAATAATTTATTCACATTTGCCACAGAATCATACTTACATATATATATATATATATATATATATATATATATATATATATATATATATACAGACATAATAAATAGAAAAATACATATACATACAAACCATGATGTGGATGTGATAGTCAAAGAACAGCAATTGATTAAAATAAACAAATTAAAATTATATTGAGACTTGCATACAATTTGCAGAAAACTATTAGTGTTGGAGGAATTCATCAATTGAGTAGAATGCTCTCTCAGTCATTAAAGTTTTGATTTTACATTTAAATTGCTTTTGTGGCTTACATTTAATGTCATCACTTAGATGATTAAATAATTTAGTGCCAATACAAAAAAAAGATTTTTCAAACAATGCTGACTTATGCTGTAGAGGTCTTAATTGCATTCCATGTCTTGTTTGATATGTGTGCGAACTAGATGCAGTGCTATAATTATGTATATTGTTCTTAGTGTAGCACAGGCATTTGTAGATAAATATCGATGGTAGGGTTAATAAACTATTGGCTTTGAATGAACTTCTGCAGCTCTGCCTAGACTTTAAATTAAAAATAAGCCGAATTATTCTTTTTTGTAAAATGAAGCACCTTTTAGCGTTACTTGAGATTCCCCAAAGCAGAACATTAAATGCAAGATGTGAATATACAATAGCATGGTAAAGATTTAAAATTGTATTGGTATCCATCGATTTTTTCATTTGAGAGATTATAAAATAAGCCCTTGATAGTTTCTTGCAAACTACATCAATGTGATAAGACCATGTAAGTTTGCTATCAATTTGTACTCCAAGAAATTTGGTAGTAGGTAACAGTTTGTAGCGTTGATTATTTATTAGAATGTCAAAGTTCCTGTCCATGGTTTTTCTTTTACTAAAATATAAGCAGACGGTTTTGTCATGATTCACAATAAGCCGGTTCTTTTGGCACCATTTACTGAATTGATTGATAATAATTTCCACCTGTATTTTCAATTCATCGATGCTGTTTGCAGTAACAGCAATTGATGTATCATCAGCAAACATGATGGTCTTGGCGTCTATGTAACTCGGTAGATCATTAATAAATAGTAAAAATAAAAGTGGTCCCAAGACAGATCCCTGTGGCACACCGATTCCTATATCCTTTGTGTTAGAAATGTAGTTGTTTAATCTCACAATTAATTTTCGTTCTGTCAAAAATGATCGTAGAAGGTTTGAAAAGGTGCCTCGAAAGCCGTAACATTCCATCTTGTCAACTATAAAATCAATATTGATAGTATCGAATGCTTTGGCTAGATCAAAGAATAGTCCAACAACATGGTTTCCTTCACCCAGATTTTGTATGATAAATTTAACGAAACTGGTGGCAGCAGTTTCAACCGATTTATTTGGTCGAAATCCATGCTGACATTCTGATAACAGTTAATATTTATTTTAAAATATCATCATGCGATCAAATATGAGGCGCTCAAAAAATTTTGAGAATGAAGATATTAACGAGATTGGTCTATAGTTGTTTACATTCTGAGGGTTTGCTTTTTTATGTAGTGGCACAACCAATGCGACTTTTAAAACTGATGGATAGACTCCTTCGTCTATGGATTTATTATAAAGATGCACTAGCGGTTGTTCAATAGCTGTGAAAATACGTAATATGGTGTTAACTGAAAATCCGTCAATGCCTGCGGAGTCCTTTGAAGAGATTTTGAAAATAATATTTTGTATATCAACTACGTCTATAGGCGGCATGAAGAAGGATGTTGACATTGCAGTATTTGCTTTAGTGTATTGCCAGGATAGTGATGGATAAACACGTTTAATATATTGGCGATGAATTTCGGAGAAGTAGTTAGCAAATTCTTCTGCGACTTCATTTTGTTTCACTATTTTGTTTTTATTTATTATTAGGGAAATTTGTTTTGGTTGAGAGCATTTACCCAGATTTTGGTTTATTATTTTCCAAGCCTCTTTCATTTTATTATTTGCAGAATTTATTGTATTGAAGAAGTAGGACTTTTTTGTAATACTAACATTTATTGCGTGTTGACGCTTTTTTATTTTATATTGATTACGAAGATGCTGATCACCCACTCTGCAACAAGCCCAATACAGATCTCGCAACTTCTTCCCCTCCTCTATGATTGCCGTTGTTATCCATTTGTTTTCAGGTTTAATAACAATTCGTTTTAGTTCCTCTGGCATAATATGGTTAAGTCCAAATGAGATTGTATTTAGGAATTCCTTAAAGCTTTCATCAACATTTTTTTGATGCACAAATCCAAAATCCAACTTGTAGAGCCAGTGTCGGAATTTATTGAAATTTTCTTCAGAGTAGATCCTAGAAAGTTTATAAACACACGTTTCTTTTTTTAACACTCTATTCTTTAATTGAAAAGCTTTCAACTTTAGATGTAAAATTTGACTTAGATGATCAGCAAGAACAGGTTCAACTGAGCTGTTTGTGAAAGTATTACTGTCTAGGTTTGTGGCTATGTAGTCTATTGCAATACGCGTACAAGAGCCATCTGCTCTACCGCATATTCTTGTAGGCCCCATATTAATCACTTTTATATTAAAACACCTTAGAAGATCTAGTAGAGTTCGTCTATCCATAGTATCTTTCATGAAGTCAATGTTAAAATCACCAGTTAAAATAACCAGTGTTTTTGAGTTGATGAAGAAAAATCTTTAAATTACCTTTAGTTGATTTATAACAAGTCACTAACGAAATTCGTGTATTGTGTACCATTAGATTTATACCACAAGTTTCGAAATCTCAGAATCGAAATCAGTAGAAAACTTTTGAATATTCAGATCAGACACTTGTAAATTTTGACGTACATAAATCGCAACCCCTCCATGTTTATGGAAGCTTCTGCAGAAGCTAGAAACAAGAACGAAGTTGCTTAGCACGATTGAACTTATTTCAATTTATGAACACCAGTGCTCGGATATACATACCACATTTATATTTTCACGTAGAATGTATTGTTCCACAAGTTCAAATTTGTTTTTTATAGATTGAACATTAACATGTGCAATATTAAGCAATTTGATACTTTTCTTCTGAAATTGATCATTTATAGTTTCTTTGTGGTCTTCTCTAACCGTAGTAAAAAACGATTTACACAGGTATTTCTTGGCCATGTCTTAGGTTTCATTATGTTATCCAGGTCTTCTATTGGTATCGAAACCTTAAACGATGAGTATTCGTCTGGGTATTTTGAAGTAAGTTTCTTACACGTTACTTTATTAAATTTTCTATTATTCAGATATTGTGTTATATCACTTACAGATAAGGTTGGGTCCAGCCGGTAGACATGCAGGTGGCAATATCTTGTGGCTGCTTTTATCTGGGTAGTTTCAACATTTGTACCTTGAATAATCTTCGATTTCCTTGTACCCCTTTTTCTATAATGTTGTGTCTCCCATTTATCATTATCTATTTTGTTTTCATTTATATGTATATTTGGCTCATTTCTTTTCTTAATCATTCCAGTTTTTGTGTTATTGTTGTTTCCAGTACTGCGCCCATCCTTGACGGGATATGTTTCGGCCTTATCAGGCCGTTCGCTTGAACCACTACCACTGCTTATCGATATAGTCCGCTCTTTTTGGTTTAATTTCTGCGGAATGATTGATTTTTCCCGCGTAGTAGCACACGCTGTGGCAGATAACATTTCATTTTTCTCCATTAATTCTTTAACTTCCTTAGTTAAGTTTGC
Organism: Phosphuga atrata; assembly: GCA_944588485.1. NCBI lineage: Eukaryota > Metazoa > Arthropoda > Insecta > Coleoptera > Silphidae > Phosphuga > Phosphuga atrata. Next base: position 49,205,697 of record OX155902.1, read on the forward strand.
AATTAGGATATGCAAAGGCTCAACGTGTTTTTTTTTTATAATCCCTGACATTATGTTTTCGAAATCTGGACTCTCAAGAAACGTCGTTAAGATTTCGAAATGCTTTTCCGAGGGAATATTTGATCTCAATTCTCTCATTTTGAAGATTGAGTTAAGTTTTTTATTTGCAATAAACTTTTTTTAAGCTACCACAAACAGTTTTTTCTTTTATTTTCTTTAACAATTAAATTTATGAATTGTTCGAACGTCCACTCTCGCTGAACGTCGCACTTGAACTCCATAAAATTACATTTATCAAAGGGGCAAATAATAAAAACCGAGTTTAAAAACAATTAGTTAGTACGAAAGTCAGAAGACAACAAAATAATAAATTTTCATTGGAAATATTCAAAACTATTACTTTGCTATTTGATATTATGGTTTGAATAAATAAAAGTATAAAAAAAATGCGCAAATTATTTTTAGTTTAATTTTTTTACACGGACTTTGTGGAGAATTCGGGTTTATTGAAACTTAGTGTTATGAACTTTTTACCTGGTGTAACTGTTGTTAATCGTCCTTGGCACGGCTGAACCAAGGTCGGAAAGCAAAAATGTGGCTTCTACGTTGTCTGGTTCAATAAATTTTCGTGTTTTTGTTTGACGATTAACAACAGTTACATCAGGTAAAAAGTCGGCAAAAATATTTTCAAAACAGACCCGTATTTTCAATATAAACCATGCATTTAGCTTATGGTGCTGCTAAAGGCAACGGCCGAGCAGGTACAAAGATTTATGGAGAACGTTTTCCGAATAGGCAGCAGCCTCATCATACAACTTTTGCAGCAATTCATCATCTTCGAGAATTGCGGAAACGAGAACGTGGAAAATTTGAGAAATCTATGACAGATACATATTACGTGATAGAACGGTTCGTACTGTGGTATTAGTGGAAAAGCTGTTGCCAATAATCCGAGAACTAGTGTTCGAACTGTAGCACACGAACTTGCAACAAGTGCTTCACAGTGTGACCAGTTCTTCGTGAACAGCTCTTACACCCTATTAGAATTCAAAAAGTCCAGGTACTGAATTGTAATGACTTTGCCCCACGAGTACAGTTTTGTAAGTGATCCTTGGATAGCACATAACAGAATGAACGGTTTCCAAAGTTGATACTTTTTGCCGATGAGGCTGCGTTTTCAAGGGAAAGAATGTTCGATAGCTATAACATGCACTTGTGGGCTGAAGAAAATTCTCACGCAATACATGGTAGAGGTTACGAACACATTTTCAATTAATGTTTGGTGTGGATTGTTGACAACTATTTGATAGGGCTATTAGAGTTGCCGGATCGCTTAACGGAGGCGGTTTACACAAATTTTCTGGAAAATGACTTCCTCAATGGATTAGACCCTGTCGATGTACAACTGAGACATGAAATATGGTTTTTGCATGACTGTGCACCAGAACATTTTAGTCGCGAGGACCGTGTATGTCTCGATGCGAGGTATCCTTATAAATGGATAGGCAGGAACGGTCCTATACCATGGCTGGCCCGCCCCCAGATCCAAGAAAACCCATGCGGTGTTTAGGGTTACATATATATAATTTTAACATTTTGTGAGAGAGACATGAACTTAGCAGGTTATTGATAAGCCGCCCCCGTTAAGCGATCCGGCAACTCTAATAGCCCTATCAAATATTTGTCAACAATCTCACACCAAACATTAATTGAAAATGTGTTGGTAACCTCTACCATGTATTGCGTGAGAATTTTCTTCAGCCCACAAGTGCATGTTATAGCTATCGAACATTCTTTCCCTTGAAAACGCAGCCTCATCGGTAAAAAGTATCAACTTTGGAAACCGAAATGTGGTTTTTGCATGACTGTGCACCAGAGCATTTTAGTCGCGAGGCCCGTGTATGTCTCGATGCGAAGTATCCTGATAAATGGATAGGCAGGAACGGTCCTATACCATGGCTGGCCCGTCCCCAGATCCAAGAAAACCCATGTGGTGTTTAGGGTTACATGTATATAATTTTAACATTTTGTGAGAGAGACATGAACTTAGCAATTTTATTGATTGAACTGATAAGATAGAATTGGTGAAACCATCCTACGTTATAGATAATCATACAAACTTAAAACAAACGGAACACAGCCTGAATATATAAATATATTCAGCCTTTCCGGAGCTCAATAAGTGAGTGGTTTACAAATTATTGATCATGGAAGCAAAGCTGTGCTGATGAGAGATAAATCTCGAAACGCGTCCACAGATGGCTATCCACTTAAGCTATCGGAAAGACATGATCTTAAAAACAATGTTATTTTTATGTTATTGGTTTGAAGAAATTACAATAACAGAAATGCGCCAATTTTCTTTCTAAAACTGACACACGAGGGTTCCCTAACTCCACATCTACCATGAAGAGAGTCGCCTTTCCTCGTCTCTCCTTATTTCATAATATTTAGGTTATATTTTCCATATTTCTCGGGGGGTTTGAACCCCCAGAACCCTCTCCCTGGCTACGCCCATGGTTTCCAAGCCAACGAAAACGTGTCGTTAAAATGACTGGGAAGTGTTTCTTTTGGAACACAGAAATTTGAACTTCACTGTTCAAATTTGAGTGTTCAAAAGACACTTCCCTGTCAATTTGTCGACACTCCGTTGACGGATTGCCGACACTTAGAGAAAGATTTAATTGTCACTAGGATAAACAAGTATATTCCTTCTTTCAGTTTGATAGTAACTTAGAATAAAACTTAATTTAGTTGTGTAATGGATTAAATATTTGGCGGAGCTATAAAGTTAAATTTAACTTACTTGTAATATACTAGTAATTTGTTATTTTCTAAATGTTCTTGCGTGAATAAAGCAATTATTAATAGTCTTCATTCATCCATAACCATTTTAGTCCACATTCTACACTACTAAACATAAACACACTACTTGTACTACACAAACACACTACTAATCAACAAACTTTATCACATCTATTTCCAAATCATTTTTCAATAATACATTGCTAACAATAAAGTAAAAATTATCATTTAAAACTCACTCTGTTTCAGTCGGTAATACAGGCAGTGAGAATTGGTATCCCTGCAGCTGTCGTCCCTGTGCTTTTTCTTCTTTGGTTTTAAAACCAACAAAGATGGTAGGTCTACAAAACTCTTAAATAAAATCTGTAATTATTTCGTTCATCTGCGGCCACATTTACCAAATATCAATCGGAAACGGTAAAAAAGGCGTCGGAAAGTGATAATTAAATGATATTTGTGCGAAAATATTTAGATTTATGGTGAAACTTGGAATATTATTGTTGTGATTGAGGTTATGTTAGTCTAGTCAGTGATTTGGTCAAAACGTTTGTTTTTATAAGTCTTTATAAATCAGCTTTATAATATTACGAAATGGTAAAATTTAGAGAGAAATTGTAAAATTTCAAATATTTGCTTTACGAAAAGTTTTAATTTAGGTTATGTTTTCCACATTATTCTTGTTTTCTTGCCAATATATACGATTATTTATAATTAAAACTTGTCAATACATACAATTAATTATAATTCATCGGTTTTTAAGAGTAAAATAGTGTATAAGTAACTTCGTTAGTTCAATTAAGGTTTGTCTTATGTTGATGTTTTGGTACATGTGGCTAAAACTACTTACTATAATTGCATTGTTTCCGTTACACAGTTATATTATGAATTAACCATCTTATTCATTTCCCAATATTAGGATTAAGTATGCAAGGTTCATGAGGTGTAGGAAAAGGTTACTAAAGTGTTGCATTAACAACAACTTGAGTAACCTTTTCCTCACATTGTTATTGTTAATGCAACGTTTCAGTTTTAAAATTTTCACCTTCCTCAGGATAAACAACTACTTTTAAGATTAACATTGAAACAGAAAATTACAATTACACATGAAAATTGACATTGGAAAACAGTGAATTCAAATTAAACACCTAAAAGAAAATTATAACGGAACTGGGTATAATTGTTATGTCACATGTGTAATTTTAATTTATATCTTTCATCTATATTTTATATTTTTACGATATTTTATATCTTTCATCTTAAAAGAATAGTTGTTTAGCCCGAGGAAGGTGAAATTTGCATTAACAATAACTTTAGTAACCTTTTCCTACACCTCATGAACCTCACATAAGTAATCCTAATATTGGGAAATGAGTAAGATGGTTAATCGTGAATTAAGCACCAAAATGTTGCATTAACAACATTGTAATTAACAACTTGAGTAACCTTTTCCTCACAGCTCGTAAACCTTGTATAAGTTAGTTTTATTATGTTAATTAATTATTTGTTATTTTAGACGAAAGGTACGTCAAGTTTTGGTAAACGCCGCAATAAGACACATACTTTGTGTCGCAGATGTGGTAGATCTTCGTACCACATCCAAAAGTCGCAATGTGCTCAGTGTGGCTACCCAGCAGCAAAAATGCGCTCATGTAAGTTTCATCACATTTAATCCCTTATTGCACCAATTAGAATGGTGCCTTTTTGTCTTTAATATTGGAACCACTGACATGATGAATTTGGGTTTCAAATATTTTTATATCAAATTTAAAATATTTTATTAACACGTTGAATGCCACAATGTTTAAAAAATTATACATGCTAGCTACCTTATCGTATCGTCACAAATTTTTTATTAACTTTATTGACATTATCAACACAATTGGGGTGGAACACCAACCCAAAATACTCCAAATACCTGTCTTACAAAATGAACATTAAAAATTCTTCACCTATACTAACTTTTTGCACTCCCTTCCATTCTTTACACTTTTTCCTCTTCTGTACTTCCCATGTCAGCCCTTTGCACTCTTTTATCCAATGTGTATATCCCTGCATCCCATCCTCCCTGCATATGGTACACAAATTGTTGCTTTCCTTTAGCCAGTACCTTCTTCCCTTTTCCTCAATGCCACCCTGAAATCTGGCTATTCTACAATGGATACTGCTGGAAGCTCTACTTATTGTTAGATGTAATGGAAGTTTGTCATATACTTGTACATTGAAATATATGTGCCTGTTTTTATTTATTTAACGAATTTAATTATGAATCACCTGTGCTTCGTGCAGCATGAAAAGAGTTTTACTGATTGGACTGGGTGGTGCACTTCACAAACAGATGTTTTGCTAATGATTTCACCTATGTTTTGTTTTTATATCTATTTTTTTATTTCATGTTTGTGTCTTTTCTTCTTCTTCTTTCGAATAGGCCTGCTTTAGACCATGCTTGTTCAACTGTTGGGCTTTGACCTTTGCCCATTATTGTCACTATTGTCACATCTTCTGCCGGTGTAACTCCTTTCTCTTCTGTCCAGGGTGTACCTTTCCTACGGGGTTTTTCCTGAAATCCACAGACTTCTCTCAGGGTGCATCTAACAGACTGTCTCTTTTGGAGATCTGTTATTTCCAGTTCTTTAATATCTTTCTCGGTTTCTGTCAACCAAGTGGTACAAACCTTCTTGTTTTGCCAGAAGGTGAACAGACAGTTGGTTAGTCGGTTTGGAGGCAATCTTGCAACGTGGCCATAGAAAGCTACCCTTACCCTTCTTTTCCTTGCACAGTCAGAGAGCATCTCAATATGTTCGTAGAGCTCAGAGTTATGCTGCCTACAGGGTGTCTTGTGGCAAATTTCCGATTTTCAAGTGAAATAACTTCTTTATTCTTAAAATTCTTTTATTCATGAAAATTGCAAATTAAAATTTATTCTTTGGGAAATTATTTGCGAAAAATAACATCGATCAAATGACGCCCTTCACAGCGGATGACCTCTTCTAAACGGACCCTAAAATTTTGCATGACGCGAACATGCATGGCGCGAATTTCTCGGGTGATTTTTTGTTTTAACTCGTTCAAATTGCGGGGCCCATCGTCGTACTCTTTAGGTTTATGGTACCCCCACAAAAACATCCAAAGGGGTCATATGCGGACTTCGTGGCGGTTAAATTAGGGTTTCTCTTTTTGAAATGATGTGATTTGGGAAACGTTTGCGACCGTGACTTTACGAGAATGTAGTGATTTTTCGTGTTTTTGTTGCGGAATATCATCGCACCAGTAACGACAGTTTTGCTTGTTTACATAACCGTGTAGGTGGAAATGTGGTTTCTCAGAAAAAATCACGCTATCTAAATTTTCAAATTTGTTGTAACGCTTGTATTGTAACCGGTTAATCCTCCACTTTCGGGTCTTGTACGAACTGAATTTTGTACCGATGCAACTTGAGATCATCTTTCAACATTTTGCGAACAGCTGTTTTAGATAAATGTAGCGCAAATACGTATTTACGCACGGAACGACGTGGATGTTCAATAGCGGCAAGTCGTACACGGTCGATGTTTTCCGGCGTTTAGGTGGTCTTTCGAGGTGGTCTTCCTTTTCTTGGCATTGTATTAATCGTTTTTTCAAATGTTAGTAACATAGAAGTTTTTTTTAAATGTTTTCAAGAGTAACCCAACTCTCGATCAATTTGTCTGAAGGAGCACTATTAATGTTTCGTAAACCATGATGCGCCGAAAGAAATCTTCGGTCGGCAATAGGTGAATTACCATTATTGTAATACGGTTTTAAGCAGAGCACGGTCCTCGTCCGTAAAAGCGTTCCATACTAGTCTAAAGGCCAAAGTTTATATGAGCGTTGTACGCCCCCTATGGTTCTGAATGCTGGCCGGTCGCCGCCAAATATGAGCAAGTTCTGCACACTAATGAAGATGCGCAAGCTGCGGTGGGCGCTCTGCAATACATGATTAGACCATGTAAATGAAAGTGTTGTGGAGGGACATGGGAGTGGCGCCAATATAAGATAAAATTGCAGGAAGCTCGCCTCCGCTGGTATAGGTACGTCAGGCGCAGTAATGACCAGTCGGTGGCAAGTCAGCTTTGCGCCTCAGTCCAGATGGACACAGGCTCCGCGGAAGACCTAAAAAAACGGTGGCTCCACTGGCTTAATGAAGACATGAGGCTGGCAAATGTAAATTCAAATGATGCCCTTGACCAAAATAATTGGAGAGCGGCATCTAAAAAAGCGGACCCTGCGCCCTAGTAGTACAAACGCTAGGAGGAAGAACTAAAAATTAGGCCTAAATAATGTAAAATGTCCTATAAAAAACTACATGTAATACATAATTGAAATTTTACCGCATTAATTATACAAAGCTGTTAATGTAAAGCTGATGTAACTTAATGTAACTTAAATATTACAACCAACTTTGGTTCTGTGGGAAATTAGAGGAAAGACCATAGGGAACTGAAGTTTGGAGATTTTCGGAAAAATCTTTACTTACAGTTTAGACCAGATCAGAAGACATTATTGGAAAATTTTGAGTTTTCCTTTGTTTCTGGTTCAGACTAAAAGTGGAGTTTTTACTAGATTTTCAGAAATATTGTTATATTGATTATCGACCAATCTTTGGGAAACCGAGAATCCCCTTGATTTTCGAAAAAATTAATACTTGGATTTTGAACCAGACAATAAAAAACGGAAAAAAATTTCGGAAAATTCTTAATACTGTGTTGATATTTGAATAAATGACAGCTAGGATTTTGGACCGTGTCTTGCGAAGCTAAAGAATTTCCCGAAAAAAAAAACTTTTTCCCAAATTGGTTTTGGTGGAAAATCGCGAAAATAAATATAAATTGGGTTTTGGAAGCTGTTAACGGTGGGATTTTAGATTTGGATCCTCATCAGATGAATAGAAATTTTGACCCTCAGAAAAACTCTAGTTTGGAAAATTTATCAATTATTCTTTTGAAAAAATTAGCACAGTTTGTATTTTGAACCAGAATATTTATAACTTTTTCGACTTCCCTTGGAAAATTATTTTGTATTTTTCACAACTCTATACAAACCCTTCTTTGTTAATTCTTAAAAAGGGGGCAGCAACTAGCAATGTAATCTTATATAAAATTATAGTGTTAAGATTGAGGTGGGGTCAATGAGAAAAAGGCTATCATTCGATCTAATCTTCAAAACAGAACTACGTTGGACGGAAGGCAAAAAACTAAACACATGCCAAGGTGAACTGGACTGGTATACAGACAGACGGCTTCAAAAAGGACAGTGGAACGTGAGCAGGAGTCTATGGACCATCCCTGGGGTACAGTGTATCTGTGCCCCTGGGTCCACACGCCATGACATTCCAAGCAGAAATACATGCTATCGTGATCTGTTCCCTTGAAAAACTAAAGATGGGCTACAAAAGGAGAAACAGCCGCATTTTCACGGATAGTCAGGCTGCTATTAATGCTTTAGCGTGCCATGAAATTAAATATAAAACAACATGTAACTGCTTTCAGGACGTTACAGTTCCTGGTTCCAGCACGTCACAGTTCCTGGTTTCGGTTCGACCAATGGTGATGCGTTTCGCAAATTTGAATTTCGCTCGCATATTTTCGACTTTTTGATTTTAATTATTGGAATTAAATACAAACTAAATAAGAAAATAATGGTATAGGTGTAATCTCAAGATCATAAAGTATCGGGGATAAAAAAATCAGGTAAATCTACATTTCTTGCATATTTCCTATTGTAGCAGACCTACTCACATGACTCCGCCCTCTGCGAGGAAATCTGCACATAATGGGTAATGGAAAGATGAACCATTATGCAGACTATACTATGAGGATGAAACTGCCTGCCTCATAATTTTTCATTGTGAAGAAATTGCATGTAAGAGGCATGAGCTTAACATTACAACAAAGAAGATAAGCTTTGAAGAACAGGGCAGATAAAATCCTAGACCTAATACAGGGACTGGACCTATTTGCATGAATGGAACAATGTGGGGACATACAATAGGCCAATAGGCTGCAGTGTTTTAATGGCTAATCCCCCTGGGCCCACATGATGAGCAAAAATATATGAGCCGTTTATTTTGAAAGTGACCTAACTCAATTTATGTTCGAATTGAAATATTGAAGGTATTTGTGTTGGATTAAATTTAAAAATATGGGTAACAGATACCATAGTAGAATAATGTTTTGGTGTTTCTAAGGGTGTCAAATTTATCACCCCAATTAGTATATTTAACGTTATTTAAGAAATAATATGTTTTTCATGGCTGTAAACGGACTTGGGCCACTTTCAAAATCAATGAAATTACGTTTCCTATTCTTAAGAAAGCACAAGTCCATCCATACATAAAATAAATTTTTCTTGAAATAAAGATAAATGTATACACTTTTATGTTATAAAATCAAGAATGATAAATACCAGTTTTTAAATAATTTTTACATCAATATTAATATTGTTTTATTAATTATTATTCTGTCTTCTCCAGTTTGTGTGTGCAGGAAGGATATAAAATAATTATTGTGGGCAGGTGGTATACAATGTGGTATATAAAGTTGGTATACCAAATTTCCTTGTATTTGAGGTTTGTGAGTGGTTTCATATTTTTTTGTAGTTTTTTGATTTTTACATTGAAATTCATATTCGAGGATTCATCAATTTTCTCTTGGAATATTTTAATATATTTATATTCTCATACAGTTTTTTTATAATTTAATTTGTTATAAACAAATTATTAATAAATTACTGAAAATTACAGTGGCATATCATCACATCAGGCCCATAGCAAATCGAAACGGAAATTTGAAATGAAATTGTTTATAATAAATTCATTGCACATTGATAATTCAACTGATAATTTAGTAGTTAAACATAAAGCTTATGAGATCACATAAACTGTAATTGCATATTTTTGACATCGGTTTGAAACTCTCTCAATGGGACTTTCCAAATAAACTTTTTCATCACTTCATTAACCCAGCAAATTTTGGTGTAACAAAACCTTAATTATTTTAAATATATTAGTAACAAGTTACTTCAGAATATAAAGATCAAGTAAAAATCTAACTATTAAGGTAGCTAACTCAATATTTTTGAAAAATGGACTTAGGCCACTTTCAAAATAAATGGCTCATATATATAAAGCTTGTGATATGAACCCAACAAATTTTTGTGCAAAGAAAATACGGTTCATCCAACACATTAATCAAATGTAGTGTGAATCGTATTTGATTCATGAGGCGTTGAACGTGTTAACATTGTGTTGTAGTAAATAACTATGAAATATATTGTTTTTATGCCATTTTTTTATGCGATTTTTTTATACTGACGATTAATATTTTTTTATAGACAACTGGTCCATCAAAGCTAAAAGGAGGAAGACCACTGGAACTGGTCGTCTTCGCCATCTTAAGATTGTCCGCAGGCGTTTCCGTAACGGATTCCGTGAGGGTGGCAAACCAGCCCCACGCAAAGCCGCATCAACATAATTGTTAAAAATTATTTCTACACACAATAAAATACCTTAAAATTGTCAATTACTTGTCATATTTTATAAACCTTTATTCCAATAAAATATTGACCGAAATTAAATTACTAGTTGAAAACTGATTTTAAATAGTCAAAACTAATATTAACCACAATGCTATTAAACATTTGAATATTTACTTGATTAAAAAAAAATAGGTAAAACTTACTGCTGGTAACTTATTAATTACTTACTATGTTACTTACAAATAATATATATTTCTTATATAAATACAATAAAAATAATCAGTACACAGTACAAATAAATGTAATAATTATAAAAGACCAAAAAAAAAAAAATCATTTAGGCAAGTTGATATTGATGTATGTTATCTTGATAAGTGTAAATCACCGTTTCTTGTTGGCCGTTTTCTGTCATTATGCTTCCAGACATTGTTGGGTCTAAAACATATCACGTTTACTTGCATTTCATGTACCAGACATTTCAAATTTAATCAACAGCACGACTTCAACAACAACACCATTGGCCAACACTACTGCTGAGTTAAAATAATCTTCAACTTACTAAATGATTCGTTACTGTCCTCATAAACTATTTCATGAGTCTGCAAGTTTCTATCACATTTCGCCGCCTAAAAACATAAAAAGTTTCCTTTTATTAATAGATTTAACTATTTTTTACAATTATTACACATATTCTTATACTTTTCCTAAAAAAACAATTAGCTGTTAATAACAAATATCTAGAAATTTAAAAAACAAAATAACTTTTAATAGGATGGTTGCGACCGACTTTTAATATTTTTAATTTAACAATTTTTTAACTTTGGAGATTGCATCTTCAAGATTTTTTGTAAAAAACATTAATCTAAAATATTAAAAGCCATGTAAGTTTTTAATTAGTATACATACGTCTCGGTATTTTTGCAAATAGATCTTTAAGGGTTCCACGTAGTTGTCGAAACCTAACTGACCCATCGCATATAAAATGTCTTCGCCGTTAATGGTTTTCCTCTTTTCGGTGTGGCATCTGTCCGTCGCTTCGCTTGTGATAAAACTTATGAATTCAGAAACGCACTCTTGTACGCACTCCCTTGCATCTTTTGCTATCTATAAACAAAATCTAAGCTTAATAAAAAAAATCAAATACAGTGTAATCTCTGTAATTCGGCCGTTGGTTAATCGGAGGACACGTCCAGTAATCCGGCGGTTTGGAGACCGCTCGCGCTCTTCCCTCCCACCACTTTTATAATCCGGCGGTTGTCTGTACAGTAGGAAGTTGTCTGTACAATACAATCTCGGTAATTCAGCCGTTGGTTAATCTGACGACACGTCCAATAATCCGGCGGTCTGGAGACCGCTCGCTTTCTTCCCTCCCACCACTCTTATAATCCGGCGGTTGTCTGGTCCAATATGTGTCGGATTATCGAGACTATACTGTATTTTTAAATGAATTTAATGTCCTGTTAATAATGCAGAGAAGAGAATATTATTGATGATCACAAATTAAGCTTATGATCTGAAAAGCCTTTGCTCATACAAATATCTGTGAAAACTCAACCATCAAAATAGAGTTTATGCAGAACAAGAGCCACGAACTGAAAGGTGCAAACAGTCAACAAGTAACTCGTGAGAGATTTATAAGGAGGTATAAGAATTGTGATGTACAATCTCTATATGATATTACTATCTCTATATGTTATTACAATATTTATATGGCAGTGTGCAGGTAAGACAGGACTGAAGATAACAGCAGTAGAAATGATTTTATAAGGAGATATAATAATTGTGATGTACTACAATCTCTATATGATATAACAAGATGAGTTCCAGTTTTTTGTTGTAATGTTAGTCTTGTCAGTCTATTTTATTACCTTTCCTGTATCAGGAATCGCTCTTTTCATAATTTTAGCAACATTTGCAATGGGTAAAAATCGATCCTGTTCTCTTAACGGTTGTCCCATCTTATCACCGCCATCGTGATTCGAATCGTCGGTATTCTCGGCGGTTAACGGATCAACATCATCTGAAAGCAGCAAGCATTTATTAATGAAACGTTGTTTGGAAAAGTTTACCGTCCATGTCATCCGCATGCACTATGTAGCTTTGATCTGAGAGGAACTGATGACCGATGTCGTCCACCATTTCAGATTTTTCCATTTTAAACGCCAGTTTGAACTGAAACAACAAATATATAATACATTTGTATACAATTTGAAAAAAAAAATACAATTGCTACATACAAATAATCCATACATTTGTAATTATCATATTATTTATACACAAAAGACAACATTAGATGAATAAGACTTATTGTTGGATAGAGCAGACCAAATAGACAAGACTGAACTGTTCTTATCATTTCAAAACTAACGCACATGACAGGCGACCAGGGCAAGAGCAAGCATCTGCTACTACCACTGTAGAAAATCGTTTTCTTTGAATGCACTAAGAGAGCGCTTTACTAGCGCAAAAACTCATAAGACTACTTTCTGCAGTTGGTTAGCATTGAAACCATTTGCCAACGTTTTCTGGAAACAGTTCACTACAGATCATCGTAGATGCAGATAGAATTTTGCTAGAAATCACTTCAATTGGGAACATGAATATTAGAGATGCATTTTGTTCAGAAACGAGTCCAGATTTTGTTTGGAGAGTTGTGATAGACGCATTCGCGTTTTTAGACGTCTAAATAAAATAAATATAACTCATAACTGCATTAGATATTGGTTAAATAATGGTGATGTAAGGAGCAGTGGACCGCAGAAACGAAGCAAGACTGAAAAGGATACAGAGGCCCACAAGAAATACACCAGCAGAATACAACAAACTAAGAAGAGAAGTTAAGAACATATGATGTAGGAAGAAGCACGAGGATATCGACATACAACTAAGCGAACTACAAGATGCATATGACAGGAAAGAACAGAAAAACCTTAAGAAAATTTAGGACAATACCAAGTGAGAAGAGACATGTGTTGGAGTAAAAGGAAAATGTGTTGAAGGAAAGATACTCGTAAACGAAGACGAAACATCATAAAGATGGAAAGCACTTTGAAGAACTACTAAACAAAGGACACAACCCACTGAAGAGATAAGAAAGTCTCTCACTCAACAATGATGAACCCTTTATGGAGGAGTTCAAAGAGAGCATACAAAGTTTGTAAAACAACAAATATGTCGAAAACATACCCTCAGAAACCATCAAACAAGGAGGCAAAGTTATCATGGAACACATACATACATTAATAACCAACATCTGGAACAAAGAAGTGAGAGACGAAAGGACGAAAAATTAAGATGTGAAAACTGAGATGTATACAACAGAGAATAGCGCCATACCTCAAAGAGCAGATCGGCAAATACCATGCAGGGTTCAGGAAAGGCCAACAGAAAGATCAACAATTCCCCATCAGGCAAATAATGGAGAAGGTTTGGGAAATGAATATATACATGCCACAAGTATTCGTGGACCTCAAACAAGCCTATTACAGCGTGCAAAGAGACAGCCTGTACCAGGCAATGGAAAATGCCTATGAACCCCAAAAAAACTGACAAATCTGACTACCCTGAGAGGGTAAGGTCAAAATACAGCATAGGTCAAGGACTTCGCCAAGGAGACAGACCTGCACCATTGCTATTGAACATAGCACTACTTCTTCTTCCATGGCTTTACGTCCCTTGAAGAGACATTTCCGCCGACAATACTGCTCTCCAATCGTCACTACAGCTATCCACCCGGTTCATACTGGCCTGCTTTCAATTCCGCACATTTAGTTTTGTCAGCCGTCAAGTAGAAGATCTGGAAATAACAACACCACAAGAAAACATCGTCAACCAAGGATCCAAAGAGCTTCTAGAAATCACTATCGGAGAAATCGAGCTCGCCCAGTCAAAAACAACAAATCGCCGGGCGAAGACAAAATAGTTAAAGAAGCAATACAAGGCACGTTTCTGGTGAAAAAAATACGAACACTATTTACCCTCTGTCTACACGATAGTACAATTCCAGACAACTGGCCCACCGCAATTACCACCCAGCTCCACAAAAAAGGGGACAAGGCCGGCTTACAAAACCATAACACTTTTGAGCCAACACTACAAACTGTTGACAAAAGTAATAACATCAAGATTAAAGCAGAAATTAGAACGACCATTTGCAAAGCATCAAGGTCCTTATCAAAAAGCCAGTGGTAAACAACAGACCACTGGCCTTTGCATTCGTGGACTTCCACAAAAGCCAGCTAAAGCCAGAGCCACCATGGACGCCTTGAGAGAGTGTCGCATTGACTACAGATCCTCAGAACTAATCTATAACATCTACCAGCATGCTACAATATCTGTAAAGTTACATGAAAACACCAATTCCATTGAATGTGGAAGAGGAGTAAGACAGGGGGATACTATGTCCCCAAAACTATTTATAACGGTCATACAGTATGACCTCAATAAGCTAAATTGGGAAACAAGGGGCATGAACATAGATGGAAAAAAACTAAACCACCTTCGTTTTGCCGGTGACACATAACCGACAACCTGGGGAGTTAAGGCAGATGCTGGAAGAATGTTGGATTGGAGATCAACTTTTCGAAAACAAAAGTAATGACTCATTTGGTACCGAGAGAACACTTTAACATCGGAAACGCAAACGTAGATTTAGTCTACAAATACATATACCTTGGTCATGAAATCAGAATATCTAGAGATAACCAGACCTGCTAATTGCAAAGAAGAACCAACCTCGCTTGGACAGCATATGGAAAACTCAATATCTTGCCAATACTGCAAGAAAACTTAAAATAACCCAACGAAAAATGAAAAGATCAATGATCGGAATAACTATACATCACCATACCACCAATGAGGACCTACGGAGGAAAACTAAAGTGGCAGACGTGATCGAGCGTATAACTACACTAAAATTGAGATGGGCTTTTGGATGGGTCGAATGAAGGATGAAAGATGGATGAAGAAAATATTAGAGTGGAGACCAAGGGCTGATAAGCGTAGCAGAGGAAGACCACCGACACGTTGAACCGATGACCTAAAAAGGATCGCAAACAACTGGATCCATGAAACTCAAGACAGAAGACGGTGGAGTGCTATAGAGGAGGCATATGTCCAGCAGTGGACGGAACGGGCTGGTTGATGATGAGTTTTGTGTGGTCCCTATAACACCTTTATTAGTGCTCTGTTCATAGTACTACACCAGGCAATAAAAGGAACTGGGATAGACAGGAACGTAACAATAATAACCAAGCCAAGTAAAATCATAGCATACGCTGACGACATAAATATAGTAGGAAGATCAGAGAAAGTAGTGATAGAGAACTATGTAAAAAAGAACTTTACTTTGTACCAAGTGTACATGAGAAATAAACACGGAAAAAACAAAAGCAATGGACTTCAAGACAGTAGGAAGACCCAACCCAAAAGGACCATTGGAATAGAAGTAGAATTAGAATTTACCAGTCTTGGAAGCAAGTTCAACAATACAAACAACATACACCACGAAATTCGGCTTGGAATAACTAAACGAAGTAAAGCACTATACGCGCTGCACAAAACACTCAAATCCAAGCTGGTTGAGAGAGAAAAAAAATAATAATATACATGCGGGTGCGAAAGCTGGACCCTAACAAGGAGAGCCAAAAAGATACTAAATGTATTTGATAGCAAGGTACTGAGGAAAATATACAGACCAGTAAAAGAAGAAGAAGGTTGGAGGATATGGTACAACTTTGAATTGAAACAACACCCATGGGTAGGGCATGTAGAAACAATGGATGAGTACCGAAAAAGGTAGCAAGGGGCCGACTCAAAGGGAGGATGGGTAAAGGGCGACTGAGAAGCAGTCGGTAGGGCAATATTTAGAAGGATGCAGAAGAGATGCTAAGGCTGCAGAATTGGTAGGTAGCGACAAGAAAGAGACTAATCTAGAGACAGAAATTGAAGAATGTCAAGGTCCAGTAGGATTATAGTCGTGAGGAAAAAGAAGAAATAATGGGGAGGCATATATTTCAATGCCCACACAAACCTACACATTTTTCCTAATGGCACTCTAAACATTAGATTACAGATATCTTAGAACAGTTATGCCTTATGCCCCATACATTGTCTAGTTCTCTAGTCTTGTCTTGTGGGACTCCCTATCCAGATGGTCGAGATAGTTTTACCCACTAAAAACCCCTCCTCGGTTACATGGAAATCAGTGGAATTGCCTTGAAGCATAACTACGCTGAGATCCACAAATTCTTTCATCATCTTTCATTCTTCATTTGCCTTTCTTCCTCCTCCTTCTTTCAGATTATTTCCTTGATTGCTCCTTCTACGGCATCCCATTTATCCTCACTTTCTAACATTATCTTTATTATGTTGTTCTTTGTGAGTTGTTCTCCTATTTTGTCTACGGCTTCTTCTCTTATAGTCTGCCACCTATAGTCTAACACCACAGGACCGTGTGCTCCGGCGTACCTCGTTGACCGCAGTATCTGCACTCTTCGCTTGGGACTAATTTGAATCTGAATAGGTAGCTATTAAAACAGCCATGTCCGATAAGGAACCGGGTAAGGTGGTATCCCACTTCTCCGTGTTCCCTTTGAATCCATGCTCTCTACTATCCTGCGACCTCCACTATCCCGCGACCATTCTTCTTCCCACTTATTTAGAGTAGCCTCCTTAGTCTTTAATTTTTCTTCTTTTTTGTTTCCTGTTTTATCGTAGATACGCTCTAGTACCAGCAGATGTCTAGTCTTGTCTGTCTCAATGTGGGAGACCCGGGTTCGAATCCTGGTCAGGGAGACAACAACTAGGCTGGTTTTCACTAACCTTCGGGGCTGCCCACCCTGAATGAATGCAAAATATGCGATACCGGGGTGGCGCATACTAAAAGCCAAGGTGGAATAGGGGGTTTAGTGAGAGCTTCCCCTGAACCACTTTTAGTCTTGTCTGTCTAGTCTTGTCGGTATAGTCTTGTGTGTCTGTCTGGTCTTGTCTGTCTAGTTTTGTGGGTCTAGTCTGACTAATGATGGTGGTCATTCAAAACTCATTCTCAATACTTGACCTAACTTTCGCAACAAGTGAAATCACTGCAAGAACAAAGAACTGGCAAGTACAAGAGAGAGAGAGAGTCACTAAGTGAGCACAAGTATCTCGGCTGCGTAGTAGATGAAAATAATGGAAGTATTCCAACCCGATGCACAAACAAAAACGCTTGGACAAACAGATCAATGCCAACAGATGTACAAAATTTCGACAGCAACCTAGAAGCAGAAATTAACAAGACTGAACATTATACAGCAAATTCGTTTATAAAAACTATATGCAAAAGCTGTGATACACTACCACCAAAAATGGAATGCAGACAAAAAAGACGGGTCTACTGGTGGAATGATACTATCGCTCAAGACCTAGCCAAACACAATCGGCAAAAATTCAAGCAGGAGTAAACAGCTGCAAAATAGACTCTCAGAATGAAAATCAACAAATCAAAACGAGACCACCGGCAAAAACTATGCCACAAGATCAACAAAGACACCTGGGGTGATGCATTCCAAATTGCAATGAGAGGTCTGAAATTAAGGCAACAAAAGATTAGTGTCAATGGAAACAACACTACAGATTGCCGATGCACTTTTCCCAACCCATGAAGCAATGTCTGGGAGCAACCATATGTGCTAGAGATTGTGCCTTTCAATGAGGAGGAACTATGTAGAGCCAGCCACCGCCTTCGAAATGGCAGAGCCCCAGGTATAGATGGACATCCATCAGAGATCATAAAAAACATAGTTGTCAAGTTTCCAAACTATGTTCTGAAAATAATGAACCATATAGTCACTGAAGAAATATTTCTAGATATAAATAAATATAAATCTTTATTGACAAATAGGAAAAAACCTAATAATCATTACAAAAGAAAATAAAAAGTTTGAACACTAATACTTATACATTAGTGGATTATTTCTATGGATACATACATATTAAGATCAAGATTACTTGTGGATATTATGTACTTATGAAAGAAACAGATTCAAATAAAATATTTAATAAAAACAACATACACTACAACACATTATTAGTAAGAATTCTTCAGGACTTATGTTTTATTTGATGTGACAGATGTATTCCAATAACTGTTTTTTAAAAATGGTTAATGAAGAACTTGATTTAATTATGAATGGTAATTTATTGTACATAGAAAAGCCTTTAAAAAATAAAGAATTCATGGTACTACTTCTATTCGTTCTGCATACATACAAGTTGGCGTTATTTCTTGTGGCATAATTATGAACAAATAAATTAAAATAATGAATTCACGAAAGTATGATGATGCTAAATTATTCAGTATTCTATATATGAAGATCATTGTTAAGTAATGTAATCGTTGGTGAACTGATAGCCACTGTAATGTTTGCAACATGACTCGTATTTTAGTGTATCTATTTGCTTTTAGGACTTTGCGCATGCCTCGATTTTGAAGTTTTTGCAATTGTGATGTTTGATTTAAATTAAAAAGGAAAACAATTGAAGCACAGTAGTCAAAGTGGGGTTGGATAATAGCATTATAAACTGTAATTTTTGTCTGAGTGGATAAATTTCTAGAAATTCTTGAAAAGAAATATAGTTTTTTAGATATTTTTCTGCATAAATAATCGTGCTTGTCTAAAAGTGCTTGTCAAAAAGTAATATATTATCTAACTGGAATCCCAGATATTTAATACACGACACAATTTCAATTTTTTCATTATCAATTTGTAGATTTATTACATTTAAGTCAAAAGTGCTTAACTTATATTTGGTTGTTATGATCATTCCTTTAGTTTTTACTGTATTTAATTTCAATTTATTTGTCATGAGATATTCATTAACCTCCTCAAGTGCAGCATTCACTTTCTCAATGGCTTTATTTAAGTTAGTATCATAGCATGCCAATAGCGTATCATCTGCAAATAAATTTACAGTCTACATTAACAAATAGTTTTATGTCATTTAAGTATAAAATAAAATTGTCCTAAAACGCTGCCCTGTGGGACACCAATATTTTTATCCAACTCCTGAGAGATGGTATCATGAACCCTAACTTTTTGCTTTCTATGAGACAAGTAGTTAACCAACCATTGATAGACTTCACCATCAATGCCATATCCCCTTAACTTCCTCAAAAGAATATTACGATCAATCGTTTCGAATGCCCTTTTCAGGTCAAGAAAAACCGCTACCACAAACTTCTTATTATCAACTTCTCTTTTGAATGTAGACAATGTAAGTTGTAATGCAGATTTACATGAATATTTTTTATGAAAACCTGATTCGTTGTTTATTAGAATTTCATTTTTTTCAATATGTTCTAGTACCTGATTGTACACAGCCAATTCAAGAACTTTTTCTATTGGTGGCAATGTATTTATAGGACGAAATTCACTGGCATTGATTGTGTTTGAAGAGAAGTATTGATAAAATTTAGAATTATATGGCCACAGGTTTCAAAAATGGCTTTCAGCATTTTGGAATTCAGGATATCATGGGCACTATATTTGTTGTCCAAGGAGTCAATAATTCGATGCAGTTCATTCAATGATAATTAGTGAAACTTTGAAAAATTAGGATATAAGTTATAATTATAGAATTTCAAAATATCGACATTATCAATACTATCCACAAGTTGCTAAATACTAGTAAGGAAAAAGTAGTTGAATTTGTTTGCTATTTCAGTTTTATTGTTTATAATATTTATCTGGTTATCTAAGTTAAATTCAATATATCTTGGAACGTTTTGACAATTTAAGCTTATCAGATTTTTGATAAGGTTTTCCATATAAGTTGAGAATTGTTTTCATACATATCTACTTTTTCGAAGAAATATTGGTCTTTTTTCTTTTTTAATAAATTCACTATTTCATTTCTTTGTTTCTTAAATTCTTCCCACTTAACATTTTTATTGACGTCAAGAGTTAATAAAAAATCCCTGTATGTTTTATCATGTTGTTTCATTTTTTTATGAACTTAATTATCAAACCATGGTATGTGGTTTTTATAGACAAACTTGAATTGGCACTACCTTATTAATAACACTCACAGTTATTGAAAAAATTTGTATATATAATATTAACATCTGTCGAATTTAAATCCCACTCACATGAGATTAAATCTAGTTTAATTTTATCGATATTTTTCTCACTAAGATTTCTATAATTTCTGATAGTAGTACTTTCGTTGCAGATCTTATTTTTGAGAAAAACAGATATCAAAGAGTGGTCACTTAATTTGGGAGTAGATTGAACAAAACAATTAGCAGAATTATCATTAACTAGAACATAATCAATTAAAGTTTTACTGACATTAGTAACTCTAGTAGGGTTTAATACTAGTTGATCAATTCCGTATTGAAGAAGCATAGTTTTAATTTTTCTTACATAAAAGCTGTTACTTTAAAAATCTAAATTAAAATCTCCCACTAAAATGCAACGACTTTTTCTAGTAAAGATTTCATCACATATATTTTCAAAATTTTCTAAAAATAAAGTATCCGAGCTAGATGGAGAATGATAAAGGCATCCCACTAACCATTCGCATACACCAAAATTAACCATAACTATTTTACACCAATAATTATCCTGCAATATGTAAGTCTTCTTTGTTGAGAACTGCAGACTATCCTTCACATATATCACCACACCCCCAGTTTGGTGATTAGGAGAATCACATCGGATATGATTATAACCGTTGAGTTTGATTTCAGAATCTTTAATTTCACTTGGTATTCTTGCCTCACTGACTAAGATTACTTTTAGTAAGTAGCACAGAATGCTTATTTGAATTTGATCAATTTTATTCAGTAGACTTTGGGCATTAATGTAGATGATATCTGTGAAGAGGTGAATATTAGGGTCGGTCATTTATATGTTTTTTTATTTATATATTTTGTATTTATATGTTTTGTTGTGAAGTAACATTTTTATTGACTATGGTTGGCTTATTGTTGATGAACTTTATTGTTTTTGAATCATCACCATTTGTTATGTATTCTTCAAGTTGGGCTTTAACGCGTTTAAAATATTCTTGTTGCAATTTTGTTTGGTCTCCAGATATTTTTATTCCTGTGATTTTAGTTGATTTGTTTTTCAACACAAGTTTAGCGTCCTGTGGAGAGCTCAGAACAACTTTAATTGGTCTATATCTTGATGCATTAAATTTTCCGAGTCTAAATTGTTTAACATTGATTTTATTGAAATTATAATCTTCTAAGATGTACTCCACTGCTTGTTTGTCTTCAGAGTTACGATCATGTTGTGTATTTTATGAGATTCATTTATATTATAAATTATTATATTTGAGGCTCTACTTTGCTTATCTAGCATTTCCGAAATGATTTCTTCCATATCTGGTATCTGACATACACTAGTTGCATTCGATATTTGTGAACTGTCTTCTTTATTTGTGAGTTTCTTGACAAGTTCTTTAAGTTCAGATATTTCCTTGATGAGGGCTGATACTTCCAAAAACCATCCTCACACTGCTCACAAAAAATTTTTAGTTTTCAACTGCATACATTTTATTTCGGATCCTGTTAAATTTCCACATTCACTGCACAATAATAATTTACAACTATCACATGCAAATAAGTGACTATTGTCAAACTTTTTATTGCATTTCACACAAGTTTCCATAATTTCAGCTTATTGTGTTGTGTAGGCAAATTTACTTTGCTCCGCCACTGCTCCAGAAACAAACTGGTACAGATAATTTCACAGATATCACTAGATTATTTTTTTTTTTATCTGTTTTTATTTGGAACCGAGTTTTAGTAAATTGCATTAAACTGCATTTTCTACTTGAAGAAACTTATCAGCTTCAAACTGATGGACAGCAACATGTGTATTAGACAGTTCTGCATAGTGTGATACCACTTACAAGTTTTTTTGAGGAATTTATACTATATAAATATGAGACATTACTTAGAGCACATTTTCTCGCACTGAATCGCACCGAGCAATTAAATATATATGGAAAAAAGCCAAACTTGTTTTAATTAGGAACAGTGATAAGCGCATCGAGAAGCCTTCGTAGTACAGACCCCTGTGTCTACTACATATAGCTGGAAAACTCCTAGAGCAACTACTGCTACAAAGAATATGACAGGCATTAGAGACAGGTGAGAGCCTCTCAGAGAAGCAACATGGGTTCAGGGAGGGAAAGTCGACAGTACATGATATAGATAAGGTCGTAGAAGTGGCGAGAAAAGCCCAAGAAGGCTCACAAAGAACAAGAAAGCTATGTGCACTTATAACACTCGACGTTAGAAATCCCTTTAATTCTGCATCATGGCAAAACATCTTTGAGGAACTGTCAAGAAAGTGCATGCCACTGTATCTACTGCGATTAATCAGGAGCTATTTGAGAAATAGAAAAATCATTCTGCAAGCAGAGAATTCAAGAAAAGAGTGCGATGTCAGCAGTGGTGTTCCACAGGGCTCAATTCTGGGCCTGACACTGTGGAACATGTGGGGTCCTCAGACTCAAACTGCCAGAGGGAGTGGAGATCGTGGGCTTTGCTGACCACCTGGCTCTGGTAGTGACTGGGAAAACAGAAAAGGGAATAATGCTTAGAGCAAATACAGCTATAGATCAAGTTGGTAATTGGATTGAAGGAGAGAGACTAAAATTCGCCCCTGAAAAGACAGAGACACTGCTGCTAACAGGATTCAGAAAAATCAGTCCCATTACTTTCTTTGTAAAGGGAGAAAAGATAGGTTTTGTTCCTGAAAGAATCAATTAAATACCTGCATGTAATGATCAACAAATGTCTATCATTAGAAACCACGTAATGCCCAAGGTCGGTGGTCACAGAAGCAGCAAGCGAAGGCTTCTATGCTCAGTGGTACATTTGACCATGCTACGTAGCTCCGGTATGGGCAATTGCCATGGAGAAAAATCGATCAGACACAAGTTATCACATTCAACAGAAAATGGCACTGACAGTGCCCAATGCATACTTAACAGTCCCAATGGAGGCATAGTACCAATAGAGTTTATGGTGAGAGAGGTAGAGAGAGAGGAACTGTATTGAGCTAGAACAAGTGACGACTGCACAAAGAGTGATAAAAAGAAAGCCACCAGGGCCCAAACATATGAGGCATGGCAAAGAGTGGCAGGTTTACTGCCTGCATAACATGCACAGGGCAACTGATAGTCTCTGTGAATACTGTGGCCTTGAAGATAGCATTCGACACACCATCCTTGACTGTCATAGATGGATAACAGAAAGAGAAACATGGGAAAAGAAAACCTCAAACTAGAGCCCATAGGCCTAACTGACCATATGATTAGGTCGGAGAACATCTGGGCAATAACTACCAATATTATACAAACTATACAAACATCATGACCTTGAAAGAGCAGGACGAGAGGAAATGGCTCCAAGTCGAGAGCAACAAGAAACTGAACCTGAACCCCTAATCACTAGACATGGAAGGGGGATGGAAGGCGAAATTAATACAATGACATCCTGATGTTATGAGAGAAGCGGTTCCAAGATGCTCGAGAAGTTCAGGGGGCCACTTGGCAAGTTAACCAATGGTGCTTGCTACGTCCCGTAAAAAAAAGTCTTGTCTGTCTAGTCTTGTCTGTATAGTCATGTCTGACTAGTCATAACTGACTAGTCTTTTCTGTATAGTCATGTTTGTCAGTCTTCTCTGTCTAGTCTTGTGTGTCTAGTCTTGTCTGTCTAGTCTTGTCTGACTAGTCTTGTCTGTCTAGTCTTGTCTGTCTAGTCATGTCTGACTAGTTTTGTCTGTCTAGTCTTGTTTGTCTAGTCTCGTATGTCTAGTCTTGTCTGTCTAGTCTTATCTGACTAGTTTTGTCTGTCTAGTCTTGTCGGTCTAGTGTTGTCTGTCTAGTCTTGTCTGTCTAGTCTTGTCTGTCTCGTCATCTCTGTCTAGTCTTGTCTGTCTAGTCATGTCTGACTAGTTTTGTCTGTCTAGTCATGTTTGTCTAGTCTTGTTTGTCTAGTCTCATGTGTCTAGTCTTGTCTGTCTAGTCTTGTCTGACTAGTCTTGTCTGTCTAGTCTTGTCTGTCTAGTCATGTCTGACTAGTTTTGTCTGTCTAGTCTTGTTTGTCTAGTCTCATATGTCTAGTCTTGTCTGTCTAGTCTTGTCTGACTAGTCTTGTCTGTCTAGTCTTGTCGGTCTAGTGTTGTCTGTCTAGTCTTGTCTGTCTCGTCATCTCTGTCTAGTCTTGTCTGTCTAGTCTTGTCTGTCTAGTCATGTCTGACTAGTTTTGTCTGTCTAGTCATGTTTGTCTAGTCTTGTTTGTCTAGTCTTGTCTGTCTAGTCTTGTCTGACTAGTCTTGTCTGTCTAGTCTTGTCTGTCTAGTCTTGTCTGTCTAGTCTTGTCTCTCTAGTCTTGTCTGTCTAGTCTTGTCTGTCTAGTCATCTATGTCTAGACTTGTCTGTCTAGTCTTGTCTGTAAAGTCTTATGTGTCAGTCTTGTGTGTCTGTCTGGTTTTGTCTGTCTAGTCATGTGTGTCTATTCATGTGTGTCTAGTCTTGTCTGTCTAGTCTTGTTTGTCTAGTCTTGTCTGTCTAGTCTAGTCTGTCTAGTCTTGTCCATCTAGTCATTTCTGTCTAATTGTGTCTGTCTAATCTTGTTTCTCTAATCTTGTTTGTCTAATCTTGTATGTAATGGACTCTTTAAACAATATTGCAATTGTTAATTGTGGTGTGTTAATTTCTTGTCACAGTGTATATAATTGATAGCATTTCATCGGAAATCAAGTTATTTTTAAATGCATCAAAATAGATTATTCATAACTTTTTTACTATAAAAGTTTAATAACATATATTACCTATAAAATCTATTATATAATTTCAATGCAACTATTTCAAGTATTTTCAAAAGAAAAACAGAAATACATATTTTGTTATTAAGTTCGAGTTACAGTAAAACCAAAGGTTTTAAATAAAATAATAGCAAATTATTCATATGAGAAAAACTAATAGGAGGTTCAAGAAAACAATGAGAGAAATGCACTTGGTCAATGATAAATACGTGTGCAGACACGTTTACGTTCAAAGTTTAAATTTCTACAATTCATCGAATACAAACTTCCCTGCACATTTTCGGATAAATTTTAAAGTAAACTTACAATTAAATTTAACAGATTTTCACTTAAATTCCCACAAATAACACAATTTGTTGCACTGATTGGCTGTCTGCCTTATTGACATTTAATGTCAATTCTATATACCAACATAAACTACACACCAATGCCAATGGTTACAAAACAAGATCAAAATTATTTTTTAAAAACTCAAATTACAAGAGAAACCATGAAATTAAAACTTGAAATTGATTTATAATAAATCAATATTTACTACAAATAATTAGTTTAATTTTGGTTGTTTAAACTTTTTCGGTTTGAAACGTAAATACCCTAGATATTATTTGTTTATTATTTATAGTGACAGTGTCAGTTCTAGTGTCAGTGCACTGCAATTTTTCTGTGAACTGTTCAACTTCGAATAGAGTGTTGAAAATGTTAGGAAAATGAGATCATTTTCTTACACACGTTTGTATGTACTATGTACAGTATTTTTGATAATATTTTATTTCTACTGGACTGGACGTGGTAGTCTGACCGAGACTTCACAAACTGTTACAGAGAAACAAGTACTTCCAACAAAAAAACATTATGTTACAAGGTAATACCTCCTTATTTAGCGCTGCCAATCAGATTTGTTAACAAAAACGTTTCTTGTTTCAGTCATATTATTACTGTGGCTGTGGTGTGTTGCGGAGAGCGGCTGCACGAAGCTCTGACAATGATCAAATCTGCTATAATGCTCAGCAAGGTTAAGCTTCGATTTATTGTTCTGGCCGAAGACGCTTTGATTCTCAATTTTGAAGAAAAAGTAAGTTTAAAGATTTAACTCTTTCAGTCATGGTGGTATTAAAAGTGTCTCACCTTCGTTGCATGATGGGATGCTTAAAATTGTCTAACATTTCGTGCCCCAAGGTTTAATGTTGAAACACAAGTTTATTTAGTTTTAGAGTAGACATGTAATTAAGCTGTTAAGGTCATGGAAGAATAGATAACATATATGGGTGATAGTGATAGGCAGGACAGGTGAATCCTTTGATAGGCAAGATTATTAAATCAGAACTAGTAGAAATATATAATATAAATCATATAAACCTAATTATATTGACCTTAAGGGGCTTGTACACGAGCAATATTTTAATGGCCATGTGTGGCCAGCAATGATGACTGGGTAACATTACTCAACATTTCCAGCAATAGGTTACGTACATATGGATCGGTAATATATCCGTGTTGTTGGCAATATGGCCTGTATTGCTACTACTGGCCTGCATGTTGCTTTTAATATCACTGGCGAAGTGACCTCTAGTCAACATTGTGATTCATTTATTTCCATTTCTAGATAACTTCTTTTTCTAGTTTATATCTAGACCCAAGAAATATTCATTGTGGGTTTTAATATATTTACTTTGGGACAATACGAGAAATCAAACACTCTGAATTAGTACATTAAAATCTTCATAGATACTCTCATAGATTTAGGCCAATCTTGTAGTGATTGGTATTGCTATTCTCATAACTGTCTTAAAGCAAGGTCTAATCCAAGGTCCTAGTTTTTTCTTGTTTTCTTTCTTCTTATTAGCAAGTATGCTGCACTAACAAGTACATCTTCACTGTAGACCATTATTGCTGAACGTGTACGCGAGAAGTCTCATATAATGCTGTTGTCAAAATATTACTGACACATATTATACATTGATTTGCTCAGCAATATATCAATAACACATTGTCCAGCAATATTGCTGGGCTATCATTTGAGAAACAGTGCCCTGCAATGTGCTAGTGTACAAACCCCATTATATTACATAAGTAGTATACAGGGTGTTAGGTAAACATGCGGCAAAAATTCAAGGAGTTATTCCTTGGCCTATTCTAAGAATATTTCTGTCCTATGATGATTTCTGAAAAACCCTTTATTTTGAAGATACAGGGTGAACAAAATTTGCGACAGTAACATCATTTTATTATCAAAAAGTACTTGTAAATCTACAATAAATCTTCGAAATGCTCAGCAATATATCGGCAACACATTGTCCAGCAATATTGCCGGGCCATCATTTGAAAAACAGTGCCCTGCAATGTGCTAGTGTACAAACCCCATTATATTACATAAGTAGTATACAGGGTATTAGGTAAACATGCGGCAAAAATTCAAGGAGTTATTCCTTGGCCTATTCTAAGAATATTTCTGTCATATGATGATTTCTGAAAAACCCTTTATTTCGAAGATACAGGGTGAACAAAATTTGCGACAGTAACAACCTTTTATATATCAAAAAGTACTTGTAAATCTACAATAAATCTTCGAAATGACTTCCTCCAGCCTTAATGCAAGCATTCAATCTTCTTGTCATTGAGTGCCGAACTCTTTCAAATACACCAGGGTTGTTTCTAATTGAGTTACATCCAGCAATTATTCGATTTCGCAATTCGTCAAAATTCTCCACTGAAGTGGCATAAACTAATGACTTCAGATAACCGCAAAAGAAATAATCCAGGGGGTTTAAGTCTGGGATCAAACAGGCGATGGGTATGGCCCACCTCAACCAACCCAGCGATCTCCGTATGTTGCTGATAAAAAATCACGTGCAACCCAACTGAAGTGTGGTGGTACCTCATCATGCATAAACCACATTGCAATTCTTGTCACCAATGGTACATCCTGCCAGAACTTGGGCAGTGAAATCCACTTGTACGTTAGTAGATAAAACGGCCGTCCCAAGTTATCATCACTTGATCACTTGATATACTTATTAATTTTTTGTACTTGATAAACTCATTGGCGTATGCCATACTTTTATTTACATTAATGATTTCAACAAATATCGAATATGGTTGTCGCAAATTTTGTTCACCCTGTATCTTCGAAACTAAGGGGTTTTTCAGAAATCACGATAGGACAAAATATTCTTAGAAAAGGCAAAGAAATAACCCCTTGAATCTTTGCCGCATATTTACCTAACACCCTGTATAATCTTGTTTTGCTTGATCCAATCTGTTCATAGTTCATTTAATTGTATTTAGTTTCTTCTTCCTATAGCTCTACTACCCTTGGTGGATTTTGAATTTCTCAACAATTTCCTTCCATTCTGCTCTATTATCAGCTAGAAGTGTCCAGTTGTTGACATTTAGCCTTTATGTATTTAGTCTATCATATGCCATATATTATGTGATTAATGTTCAATAAGGAGTTATATTCAATTATGGAATTAACATTAACTGGTTGTCCTATTGTCACCGGTTAGTTCCACATTTGATCATATGCATTATTTACTTCTTAGGCCGAGGCCGCACTACCGTTTTTTTCCCCGCGAGCGGTAACTGCGAAACTGCTCGAGTAAACACAGTACGCTATGAGAAAAATCAGTCGCGGGAAAAAACCGCAAGTGAGGCCGCTTGTATTAGCTTACTTGAGTCACAAAATCACGTGATTAAAAACCGCGGCGGTTTAGCTGTAGTGCGGCCTAGGTCTAAGCTCAAGTTTTTCCCGCGACGGATTTTTCCGGTTTAGCCGTAGTGCGGCCTAGGCCTTATAGTTCTCTATGTCTATGTTTTATTATGCATCCTGTAATTTATCTCCTCTGTTTTGCTTACTTTTCTCAAGTTTATATTGAATTTCCTGTCTAGATCTTGTAATTTTCTTATTGTTAGTCCAAACTGTCCCACTGTGTCTCTTCAATCCCATTAGACTTTGTAAGCAGATTAAATTTGTGTCTTATTTGATTCTAATCTAATAGTCGTGTCTTTTTACTATACAGCTTATTTCTTGTATAACTAGAGGCAGGGCCTTAACTAGCTTTTTTGGAGCTCTGGGCAAGACCTGATCACTGGACCCCTTCTACACTAAATTTTATGAAATGATTTAAGCTACTTATTTGCCTAACCTCTCTCTAGTCGTCTACGTCATGGCTGAAGTGTCGTGATCCCATGCTGGCGTTTCAAGTCCGAATTTTGAACTTTGTTTTCTCTCGACTCTTCCCAAAAGGTAATTTCTTCTTCTTTTTGTGCGATGATTGTGGTATTGTCGGTAAACCGTAACTTTTTAACCGTAACCGTTGTTTATTTTCCTACCGCCAATGACTATTCCGCTGTCCCAGTTCTCCAGAGCTCCACGTAGTATAAACTCACCGTATATGTTGAATAGTAAGCAGGGCCCGATCTAAGGGGGGGCCAGCTGGGCAAATGCTAAGAGCGGCAAAAATGAGGAGCGGCAAAATTGAGGGCGCCGAGTTGCACGAAGTCCAAATGTTCAGAAATAATAAAATATGTATCTCTACATATAAAAAATAAGTACATAAGTAGGTACATACTAAGAACACATAGTATTAAATAAAAATAACTGAAAAAATATTATACAAAATAATTAGATATATAAAAAAATATTATAGTTATTATATATATTTCAAAATATTATACAAACTAGTTTTCCCAGAGCGCCGAATTACTGAACGTGTCATATTGGTGGTAGAATATTGGTGTGAATATTGGTGGTAGATTAATCAGACAATTAACAATACATATTGAAGTGCGCGTGTGATTCGTGTGAATTTACTAAGTAAGTACCTATTTTATAAAATAAATATGTAGTACGTAAAAAAGTATAATACGTAAAAAAATAAAATTAAAAATACGTATTTTTAAGCTAGAAAGTAGTTTTAATCAGGGTTGATAAAAATCATGATTTAAAAAAAAATCAAAGTAATCGGATTTATTTGATTTAAATCAGATTTTTTTTATTCATTTACATATTCCAATCTTTCTTCATTTGGAAGTCGGTTATTATTATTAAAAAAAAACCTCATTGTTTATTTTAATTATATTTTCACTATATTCTTCTAAAATTTCTTTCAGTTCTTCTAAAATTATCAATATTAGTCACATTCAAACAAAAAATCAACAATGAATAATTTGAAAAAATCTACGACTTAAAATTGACAAAAACCGTTTGGGTATTGCTGTAGTCGCAGTCACTTAACATATTTTGATATTTATGTTCTTACTGGTTACATAATTATTTTTTGTCATCACCCTACGATTTTTGGCGACTGGAGACTCTTACAGGTCTTTAATGTATTTATTCAGAGTGTCAATTTAAATAGAATTTTAATTTATATGGTAATTTTTAATGGATTAAAAAAAACTCATTTTTTTGTGAAAATAAAAATTTCA
Source organism: Phosphuga atrata (assembly GCA_944588485.1). Taxonomy (NCBI): domain Eukaryota; kingdom Metazoa; phylum Arthropoda; class Insecta; order Coleoptera; family Silphidae; genus Phosphuga; species Phosphuga atrata. The sequence goes on from OX155902.1 coordinate 49,236,254, forward strand.
AATTTGCTGGGAATCTGAAGAGTGAAAATAATTTATAAGTTACAATTATAATTGAAATTTAATTTTTGATGATATTTTTAATGGTATTTTTAAATTTGAAAAAATTGTAAATATACCTACTGTATTATTTACTGTATTTATAAACTAATTTCTGTTGCAATTTCAATTGAATTTCAATTTTTATGCTACTTACAAAAAAGAATAGGGAAGTCACTTGACATTTTTTGGTTGATTTTGTTGTTAAAAAAGGTATTGATTTAACTCAACGATTAAAAAAAAAATCACTTGAATTTAATCGCGATTTAAATCACTGATTAAAATCAAGTGTTTAAAATCATCTCAACCCTGGTTTTAATTTAACATTGTCCGCAAGAAATGAGTAACTTTTCTGCGGTAAAAAGTAGCCTATTTCCGTTTTAAAAGTCCAATTTATTTCTATATAGCAAAATTTATCAAAATTAATTGAACGATTTAAGCGAAAAAACGTAACATACAGACAAACATAATTACTTTCGGATTTATAATATTAGTAAGGTTATTACATATCTATTTAAATTTAATTAATATTTTTATTGTTTACGGAACAGAATGGCTGACGGTAGATCACGCTTGTCGGGATACCAATATAAAAAACGAAGACTCGAAAAAGATGCAGAGCGGCAAAAGCAAGCAGGGGCTTTAGAGTCCTTTTTAAAGAAAAGTGAGCTTAACAAACCAACGTCGCCCATACGAGAAACCGATGTAGTAGCTACAGCTTCGTTTAAATCACATGGTGAACATACGCCCGATCCCAATATAATCTGTGAACCTGATGCTTCTACTTCTGGGTCAAGCGCTATTGTAGCTGATGGTGCTATTGCAACTAAAAGTGTTTCTGCAGGATCAACGTCATTTTTAGATGTCGACCCAGCCACGTGGACCGTTAGATTAACAGATGCAGAAAGAATATATTTGGTAAATAGAAGTTTTGTATGAATTTGAATTTCCACGGGATAACAATGGTCAAAGGTTTACTTCGAGATATTATAAGAGAAAGCTTAACAACGGTGAAGAAATTTTGAGAGATTGGCTTGTATATTCTGTGGCAAAAAATTCGGTATATTGTTTTTGCTGCAAAATATTTAATACAACTACAACTTCCGGTCTATCTGAAGCTGGCTACAAAAATTGGAAGCATGTAGGCGATATGCTTAAATCTCATGAGACATCACGAAACTATGTAGAAGCTGTAAAATTATGGGTCGAACTTTCACGTAGGCTGAAATAATCTCATACGATAGATGCTGAGTCACAAAGAATAATTAAATCAGAAATAGAACACTGGATTGGAGTTTTGTTACGTATTGCTTCAATCATCAAAATGTTAGCCAAAAACTGCTTGGCTTTTCAAGGTACTTTTGAAAATCTATATCAACATAACAACTGTAATTTTTTAAAACTAGTAGAGTTGTTAGCCGAATTTGATCCTGTTATGCAGGAACATGTACGCAGAGTTTTGAAGAAAGAGGAGAGAAAAGCAATCTACTTAAGTAAAACTATTCAAATTGAGTTTATTGATACAATTTCTGGAAGATCATTAAATCGAAATATTACTCTATTATCTTAGATTGTACCTCGGACACTAGCAAAACTGAGCAGATGACCCTCATAATTAGGTATATTTCTATTAATCAAACCGAAGACAATCCAAGAACGTCAGAAATTGTAATAAATGAAAGTTTTTTAGGATTTATACCAATCGAAAAATCTACAGGTCTGACACTAACAGAAATTATCCTAGAACAATTATCAGCACTTGGATTGTCTTTAGAAAACATAATAGGGCAAGGGTATTATAATGGATCTAATATGAAAGGTATTCAAAGTGGCGTCCAAGCCAGGATAAAAAACATCAATCCACGGGCATTTTATGTTCCTTGTAGTAGTCATTCTTTAAACTTAATGGTAAACGACATGGCAAAGTCCTCACTGGAAGCTACACATTTCTTTAGTACTGTGCAAAAAATATATGTTTTCTCTTCCTCTTCAACATTGAGATGGTCAATTCTTTTGAAGAATGTAAAAGATATTACTCTAAAACCACTTAGTAACACGAGATGGGAAAGTCGAATCGAGACAATAAAACCACTAAGACATCAAATAGGATCAAGTGTACGATGCATTGTTTAGTGTTTACCAAATCACAGATACGGATACCTCTACACAAGACGAAGCTTCGGGTTTGTTGAACCAAATTAAACAGTTTAAATTTTTATGTTCTATAATAATTTGGTACGAAATTTTGAATCGGATAAATCCGGTTAGTAAATTAATGCAAAGAAAAAAATTTGATTTCGTTTCTGTTATTAAAATACTTAAAAATACTCAAGATTTCTTTAAAAACTCACGTTCAGATGAGTATTTTACTCAAGTTCTTGAAGACGCAAAAGTCTTAGCTTCTGAAATTGATTGCGAGGTGTTAGACTTAGAAAATTTGCCGAAACTTCGTGCTCGATCCAAAAAGAAGCAATTTGGTTACGAGTGTAGTGACGAACCAATCATTGAACCTCATTTTTTCACATTATAGATACAGCTATAAAAATCCTTAGAGTTAAGGTTTTCCCAGATTACTGAGCATAGTAAATATTTTGTTTTTTTTTATATAACATATATGCCTTAAGAGAAATATATGAAAAAATATGAAATTGAATTGTTAGAGCATTGTAAGAACCTGGAGACTATTTTAATCCACGACAACTCATGTGATGTGAATGCAATAGACCTTTCAGAGGAGTTATCAGTTCTTTGTATGTTTTTAAACAGTAATTTGTCTCCTCAAGACGTTTTAAAATTCACAACAGATTTAAGATTTGGTCCAAATATCAGTATTGCGCTCAGGATTCTTTTAACTTTACCAGTTACAGTTGCAAGTGTCGAAAGAAGCTTCTCTAAATTAAAACTAATAAAAAATTATCTGCGATCCACCATGACACAGAATAGATTGTCTGGATTGGCTATGATTTCGATAGAACACAAGATTTTTGACAGTATAAATTTATTAGAAATTATTAAAGATTTTGCGGAGCAAAAAGTGCGAAGAAAATTATTTTAATTATGAGGTAGAGTTTAATATTTACAGGAAAAATGTTTTATTTACCTAATTTGATTATTTTTAATAATGACTGATTCGTTTTGTATCGTTACATAATAATGTGTTATTTTTACTTGCATTAAATTTAAAAACAAATCATTTCTTGTGTTTTTTTATACGTAATATAATAAATATTATGTATATATTTATTATTATTATGTATATTAATTTATGTCGTTAAAAAAAAAATTTCAATCCATTCAGTAGTTTTTGAGAAATTCTTTAACAGACATACATATATAAACATACTTATACATACATACTCTCATGAACTTTTGTATGCTTGTTCAGAAGCCCCCGTAGACTAACATAGGTGAGTATTATACAATTCCAGCAATATCACATTTCTTTGGAATAGCAAGTGGTAAACACCAGGGCGATGGTGGTGTAAAGGGCGGCGAATATTAGTTTTGCCCGGAGCGGCTAAATAGCTAGATCGGGCCCTGATAGTAAGGGTGATATGACGCATCCTTGCCGAACTTCTCACCCTATCCTAAAGGGTCTTGAGTTGCTTCCCTCGATCGTGATGATTCCTTTGCTGTTGTCATATAAAGTTTTTAGCAGAACAACGAGGTGTGGAGGGGTTTCAATGTCTAAGAGGGCATTCCATAATTGGTGCCAATTTACACAGTCAAACACTTTGCAGTAGTCAATTTTTTCAATTTATCAATTTATTTCATTTATAAGCTTAAACGTAGAACAATTACATTTAGAAAGAAAACAAATTGTGAACATATGTAAGCTAAATGAACTATCGGTTAACCTTTAAGTAGTCTTAAGTCCTAGGTAATATTCCTTTACGTATGGATTATGATTTATGTCTCTTGATTATTATATTAAAATCAAATTTGGTAAATTGGTGATTTAAGTAAACTTAAGTAACTAATTGGTGTAGTACTCCTGTAGGGAGTAGGGCTCGATATGGAGAATAATGTTTCGTATGTTCTTCTTGTATTCCTTAATATTATTTTTTCGTTTTAAATTCATGGGTAGCGCGTTAAATAGTTTGATATTACTATACGGCGGCAGTTTTTCTGTCATGCTAAGGTTATGTGTGGGGAAGTTGTAATTTACCCAGTTTTGTCTGGTATTCTTTCCATTGTTTACTTTTAAATCGCTAAAGTAATTTTTATGTTTAAATAGAAAAATCCGACTTTCGTAAAATCAGACATTAAATCGAGAACTACTAAAGGATAATCTCATTGTATCGGAGATAAAACAAGTTATCCAGGAAAAACTCCAGGAAATCCAAGCCGAAGCAAATGATACAAACTGTGATGCAAATGTCAAGTGGTGAAAAATCAAGAAAGCACTAATGCACAAAGCAAATGACTAACTTAATATCAGACAAGTAAAAAAAAGCAAGAATGGATGACACCAGAAATACTCGGACTAATGGACACACGCCCCAAACATAAAAACAACGATATTTCAAAATACAAAGAAATACATGCACTGATTAGAAGAAGAATCAGAAAAGCAAAGGAGAAATACATGATAGGTGCAATGAAATAGAAGCACTTCAGGCAAACTATGATACATTCAACTTGCACAAGAAAGTCAAAGAGCTTGCAGGACTTGGGAAAAAGAGGCAAGGTGGCCTATTGAAAGACAAAAACGGTAACATCATCCTGGAATCCAAACTGAAAATAAAGAGATGGGAAGAGTATTTAAAAGAACTTTTCAGAGCCAACAGAGCGGAGGCTCAAGATATAAATATCGAAACATCCGCATTAAAAATAACTAGAGAAGAGGTTAAATATGCAATTAAGAACGCGAAAAACGGCAAAGCAGCTGGACCAGATGAGGTTTTCACCGAAATCATCAAATTAATCGAAGAAGACAACTTACAACAACTGATTGATCTATTCAACACGATATATACAACAGGCAAAATACCTCGAGAATGGCTGAAATCGACATTCATAGTAATGCCGAAAAAACATAATGCGAAGGACTGCTCTGAATACAGGTCCATAAGCCTCATGAGCCATACACTTGAAAATTATACACAAACGAATAAGTACAAAAGCAGAAAGAGAAATTGGCAACACGCAATTCGGATTTACTAACGGTCTAGGAACTAGAATCGCGCTGTTTGGAATAAATCTCCTATTACAAAGATGTTTAGACATGAACAAAGAGACGTATCCATGTGCCTAGTTGACTACAAGAAAGCGTTCGATACAGTCAAACATGAATGACTAATCCAGATACTTAGAAGTAAAGGAATTGATGATTACGATGTCCGAATCATACAAAACTTAAATTGGAACCAAAACGCGGTAATTAATATGGAAAATGAAACAACAAAAGACATCGAAATACAAAAAGGAGTAACACAGGGGTGCGTGCTATCGCCCCTGTTATTTAACTTATACTCCGAAGCTATCTTCGAAGACACATTAGAGGATGAAACAGCTGCCATAACAATCAACGGCAAACCTATAAACAATATTCGATATGCCGACGAAACCATAATGATTGCTGATAATATCACAGACCAACAACGAATCATAGAACAAAACACCGTCAGCCAAAACGACTACTACGACTTAAAAATAAACAAAAAAAAAACGAAATTCATGATTGTTTCCAAAAGACCAATTATAGCGAATTTAACAATAAACAACATCAATATAGAAAAAATCAACTCTTATAAATACCAGTGAACCATAATAAATGAAAATAACAATCAAACACAAGAGATAAGGTGCCGAATAGAGATGGCGAGAACAGCGTTCATGAAAATGAAAAATCTTGTAACCAACAGAGACCTAAACATGGAAATCAGAATCAGACTCGTAAGATATTATGTCTTCACAACCCTTCTATACGGAATGGAGGCATGGACGCTCAAAAAACAAGATACGGAGAAAATCCAAGCGTTCGAACTATGGGTGTACCGACGTATGTGAAGAATAGCATGGACCGAAAGTAAAACAAATGAAGCAGTATTAACCCAGATGAATAAAGAACGAGAACTCATTAAAACAATAAAAACCAGAAAACTAAAATATCTGGGCCACCGTCATGCGAGGAGATCGTTATGAATTACTACAACTCATTATGCAGGGAAAAATATCAGGAAAGAGGAGTCCGGGAAGACGACGGATCTCCTGGCTCAAGAATTTGGGGGAGTGCTTTGATTGCTCCTCTATAGACCTGTTTAGAGCAGCAGTGTCTAAAATAAGAATTGCCATTATGATAACCAACCTCCGTTAGGAGAAGGCACCCTTAGAAGAAGAAGACTTTCGTATAGTATTCTCATCGCATACACAGACCTATTGAGTTTCTTTGATAAATTAGTTATGTGCGTTTCCCAATTATTCAAATTCTCGTCAAAATATATTCCCAACAGTTTAACGAATTTTTGAACTTTTAGTGTCTTGTCCGAGGTTACTATTTCTTTGGGGAATAATCTTTGGTCCCGTTTTGTTTTAAAAAATATTACGTTCGTTTGTTCTTCGTTCATAATTAATTTATTTTCATAAAACCACGTGTTTAGTAATTTAATGGTAGTTTTAACTTTCTCCGGAATATCTTCTAAATATTTGTTTGTGGTTATGAGGCTTGTGTCATCTGCGTAATTTATCATGACTGTATCGGTTTCTATAGTCGTTTGAGGCAGATCGAAGTCGAAGAAGCATAGATATGTGGGCTTTGCACATTCTCTGGCTTTTTCAATAATTTGCCGTACATTCATAATCTGCTCTCGAGTGCCTTTACTAGCCACGAATCCAGCTTGTTCTTGTAGAATTTGTCGGTCTAAGAAGCTTCGGAGTCGTTGTAGCAAAATTCTGAGCATGACCTCGCTTGAGTGGGAGACTAATGCGATAGTTCTGTAATTACTGCATTTTTCGCTAGATCCTTTTTTGTGCAGTGTAATGAAGGTAGATGTATTCCAGACAGTTGGCCATTATGACAGTGTGCCATACCTTGTATCTTGCCCACAAGATGTGGATGCCTTTTGGTGATAGCTGTTATAGCATTTCTCCACCTATATCATCTTCCCCTGTACTTGTGTTGTTCTTGAGCATGTTGATGGCTTGCTCAACATGAACTTTTAAGATATCAGGTTACAATTGTATTTTAGAAAAAATATGTATCTATATAGGTAAATGTGTACATACAAAAAATATGTACAAACTTAGAACATATAGTAAGACAATTGTTGAGTGGAGTTATCTTGGTCAGAATCGTCAATGAAGTTTTCAGACTTAAAACAGGGTGTGTTGGCCAGACCTTTTTCCAAGAACACTGGATGGTGTTGTTTTTGACTTTATTTTTTCTATGCGCGAGATTTATATCCGACGCGGGGCAGCCTAAAGAAAAGACACGTGTTTCCCCCAGAGCGCCGGATTACTGAACGTGCCCGATTAGCCAACCGGATTATCGAGATTATACTGTTTATTAATTATGTAGTCTGTTTAGAGAAATCGGACGAAAATTTGACTCTTATATTTCTGATTTATTCTTAATAATTCTTAGTAATTTTTTTAATAATCAATTTGATTTAAATTTTAGTTGAGTGAATGGCAAGAATTAACAAACAATGGATTCACTTATCAGGTAATGCCTGTTAATTTTCCAATAGAGGATGGAACACAATGGAGGAAAATGTTTAAACCGTGTGCTTCACAACGATTATTTTTACCAGTATGTATAATTTTCATTTAACATTTAACTTTTGAAGAAATTATATATATATACATATATATATATATATATATATATATATATATATATATATATATATATATATATATATATATATATATATATAGGGTCTTCCAATAAGAGGTTTCAATCGCCCGCCATTTTAACAATTGTCATGAGTCAACACGTAACTGCTAGACGCTAGACAGATGTCAAGTAAAAACTACGGCATTAATAAAAATGGAACAATATACGCTTCAACAATGCATTGAAATAATTAAAATTCAAAAATGGTGAAAATTTCAGTCCCAATTCGCAAAACAAAGCATTTTTGGGCCCTCATGAAGCACCTTATCCGTCAGCAATTGTGAAACTGGGGGAAAAGTTTGTACTGTTAGGACCAGTTAGTGAAGAACCGAACTCGTGCACGTTCAAGAACAACAGAATATTGATGTTGTAGCCCATAATCTTGAGGAAAACCCAGGTTCGTCCATTTCTCGTCGATCTTTGGAATGAGCATTCCACAAACGACATTGCACCGTATTTTGCATAAAGTCTTAAGGCTTTCAAAATTCAGTTAACACAAGCACTCCTGACTGATCCGGAATTTCATCGAAAAATCATCTTGAGTGATGAGAACAAGCAGAATTGTCGCATTATCGCAATTATCGCTCGGAAAACCAAAGAATTATTGTTGAAAAGCCTCTTCATCCTCAACGTGTGACTGTTTGGTGCGGTTTTTGGTCTGGCGGGGTCATTGGACCTTACTTTTTCGAAAATGAGGCTGGAGCAACTGTTACGGTGAATAGATTGCCCTATCGAACGATGATTAATGAATTTGTATGGCCGGAATTGGAAGATATTGATTTTGACGACATTTATATTCAACAAGACGGCGCTACGTGCCACACAAGTAACGATACTATCGCTCTTTTGCCTGGTTTCCTGACCCTGTGGAAATTCTCGAAGAGGCGATCACAATTGGCCACCAAGATCTTATGATTTAACACCTTTAGACTTTTTTCTTCGGGGCTACGTAAAAGATAAGGTCTATACCAATGGCCCACAATCGATTCAAAACCTCAAGATGGAATTCGTGAAGTTACCGAGGACATAAAGCGGAAAATGTGCGAATTGGTGATGGAATATTTCATGAAGTGAATATATGGTCCTGCAAACGTAGCCGTGGCGGTCATTTGGTTAATATTGTTTTCCATTATTTATGGCATATTTTCCTCTTTACAACTAAATAAACATCCGATGATTTCGCTTAAAAGTATTCGTTTTTTTTACATACCAAAATGAAACCTCTTATTGGAAGACATTTTTATATACTTAATAATAAAACTCATTTAAATCACAATTTTTTCCTTTTTTTCTAATAATGTAGGTACATATCTAAAGTTTTATTTTACATAGCTTTGAAAATTATGTCAGGTAGGTGCTGTCCACCATCGTCCATACACCGAGTAATCCGAGTTCTGGCGCTAGCCATGACCCATTATCATCATATCAGCTGTTATGTTGGCAATCTCTGCCCGGACATTGGCCTTCAGGTCTTGTAGGGTCCTTGGACGGTTGACGTAAACGCGGGATTTCAAATAACCCCACAAAAAGAAATCGCAAGGGGTCAAATCGGGTGAGCGGGCTGGCCACTCCAAATCGCCCCTTATTGAGATGAGGCGCTCCAGGAATGTTATGTTGCCTCATAACAGGTATTGATGCCCTTGGAGTGTGAGCCGTTGCTCCGTCTTCTAGGAACCAAATGTCCCCTAAGTCTAAGTATGTTAACTCTTTAACAATGATGTTCAACTCCATGCAGTTTGACAGAGTGGATGGCAGACTAATGACTCGGTAGTTTTGTTGTTGATATCTGACTTCTTTTTAAAAAACGGGCGTACTACGGCATTCGTCCACGTCTGCGGTACATATCTTATTGAAAGGGCTTGTGACATCGATGCAGCCAGCGGGGCGGTTATGGTCCCGGAGCAATGCTTCAGGAAGATCGGCGGTATGCCGTCAATACCAGGTGATGCGATGTTGTTTGGAAAGGCAATTGCGTCCTGGACCTTTACCTCTGTAACATCAATTGTGTCTAAGGAGTTTGAGTATAAGCTGGAAGGGCAGGGCAGTTTACATACGTTAACTCAATAAATAAATAAGATGAATATTCAAATTTTAATTGAAAACCAAATAGTCTGTCTAGACCTATTGTCATAGTCAAATTAATTAATTACTCATAATATATATTTTCCTTTCAGAATCTTTTGAAGGACATTGACTCAATTCTCTACGTGGACAGTGACACGTTGTTTTTGACTCCCGTAGAAGAAGTCTGGGACCATTTTTACAGTATGAATTCTAGTCAGATGGCTGCATTGGCTCCAGAACATGAGGACCCTAATGCTGGATGGTACAACCGATTCGCTAAACATCCTTATTATGGACAATTTGGTAAATTTGAAAAAACTTATTTTGAGGATGTTTATAAGAAAGAAATTGTATCAAATTGTTGGCTTAGGCGCTAAGCAAACAGAGCAACTTTGATCTCCGTATTCCGGCAACAGGCAACTCGCAACTAACTGTTTACATATAACATAAATAAACTGCGCAGACATAGCAACTCTAGTTGCGAGTTTTGATGATCGGCAACTGTTTCCAGTTGGTACACTCGATAACAGAATCAGTTTGAAAGTCACGCAACTAGCAACTGTCAAATTTGTACTAGTTGTGTCGAGTTGCTGGTTTCCCCAGTCGGCAATCGCAACGCGTCCAGCGATTTCATTTCCTCCCCGTCCCCATACGATTATTACAAATAATTTGTCGTTGTTGTTGGTGCCATCGGCGGCGGCGACGACGTATTGAAAGTACAAGTGCTGCTTCTTCGAGATCTATAGTATACAACGACTGCTGGCTATGGGTTTGAGAAGTTTATTTAGACGTTTATCGGGCAACCGTAAACTGAGCCTTTTTGTTGCTGCAACTGGCAACCTTTAATGAAAACAAGTTTTTTGGGGCCCTGGGCAAGGGCCCCAAGGGTCCACCTCATCACTGGACCCCTCATACATTACATTTTATGAACGGAATAAAGCTACTGCTACAAAACCTAAAATACTTCCGGTCAGGTCAGGTTGTATTAATCGGACAGGTTCCGAAAGAATTTATTACGACTTTTCTGTACCTTTTTGGGCCCGTTTCCGTCTAGGCCCTGGGCATGTGCCCCTAGTTATGGCTCTGATGAGAACTTTTAAAAAGTTGATAGTTTCTTCAACTAAGTTGAATCTTCAGCTAAAGTTTCTCTGTCTGCGCCTTAATTCAGGTCCTATCAGACTCACTAAAATATTGGTTTTGGCGGAATCTCTCACTAAACCCCCTTTTCCACTTGGCTTTTTGTATGCACCACCCCGGTATCGCATGTTTCGTATTCCTTCAGGGTGGGCAGCCCGGACGGTTAATGCCGTCTTTGTTGAAAATACCTCTGTTTCGGCCGTGAGCCGAACCTGTGTCTCCTGCTTGTCAGGCGGGAGTAGGGAAAGGTGATTCCTTCTGGACCATGGGCGTAGCCAGCGTAGTTATTTCAAACCCCCCTCCGAAATATGCAAACCTGTTAAAATTGGTGCATTTCTGTTACTATATTTTCTTAAAACCCATTTTGTATTGTGTCATATTTTTTAAGATGTTTTAAGGGTTTTATAGCACTCGAGCTTATTTAAACAAAATTTGCACGATCTTTTTATTATCTTCTGAAATTGAATAATGATTGTGTAAGGTGATTAATGATAATATTGCAGTGATTTTTTTATAGGTGTAAATTCTGGTGTGATGTTAATGAATCTAACTAGAATGCGAGAATTCCAATGGGTGGATTACGTGATCCCAATATACAAAAAATACAAACTGAAAATAATTTGGGGTGATCAAGATATAATAAACATTATCTTCCATTTCCATCCAGGTGCGCAGCCAAATACCTATCTTGCCCAAGAAAATGCTAATCAGTTTTCTTTTGCAGATAAATTATATATTTATCCCTGTAGATACAATTACCGTCCAGATCATTGTATGTATATGAGTGTTTGTAAAAGTGCCGAACGGCAGGGTGTGGCTGTTATTCATGGATCTCGTGGTATTTTTCATCTGGAAAAACAACCAGTTTTTAGAGCAATATATAGGGCATACGAAGAAGTAAGTTTACTACATATCATTAACTTATTACAAATATTCCATGTTCCAACAGGGAATATGCATGAAATTTAAATTTGGTTCAAATATTTTTTTTTCCGAATCTTTATTGACCGGACATTTGAACTAAACTATTATTTTTGTAATTCATTTCTTTTTAAATACTTAAAAATAATAAATAAAAGCAAATTAAGCGAGAGAAATTCAAATTTGTAAAACACAAAACCATTGGTTAAAACGAAAGTGACGTAACATACTATGTAAACAAGTTCGTATTGTTTACATTTGTATGTCATTACAGTGTTTTGGTTAGAAAACAAACGTCGAAAACGTGAAGTTAAAAATGATAACAGCTGTAGTAAACAATGGACTGAACTGTCAGTAGTAATTGACGTCATCAACAGACCGCGCTAAAATTGCGGCGTTTAAACAGCTCAAAATTTTTCTCTATTTTAAATACTTTTTCAACTTAATTACAGTATTTTTAAGCAGTATTTATGTTATAACAGTGTAAAGAGTGAATAAAAAAAAACATGCATATTCCCTATTACTTGATGCAGTTACTTAAAATTTTAAAAACTTAAAATTAAAACTTGAGTTATCTTGAAGCAGTCAAGTTAAATTTTTCTCAATTTTTAAGTTTGGGAACTTAACGGATTTTTGCAGTTAACTCTCAATATAATATATAACAAACTATTAATTAGTTAAAAACTATTAATTAAGTATGGAGTGATGTTAAAACTAAATTGATTCTTTGTTTTTAATAGTTTCAGTTGAGTGGTGATATTTATCAAGATTTTTATAACCCATTGGAAGGTTATTTAGATCATACGACGGAGACCAATTGTGGCCATATAATCGGTATTTATTTGAAGAATCTGAGGAAACACATTGATATTAAGGAGGACAATAGTTAGCAATAAATGATTTATGATTTAAGTTCGAGCCGTACACGTCATCACAGTTACTATTAGCTTTAGTCGAGCAACAGAGGATCTGAGCAATTTTATATATACAATGTAATCAATGTCTAGTGGTTTATTTATTTTTATGTGAGTTTTGCAGTATTAATAATTAAAAGGAAAGTGTATAAAACGTTCTTTATTTATAAGAGAATGTTTTTTTGGTTTTATTCTCTTAACATTAACTCCTGATTATTAATGCTACAACTAATCCTTTTTGGTTTAAAACACAATTCAAGCCTTTTCTTTTATATTCCAGATCCTTCTCCATAAATCTTTTACCTAATCTTGATATATTTATAAATATTGATATATTTATTCCTGGATTACACAAAATATTGCAACAAGGCGACATTCTACTTCATTTAATCTTGCAGTTTGTCTGGAATATTAGCAGAAATGGGATGGACAATTAATTAAATTTAATAACTGTTACGATGGAGTAACAGGCAACGACGTACCGTTATCTCTAGTGATGCTGTAGGTAAGTGTGATATCCCTCACTCTCACCTTGTTGTAAAGGGGTGGGATACTATACAACTGAGGAACTGGCGACAAACCGCACTTCTTAATTATCATTTCACACGACAGAGAAAATCACTTTTATCTAGTTGAACCGGCGTGTATTATTATCTTCGTTTCGACCCTAATTGTCCTGGATACACGTAGTTCCTTGTAGTACAATACCAGAGCAAGCAGGGTTTAGACCGGGAAGGTCTTGCTGTGCCCAAGTTCTAAACTTAACACAACATATTGTAGATGGCTTCGAGCGCAAGCAAATTACCGGTGTAGCCTTTTTAGACCTGACAGCGGCATATGTTACCGTAAATCACCAAAAAGCAGTGGAGAAATTGTATCATCTTACCAAGGACTATTGCCTAGCTGGACTGGTGAAAACTCTGTTGCAGAACAGGCGCTTCTATGTTACAATGCATGGAAAAAGGAGTCGATGGAGAGACCAGATGAATGGTCTAACACAGGGAAGTGAGCCAGTACACCTATGTAACTAACAAAACCTATGCTTTTCAATGTATACACAAATGACCAACCAACCGACATGTTGCTTCATCTATGCGGATGACACAACCATCACCACACAAGGGAAAAGCCTCGAATAAGTCGAGAATAAACTAACAACAGCCTTAGAAAACATGGCACAGTACTACGACATAAATCAGTTGAAGCCAAACCCCAGCAAAACCTAGGTACGTGCATATCACCTGAGAAATAAGGACGCACGCAAGAAGCTGCAAATCACATGGAGAGTACAAGAATTCGAAATATGCGACACTCCTGGTAGGAGTACCTGGGCGTAACACTGAACCACACACTATCTTTCCAAAAACACTGCCAGTATATAAAGGCCGAAGTTTGTGCTAGGAATAATATCATTGCGACAATATCATTGCGACACCATTGTGGTACAACTCGGTTCACGCAAGACATATCGACGTGGCCTTAAACGAGACGTGCAGGATAATAACAGGCTGCCTGAGACCGATACCTGTCGAGGAGCTGTACCATCTATCTGGAATTGCCCCAGCACGCGTCAGATACGAAGTAGCATCCGAAACAGAGCGGAAGAAGCAGATCGGAGATTGGCGGCACCCTCGACACGACCAACAACCAGAAAGCCGACGACTCAAATCAAGGAAGAGCTTTCTCCAACATACGCAACAATTGCAGACAAGCTCAAAACAACGCCGCATAGAACTATAGTCCCAAACCTGCGAACCGAACCCAGAGAGAAGCTGGATGAGATGGGGAATGCCTGTGGATGACGAGCTGTTTGAATGCGAGGGGCTTCAGAGCTACAGCCACCTTCTCAGATGTCCCAACATGGGAGAGACATGCACGATGGAGGACCGATGGCAAATGACAGGGCGATAGACACTGCCGCGCGAGCAGCGCGCTCGTTGGATAGTTGGGAGAGCTGACCGGGAAGCTATTACTCGGGAGATGGCTCGAGGAAATGCGCCGCACGGGCTGGCCGCGGAGGATCTTACCGGGGCATTCGTGAACAGGGTGGTTGACGCGTGCATGGCTGGCGTCCCTCAAAGACGTCTGTCCGCAGGGCGGCGGAAGCCGGTTTATTGGTGGACGCCTGAAGTGGCGCAAGCGAGACGCGTGGCGGTGGCATCTAGGCGTCAACTTCAGAGGGCGCGGCGCAGAGGGGAGCCGTGTGAGGCTGCGGAGGAGCGGGCGAAACAGGACTGTGGTAGTTTTCGACGAGCGATTGCGCGGAGCAAATCCCAGCGGTGGCAGCAACTCAGCGTTCTGGTCGACCGCGATCCGTGGGGCTTGCCGTACCGCATAGTCATCGGTCGGTTCGGGCACCGAGGGAAGGGTCCTGACGCGTGCGTGTTGGGGGGAACGGAAGCCGTGGTTGAGCACCTTTTCCCCGCCACGGCGAGGGGGGTGGGACGCGCTGTCATGGGGCGGTACGTTCCGGTGGACTCAAATCAAATAAGTTTATTTCATTATTTAAGGATATAAAATATTCTAAATGAAATGTGTCAAAGGAAAAAAAAAAGTGATGTCTAATTAACATCTGCATGGTAATTAACTTTGTTGGCCTCTAAGAAGAATTCCTCCAAATTATATGGTTCTATATCAGCTAGGAGTTTATAGAGTTCCTTTTTGAACAGGTTTAAATTCACTAATTGTTTTATTTTTCTTGGTAGCATGTTGTACATTTTCATGTTGCTGTAAGGTGGATTTTTTTCTGTAAGCGTCAATCTATGGTGAGGGAGCTGAAAGTCTTCCTTACTGAATCTTGTTATTCTTTCGTTGGGCTTGTTGAAACTCATGAATAAGTGCCTATGTTTTGCAATAAAAAGTATGGATTCATATATATATATATATATATATATATATATATATGTTGCAGTGGTAGTTAAAATGTAGGCTGCTTTGAACTGACCTCTACAGGATTCTCTATATTGTAAATGATTCAGAATACTAATAGCTTGTTTCTGAATTCTAAAAACATTCTTTATGTGGATGCTATTTCCCCACAACATTATACCAAATCTTAAATGGGAATGGAATGTGGCGAAATACACAATCCTAAGAGCACCTGCGTCTATATAGCTCTGGAGTGATCTCATCGCAAAAACTGCCTTGTTCAGACTCTTTGTGACACGATGAATATGTGTAGTCCAATCGAGCGATTGGTCTATATAAAGTCCAAGGAGCCGAACTGAATGTTGCACATCGAGGTTTTCTTCATCAATTCGTATTGTGTCACCGTGGATGAAGTCCGCAGAGCGGTAGCCTCACTACCCGCGAAAAAGGCACCCGGCCCAGACGGGCTGCCTAACGAGCTGTTCCGGCTGGCAGCAGGGGGGGACCTCGAAGGACTTGCCGACGTCTGCAACAGATCTCTGGAAGAGGGAGTGTTTCCCAGGTGTTGGAAAAAGGCCATTCTGGCCCTTATTCCAAAGCCGGGTAAGGATCCCTCGACGCCTGGTGCGTTCAGACCGATCTGTTTGCTGGACGGTGGGGCAAAAGTTCTGGAAAGGTTGCTCCTATGGCGGTTACAAGCCGTTATAGAGCAAGGGGGCGGACTCGCTCCGGAACAGTTCGGCTTCCGTAATGGGGTTAGGATGGAGGATGACATTCGGACTGTCCGTGTCGCGGAGGGGGCCAACAGGGGACCGTACCGAACCAGGGGGCATTGTGTGGTCGTCAGCTTTGACGTCGCCAATGCCTTCAACACGGTACAATGGTGGTTCGTTATCGAGGCCCTAGCCCGTTGGAAACTACCGGAGACGTTGCTGAGGCTTACTGCCGATTACCTGCGCGACAGAACCATCAGGTACCGCGAGGGGGAGGACTGGCGTGAGCGGGGGTTGTCTGCCAGGGTTCCGCAGGGATCGGTTTTAGGACCATTATTGTGGAATGTTGCCTATGACCGCCTTCTGCGGACGCTGAGACGGTTACTGCCCACAGGGGTGGGTATTGTGGCGTACGCAGACGACCTGGCACTCGTCTTCACAGACAGGTGCTGGGATATGCTGCGTCTCAGGGTCACGCGCGCGGGGGAACTCGTTCGGGAGTAGATGGAGACGGCGGGCCTTCAGCTCGCCGCCTCTAAAACACAGGCGGCCCTGCTCTCCACTAGAAGGTCAGGTAGAGGCATTCTGGATATCGAAATTTTGGGAGAGAAGATAGCTTCTTACCGGACACGGGTCCTTCCGAGCGTTTCTCCATAGGATTGGGAAAACCCCAGACGACAGGTGTATATCCTGTGGAGAGGGCGTGCGCGAGGACACGCGGAGCCACACTCTCGTGGCGTGTCCGCGTTGGGAGAAGGAGCGACAGGCCCAGGAGTCGGCCCTGGAACGGGAAGTCACGGTCGAAGCCGTGGCAGGTGGCCTCGCCGGCGAGGTGGGGCGGGGCGTGTGGGCAGCCTTAAGCCGATTCGCGGCCACAGTCATGCGGGCTAAGGAGTTGCCTGGGTGGGAACAAAGGCGGTAGGGTTTTTCTTGTTTTTTGTTTGTTTCTGTTTTTTATTACTGTTGTTGTAATTGTTGCAAATTGTAAATGCTATTGTATAGCATATTTTACTTCGTGTAAATTCTGTTGTATTTTTATTCGAAGGGTGGGCAGAGGCAGTGATGGCATCGCTGGCGGTCCCTCTGTCCGTTTGTTGTTGGTGTCTGTTCCGTTTCAGTGGAGTCATTTTGGAAAATAAAAAGACGCTGCCAACTGTTAGAAAGGAAGGGTCTGAATGTAAACACTGGTGCCTCGGACTCGGAAATGAATGAATGAATCCTTGTGGTATAAGAATACTCTGCCAAGTAAGAGTACAATGCAGTATATGCTCCTGTTCACGTGGTTTCACTGGAACCAGCGGTGACCGACGCTGCAGCATAGCAGCGCCCGCTCTAGCGGTTCGCATTTCCCCGAAAAACATTTTATTTAATGCTCGCGGTTTTAATAACAACTTGGCGCTAGGAGTCCTTTATCATAGCTTCGTCAGATGCATCCTCGCTCATCTTGGCATCGAGGTTGTTGAGAGTAGATTCTTAAAATACCTCTGTTTTAATACTTTTAGAGGTCCTCCTCCTCTTCACATTGACCACTCATCGTTGCTGAATGAGTTGAAGTACCTATCGCTGAGCTCTGGCCTGTCTAGTCTTTTTGTAGAAGGCCGTTCATGGAGTCATTGACTCTCCCGAGATTGCCGGTCTTCTGAGTTTCGACGTTCCTAGAGCTGCTAGTAGACAAACTGACTCCTTTTATAACCCATCATATTGTGGATCCCTCATGTTGGTGCCACCCCCTTTTTAACATGTGCTCTATCTATAACTCTATCAGCTCGTAGTGTGACATCTTTCCCCAGCATTAGGCATCACTCGGGACAAAAAGATAAATTGCCGCCCCTTAAGAAGATATATATGTTGTTATCACTATTGAGGTGATAGCATGTAGAAGTAATAAGCAAGTCTATGCTTATTCAAACACAAGTTTAAGCAGCGTTATGCTCGCTAATGATAATCTGTCCAGAGAAGTATATAGGTTCAAGCAGCGTCCTCCACAAATTCGGCATCAATTTGTCAATAATTGTGTAAATATTTTTAGCTTTTAGACATTAAACACACTATGCACTGTAAGGTCGCTGGAAAAAACCGTAGTGCGGCCTCACTACGGTTTTTTCCAGCGAGCAGTTAGCCGCTATAACCGCGAAACCACTCGAGAAGCACACAGTATTAAAATCAGTCGCGGAAAAAAACCGCAAGTGAGGGATTTCATGCGGGGAAAATTCGTAACCAATAGCCGGGAATTCAGTTGAGTTTGTCCCCTTTTTATTATATATCGGGTATATGACGCTTTTCCGCGTCCCATATTTGCATTATCAGTTCGTGAGTCTGTTTAACAAGTTCCGGGCCTCCGTTCTTTAATAGCTCTGCTGGGATACCATCCGCTCCAGGTGCTATGTTGTTTTTTTGTCAGTTTATGATGTTCAGCCATTCAGTTCAGGATTAATTTTCGCTTCTTTAATGAAATATAAAATTCGATGAAGCGATCAATAATCCCGTTAACTTGACACACAAAACTTTGTTCTCCCTTCTTTTTCGATTCAAAACGCGGAAAAATGGGGCTCCTTCCCGACGTTGCAAAGTACACTGCCTCCTTGTGGTGCAACCTAGATAACGCTAAATAGTGTACAACATTGGAACCCAGACATTCGATTCGATATATCAGTGAATGATATACATCCTCCTGACTAGAGAAAACGAACACAACACGACAAAGAATACAGACGAGTATATATCGAGATAGAGAAATGCAAAACACATAATCAGGAACTCTTAGAATGTCTCCTGTACCAGATGGCCCTTCTCAGAGCCCACTGACGAGACGTATTAGACCATCAGTTCGATTATCTCAACTAAATATTGAAGGCATTAACAGATCCAAATCCGAACATCTGTCCAAAGAACTACAAGAAAATGAAATTGACGTGGTCGTCTTACAAGAAACGCTGGATCGGAGACGAATTTAAAGGCTAGAGGTGCCATACCGGGGTTTTCATTGGTCGGAGCTACTTATCACACTGCCTATGGAACAGCTACATATGTCCAAAACCCCATTGCAAATGTGAGCCTTATCGCCGAATCTTCTCTCAACGACATATTTATGGTGGCGATAAATATAAATAAACATAGTGAACGGGCTAAACATAGTGAACGTGTATAAACTACCAAATACCACCTGGCTGCCTGGAACACTGCAGGTTTATGCTGAACCCACTGGGTACTTGAGGAATTTTAACAGCTATCATGACCTATGGCGGTACCAAGAATACGATGAAAATAGAGATAAACTAGTGGAATGAACCGACTTGTACAGTTTGCATTTGGTTTTTGATGCTACGCAACGGGGATCGTTTCACTCCAGAAGATGGAAGGAACAAGGACTAACCTTGATCTATGTTTTGTGTCCTCCAGTCAGAACAATCGTCCACTCCCTACAACTAACACCATACTGGCAGACTTCCCACATAGTCAACACCATACAATCGTTATCAATATAGGTATACAGATTCCATTGGTTCAATCTACCCCACATCTTCGCTGGAATTTTGCTAAAGCTGCCGGGAAAATTTTCGAAGAGGAACTGGATGCCAGTGTTAGGTTTATCCCAGCAAAAGCAATCCATTACGACCGCTTCGTCAAACTTGTAATCTCAACAGCAAAAAAGAACATTCCAGGGGATGCAGGAAAGACTACATACCAGGGTGGAGCGCAAAAAGTACTCGTTTGTTTGCAGAATTTGAACGAAGTGGTAGCTTGGACATAGCCGATAACCTGCCAAGATCGTTAGACAAACCCGGCTAGAAAAATGGGAGACGACAGTAGGGAAAGATGATATGTTCTGGCGCCTCCTCACTCCACGAACGCGCTCGAGAATGGAATCTATGAATTGTGAAATAGTTGATAAGAACCGCCGAGTCAGCATTTTCGTATTTCAACTTGTATAATTTTATCGCTATACGCATTGATAATTATTTTATAGTTATTCGTAATGCGATTGATATTTAAGCCAGAGCTCTAAATTCATCGTCATATCAACAATTAAAACTGTATCCCTGCGATCAATGTGTAAAAGTTTTCGCAAGCAAGGATAAGTTTGGTAGCCATAAAAAAGTATGTGATGATAATAAAAAAATGTACTACAAATGCACCGTTTGCAATTCAACCTTCACAAGAGAAGATAGCGACATATGAGAAAATATTATAAAATCAACAATGATGGTGGGAAGAAGAGGAATCTAAATACTGAATATTCACCGTACACCTCCAAGAAGATACAGTTGAAGCCGCAGACAACCAAATAATTTCTGTAAAATATGCAATCAACAATCCCCAAGAAGGCTAAAGTATGCAGGACATTTACGACCATAGAAACGCCTCCAAGGAACAGTGAAGCCGGTCCAGCAGAACATCATCCAAGCTTGTGTCAGTTTAAGAACAGAGTGCTCAGTCGTATATGAAATCTACGCTCACGCACGATTCCATACTTGTACGAGTTCAATGACTCAAAACGAGGTCATACTCTTAAATCCGTCCACTCCATCTACTTTCCATCCACATTCCATCTACTTTGCATCCACTCCGTCCACTTTCATTCCACTCCATCCACTTTCCGTCCACTCTATCCATTCCAACCACGAAAGCTGTTTAAAAGCTGTGTAAAAGTTGATTCAAATTGATTAAAAGCTGTTTAAGGCTTTGTCGAGAATCTCGATTTTACACATTTTAGCTCCGCAAAGCACCTCTAGTCTAGCATCAAGAAAACTGGTAAATCCAACATGAAGGCAGATATGATAGCGAACCGAACTCAAGAAGTGGCCTGTGCTCCATCTGATAAACACCACTCAACACGCGTTAAAAATGACCAAATATGGTAAAGCTGCAGGGTATGATGGCATCTATCCCACAATTCTAACGCACTGTGGACCAAACACAAAGCGTGGGCTTGCTGCTTTATTCTCAGAAATATTGCATACTGGAAAATTGCCAAGGTTGTTTAAGATTACCAAGACCATCGCTTTGGCTAAGCCGGGTAAGTCGCTTGATAGACCCGAGAGCTTCCGCCCAATCGCCATACTCAGTATCTGCTATAAACTTCTGGCACGTCTCACCTATAATCGAATCAGCGCCTCCAAACAGCGCCATCAGATGATGAAGACATCAGTTGCATTCATCAACTTGACTGCTGCCTATGATACGGTTTGGAGAGAAGAACTTCTGTATAAACTTATTAAGGTGATACCTTGTCGCAAGATAACACAGCTCGTAAACAACATGCTTTCTAATCGACTATTTCAAGTACATCTGAACGATGATATCAGTACTAGGAGAAAATTAAGCAACGTCCTACCGCAAGGCTCAGTTCTCGCACCAATCCTGTTTAACGTATGGTAGGCTAAAACCTAACACCGGCATTCAGTTCCTTTTTGAATATTTTCCAGGCGGTTTTAGCAAAATTCCAGCAAAGACGTTGGGTAGATTGAACCAATGGAATATCCATACCCATATCGATAACGATTGGATAGCGTTGACTATGTGGGAAATCTGCCAGTATGGTCTTAGTTGTAGGCAGTGGACGATTGTTCTTCCAGGAGGACGCAAAACATAGATCAAAGTTATAGTTCTTGTTCCATCTTCTGGAGAAAAACGATCCCCGTTGCGTAGCATCAAAACCAGATGGTGTCCAGAAAATTCGCATACGCAGACGATAAGGGGATTGCAGTGCAATGTAAAGAAATTGCATCAACCGAACACGCACTCAATACTGTCCTTGAAACAATGTGGACCTACTTGAAACAATGGCGTCTACGTCCAAGCATGCAGCAAACGGAAGTATGCTGTTTCCACTTATGCTCCAGGTTAGCGAATGCGAAACTCTCGGTGAGGTTCAACGACACGTTGCTCGTTCATAATCCAAACCCTAAGTATCTGGGGGTTTCTCTGGACAGATCACTAACATATAAAATGCATATGAATAAAACCGCTGGAAAGCTAAAAAACGTGAAATAACATTATTCAGAAACGCCCCGGCTCTTTCTGGGGCGCTTGTGCTTCCCCATTCGGAAGAGCGGCGCATGGCGTGGTCTACTCGTTAGCCAAATGCTGTGCACCTATGTGGATGAATAGTGCTCATGTCAGTGGAGTTGATGTCCAATTAAACAACACGATGCGCATAATCACTGGGACGATACAAGCGACGCCCGTCCAGTGGCTACCGGTTCTAAGTAAAGGCCGGTCCAGACTCTCCGTTTTGCACAACCTTTTGTATGCGCAGTCTTAAGACGGAATGAAAACGTTGCAATTTGTAGAGCGTCTACACGGTGCAGATATATCTGTATATTTCGCAGTTTTAGTGAAATCGTAATGTAGGAGGAACTAATTTGGTTATTTTTGAACAAAATGAATCGGAAAACGGAGCAACCGTCTGCATGCGCCGACTTGTCTGCTCAGTTCATGGATATCTATGCTCTTTAGCTTAGTTATCGCTGCAATTGTACCGTCTCCGCGCTGTTTTCAAACGTGTTGAACTGCGCAGACAAAAGGTTGTGCAAAACAGAGCGTCTGGACCTGCCTTTACATAGCTCCTCCCCACCTTCGCCGTTCAGCCACTCTTATCCGTGAAACTGGAAACATTCACAACAATGCACTGCTTCCTGTTCATCAAAACGTTCAGACACTAGCTCAACCACAAAGACTAAAATCACGAAGACCAACAGTACTTCTCAGCAGCACAATTAAGTGGAAGATCATTTGATCCTAAGGCTGACTAGACTGCTGAGTGGACAGCTCATCACCCTGCGGATCTGATAACTGTTGACAACCCAACATCGTGCCTAACTGGCCTCGATCTCACGCGTAAACTATGAGTAAAGCTGAACCGCATCCGCTCAAACTGTGGAAGATGCGCAAACAACAATGCATCGCTGGGGTCTTGCACAATCACCGGCTTGTGACTGTGGTGAAACACGACAAACAATCCGGCATATCGTGACTGAATGCCCAGGTCGTGCATACAATGGCCAACATAAACAACCTCCATCCAAACGCAGTTGACTGACTGAGCAAGTTAGTTGATATATGACATTAATCAAATAATATCTGCTATACATTTGGTACACCACCTTTTTTTTTTCTCAAGTGGCTTCACTGAAACGGAAGGACAGAGGGACCGACGATGGCATTACTGCCTTTGCCCATCCTTCTAGTCTTCCCGCAACGGGCACCAGATGAGTTTTATTCAATAGTACAACAGGATTTACATAAAAATACAAGATGCTATGCAATAACATTTACAATAACAACAAAAATAAAACAAAACAAAAAAAAAAGAAAAACCCTACCGCTCTTGTTCCCACCCAGGCAACTCCTTAGTCCGCATGACTGAAGTTGCGAATCGGCTTAAGGTCGCCCACACCCCCCGCCACACCATGCCAGCGAGGCCACCCGCCACGGCTTCGACCGTGACTTCCCCATCCAGGACCGACGCCAGGGCCTGTAGCTCGCACGTCGTCTCGCGCACGCCCTCTCCACGGGATGTACACCCGTCGTCTGGGGCTTTCCCAATTCTGTGGAGATACGCTCCGAAGGACCCGTATCCTGAGAAGCCCCCCCCCCAAGAAGCTGGGTGAGGAAGTATGATCCCACCTCGTCCAGCCGTCGCTCCATCCACCGAATTAAATCTGGGATGAGGCGACGAGCGACCACTTCTCCTGCCAGCAGGCAAGTAGTTGCTCCCGAGCAACTCTCCTTGCCTCCCCGTGATTCCCACCAGTTGTTCTTGCGTCCCTCACCGACGCGCGCTCCATAATAAGGAGGTCCTCGGGAAGAATCCGCGATATGACCTCCATGGCGTCACTGCTGACAGTGTGGTAAGCCCGGGCGACCCTAATGGCCACCGGGCGCAGTGCCCGTCGCAAACGCTCCCTGTTACGGGTGTTACCCCTCACCGCCGCCGCCCACACCGGTGCCGCGTATAGGAGTCTGCTAGTGGCCACACTGGCCATAAGCCTCCTCATACCCTGCCCAGGCCCGGTGGCCCTCGGCATGAGACGCGCCACCTGTTGTGACGCGCGTGCCGCATTTCCGGCGGCGTGGCACACGTGTAATCCCCACTGACTCGCCTGAAGGATCACACCGAGGTACCTGATCGACCGTTTGACCGGTATCCTCTCTCCTGAGAAAGATTTTAATCTCCAGACCTTCTGGTGGAGAGCAGGGCCGCCTGTGTTTTAGAGGCGGCGAGCTGAAGGCCCGCAGTCTACATCCACTTCCGAACGAGTTCCCCCGCGCGTCCAGTTCGTCTGCGTACGCCACAATACCCAGCCCTGTGGGCAGTAACCGTCTCAGCGTCCGCAGAAGGCCGTCATAGGCGACATTCCACAATAACGGTCCTAAAACCGATCCTTGCGGAACCCCGGCAGACAACCCCCGCTCACGCCAGTCCTCCCCCTCGCGGTACCCAATGGTTCTGTCTCGCAGGTAATGGGCAGTGAGCCTCAGCAACGTCTCCGGAAGTTTCCACCCTGCTAGGGCCTCGAGAACGAACCACCATTGTACGGTGTTGAAGACAATGGCGACGTCACAGCTGACGACCACACAATGCCCCCTGGTACAGTACGGTCCGCTGTTGGCCCCCTCCGCGACACGAGGGATCCCAACCTCTTTACGAAAGCCGAACTGCTCCGGAGCGAGTCCGCCCCTTGCTCTATAACGGCTTGTAACCGCCATAGAAGCAACCTTTCCAGCACTTTTGCCCCGCCGTCCAGCAAACAGATCGGTCTGTACGCACCAGGCGTCGAGGATCCTTACCGGGCTTGGGAATAAGGGCCAAAATGGCCTTTTTCCAGCATCTGGGAAACACTCCCTCTTCCAGACATCTGTTGCAGACGTCGGCAAGTCCTTCGAGGTCCCCCCCTGCTGCCAGGCGGAACAGATCGTAAGGCAGCCCGTCTGGGCCGGGTGCCTTTTTCGCGCGTAGTGAGGCTACCTCTCTGCCGACCTCCTCCACGGTGAAGGAGGCCACCCCACGACAGCTCGTCCCACCGCTCTCACCATGACGTGGAAAAGGTGGTCAACCACGGCTTCGGTCCCACCAATCACCCAAGCGTCCGGAGCCTTCCCTCGGTGCCCGAACCGACCGGTGCCTCACGGATCGCGGTCGACCAGGAGGCAGAGTTCCTGCCACCGCTGGGACTTGTTTCGCGCAATTTGGTACACCACCTACAATGTTCGTTTTTCTTGTAAATCCATACGATAAATAATAATTATCCCGTAAAATCGATGACAACCAACCAAGCTCTCCATAATGTTAAAAAGGTATTAAAAAAAATTGAGAAACAAAGCGAATTATATATGTAAAACACGTTTATAATTGAATTATTCATAAAATATGTACTTATACTATAACATTTCCGATGAACAATTATCATGAATTAATTAAATATGTAGATGTTTCTCTTATCATTTAAATAACTTGAATACACTTGGTAATACTTTCTACGTAATATTTAGTTTACCAAAATTAAAAAAAGTTTTCTTAATTTACATTAATTACAATAGTAGTTTAGGAGCACAATTAATACATTAAATATATGATACAACAGTTAAATTAAATAATTACAAAATAAATACACATATAAAAAAATAAACGGGAAAGTTACTTTCATGCAGGGTTGTTGCTTTTCTTCGCACGTAATCTGTCTAAGCCGGTTCTTTCTTCTTCTTCGTCACTTGTGTAGGAAGACATTCCAGAGACCACCCGGGTTGAAGTGGCTTGCATCAATTCTTGATCAGGTCCATTCCTGCTTTCATATAATAATATGTTTAAAGTTTCTTCGTAAATTCTAGCTTCGGGACACTCTACTTTATTGTGCTTTTTATCAGTTGCATAAACTATGGATGAGCAACAAACTTCGGAAACCTTTTTTCCATGTCCATAAAATGTCCAACAACAAATCTCACTTGTACTTATAACATCTTTAATAAAGAGAACACGGTTTTTATACCAAAGCGACAATTTATCAAATAATTCTATATTTTTCAACAAATTATCGTCGGATGTTGTCGTATAGGAATATTTATTATTGTGCCGGTTAATTAATAACTTAATTGCTGGTTTAGTTGTTGAGCTAATTAGCATTTCCTCTTCAGCTTGTGAAGTGATCAGCGGTACTTGACACACAGCCTCGATTTCTCTCCCTTTCTTTAACAAAGCTTGATTACAAGACTCTGTTAATTCCGTAATACAATAATACTTAGCTTCATCTGCGAGTTCAGCTATTTCTTTCGTAGTTTCTGGGAGGGGCACACTGCCATCCCTAAGGAAATTTAAAATGGTCCCAAAGTGTTTCCCACATCTATCTATGAGAATCCAACCTAAAACTGAATGAATGAAAGGGTTGTGATTTACGGTGAGCTTGGGGTTTACCATCTGAGTCGGTCAGGACTTCCATGCGTCCACTAAACATGGCTCGGAGCATTGTATCATGTTTGGTCAGAGTTCCTATTGTCGTGTAGTGAAGACTGCCACCAACATTGAGCTTTACGTATTGTGAGGGGTTGTCTTTAATCACGGTTTTGCCAGACATCTCGATGGTGTTCATCTCTGCAAATGTAAAAATTGAATTGAGTGAGTAAGTTGTTATCTGTGACAAGGATGATGCGTTTTATGCACTCACATGTAAGGCGTGGTTGGGAGTTGTTTATCTATGCTACTTATTTTAATCGGATACAATATCACGGAATATTAATTTTTTGTAGACATTTTTGACAATGACTGTCACGACACAGTGTTGCTAAAAACACTTCCTATTTATTAAACAGGTGGACACAAAACAATCAATTAAAAAACGACTTCTCCAAACAAGCAAATAACTTAAATATAACTCACAATTATTTAAAGACAAACAATAAATTAAATTCTATTTCATTTGATTCCTAACAATTAATTATTATTGTTTTTTAGTTGCTATCTTCATTTTGATTACATTTTTTTTCAATAGCAACGATGTGTGAATCACAGTGTTGACTAATGTGTGCGTCACTACCTGTTGTCGTCCTGGTAACTAGATTCAAACATTGTGTTTGAATTTTTTGTTGAAATGGCTGAAATATTGGGAAAGCTTGGTGTTTATTTCGATGAGGTAGATAAGATAAGGATTTTGGATCCGGACGTTTCCAATCAAACGACAATCTTGAAGGACGAATGCAAAATCTATGTGGAAAGTAAGTATTTTGTTCTCATTAAAAAATTCGAATGTATAGCACACCTATACCCAGGTTTACACGGTAATACAATAATACTTGGCTTCGTGTGCGAGTCCAGCTACTTATTCCGTAGTTTCTGGAAGGGACCGCGATCTGGGGGGATCTGATGGCGGATACACTGGGGACCCGCGATTGAGGGAGTCCCAACATGATCTATAACTAAAATAATGTACTTTTGCACATGAAAACTTGACAATATTCCTATCGTTGTCACTTGTCAGCAGAAGCCGATTAAATTTCGATAACCGTCCTAGGCAAGCAACTTATCGGCGCCCCTCTGGTTTTCATGAGGTATTATAAATTATACAGTGAAACCTTAGTATAACGAACCACAAAATTACGATTACCTCGATTTAACGAATTCTTAGAAATCCTTCTTAGAAATTCTTAGAAATATAACAAACTTCATTGTAACATGAATAGGATGGTTGCGACAGTTACTACGTGGTAATCCATACTTACATTGAATTGAAAAATTCAGCAATATAAATTATTAAATATCTTTTATTAAATTTTTTATAATAAAGTATTTGAAAAGTATAGTAATTCCCCAATAACGCGAAAGTCGGGATCGCGTTATTAGATATCGTTTTTTCAAGTATTTGGAAAAGTACGATATTTTTTGCTTGTGTACGATTATTCTCAGTCCCTGGTAATTATATAATTCGATATTGAATCGATTCTTTTGTGAAGCAATCGGTGCTGCTCATACTGTACTTCTATATCGCACCGAAATACGATGGCTCTCTAAGGGCTGCATGCTTAATAAGGTTTTTTAATTGTGTGAAGAAATTATTCAGTTATTGACATAGTCAAAACTATGAATTAGTAAAAGATTTAATTTTTAAGTAAGGATGCAATTCTGAGACTAGCCTACTTAGCAGATATATTTAGCCACTTGAATGAATTGAACATATCAATCCAAGAATTTGGTAAAAATATAATAATAGCTAGTGAAAAATTATCTTCATATATTGGAAAACCAGAAATTTGGATAAGTCGAGTTGAAAATGGGAATTTTCCCTTGCTTGATTCAATTGTTGTGGAAATGAAAAAAAAAACAATTATACCCGAATTGGATGGTTACATTGAATTGTAATCAGTTCAATGTAATTATACCCGACATTGCAATACTACTGGATTCTACTACTCAATTCTACTGGAAATAAAACTCGGATATGGATACTGGATCCATTTCTATATAATTTAAATTCGATGGATGATAGCGATTTAAAAGAAGACGATCTTATTGAAATGCGAGACAGTTCAAATGCGATACAATTCTGGTGTACACAGTTTGAACGTTATTAAGAGTTGGCGAAAGAAGCATTGCAATTACTTTTACCATTTGCCACCACCTATCGTTGTGAAATAGGATTTTCATTGCTTTCGCATATAAAAACTAGAGCAAGAAATCGCTTAAATGCAAGTGATGTCTTATGCATGTCTCTTTAAAAAAAAAGCCTCGCTTCACAATATAATGAACAAGCGACAATAGCATAGCCCTTAATAAAAATAATATTCTTTTGTATTTAATATATAAAATGTACATTTTTTTAAGTAAACAATAAATTTGGCAAAAAATGTATATCTAAACTAAAAAATTGAAACACATTTTTCAATGGGGTGCGGAGACCTATTTTCAGATTTAAAGCGGTGCGGCTCACAAAGGTTAAGAAACACTGGTTTAGAGTCTAGAGCTTTCGATACAAATTGTGTAAACTCAACCAGGTTGGTGGCAGTGGACTTGCCTTTTATAAAGCCATGCTGTTCTGGAGCTAATATAATGATCACATGGGAGTAAAGAATGTCAGATACAATACAATCAAATAGTTTAGCAAAGTTGCACAAGAGAGCAATCGGACGGTAATATGGTATATAGGTTTTGTCACCGGACTTGAACACAGGGATAACACGACTCATTTTTAACATTAACGGGTAGACATGTGTTTAACATTAGATTAAATAAGTGGCATAACGGAACCAGCAAACAGTGAATAGAGTCAACAATAATAAAGGCGGGTATGTTGTCAGGCCCACATACATTGTTCGATCTGATTTTACCAACAGACTTGAGGATGTCACAGTCACTGATGGTGAACGAGTTGAGATCGAGTTGATTAGCACCTATATTGCTATCATATACAGAAGCACAGCATTTTCCTCCACAGTTGCCACAGGGCGAATGATTATCACAATTAAATACACTTGCGAAGTGGTCGGAATACGCATCGACAATATCTTGCTAGGTCTCCAAGATCACCATATATCATGGAGCCCGGCACACTAGTTGACCTCTTCTTCTGATTGATGAATTTCCAGAACTTATTAGGATCAGTTCGCAGGGAGTCCTCAGCAGACGCAATAAAACGCTTATACTCTCGACGCGTTGCTTGTTTTATAACACGACGTAAACTTGACAGTCTCAAGGTGGCATGTAAGTCTGGTTTTCCTATAACGATTCCAGGACCTGCTTTTGGATTAAGGACCTTTTCTTTGATTAAGGCAATTGTGGCGTTGGTAAACCACATTGGATTGTGGGCGGTCTTGGGAGATAGGCTTACATATATATAAATATATATATATATATATATATATATATATATATATATATATATATATATATATATATATGTGTGTTGTATTGTTCTCTCGGGGATTCCGCGTTGATGCTGAGGGTTGGCTCTGAAAAGAACCGGATTCTCGACGTTTCGGCGAACTAACGTTCGCCATTCTCAAGAGATATATGCGTCCGTGCGGGTCAACTGTTGACGCATACTGAGAGCTCGTTCGTGCGATGCGACTACTTATAGCTGTCTGGCTTCGGGTCATGCGCGTTGTGTGCGGTGCTTCGGTTCGGTTGTTTGTCTGTCTTGTTGGTCGTACATGAGTCTGGGGTGTCTGGGATTGCATTTTGAGGGTGGATATGATCGGTCGCCATGCTGGGGGCAGTCTCAAGGAATCGTCTCTCGTGTTCATGCAGTAGTCTCGTTTTTCTATCTCTATGGCTTCTCTGTATACTCGTGACATTTCGTAGCTAATCTGTGCAACAGTCCTTGAGTTTCTAAAGTCCATCCAGTGACCGGTGTTTGTGTGTTGGACAAGTGCCGATGAAACTTTGTCTTTGTGTCTGACTGAAACTACATGTTCTTGAATCCTAGCAGATATTTTTCTATTGGTACGTCCTATGTAGGTTCGTTCACATGTTCCGCAAGGTATTTTGTAAATTCCATGGGATTCTAACGGGATGGTGTCTTTAACGCTGCTTAGCATGGAGGATATTTTCTGGTTAGGTTTGAAAATGGTGTCGATGTTGTGACTTTTAAGGATTCTGGCGATTTTGTCAGTTGATCCATGAACATATGGTAGGTATGCGGTGCTAACGGGTTTCTGGCATTCTTCAGTTCTTTGGCTACTGTTCTCTGTACGACGGAAAGCTCTGGATATTAAGCTGTTTGAATATCCATTTGAAGAAAGAGCTTCTCGTAAGTTCCTCAATTCTTTCGGTAAGTTAAACTGGTCGGCTAGTCTTTTGGATCGGGTGGTAAGAGAGTTGACTACAGGTGCTAGTTGTTTGGGATGATGGTGCGAAGAAGCGTTCAGATATCTATCTGTGTGGGTTGGTTTCCGGTACACCGTGTGACTCAAAGTGCCGTCAGGTTTCTTCTGTACCAAAACATCCAAGAAAGGAAGTCGTTGATGCTTTTCTATCTCCATTGTGAATTTAATTTGGTCGTGTTGGGAGTTAAGATGGTTAAGGAATTTGTCCAGCTCTGGTCTGCCGTGGGGCCAGATTACAAATGTGTCGTCAACATATCTTAACCAGAGTGTAGGTTTAAGTGTGGCTGATGCGATTGCCTTTTCCTCAAAATCTCTAAGAAATATGTTGGCTATTACTGGGGATAGAGGTGAACCCATTGGTGCTCCTAGGACTTGTTTGTATATTTGACCATCGTACCTAAAGTATGTATTCTTTAAACAATGTTCTGCCAGATCTGATACATACTTTTCTGGTTTTAATTTTGATCTTATGATGTTTAAGGCCTCAGGGACCGGTACTTTTGTGAATAAAGATACAATGTCAAAGCTCACAAGGAGGTGGCCGGGCTGGAGTTGGTAATTTTTCAGTATGTCTATGAAGTGCTCTGCATTGCGGACATAGGAATCACAATCTTCGGCGTATGGTTGTAAACATTTTGCTAAATGTTTCGCAAGAAGTTGGACCGGTGAACCAACGGAGCTTACTATTGGTCGTAGTGGGGCTCCATCTTTGTGGATCTTTGGTAAACCATATATCTTGGGACACCGTGAAGATTTCTCTCTTGGTGTTAGATAATTCATTGTTTCCTTGTCAATGCTAGAGCTTAGGATCTTTTGTCTGGTAGTTTTCTCAAGATAAGTTGTGGGGTCCGTTGAACTGGGTAGATAAGCTGGATCATCTAAGATTGTGGTCATTTTTTGTTTATAGTCAGCACTGTTCATGACTACAGAGCAATTTCCCTTGTCAGCTGGTAAGTCCTTAAAAGTCACAACATCGACACCATTTTCAAACCTAACCAGAAAATATCCTCCATGCTACGCAGCGTTAAAGACACCATCCCGTTAGAATCCCATGGAATTTACAAAATACCTTGCGGAACATGTGAACGAACCTACATAGGACGTACCAATAGAAAAATATCTGCTAGGATTCAAGAACATGTAGTTTCAGTCAGACACAGAGACAAAGTTTCATCGGCACTTGTCCAACACACAAACACCGGTCACTGGATGGACTTTAGAAACTCAAGGACTGTTGCGCAGATTAGCCACGAAATGTCTCGAGTATACAGAGAAGCCATAGAGATAGAAAAACTAGACTACTGCATGAACACGAGAGACGATTCCTTGAGACTGCCCTCAGCATGGGGACCGATCATATCCACCCTCAAAATGCAATCCCAGACACCCCAGACACATGTACGACCAACAAGACAGACAAACAACCGAACCGAAGCACCGCATTCAACGCGCATGACCCGAAGCCAGACAGCTATAAGTAGTCGCATCGCTCGAACGAGCTCTCAGTATGCGTCTAACGGTTGAACTGCACGGACGCATATATCTCTTGAGAATGGCGAATGTTAGTTCGCCGAAACGTCGAGAATCCGGTTCTTTTCAGAGCCAACCCTCAGCATCAACGCGGAATCCCCGAGAGAACAATACAACACAGGTATCTATCCGCGGAAACCTCAAATACAACATATATATATATATATATATATATATATATATATATATATATATATATATGCGTCTAACGGTTGACCCGCACTGACGCACATATCTCTTGAGAATGGCGAATGTTAGTTCGACAATAAATGTTAGTTACAACATACATATATATATATATATATATATATATATATATATATATATATATATATAGGCTAGGATAACGAATATTTTCTATTTTCCTTCAGATTTGTTATATCGAGGTTTCACTGGTAATTACTAATATGCCAAGTGGGTCATTTAAAACGAAACACAAGGATTTTGAAAAATTTGTCGCTAAATCACTTAACGCCATCGCGCTGGGACCACAACCCCTAAAAAGCACGGTGTGTTACAAATTTCAAAGAGGTAACATTAATCACGTATTTACAAACGAATTATTAAAGAAAAGAAAAAAAAGACCGACAGCCTAGGTGAAGTGCAGTTCTAAAAAGACCAAGGAAAATTGGCATACATTTTGGAACAAAGAAAGCTTACAGCCAAGATAAATCGAGGAACCAAACGAACCTTCAGACAAAACCAAGTAACCCAAATTTGCTAAGAATAACTCCAGAGACTTCTTTGAAACCTTCAAGCAAACACTCAGAAAATACACTCCTCCAAGCCTCCACTTCAGAGACTCACAAGGCAAACTGGCTTTTAAGGACAAGGACAACTGCAACCTTTTAGCTCGGTACTTTAAAAATCTACTCAACGGTGATCCACCCAGCGAAGACGTCGACTATAAACAAACCACACCAAACCCGGACTCGCTGCCCCCTTCATTGAAAGAAGTTGGTCAGATCATTCAACTTCTTAAGAATAGTAAGGCAGCTGGAGAGGACTCTATCGACATCTGGGAAACAGAGAAATTACGGTGGTAATCGGGTGCGATTGGAAATCTGTTCTGATCCATCCGCTTCACAAAATGGGAGATTTTACTGATCTAAACAACTACCGTGGAATTTCTCTGGTGCCGGTAACTTACAAGATTCTCTCCTTGAAGTGTTACAAACTAGGGCAGAATATCAGCTGGATAGTCAACTGGGAGAATATTAGGGAGGCTTCAGGAAGACCCGATCATGTGTTGAATAGATCCTCAATCTTAAAACTGTACTCGCATACTCCAAGATGAGAAAGAAGATGAGAACACCTTTGTTGATTTTAGAAAGGCCTACGATTCCATTGATAGAGAAACGCTTAACAAAGTACTACAGGAACTAGGAATAGACAACAAAACTCGCAGACTCATCCTAGAAACCTTGACCAACAACCATTACAACGTTAAATTTAGAGGCGAGATCTCAGAAAGCTTCGAAATAAAAACTGCAGTGAGACAAGGAGATGGACTTTCCCCACTTCTCTTCAACTGGTCAACAAAAAGGAACTGATCAACTTGGGTGTTCAGAGTGGTATCTACCTGGGACGTAAGGACGATGGACTGGTTATAGATTGCCTGGCCTTTGCAGATGACATGGCACTGATTGCTGATTCTCTTGAGATGGCAACAACGCAGGTAAATTTCCTCAGAAAACAGGCTGCCAAAGTGGGTCTTCAAGTGTCCCTGGAGAACACAGAATTCTTCACCAACATCAGAGAAGCAAACAGAGAACTGACAAGAGGACTGAGAAATTTAAGTATCTTGGCGAATTGATTGAACCCAACTTACAGAAAGAGCAGACAATTTATCAGACATTATCCATTAGAGTTAATAAGTTAGAAGTAGCCTATCGACTGACTAAAAACTTCTGACTGTTTCCCAGTTCTCTGCTCGACCGACCGACAAATTATCGCATTATAGCCGTTTCGATATTTGAAGTAGCAACATTTATACCCCGAGGAGATTAGGTAATGAAACCGGTTATTAACAATTGCTTCCGATTTCTTGTTGAATCTCATCATTTCTCATTTCATCATTTTGAGCCAAGCAATGATTAATATCATGTTGGAATTGAAGAACCTGTTCAACGTTTGAGGTTTGACTCCTTTTTTACAAAATGATAACCCAATGTTTCTCCCAATTCGTGTCCTTCGCGAATGATTTTTACTATAAATACAGACGGTACAAATTCGTCTTCACCAAGATTGTCACACTAATGGTTGTGTTTCATCAACAATCATAATTAAACCATCTTCACTTATAATTAGTTCTTTACCAAACAATATTTCTGCAATATCTCCTTTACCTGATGAAAATGAAGGGTGGTCGAAGTGAAACTAAGTGTTTCTGAAACAAACGAAGTATCGGGCGGAGTAAATATCACGATACTTATATCAATCTAATATCACGATACTACACAATAAAACAGTTCAGCGACACTTCACTGATACTTCGATTGCGCGAATGTCAATGAATGACACTTTACAGAAAATCAGTTCAGCGAAACTAGACAAACAAGACTAGACAACCGTCGTCAAAATGGAGTGTAATCAATGGGTTTACGAGACAAACGAAGTGTTCACTTCCCAGATACTTCGACGACACTTCACATTCAACATAAATCAGTTCAACGACACCTCACTAATACTCCGACGGCACAACACAGAAAATCTATTTAGCGAAGCTTCATTCTTCAAATTTCAGTATTCCAAAAGACACTTTCCTATCACTTTAAGGAAACTTTTTTCTTTTTTGAATTTGATCAAATTATTTAGTCAAAGAATATTTATTGAAGTTACTAATTAAATATTTGTGTTATAGAACTTGACGAGTTTCAAAAATTAATCGACAGTTTCATAAGTATCATCTATAAATTAGGCAATGAGGTGGAAAGGCAAAAATTGGTAGCGATCAGTGCCAGAAACGTTTTACAGACGATGGAAAAGCAAAGGGAAATCGACCAACAACAGCTGCAGGTAAAAACATTTAAGAAAATTATATACTTCGTAAAAAAAACGTTCTCAATATTAATTATTTCAATTAAGCTTCAATTTTTAAAAATATAAGGAAATATACCAAGTCTAATATTTTATCCATAGTCTAACCTAACCTAACATACATTATATAAAAGAAGTTAATGGATGGACTTAATTATAAATAATTCCACGGACCAGCCGCCTCAGGGAGCAGCTAGGCGATTTTTTTAAGTTTTCCACTTTTTCACCCACAACTCATCGGACAGTTTTCATCGCACCGGCATGGTTCGAGTGCCGGTGCGTGCGGAACGTCGCCACCCACCCGACTGTCACCTCACTTTTCGATATTTTTATTTAAAATTTCCTACAAGTAGGTACAGAAAACCCACATATTCTTGCAAAAAGTGACAATTTTGGACGCCCAAACGACGCGAAGTGGACGTTTTACCGGAACGTGGGGTCGTTCACCCGTCTTTTGGCAGCGAAAATCTGACTGCGGCGTTTAAAGGAAGGCGTCCACATTTTCGCATCGTAAGAATCGGACGCATCGCTTCAAACGGATTATTTTTTTTAGAATGCTTCCACAGTATCAGCAGCGATCGGATTTGCCGACGCAACTACCAGCAATTGGATTGCCAACATTACGTTCATTCGGATTTTCGTAGTGAGAGGTAGCGTAGTGTTCGGTGGAATGTACAAGATAATGGAGGAAAACGAAGAAGAATAATTTGTTGTAATTGCTTGTTTGTTACCAGAACAAAAAGGAGAAACAAAAGCTAAATCATCTAAAGAAACATAATATGTGGGTACACGCAGCGCCGTCGTTTGAATTTTGAGGCCCCGGGCATATATATTGTGATGAAAAGTGAATAAACAAATAAATTCTTTAATTTTTAATACATATACAAGAAAGGAACATATGTATAGAAGAAATATAATATTCTAATATATTGAGATATAACAGAAAAACAAAATTGAACTTTATTTGCTTTAATTTTAGCAAAATGGGGGGGGGGGGGGCAAAATAGGGGGGGGGGGGCACAGCCTCTATGGGGGCCTCGCAATATGGAGAAGAGATCGCAATATGGAAAATATCACACACTATTTCCTGATTTGCTAAACGATGAAATCTTTCTTCAATTTCCTTCCAGATATTATCCCTTCTTTGATGGTTCGAATAATTAGGGTGTTTTAAATCATATATCTCTGTATAATCTAACATAATTGCAATTAGTTGTGCCGTGTCCATGCTGGAATAACACGTGTGAACAGGACGACAATCGAAGGTAAATGGAGGACGACTCGGAGCGAGCGAGCGCGCGGAGTCCGTCCACTGATCTACATTCCGTATGACATCATCGGCACGCATCGCAAAAGTTGCCCTTCCTAGCATCGGTATTGCCGACGGATAGATTCGTGCGATCCGTACGATGCGGATCAGAGGACACACTTGTATGACTTTCTATACAAATAATACCGCGATCCGTTTGATGCAATGCGTCCGATATTTACGATGCGAAAATGTGGACGCCTAGCTTTAAGGTGGACGTCCACATTTTCACATCGTAAGTGTCGGACGACTCGCATCAAACGGATTATTTTTTTAGAATGCGTCCATAGTATCAGCAGCGAGCGGATTTGACGACGCAACTACCAGCAATCGGATTGCCGACGCCATTTTCATTCGGATTGTCGTAGTGGAATTTCTTCCCAGATATTATCTCTTCTTTGTTGGTTCGAATAATTAGGATGTTTTAAATCACATATCTCTTTATAGTCTTGCACAATTGCAATTTGTTGTGCCGCGCCCATGCTGCAATAACACGTGTGACAGGACGATAATCGAAGGTAAATGGCAGACGACGCGGAACGAGCGAGCGCGCGGAGTCTGTCCACTGATCGCATGATCGCATTTGGACGCATCGCAAAAGTTGCCCCTCGGAACATCATCATCGGCATTGTCGACGGGTAGATTCGTGCTTACGATTCACTTACGATGCGAAAATGTGGACGCCTACCTATAGTCGGACCGGACGACCCGGATTTGCAGTAAAATGTGAATATCGTCGGCGACAAAAGTAGCTGAGCGACTAGAGTGTTGTCGAAGGACGCTTCTAGAAATTTTCCACGACTCGTTTTTTTTTTAATTCACTTTCCCTGGGCATCTTCGCCGTGGCCTTTGAAAAAGTGGTTTGGCCGAAATCATGACGGAATCGGAAATTTCGGTCAATTCTGAGACGACTGACGGCGTTTCCCAAATTTAACCTGGGTGACCGCACCACGTGTATACTTTTTCACTACGATAACTTTACGACTTACTAAAATATACTTTTTCACTAATATAATAAGACATTACTTTATGTCCATTATCAATCCATCTCCAAAAAACCAAACAACCTTTTGATTTGTAATCTTCTATCAAGTGAGTAGGAAAAGATGGTATGTTCTATTCCCTCCTCACTCCTCATCGATAATCTGCATTCTAGACAAATGACCCCAGTCATAATTCTCGATGGATCTAACAGCCCCATATTTTCACACGACAACTCTTTAATGTTTATCTCCGTTTCGGCAAATACCTTACAACCCTTAAAATGGAATTTTATGATTCAAAAAATCAATATCCACTTGTTGTTCCACTCTTTTCGCTGTCCGTAATCAGTAGGCTTCAGTTCTTGAATTGAAGTTAAGTAAACATTAAGATGCAAATCTTTCGTGAGAATCCGCTGCAGAGGGCTTTTCGAAATTTTTCGGTTCAATTTAACGTTTTTTTGGAGACTCAGTAACACTCCCACGAACTGCTTCGATGTTTTATGTTGAACAACTTGTTGAAGGAGGGCCAGAGTGTCTAAGATCACTAATAGATCCAGTCTCCCTGATTTTTGTAATTAATCTCTTCATAGTTGATGATCGCCACTTGGAACATTCAAGGTCTTGTACTACACCCTGGCAAGTCTCTCATTGAACTGGACCTCATTGAGCAGGAAGTAAAAAATATCGACATTATCGGTATATGTGAAACACATTGGAAAGACAGCGGTCATTTCATCTCAAGGATAAAGGGCATCCAAGCGACTCAATGCACGGGGTGGCTATACAGATTCCAAAACAAATGCAAACAAGTATTCTAGGTTACAATCCCATCAGTTTCAGAATAATGACCATTACTTTTAATGCGAAACCGCGTATCTTTAACATTATTCAATCCATCAACTACATAACATCAATTTTATCTGGTTCCTTTACAAGTATGGGTTTCTTGAACAACATAGAATCTGAATATGGTGGAGACATCAAACACAACATCAAGATCTTCAATCGCTCTACCACGAAGATGACTAGCCTGATGATGGCGAAATTTTTTCAATAAATCGCCGAAACTAGTAGCTAATAACAAATTTCAACAGTTTATTTGTCATTGTCCTATTGTCACCAGTGAATCACACATTTCATTATTCAATCCTATGCTCCTACAACAGCGAGAAACGAAGGCGAAATAACAGAGTTCTAGGAACAACTTGAGAGTACTCTGCAGGACATACCGACCAGAGAAATGACAATCATTCAAGGCGACGTCAACGCAAAAATCGGAGAAACCGAAGAAGATGATCATCTAAAACATATGATTACCTGGACTAGGAAACAGGAACGAGGCGGGACAAAAACTTGCCGAATTCTGTATCGATAACAACCTGACCATTACGAACGGTCTCTGCAGCACCAAAGGCGCCCATATACGTGGATTTCTCCAGGCGAGCGCTACAGAAATCAAATAGACTATACTGTCGTAAACTCAAGATGGAGATCCAGCGTCAATAATGGTGAAACTCTACCCGGACTCGAATGCGGTAGCGACCATAAACTACTTAGGGCCCAAATCAGAATGCACAACAAAACAAAGAAAGCGGAGAAGAAAACCCAGTGCTTACGGTCTGACAACATGGACCAATTCGGACAAAAATTAGGGCAAAAGACAACTTAAAAGTGCTCCCAGACAACAAAAGTCAAATGCAGATTGAAGAACTATGGTATGGAATAAAAACAACCGTGCAGACAACCAAAGAGCAGGTCTTACGCTAGAGTGCTAGCTAGAGAGGGTAAAGACAAGCAATGGATGACTGACACAACACCTCCGGGAAACATCCAAGGAGATTGAAAGATTGGCAAACACGAACGAAGAATGTGTAAAATAGAAAGTAAGGATGGGAAAGTCATAACCAATATCGACGACGTAGTAGAGGTATGGCGACAGTACTGTGAACACTACGCGGATGAAGGTCATCGTCAGGGAACAGTTCGTCTCTCACCCATTACACAAGTAGAACAGGAACCTGACATCTTAAAAGTTGAAGTTGAGCATGCCATCAAGATGCTGAAGAACAACAAAAATGCAGGGGAAGATGATATCAGTGGAGTAATGCAAAAAACAGCTGTTCCCAAAAAACATCCACCTCTTATGGGCAAGCTGCAACAAGGTATGCTACTCAGGGCAATGGTCAACTGACTGGAATACATCTATCTTCATTCCACTGCACAAAAAAAGGATCAAGTCAGAAATGCAGTAATTACAGAACTATCGCATTAATCTCCCGCCCAAGCAAGGTCATGCTCAGAATTCTGCTACGACTCAGAAGCTTCTTATTATGACAAATTCCATAGGAACAAGCTGGATTCGTGGCTGGTAAAGGCACTCAATAGCAGATCATGAATGTACGCCAAATTACTGAAAAAGCCAGAGAATTTGCAAAGCCCACATATCTATGCTTCATCGACTACTGCAAAGCATTTGACTGTGTAAACTGGCACCAATTATGGAATGCCCTCTTAGACATGGGAACCCCTCCCCACCTTGTCGTTCTGCTAAAAACTTGACAACAACAAAGGAATCATGAAGATCGAGGGAAGAAACTCAAGACACTTTAGGATAGGACGAGGTGTTCGGCAAGGATGCGTCCTATCACCCTTACTATTCAACATATACGGTGAGTTTATACTAAGAGGAGTTCTGGAGAACTGGGGAGGCGGAATAGTCTTTGGCGGTAGGAAAATAAAATACTTGCCGACGATACCAAAATCATCGCACAAAACGAAGAAGAAATGACCGAACTTCTGGGAAGAGTGGAGAGAGAAATCTCAAAATTCGAAGCTAAATCGACAAAAAAACAAAGCTGATGGTAGTAGATCGTGACAACAGGAGAGAAAATCCACCCAATATAAGGAACGTAGAAAACGTCGAAAACACAATTTATCTAGGTTCCTGCATAAATAGTGACTGTAATACGTCCACAGAAATTAGAAGACGCATAATTCTTGCGAAAACAGCCATGACGAAACTAACCAAAGTATGGAAAGATGACCACATCACGAAAAAAATAAAACGAAGGCTCGTCAACACACTGGTGTTTCCAATTGCACTATACGCAGCCGAGGCATGGACTCTGAAAGCAGTAGACGGATAACATTTTCTTGTGCTTTTAAAAGCGTTTCGGTATTTGTGGTGGCACCCCATACTAAGATACCGTAGGAGATAATAGACTGGACTTCGGCAAAATGAAAGTTTAATATACTTTATTTATTAATAGTAATCTTCTCTGTCTACTATCTGCCGCAATCTTCGTATTGAGAAAGCCTTATAGTTTAGTGGTTTGCACATTTTCTCTATCTTACATCGGCAGAAAATAGACGCTTTCGAGATGTGGACGTGGAGAAGGCTACTAAGGATCTCTTGGGCAACGCATAAAACTTATGTATCTTTACAAAAAGAACTCGACATTAACATAAGACCGTTATCAATCGACGAATACTTAAATATTTTGGACACATCAATCGTGGAAAGGGTGACATTCTCGAAAAACTGGTCATGCAAGAGAAAATTGAAAGTACGCGACCTCATCGACGCTCTCCAAAACGCTGAATCGGCCAGGTGCAAAAGATCACCGGGACACCACTACAAGAAAACATAAGAACGGCGGCAGACAGGGGTAAATGGAGGAAGATCGTTAACTCCGCTATGGCAGAATAAAACGCCAGCATGGGATAACGACACTTCAGCCATGAAGTAACCCTGCTTAAACAATCCTATTGGGAGAGGTAAGTTCAATGGGAAAATTGCATCGGAAATTTCCTATTGAAACCTATTGAAGATTTATTTTCATATAGAAATCTCCTGAATCCTACTCAGTTGTCCTATTGAGATACGCTAAATCCTATTCGATTTCCCAATAGAATTTAATACTATTCAATAGGAATATTGTGGTCTGAGAATTTCCTATAGCATAATCCAGAATCCTATTCGATTCTTCAATAGGATTTTAGTAAATTGAATATTTTAGGAAATTGACTTCTCAGATTATAATTCTCCTATTGAAAAGAGGCAATTCCTTTTAGCTGCTCCAATAGGATTTTGTACTATTCAATGGGAATATTGCAGTCTCAGAATTTTCTTCTAAGTCGTATTTCCCTATTGACATCTATTCATCTCCTATTGGACGTTGGAGGAGTCGAACCTATTGAATAATGTTTATTTAAAAATAAAAATAATTTCTAAGTCGTATTTCCTTATTGACATCTTTTGTACAACCAAACCTATTGAATATCAAAGAATCCTATTGAGGTTTATTTAAAAATAAAAATAATTTCTAAGTTGTATTTCCCTATTGACAACTATTCATCTCCTATTGGACATTGGTGAAACCAAACCTATTCAATACTGCAAAATCCCATTGCGAAATTTAGAAATAAAGATAAATTTTCGCATATCATTATATATATATATATATATATATATATATATATATGTATGATATGATAAGTCGCATTATCCTATTGAATCACTTGGTTTCCTATTTAGATTTCTACTTTCATTTATATAATAATATATAAACTCTTATTTACTATACCTATAAAAACTTCATTTCCTATAGAATCGCTAACTTCCTTTTAGAATCATCATAATCCTATTCAATTGTGTCAATGTGAAAGCTCTAAATCCCATAGGTTAACGATCGTCATTTTATTTCCTATTCAGATTTGTATAATCCTATGTGGCAATTTCTGGTTGCCAGAAATGCCTTTTCCTATTCAAATATGATGTTTCCTATTCAAATTCTGAAAAAGCCTATGATTTAACCTTTCCCAATAGGAATGTTTAAGCAGGGAAACGACTAGAGAGAGAGAGAGAGAGAGTTGATGAACTTAAATCATTATTACTACCATATTTTGTAGGGAAATTGCGAACTGTAACTACCAAACTAGGAACAGCAAACTTCCAAATAAATCGAACAAACTCTACAAAGTTCCTAGGACTGCAATTTGAAGAATGTTTAACTTCTGGAATCTACATATAGAGAAAATGTGCAAACCACTAAACTATAAGGCTTTCTCAATACGAAGATTGCGGCAGATAGTAGACAAAGAAGATCTATTAAACTTTTATTTTGCCGAAGTCCAGTCTATTATCTCCTACGGTATCTTAGTATGGGGTGCCTCCACAAATACCGAAACGCTTTTAAAAGCACAAGAAAATGTTATCCGTTCAATAATTGGCATCCCTAGGAGTTTCGTGTAGGCCTTACTTCAGAGAATTAGGAATTTTAACTATCCCAAGTCTGTATATTCTAGAAGTTTCTTGCTTCATTCAAAAACAAAGCAAACATGGAAAGAAATATGGACAAACACCATTACAACACAAGAGGCCACCGAAAATTATATCCCACCAAAAGCAACCTCACAATTTGCAGCAAATCACCTACAATGTATGGAACTTTCATTTATAATAAGCTGCCTGCTAGCATCACCGAAGAAAAATCCTACAAAGCTTTTAGAAAAAAAACTAAGATTGTCCCTGTTAAGGGAAACTATTTACAATTTCCATGATTTTCTAAACTTCTTTTAGGTGACTAAAGAAGATAAATTGTATATTATGTAAATGTTTCTTTTTTTCTTATTATTATTTTGACCATACACATATGTATCCTTTATTTCAGCATTACAAATGTTATCTCAAAAGTCACATATAGATATTCAAGGTCAAGGTATTACTTTCATAATTAATGCAAATACAATAGGAGGTAGAGAAAACGAGATATTCTCAAAAAAAAATAAAAAATTGCGACCTTTGACCTTGAATATCTAAGGACGCTGACATGTTGGCATATGTGACTTTTGAGACAACGTTTGTAATGCTCAAATAAAGGTCTATACAAAAATTCAGCTTCTCCCGTTAGATTCAGATCACCTAGCAAGCAAGGGATCCAGTAGCCCCTTTAGAGGTCCGGAACCCTTTTGCGACATGAGTGTGAACACCATCCACAAAAGTTAAGATGAAGAAACAAGAGGAAAATGGATGAAAACCTGGAAAGAACTTCCTGGGCTAAGGCTGTCCAAAGTGATCTTTTAACCAGAAGAGAACAAAAGCTTGCCTGAAATTAAGTAGGAACAAGCTTAGAATTCTGACAGGAGTCCTGATGGGACACTGCAGACTTAGGAAACATCTCAAGGCCCTAGCCCTAGAGAGAGGATGCAGATTCTGTGGCTCAGCAGAGGAAACCCCCATACATCTGCTCAAAGACTGCGGAGCATTACTCCACAAGAGACAGATGTAACTTGGGGCTCACTGCTTGAACACAGAGGAGCTGCAAGCATTGAATCCCACCCAGATCCTGAAATTTCTAACGGAATCA
This sequence comes from Phosphuga atrata, assembly GCA_944588485.1. Taxonomy (NCBI): domain Eukaryota; kingdom Metazoa; phylum Arthropoda; class Insecta; order Coleoptera; family Silphidae; genus Phosphuga; species Phosphuga atrata. The sequence goes on from OX155902.1 coordinate 49,280,787, forward strand.
GGATTAGAGGAGGCGCTCTGAATGAGTAAATACACCAATGCTTGGAGGATGAGGGTACAAGTCGTCACCACCATATCTACAATCTCTAGATTCCGAGGTTGATCCCTTTTTTTTACTAAGATGACTAGACTAAACTTTAATTATTTTAAAAATATTGCTTCATATGATGAAAACGCGTTGTTCTTTCGTCCTCTATTTTTAATAACCCTGGACTGTAAGCGGCTATCCTGTATCTTTTTCCCAACTATAACCGTACAAATGGCGTGAAATTCAAATCTCGCGTGACTTTTGGGACACCCTTTATATTTAAATTTTACCAAAAAAATGTTATAAATTTGTTTATATTTATAAAAATAGTTTTTTCAATTACATAAAATAACAAATTTTAAATTTACTTTTGGATAAAAAAAAAATGAAACATGAATAATTAAATATTGCTGAAAATAACAACGAATGTGTTTTTTTTAGGCGTTAATAAGTGAGAAATCTATGGAACTAGAACGACTGAAATTACAATTGAATTCATTACAAAAAACCGAGATGGAACAAAACGATATCATCAACACCCTCACAAACTATTAAACATTGTTTCGTTAATATTTTCTATTAAATAATTTATTTTTGTTTTGTTTTAACAGTACAATATATCAACTAAAATCTACACTTTTTAGAAAAAAAAACAACACAAAAACAAAAGTGCTATAAAAAAGAAAGAACTCTAATTGTTAACTTAAACTAAGTTAATACAAAATCATATATATCCAATTATTTCCCCAAGGTTTTTAGTTTTTTTTTTTAGATTTAAAACTTAAGGAAGAGAGATTTGTGTAATAGTTTGAAATTGGATGTATACGATAAAATACATAACAAATAGATTATATTTTTAATGACATAAGAAAATATTTTTGTTGGTGTTTTTTGGTGAGGAAAGTGTCCACACGTGAATAAAATATCAACAGAAGGCACCGCTATTTAACTCGCACCCATTAAATCTGTACATGTACACAATTCGAGACAATTTTTCGAAACTAAAGTAAACCCCAAATTGCGACAAAAAAAAAACAAACAAAAACTATTTAAAAATTGAAAATTAAAGATATGTTATTTACTCTTTTGAAAACGAAAATTATAAAGGAATGTGGTTAAACATTCGAGAACTATAAACCATTAAAATACAGAGGCTTCCCCATATGTACAACGCGATTGGTTTTTCTTTTATGCCGTCGCTGCTTCCTTTGACGTGGCTTCAGTCTTGGCTCGTTTATTGTCAGAATGTTCTTCGACAGGTGAGGCTGATCTCTTCAAAATCGTTGATTTGAATTCGACTATTATAGCTGTCATGTTATCACAACCTGTTCCATCACCCATTGTATTTGGAGCCAAACAATGATCAAACATCTAAAAAAAAATGTTTCAAAAATTATATATTTAACAAGAAAAACTTTGAAAATTTGATTGAAATGTATATTAGGGATCGTCCATTGCTCACTGAGGCTCGGAAAGGGGGGAGAGGTTTTGTGCAGAATCACGAAATATCCATTGGGAAAGAGGGAGTGTAGTGAGATATCTATCACTTGTATTTTTTTTTGTTGAACGCGCGATTTTTAAACCGAAAAGCGGCGCGCGACAAAAAAAATACACGTGATTTTGTGAAGGGGAGGGCATTACGCAAAACCTCACCACGTATCACCAGGGGGATTGGTGGGGAGGGGGTCTTAAAAAGTTGTTAAAAAACATCACGTGATTAATGGATGGCCCCTTATATGCTAGTTATTTGACTATCAATTAAACCTAGATATTCCAATAATGCAATCTGTAACATAATATAAAAATATTATTGTGTGATAAACAGAGCATTAACAGCTTGTTAAACTAAAATTAATGTGGAAATAAATATGCATATAACAATTCGACCTTAATGTGCTATTATCATTAAGCAATTATTTATTGTATCACTTACTTCTTCGCATATTTTAGATAATTTCTTTCCTTCTTTTATGCTAGGCCTTACAAAGTCGACAACCTCCTGACTAGACATGAAGTTCCAAATGCCATCACAAGCCAACACCATGAATTCATCTTCGCTTGGATTGATCGTTAACGTGCGTATGTCCGGTAAAGCTGTAATCATTTGCTCCCTATCTGACAATTCTTTGTTTTGTTTATACGCATGATCCCCGATAGCCCTAGATAAGTTCAAACCACCATTAACCCTTCCATCCACTGTGACTTTCCCCCCAGCTTTAACAACTCTCTCACGCTCTGGCTCATCTTCGGGTTTGTGGTCAAAACTCATTTCAACAGCCTGACCGTTTCTGCATACGATGCAACGAGAATCTCCGGCATTTGCAACGTACAAGCTGTTGTCTTTCAAGACTGCTACCACTGCTGTACAGCCACTGTCCGAACCAGGCTCTTCCCTCATATTCTTCGCAAATTCGCAATCTTGATCTTCCTCCTCTCCGTCCTCATCGTCTTCCTCCTCTTCGTCATCATCATCGTCGTCTTCCGAACTGTCTTCTCCTTCTAGCTTTGCATCCTCCTCAGAACTCTCATCTAAAATGCAGAAATATTAACAAATTAGATAAGTGATAAGTAAAAGGTTTACCTTTTGGGCCTTCAAATGTTTTGTCCTCTTCATCTTCAGATTCCTCTGAATCTTCATAATCAAGCAATTTCGCATACATTTGTTGTACTGTTCTCTTTGGTCGGGGCGCTTTTAGATTCGGAGCTTTTGCACCTTTCGTTTTCATCAATGCTTTCCCTTTACCTATACAAGTCATATTTATGACATAAAACACATATTGCAGAAATGATTTAAGGCCGATTCTCATATACGCGACACTCAGCTACGCGACGTAACGCGACATCGCCTGTCGCGTTACGTCGCGTATATCGTCGCCTATCGCGAATAATGATTACATTGTTTTAAATGGGCACGTTCTCACTATGGCTACGCGACGTGCCCATTTTAAACAATATAATCATTATTTGACAGGCGATGTCGCACGACGTCGCGTAGCTGAGTGTAGCGCATATGGGAATCGACCTTTACATGGAAAATATCACCACATCAATAATAACCAAATACAAATTTTTATTTCAACAATTCTGAAAAGACATGTTTTTGATCAATGCATACTACCAATTATGAGATTCTGTTCACAAACATGAACCCACAAAATATATAAACTGATAAATACAAAGAGAGCAGTCAGTATGTTGTATAATATATACTTCTACAACTGATGCAAGGAAAGATTATGGGAAGAAGGAACATTGGTAGATGTCAGATGTCCTGGCTTAAAAACCTACAGTACTGGTATGGGTGTACCTATAATGAATTGTTCAAAGTCACGAACAACAAGATCAGAAGTATTCAAAGAAGAAGTATGTTTGATATCAAGCCTAACGTATGATAGCAAATTCCTATGCAACAGGCACGCTGAAGAAGTGGTAGGAAAAGCCAAACGCGCTCAAATGGTGTGTAGACAAATCTGGCAGGGAAAACGTGGGGTTGTAACCCCACAATCATACGATGGATGTACAACACGATAGTGAGACCTGCGATTACTTACGGGGCAGTTGCGTGGGGTCGATCAACCGTGGACGCTATCGCTGAAGTAATAAAGGCAGCAGAAAAGGTGAAAACTGGTACACGGCAATCGAAAGGTTACTATGGATTAGTGACGTAAAAAACGCCTTTAATTCAGCCAGATGGGATGTAATCATTAATGCGTTACACATCAACACAGACACCAGAATACTTGAGAAAGATGATAGACAGCTACTTGAGCGAACGACGATTGATATACTACACGGACGAAGGGAAAGTTGAGTATGAGGTAAAGGCGGTGATTCCGCAAGGATCGGTCCTGGCACCATTCTTGTGGAACATTATGTACGATGGCTTGCTAAACCTCGACTTGCCTAGAACAGCGAGAATAGTTGGTGGTAACTGCAAAGGAAATAACACACTGGAACTAGCAACTAACGAAACCCTTCCAAGGGCAAATAATTGGTTAAAAGAACAGGGTCTAACAATGACAGTTTATAAAATAGAAACGATACTCATCTCGGACAAGAGGCTATTCACACCACCGAAACTCGTTCTGGAAGGGCAAAATATCAAATCATTGAGGTACCTTGGCGTCCAACTCGGCAGCGGTCTGCGGTACGCAGATTATATAATGAAAACAGCGAAAAAGCAGCGTCTACAGTGATAGCTATGGTGCGGTTGATACCGAACATTGGAGGGCCAAGGGCATTGAAACGAAAACTACTCAAAAATACAAAAATTCTCTACACGGCGGAAATATAAGCCCACGTAACGAAAAAGGTAGGAGAGAAAACAACTGACAGAAGTACAGAGAAGTGCCCTAAGAGTAATATCCGCCTACAGAACGGTTTCGGAGGCCGCGGCGCTGGTACTTGCAAGCACGCCCTTAGAATTAGACTTACTGATTCGCGAGAAACAAGTAGTCTACGAAGAACTGCAACAGCACAGAACGAAAAACGATGTAAAGCATGATAGGGCAGTCGCCAAGGAGGGAGCGTGCACTCATGGACCGATAGCAGACAAGATGGAATAGCGACACTAGTGGATAGTGGACACACAGCCTTATCCCTAACGTGACAGCATGGTACGACAGGACACACGAGTAACCATCTTACACAGGCGGCACACTGGCCATGGGTGCTTCAATGCATACCTCAAACTAGAGATGAGCATGGGACGAGTTTCTCGTTCCAAATTCCATCCCGTGAGACGGATGTATGTCACTGCCCCATCCCATCACATTTTCGTCCCACTGTCCCATCCCACAAACTTGAAATTTTCGTCCGATCCCATCCCGGTCGCGCGGCTCCTCCCATTCATACCATCTTTCGTTCGAATTTAATTTTTTCGTAATTTCTTTATCTGACAATGAGTAATCATTTTACGTCACAAACGGATCGTTTTTTTCGGGAACAACATCAAGACTTTTCAGGAACAACATCTTTATCAAAGAAATTTCCTGAGCTGGACATATTTTGCACAAAATATGTGTATTGGCACGAACATTTTCATTAATTATACACGAACTACAAAATTGTCGTCCCATCCCATCCCACGCAACGTTCATAACACTCATCCCATCCCATGGCACGATGGGATGGGATGGGTCGATGGGATCCCATGCTCACCTCTACCTCAAACGGTTTAAAAAAGGGATACTGCGGAGTGCCTCTACTGCGGGCATATACCAGACGACGTACAACACACTATCTTCGTGTGTACAGAATCAGAGAATGAAAGAACTCGCCTCGTGGAGACATTAGGCGGTACAAGACTAGAAGAACAGAACATCATGGAAGTTATGTTAGAAGGTGAGCATAATTGGGATGCGGTACAAGCTCACATCACCGGCATCATGAAGGGAAAAGAACAAATGAAGAGGGAATGGTGACGAAATGTGACGAAAATACAGAAAAATAGTTAAACACACGACTACATAGCTAATACGGCAGAAGACGAAAGACGAAAACGAGATGAGGAAAGAACAGCAAGAAGAAGGAAAAGGAAGTAATTAGAACAAACACCACCACCCACCTGAAGTAATGCTCACGCTCTTCCAGGTGGAGTGTAGTGAAGAGACAGAGGAGGGGGTTTTAGTAGGTATGCTGGTCACAAAGAGCTTGATCAGTGAGCCCCACACCATACGGGAACGAAGGCGCCGATGTGCAATAATGCCTTTCCCTCTCCTCCTAAAAAACTAAGTTGCATGGGGAAGTAAAACCAAGCTGATCTCTACGAAGAAGCAGCTTGAGAAGATTCAAAGGAGTGTGTCTGCATCACGGGGGTGATGGGGTCATGCCCGAGAGCAGAAATGGAACTGCCGCTGGATCTGACTCCCTTGCACTTTGTCGTGGAGGAAGCCGCCAGATCGGTGATTGTGAGGTTCAGCAAGGAAGGAATAAGCAGAGGTAAAATAACAGAAGCAGAGACCGGAACAGCCAAGATCTGCTGGCTGGAAGTACCAGAACAGGAAATGGTATGCAAATACCATTTCGAGAAAAACTACACAGCAATGCGTAGTAGTAAAGCCGATTGTAGCGACGAGTCCTCAGCATACCATATAGTATATGGATGGTTCGAAGACAAAATAAGCTACTGGTGCAGAAGTGTTTGGACCTTGTAGCAAATACTTTCAATCCATGGGAATCTGCCCAAGTATCTTCCAAGCAGAGGTACATGCAATCGAAAGATGTGCACAAATTAACTTCAACAGGAACTATCGTACAAAATGAATTGCTATCCTCTTAGATAGTCGAGCAGCCATCAAAGCCATAAGCTCATACACCAGCAGATCCAAACTGGTATGGGACTGTGTGGGAAAGCTAAACAAGCTCAGCAGAAAAACTACAGTAACGCTATACTAGATACCAGCAAACACAGGTATAGAAATGAAAGAAGACAATCACCTAGCAAACAGGGGATCCAGTAATACCTTTATAGGTCCAGAACCCTTGTTGTGGTATGACTATGAATACCAACCACAAAAGTTTAAGAAGAAATAAGAGAACAATGGATGAAATCCTGCAAAGAACTTCCAGGGCTAAGACTATCCAAAGAAATGCTGGGATCTTCTAACCAGAAAAGAACAACAGCTTGCGTGAAACTAAACAGGAACAAGCTTAGAATTCTGACAGGAATCCTGATGGGACACTGCAGACTTAGAAAACACCTCAAGGCCCTAGGATTAGAGGAAGATGACAGATGCAGATTCTGTGGCTCAGCAGAGGAAACCCCCATACATCTGCTCAAAGACTTCAGAGCACTGCTCTGCAAGAGACAAAAGTATTTTGGAGCCCACTGCTTGAACGCAGAGGAGTTGCAGTCCTTGAATCACCCAGATCTTGGAATTCCTAAAGGAATTAGGACTAGAGGAGGCGCTAAATGGGTAAGGTATACCAACAATTAGAGAAAGAAGGTGGGGTAAAATAGATCTAGGAAGGTCGCAGTACAAGTCACCACCAAAATCTACATCTACATACATCTGCTCAAAGAATGCAGAACACTGCTCTGCAAGAAAGAAATGTACCTTTCATGTGAAACATTTGTGTCAGACAAAAAACAAGAGTGAGAGATGTAGCTGACATGTGGCAAACCTAAAGTGAGTTTATCCAGTGATATTGTAAGACACAGGGATAATATATAGAATACCCATATTGACAAACGAAAATGTTGGACCTTCAGTGGATTCTGATCTAAGACATAAATGTTGCACAAACTTTTAGTGGAGGGCTTCCTGTATATGGTTGAAGATGAAATTCTTGAACTAATACATAGCAACAGACAACAGATTTAAGGATGCGGAGTAAGTGGAGCATTTAATAGATGATGTTGAACCAAATACAAAAGAAGGTGAAAATTCTGCTGAAGATTCCCACTCTGATGAGTCCATTACAGAAATTACAAATTTCAAGTAATGAGGAAACACCTAGGTATTTGATATAGATTTGGGGTCGTCCATTAATCACGTAATGTTTTTTAGCGACTTTCAATTAGTTCAAGGAATGAAGCCTCATGACCAGCTCGCCCAATGGACTACAGATTATACAACAAACAGCATTGTGATACAGCGCAAATTGAAAATTTTCGCATTTGGGGATCAGATAATCCAGATATGACTATTGAGAAGCCTATGGCAAGTGGATGCATTCACAACGGGTAACTGTTTGGTGTGGTTTTTGGTCCGATGGCATCATTGGGACATTTTTCTGCGAAAATAAACAAGGAGGGGCTGCCTACCGTCAATATCGAACGTTACTGTACCATGCTAAACGAATTTTTGTTTCCAAAAATTGAAGAGTATGACATGGATGAAATATGGTTTCAACAGGACGGGTCCACTTGCCACACAGCCAACGTAATCATTTATCTTTTGCGCACAATTTTTGGTAATCAAATAATCAGCCGAAATGCTATAGCCCTTTTTACGGTTAGTTAAGTGCATGCGCGTCCACCTTGTTTAAAAGGCAGGAATATGAAAGTTTTGGACGCAGTTTGTTATTTTCACTGGTTATACGTAAAAAAGTGCCCGAAAATTGACGCATGCGCAAAAACTATGAAAAGGTCTATTGGCCGCCTAGGAGGTGTGATTTGACCTCATTGGATTTTTTTTGTGGGAAGTCCTTAAGGATAAGTTTTACACTAACCATCCAGAGACGATTAATGCCCTGAAACAAGAAAACGAAGTTGCCTTTCATATGATTGGGGTCAAACAATCAAAAATGTACTGACAAATTGAGTTGATTGCATACTGTCATAAATATAATATATGGATTACTGTCATAAATATAATATATGGGGTACTGTCATATCTTTCGATGTAGGCCATGGCTAGACAAGTAATTCTGTGCATGTCTCTAGATGATATCAAGTTGTGTTCATTAAGATGTGCACAGGATTGAGGCAGTTCTCGCTCTCTCACTTGAGGGAGGCCTATCTCCAAAGGATGACAGAAGCCTAAGAAGCTTAACCACTAAATGTACGACTTCTTTTCAGTCTTGTCAGTCAATCTGATAAAAAAGTATTATATCACAGGCGTAGGCAGGATTTAGTTTCGGAGGGGGTTTTAAGAAAATACAAAGAACAGAAATGTACGAATTTACTTTCTAAAAGTGGCACACAAGGGTTCGTAAACCCCACATCTACCATGCTCTCTTGAGGAGAGTCCTCTCTACTCAACCCTCCTTTTTTTGTCCCCCATTTGAACCCCCAAACCCCCCCCCCCTCTGGCTACGCCCATGTATTAGATATTTATTTTCAGGGGTCCAGGATGCACACTAGCTAATGAAAATATGTGTCCTTTCACCTACATGAGAAATGAATGACATCCTGACACCCATTACTGCAATTTGATTTAAGAATAATTTCCAGATAACTGGAAATATGATTTACATTTAGACAACACTATTTAACATAGATATTATGTAAGCAGCAGCAGCTGAAATCCAACAAAGGTTTGTGCCATATTTTTTTATTACTCTGTCAGTCAGTTTCCCTGATGCCCTGTGGCAACTAAGCTTTGTGCGTAATTGTTATTTACTATAGAGGACTGGAGGTATAAGATGGAGGAGGGCCTTTATGAGGCAAAGGGTGTAATCTTCCTCCGGCTCGAGACATGTACAACGTTTTACGCACAACTGCAGAAAACCTACAAAATTTAATTAAAAATGGTTAAAACCGATGAAAAAAATACGACGGTGATTTAAATTCACAGCTCGTCACTTAGGTTATTTGTTGCTAAGAAAAAAACCAAAATTATTGTATACAAAAAATTTCATAATTTCAGAATGGAAGCAAACAAAACACTGAGCAAATTCCTTCTCAAATATTAGTGAAAGCTAATGAAGCTGTGTTGGGTTTGATCCTAAGCAAGTCTAAAGACAGATATGAAATGGAGTTTTTATCTTGGGAAGTCTTAAGATGCTAGATCTTGATGTGGGCTTTTCAATGATTTTACAGACCCATGGGCCGGTAAAATTTTGACGGGTGTAATGCCAAATTTTTGGACCTGGTAACTGGATGTACAGGAACAATTTTTATGCAGTTGTGCGTAAATCATAAATGATGTTACATTTTCAGATTTTAATGTTTGATACACCATCTGATAAAGAGCATAATAAATATTACATACAGATCTCAAACAATGTTCTACAGACATTGTAAACTATGTTGTATGCACAATTAACATAGACAATATGTAAGCAGCAGCAGCTGAAATCCAACAAATGTTTGTGCCATAAGTTTTTGTATTACTCTGTCAGTCATTTTCTCTGATGCCCTGTGGGAACTAAGTTTTGTGTGCAAATTATGTTAGATTTTATTATGTTTGATATACGATCTGATAAAGAGCATAATAAATATTACACACAGATCTCAAACAATTTGCTACAGATGTAAGTTATGTTGTATACACAACCTGTATGTTATAAAATTGGATAATACTTGCAAACATAGCCTGCATTTTTCAATAAGTAGTGTAAGAGAAATCATTTAAAAATAAAATACCTTTCTTTACAGCTTCCCCATTTTCTGTAGGTGTTGACGAACTGGTAACATCTTCACTTTTAACTGCTTCGTCCTCTTTATTAACTTCGCCATTTTGGTGTTCTGTAACCTCATCTGTGGTTGTTGAAATTTTATCACCCGAACTGTCCGGCGAGTCCGTTTCCTTCTCCTCTGTAACTTTCCCTCCATTTGTAGCTTCCAAGCTATCACTACTGGTGACAACATCTGTACCAGAAGAACCTGCGTTGTTGTCTTTTTTTGATATTAAATAAGGAGAGACTGGTAATTTTTCTCCAGCTTTGACAGTTTTAACGATTGGGTTTAATAAATTGCTTTTGTATTTTTCAATGACTTGGTCAATTGGCATGGCAGCTTCTTCATAGAGATTGTCGACATTCTCTTCTACTTCTTCATCACTTTCCTCAGCTTCTTTATCTTTGGCTAAGTCTTTTAAAATAGCGACAACTTCTCGGGTGGCTATTGTGGCATCGAAACCGAGGAAAGTGTCAATAAGAGCTTTTTCTAGGTTACCTTCCTTATAGGATTCTAGAACTTTGAGGAATTCTGGTAGTTTTTGTGAACAATATAGGGCCACCTCATGGCCCCCGTGCCCATCGAACACTGAGAAGAATGATGTGTTTGTATCAAAATCTAGGAGGCAATTATGGGCGTCCTAAAATTGGTGGAAAGAGGTTTTTGAGGTTATGGTTTAAGTTGAAATTTTGTTTTACCTCTTGGCTTACGCGCCAGCCTTGCATGGAACTGGCTCCACAATTGAGTCTATCATTGGACTCGTCGGTGGACACTTTTTCCGTTATCGGTTCGGACAGATACGAACCCATCCTTTAACAATATTTATATTGCTTGATGTTGTTGTTAGTTTGATAAAAATAGGCGAAACTTTGTTTTTTTTTCGGTTCACTGCAACTTTATAGACCGGCAAAACGCAGAGGACTTGTTAGCTCACATCCATGCTTCATTTGACAGTTGCGTTTTTCGGACACTGTTGCCAATAGTTATTATTAATAGTAATTAGTTTTCCGCTTAATTTGAAAATTCAACAAAATAATTATATCTAAAGTGCAGAAAGTTCTGAATTGAAAGTGTAGAACTTTCTGAAAATGCGAATTAAAACGAGTTTGTTTATAAAATTCATTTAAATGGTGTTCTGATTTGATTTATAAAATTTATTTAAACATTATTGTGATTGTAGTTTTGTAGCATTTTTCTACAATTTCATGAAATTTTTAGACGATAATATAATTATTGCTTCAATTCTGAATGGTTCCTTCATTTATCGTGAAAATAACAAAACGTTTTCATTATTTTCATGTAAAATATGTACTTATAATATAATTTATTCTAATGATAATAAACCCAAGAAAACTTGCGTAGAATCTATTCTTATCGTGATATTAGCATAAGTTAAATATTTAAAATTATTCTGTGAGATTGATTAAAAAAAAACCTACGTCACGATTTTACTGTTCAAAGTGGGCAACACTGTATGTATGATTATCGCGGGTACCGGAATTACGTCGGCTAACGCAATCCCGCGCTACAATTGTATACTGGATTATTTCCGGTCAGTGCCAATTATTTTACAGGGCGGGATTTTTAAATCGGAAGCATTTAAGGTATTAATTATTTATTCAAATAAAAAGAAAATTGAGGATAATAGTTTAAAACTATGTCTCTGTAATCATTTATTATATACTATCCTTAAATTTCGCGTCTTTGGTTGTTTTCTAATTTTATTCGAGTTTCATTGTTTTTCATTACAAAAATTTTTGCCACACGCGTTTATTTACTAAAAGTAATAAAAGCGCTTATTTGACTAACACTGTATGGACATTATATGTAAACATTGAATTTGATTCGAAAGTTATGTTTACATTTTGACAACTTTAGATTTGTTGAGTGTATTGATGAATTGTCAAATGAGTGAGAACCACGTGAAAACGTTTCAGGTAATAATAATAATAATAGCTTTATTCACTTCGCCACATTAATGGATAGACCACATTGTGGATATGATGGTTGCTTGTACATAACATAATTTACATATTATAAGACAATAAATGTAGTAATAAAACAAATGCGAAAAAAACAAGATAATATACAGTACCCCAGTTTTTTGTTGACCCAGTTAAACTCTGCTCACAAGCCTGTATTCCAAGAGACAGTAGAATGGTATATCTGCAAGGTGTGAACTCAAAAACAACCATTTTACTAGAGGAGTATTACACACAATATAAAGAACATCCTTTCAGTGACGAAACCTCCCAAGCAGCTCTTCTCTCTCCAATCTCTAAGGCAAAGCATACTCTATGGAAGAAACTAATGTCAAACTGTGATATGGTCAGGAATAGTCAAGAAGCTTGCAAACTTCTTCGGTGCCCATGCAAATATCTGAGCTAATCATATTGCATGCCAGTTTGTGCTTAATGGAAAAACACCTTGTGCAACTAGGACTGGTAAGAAATCTCTTGCGAGGCAGCCTGATCAAGACACCACCTCCTTACAACAAACTTTCACTTAGGATGAGATAGATATTGTACTGAGTAAATGCAAAAATGGCAAATCTACGGGCCTCTATGAAATAAGAGCTGAGCACTTTAAGAACTTTGGACCAATAACAAGGCACTGGCTGAAAGAACTGATGAATAATTGGACAAAATTCTGCGAGATTCCAAAGATATGGAGGAAAGCCAAAGTTATAGCGATTCGTAAAGCAGGCAAGGATAAGGATGATCCCAGAAATTACCATACCATATCTCTCTTATGCCATCTGTATAAAGTTCTTGAAAGACTCATCCTCAATAGAATAATGGGAAAGAAAGGCAGTCTTTATTCCACAACAAGCTGGTTTCAGGTCTGAGAAGAGTTCTAAATCTCAAGTGCTGAAGCTCACACAGCATATTGAAGATGTGCTTGAATGGAAAGATATCACAGGAGTTGTATTTATATATCTAACAGCAGCCTACAACACAGTTAATCACAAACAGCTTATCCTGAAACTATATAAGGCTACCAAAGATTACCAACTAACCTGTTTCATACGAACCTTCTTGAAAATAGGAAATTCTTTGTTGAATTTCAGGGGAGAAAAAGCAGATGGAGATCATAGAAGATCAAATTGCCCCAGGGTAGTGTGCTTGCTCAGGTGCTATTCAATATCTACACCAATGATCAACCATTATCTGAGGGGACGCAGAGTTTCATTTATGCAGATGACTATGCCATTACTGCCCAAGCCAGTTGTTTTGATACTGTGGAGCAGAAGCTGACCAAAGCATTAATAGAACTATCAGCCTACTATAGAGAAAATCAGCTGAGCAAATGACCAAATTCTAGTAAAACAGACTTGCGCTTGTCACTTTAAGAACCAGCAAGCAGCCAGAACTCTCAAAATTACCTGGGATGGAGTCATGTTAGACCACTGGGTCATTCCATGTCAAGTGGTCTAATTTTAAAAAAGTGGCCTGAGGGAGTGGCGAGTGGGAGAAGAATTCCCTATGTCCCAAATGAACTTTGGTAAAATTTTAGGTTGACTGGTGGAATATTTATGGAGCTACAGTCCTTTGTTTGACCCCATATTGGAACCCACGACAGTATGCCAGTGAGATTTCAACAACTTTGAATCCCAATACCTCATTCACAAGTTTTTCGTAATGCATGAAATTTTGACAACTTGTACAACTTTATGGGCTTTATTCTGGGCTTTATTTATGAAATTAATCAAACTTTTTATGCATTGCACCCAAAAAGTGTAAAGTGCTTCAAAGTTGGTATAAAATTTTACTGTTAAAAAAAAATGTAAAGTTTAGGTTTCTACAACTATGGCTGTAGTTAAGCTACAGGCTTGATACTTTGCACATAGTGTCTCTGTATAACGGTGTTTTCGAATGTGCAGTTTTAACTTCCTAGTTACTCATGTCAGCTTACAAATTGAGTGTAAAATTTGTGATTTGTGTAATGCGGCCAATAATAGGGTATTTTCAAACCGATTTTGCAAAAAAGAGTCATCTAGAAACTTTTTGAAACATATTCCATTAGAAAGAGCATGTTTTAAACCCCCTAAAAAAGTTGGATAGATGTTTCAATGCGGATATATAAGGCCCTAAAATCAGGTGCAAAGCAGAGCGTCATTGCCACGACGATGCCACATTCCACAACATGCAATCTTTTATCTTTCAGATTGTTAAGTTGTTTTTGAACTATGTACAGGTACTGCATAAGTACCCATGTCTTACTCTCCTACTGACCGCATTGCATTGGTAACCTCCTATTATGTAATTATGCTATTATGTAATTTGAAAGACCTGTACGTGGCATATCGAAACAAATATGGTACTCAACTTGGTTTCTCAAAATTTTGCGAACTGCGGCCAAAATGGTGCGTAACCGTCGGTGCTTCAGGCATGCATTCTGTGTGTGTTTGTACAATAAACCAGAATGTAAAGCTAATGCTTCAAGGTGCTAACATCAAAGATGATAACAAATCGCTAATAGAAAAAATGGTGTGTGATTTGAATGCGAAAGACTGTATGTTGCAACTATGCCAGCGCTGCCCTGTTGAAGAAGCACTTGCCAAATATTTGGAAGAAACGTTTCAGGAGTATGATTCAGAGGAGCTGATTGAATTTAAACAGTGGGTTCATACTGACCGTGAAACGTTGGAAACGAGTATTTTGACATAAGTTAACAGCCCATCATTTCGTCTTAAAGCATCAGAGTGAATATTTGAAGTCATTGAAAGAAAGCTTGAAAGAAACGGAACTGATTGTCTTGATGGATTTTGCTGAGAATTACTCGTTCATTGTCCAAGACGCTGCCCAGGGCTTTCATTGGGACAATTCAAGCCACAGTACATCCGTTTGTTGTTTATTACATCAATGCAGAGGGAAATTTGCAAATTGTAAATTTTTGCATAATTTCCGATCATATGCAACATGATACAGTAGCCGTTCGCGTATTTATTCAAAAAATGATTGAGTTTTTGTTGACTCAAACAGACATCACAAAAATACACTACTTTAGTGACGGTTCAGCTGCACAATATAAAAGCTACAAGAATTTTGTCAATTTGTGCAACCACAAAAATGTTTTCAACATTGAGGCCGAATGGAATTTTTTTGGTACAAGCCATGGAAAATCGCCCTGTGATGGAGTTGGTGGCACTACTAAACGCTTAGCTGCTCGCGCAAGCCTCCAGCGGCCATCAGCTGACCCAATATTGACACCAAAAGATTTGTTCGACTTTTGTGACCAAAACATATATGGAATTAAGTACGTGAATGTTCCAAAAGAAGAAGTTGAAGAAAGCAAGAAAATTCAAGAAGAAAGGTGGAAAGAAAGTAGCACAATAGCTGGAACAAGAGAACACCATCAATTTATACCTGTCGATTTGAATTCAGTTTGTGTCAGCAAAATTTCAAACGATTCAATAAATTTTGCTGCCAAAGTTTCTGCTGCCAACTCGAGTTTGAAATACCCTAGCTGTTTCCTGGCAGTTATGTAGCCTGTATTTATGACAGCAAATGGTGGGTCAGCAACATAGTGGAAATTTTAGTAGAACAAAACAATGCACTGGTAAAATGTATGCACCCACATGGTCCAACTGTTTCATTTTATTGGCCAGAAACACAAGATGTTTGCTGGGTTCCTGAACAACATTTCATTTGCATGCTTCCTGCTCCTTCTACTACATCATCTGGTCGACAATACCAATTTGCAGAAGCCGAACTGAAGAACGTGGCTAGTAAATATAAAAAGATGTAAAAGAACTGTTTGTGGCTAAAATCAAATTAGACTTTGGCTTGGGAACCCTATAAGATACCCAATTTAGGCTTGGGAACCTAGGATAAGCAGCCCAATCATCGGCTTGGGAACCTGACAGATACCCACACAAGGCTTTGGAACCTCAACAAAGAAACCGAACTACAGGCTTGGGAACCTGGATGAAGAAACCCACCCGTGGCTGGTTTTGCACAGCTATTGGGCGTGACCCCTATGGCGATGGGGTTGCCAGTTCAAGCTTCTAAACTGATAGTGACAAAGTCACCATGGACCATTGCAACACATACACTTATTTAATGTACCTTTGTTAAAACAACTGACAATCTTGAAAGATAAAGGTGAATTATATGTTGTAGCGTACAGCGTCCCCACGGCAATGACGCCCTGCTTTGTACCTGATTTTAGGGCCTAATATATCCGCGTTGAAACATCTATCCAACTTTTTTAGGGGGTTTAAAACATGCTCTTTCCAATGGAATAGGTTTCAAAAAGTTTCTGGATTTCTTGCAAAATCGGTTTGAAAATACCCTATTAACACAAACTTTACACTCAATTTGTAAGCTAACATGAGTAACTAGGAAGTTCAAACTGCACATTCGCAAACACAGTTATGCAGAGGCACTATGTGCAAAGTATCAAGCCTGTAGCTTAACTGCAGCCATAGTTGTGGAAACCTAAACTTTACATTTGTTGCTGGCGTACTGTCACGGGTTCCAGTATGGGGTCAAACAAAGAGCTGTGACTACATGAATATTCCATCAGTGAACCTAAAATTTTACCAAAGTTCATTTTGGATATAGTCCTCCACATAAAATTTCAGCCAAATCCGAGATGTTCGTCCATCTGACGACAAGGAGCCTAGGAGCCTCTTGGGAGCCCAAGACCACTTGACATGGAATGACCCCACTGTATGTTTCCAAAATACCTAGGCGTTACCCTTGACTGCTCTCAAACTTACAGGAAACATTGCTTGAACACCAAACAAAAAATGGCTGCCAGAAATAACATCATAAGGAAACTGGCACAACATGGGGAGCACACCCTGGCACTGTCAGAACCTCTACCCTGCCTTTTTGTTTTTCGGCTGGAGAATTTGCGTGCCCAGTATGGTCCAGATCTAGCCACGCCAAAATGGTTGATGTGGCTTTCAATGATACTTGCCGTAGCATCACTGGCTGTCTAAAACCCACTCTACTGAAGTTATACAGCTTAGGTTATTGCTAAGGTATTGCTCCACCTGACATCCGTTGAGAGATTGCGGCCAATTATGAGAAAAAGAAGGCTCTTAACATCTGAAACACATCCTCTACATGGATATCAGCCAGTAAATTCACGATTCAAATCAAGAAAAAGCTTCCTGAAATCAACAGTGACTCTCGCCAGGACACAAATGCAATCCCATGTGGATTTGTGGCGAGCAAGGTTTAATAGTTTAATAAGAGTGGCTGAAGCCAAGTGAGAAACTACCTCCTGGTTTCAGAGAGGAATGGATTACATGTAGATCACTCTACAGACTATGGTCAGGAGTAGCAAGATCTAAAACCACCTTGATAAAATGGGGTTTGCAAGTGGAGTCCTTGTTATATGAATGTGGGGAAATTCAGACGACCTCCCATCTGCTCCCGTATAAACAACATATACTGTGATTGACTTACTGCATGACTCACCAAATGCACTAGAGGTTGCCAATTTCTGGGCGGCAGTAACCCAAATGAACTATGTGTTATACAGTGGGGGATCTCAAATATCTACACGTCTTTTTTATATCTAATGTTCCAAGCTTTTATCTTTTCATGCTTTTTTATTTTCAAATGTGTTTCTGACACAAATAAAATAAAGAAAGTACCCTTGCAATGTTGTTGCTCCTTGCAATGGGATTTGCTTAATATGTCTTTTAAAATGGTTATAGTCCTCTGATTTTAATTTATTATCCAGCTTATTAAACAATTTTATGCCTGTATAGATGAAGGTATAGACTTACATATATTCCCCAAGACATCACAATGGATACACAAAATCAAGCAATGGCCCTCAGTCCCGGGCACCCCTTGAATGTGGAGAGGGTGCTAAGAATCTCCCATTCTTCCAATGAGGTCTTCAAAATGAACCAAGAAAGGAGAATTGGCATGTGGAATGAGCAAATTATGTACCAAGCGAGAAAGTTGGCATATATAGTAAAAGGGATGAAACAACTCAAGATCGACATACTAGGATACAGCGAAACAAGATGGCCAAACTCTGGCCACTGCATCATAAATGAACACCACATATATTTCTCTGGAGACAATACTTACAGAAACAAAAAGAGTAGCAATAACTCTTAATTATCAAACCAACATGACAATAAAAGGATTCATCCCTGTTTCAAATTGTGAGGAATCAGATCAACTTTGTGATGATAAACAGAAGATATCGCAACACGGTTGTCTCTTGTAAGACATAACCAGGTGCAGACATACGATAAGATCACAACCTGTTACCAGCTCGTACTGAACTTTGAAGAAGAAAGAAAATAGTCAGAAGAAACCCTCACAATTTGTTGACATGCAGAAACTCAAACAAGACATAGTAATGCAACAAACAAAAGAAAGGCTAAACAAGGAACTCAAAATTCTATCTGAAAACTACAACCACGAAACAGAAGTAAAAGACCTGTGGAATAAAATAAATGTACTAATAATCTCCGTCACAAAAGAAGAACTAAGATTGGATAGGATGGTGAAGAGATAACAGTGGATGACAAATTCTATCTCAAACCTTATGGAAGAAAGAAGACAACACAGGAACAGAGATAATGTAAAATACAAAGAGCTACACAGAAGAGTCCTAAGAGCAATTAAAGAGGCAAAAACAACAGTGGCAACAGGAAAAATCTGTCGAAATCGAGATCTTACAATAAAAACACTACAGCTTTAACCTTCACAAGAAAATAAAGGAAGCAAAATTAAGATATCAAAGATGGGGTCCAGGAATAATCTTGGACTTGAATGACAACTTCATTACTGAGACAAAAAAACTCACAAGATGGAAATAGTACATGGAAAAAAATTTCGGTGACAAAAACATCGATAATATGACCGCAGAGGTCGGCGAGGAAGGGCCTATCATCACACAGGAGGAAGTAGCTAGTATCAGCTATCAAATGACTAAAAAACCACAAAGCCCCTGGGCCAGACCAGATTCATGGACGAGTCCTCAAACTACTGGACCCAGAACAGATAAAACTGCTGACACACATATTAATTATCAGTAAAAACGTCATCGGCAACCTACAGTTTACCGCTAACGATGTAGTTGTCACAATAGCCGAGACAGTTACATACCTGGGCTGCACCTTGAATATGGATTGGGATCACTCAAGGAACAAGATGCCAAATCGAAAAATCAAAAGGTACATTTAACAAGATGCGTAAAATACTGTGCAACCTATCTCTCAACATCCATACCAGAATAAGAATTTTAAAATGCTATGTACTCTCGACCCTCCTTTGTGGCGCAGTAGCGTGTACCCTTATGGATACCTCATGTAGGTGCACAGATGCATTTGAGATGTGATGCTATCGCCGCATACTCAGAATCCCATAGATACACCACGTGCCAAACGACACGCAGAACTGCAACGTCAAATGCAGAAAATTGAAATACATATTATGCGAGGTGAAAAATACCACCTTCTTCAACTCATCCTATAGGTGAAAATAGAGGGACGAATATCGTGGCTGCGAAATTTACGAACATGGACCGGAATAACACTGAGGCACTGAGGCACTGACCTAGTGCCTACAGTTGAATCTTTAAATTTTATTCCTTCTGCATCCTTTCCAATGATGTTTAATTAGATCGATTAGATGTCCAAGTTTTCTGAACTAATCTGCGTTTTGGTGGCGACTTGCCAAGTGACTTCTAGAGTCTCTATGCTGATAGGGGCAATAAATTTCAAGACAGACGAAGGGTAAACCCCAAACCTTTGTTGAACTCTTTTAAATGTTTTTACAATACATTAACCTCTATATTGGTGCACTTAATTTGCATGTCAAATTACAAGGGGCGCTGGGTTAGACAGGGGCCGAATTACCAAGTCTACATGTCTATTATACTACACGTCTCGTTCTCGATGATTTGTAGTAGTATGCTCGTCATTGCTTACATTTCACACTTTTTAGAGTTTGAAATTTGGCGCCTCTAGCCTTCTAGTGCGGACCAGCCGGCCCGGACCTGTACAGTCATATTTGTTCGTTGTGTTTGACGTTTCACACGTACTGAGTACTATAAAAAATTAACAAATCTAAATAAGAATAGAAGGTTTAATAGTCAGGAGATAAGAAGAAAAGAAAATCATGTTCACGATCACGAAAAGAGATAGGAAGAAACAAAAAACGGATGGAAGACTGGAAAAAATTAGAAAACAGATCGATAACCTCAAAAACATTATTTGTAAACTGGCAGAATTAAATAAAAACCACTGATAAAAATCAGAATGGATATGCAGGTATCACATAAAACGTATTTAGCCTCCTTACGAGACAATTCAAAAATGATTAAGTGTGGATTCATTCACACTTAAATATGTTTTTTTATTTTTTCTTTGTACAAAAGCAACATGTACAAAAAACTGTCTATATAACAAACTGTCCATATGACAAACGGTCTATATGACAAACTGTTTAAATGACAGACTGTCCAAACGACAAACTGTCTCTATTACAAAAAATATATATGAGTTTCCATACGAAACATTATAACAAAAAAGTATTTAGCCTCCATATGAGACATTTACTTAAAAAATGCTTAAGTGTGTTGATTCAAACACATTTAAATGTGTTTTTGCATAAAAACAACTTGTACAAAAACTGTCTATATGACAAATTGTCCAGACGACAAACTGTCTATAAACAAACTGTTTATACGACAAACTGTCTGTATAACAAAGATATCTGCGTTTCCACATGAAACCTATATGACATAAATAAAAGTATTTAGCCTCCATACGAGACAGTTACTTAACAAATGTTTAAGTGTGTTCATTCATTCGCACTTAACTATGTTTTTACACAAAAGCAACATGTACAAAAACTGTCTATATGATAAATTGTCCAGGTGACAAACTGTTTATATGACAAACTGTCTGTATAACAAGGATATATGAGTTTCCACACGAAACCAGTATCACACACATAAAAAGTATGTAGTCTCCATACGAGACATTTACTTAAAAAATGCTTAAGTTTTATGGACACTTAAGTATGTTTTTGTAAAAAAAACTGTCTATATGACAAACTGCCTATATGACAAACTGTCCATACGACAAACTGTCTGTAGAACAAAAAAGATATATGAGTTTCTATATGAAACCAGTATCACATAAAGAGTATTTAGTCTCCATACGAGACATTTACTTAAAAAATGCTTAAGTGTGGTGATTCATTCACAGTTAAGTATGTTTTTTTGTACAAAAACTGTCTATATGACAAACTGTCTATACGACAAACTGCCCATATGACAAACTGCCTGTAGAACAAAAAAGATATATGAGTTTCCATATGAAACCAGAATCACATAAAGAGTATTTAGCCTTTATACGGGACACTTACTTGAAAAATGCTTAAGTGTGGTGATTCATTAACACTTAAGTTTCTTTTTCTTGTACAAAAACAACATGTACAAAAACTGTCTATATAACAGACTATCCATTCGATAAACTGTCTATGACAAACAGTTTATACGACAAACTGTCTATACGTCTGTACAACAAAAAAGATGTATGAGTTTCCATATGAAACCAGTATCACATAAAAGTATTTAACCTCCATATGAGATACTTACATAAAGAATCTTTAAGTGTGGTGATTCATTCACACTTAAGTATGTCTTTGTACAGAAATAACATGTACAAAGAACTATCTATACGACAAACTGTTTATACAAAAAATTGCCATTAAAAATGACAAACTGTCAATACGACAAACTGTCCAAACGACAAACTGTCCAAATGACAAACTGTCCATACAACAAACTGTTCATATGACTAACAGTCCATACAACAAACTGTCCATCAGACGAAGTTGCAAAAATACTTACAATAAAGGTCTATATTATAAAACAATTTCATTTTTTAGAAGAAAATCTGGATAAAATTCCGATAAATTTCTTCCCAAAAGCAAGAAATAGCTCTTACTGAAGATGTAGAAGCAACTAATGCTAGGAGAGCATTCTGACTCTAAAAAGGAAATTCCAATAAAAACAAAACTTCAATGAAAGAGGTACAATACGACAGAAGCAAAGAGTCAGTCATCAAATCACCAGCAGCCCCTAAGGAAGTAGATGAGTCAGCAGGCTGTCTGAAATACTTTACGCAAAACTAGGAATAAATTACCTAGGATAAATTTGTCCTAGATTGTCTGAAGGGTTATAAAATACCGTCAAGAGAAATCCATATTAAACAAAACCACTAACAGACCAAAATTGGGCTAAAAATGGTATTATAAAAAGTAGGCATGAAATAAATAAGCTCTTAGCTAAAAATGTAATAGAGCCTTGTCAAAATGAAGATAATGAATTCATTTCAATAAATGTGTTTAGATTTTTTTTGTAATTATTAATAAATCTACTGGAGCCATCTGGCTTGTCAACTAAGAACAAAGATCTTAGTTGACAAGCCAGATGGCTCCAGTAGATTTATTATTAATTAAAAAAAAAAAATAATCTAAACACATTTATCGATACTATCCATTTTAAAAATGGAAGATATTAAGTCCACCAAATATTTGTTATCTATTCGATCATATATGTGTTCGATAGATAGATTAAAAGATATTTACTACAATATTCCTATTTTAAAATTTTCATTTAAGAGGCAGCTCTTCAGTTTTTTAGGCCTTCCCCTTGGTTTATGCACAAGTCCTTTTGTTTATACAGACAACTAGGTACTTTATCAATTATTTACCTTGATGATCTATTAATTGTGGGAAATTCGTATGAATCCTGTAAAAATTCATCAAATGTGGTGAAAAACAATTGGGCCTTGTCATAAACAACCAAAAAAGTTTACAAACACCAAGTCAGATATGCAAATGCTTTGCTTTTATTATAAAATCAGTAGATTTTAGACTTGTGTTGACAGACGGCAGCTTGCCCAGGGGTGGCATATGGATCCATCTACTGTAAAAGACTAGAAAAGCAAAAATAACTAGCCTTAATTTTAAGTGACATCGACTACGACAGTAGAAATTATGTCAATAAACTAATAATGGAAGAACTGTATTGGTGGAAAATAAATACACCAACAGGTTCTAACCTAAATAGAACACTTCAGTTTAAACTTGAGATATCTCCAGATGCATCTCTGATTGGGTGGAGTGCACACTGTAATGACGTAAACAATATGTATCATAAACTAATGAAAGTTGTTGTATCATATCGAATATGTATCATAAACTATCTACAAGTATTAGCAGCGTTCTTTGGTCTAAGATGTTTCGCGAACAAAGTATCAGACGGCAAAATTCTCTTAAGAATTGATAATACGTCTGCAATTTCCTATATCAATAGGACAGGCGACATTCAATATCCCCACTTAAATGCATTAGCAATAGAGGTCTGGCAATGGTGCGAGAGGAGAAAAATCTGGATTTACGCGTCATACATCCCGTCAGTTATGAATAAAGAGGCTGGTTTAGCATCGAGAATCACTAATATAGATACTGAATGGGAGCTATGTAAAGAGTCATTTGAAAAAATCAATCAAGTTTGTAATTTTCTCAATTGACCTTTTTTACATCAAGTTTGAATCGAAAATGCCCTGATTTTGGTCTCGTTTCCCAGATCCAAACATGATGACAGTAGATGTATTTACTATTATGTGAACCAATGAAAAATCTATGTTTTTTCCTCCTTTCGCACTTACCCTTAGAACTCGCGAAAAATAATAACCGACAAAGCTGAGGGATCAGTCGTGGTACCATTGTGGTCAACCCAGCCCTGGAACCCGCTCTTTAAATCACTACTTACCGAACAGCGTTTAGTTAAAACCTCACAAAAATTTATTATTGTCTCCTTAGAAGCAAGAAATACATCCATTGGCACACAAACTTTCATTGGTTGGAGGTAACTTGTCCGCAAAGCGCTCCTAAGTAAAGGAATAAATAAAGCATCTACAGAAATCATGATCAAGGCCATAAAACCATCAACACTCAAACAATACCAAGGTACCTTAAAGCTATGGTGGAAATTTTCTCGATCAAAAAATATTCCAATATTTAACGCAATTACAGTAAATATACTATAATGTTATGACGTTTAGTTAGCTCCGATCGAAAACGGAGCAAGCTATGAGACTTTGAACTGCAACAGATCAGCTATATCACTCATCTCTACTCAAGATCTCGGTAAGGATAAACTGCTGTCCCGATTCTTCAGGGGAATGTTTGAGGAACGACTACAAGGTTTAAATATACAAGTACAGGGGACACCAGTTTTGAATAACTTGGCCTGATTAAATCAGCTAAAAGTAGCTAAAAGCAGCTAAAGGGTGTAGCAGAAAAAGTATCAACGATGATTATTTTATCTACAGCACAGCAAACTATTGCACTAATTAATATAAAAAACATATCCATGGACAAATAGAAAATAACAATAAAAATAGCAGACCTGATAAAATGTCCAAGCCAGGAAGAAATAAGTCGGAGCTTATACTACCTTTTGTATAAAGAACAACCTGGCCTATGTGCTGCTACAGCTGAAATTCACTACTTGAATAAGACAAAAGACTTAAGAAATGAGCAAAACAACAAATTACTCATATCAAACATCAACCTATACAATAACGTAACTTCTCAAACGATTGGTCACTGGGAAAAATCCTTGCTGTCTAAAGCAGGCATTGATACAAATCACTTCACAGCACATAGTACAAAAAATGCTACAGTATCAGTGGCTGGTTTTGGAAGTGGATATATACACAACCAGACGTACTGCTGGTTGGACTCGACGGTCACAGACCTTCGCAAAACTTTGCAATCGCTCGATCCAAGATAATAACGATACGTTCGCAAAATCTGTATTATCTAACGCACGGTAACTCTTTTCTTTATGGTTTCCAGTCATGTAACATGATAAATGAATGAGTTTTCCTATACTCTAAAAGTCTACAAATCATCGAGAACGAGACGTGTAGTATAATTAAACGATCAAACGAGCCCGCCGAAGGCGGGCGAAGTTCGATCGTGATTATACGAAACGTCTCGTTCGAAGATGATCAATCTCCCTCCTTACATGTACCCGTCATTAAACATACCCTAGATCATCTTGCAGGGAAAACTCAACTACAAAAATCTCTAAAAATATGACTGTACAGGTCCAGGCCGGCTGGTCCGCACTAGCCTAGGCGCCAAATTTCATACTCTAAAAAGTGTGAAATTGTAAGCAATGACGAGCATACTACTACAAATCGTCTTCGAACGAGACGTTTCGTATAATCACGATCGAACTTCGCCCGCTTTCGGTGGGCTCGTTTGATCGTTTAATTATATATCATTGTTGTTTCTAGTATTGGTTGAACTTCTTATAGTTCAGTCCTATAAGGTTTTCTCAATTTTATAACATGAACATGAACACTTTGTTATCATTTCATCACAAATTTGTTATCATTTTTCCTTTTCTAGTAACATAATTGAGGATGTCGAACGAGCGAGTTCTTCACATTTTGAACAATTTAAATGAAGAAACTGAAGAATTTCAAGGATCTTTCATTCAGTTGGATAAACAGTCCATTTGTAATGCTGGAAAAATATTTTCTTCGTTTCTACTCGATCCTACCAAAGATTTCAAAACAAGAAACACTTATTTAGTAAGTATTTTTTGTTAGTGATTAGTCTAGATTTCTAGATTAGAGTAGAAAGAACTAGACAATACATGAATAGATTAAACAAGAGTAAACTGGATTAGACACGACTGATCTGGACTAGATAAGATTAGTTAAGACAAGACATTATAAGACTGGAGAAGACAAGACTAGATAAAAGTAGACAAAACTAGTCGAAACTAGAGGAAACTAAACCAATAATGGAAAAGACTAGACATGATTATATGAAACTAAACAATAGTAGAAATAAATATCAACTCAAACTCAAAAGAAGATTCAATACAAATTCAATAAATAAGACTATAAATGAATTTGGCAACCGGCAATTATCAAAATTATCAAAATTTATTTGATTATCAAAAACATTCTGGATTATCAGGATTAAAACAAAACAACAACAATTTTACAAATTTTATGTACAATTGTATTTCAGAAAGAATAAAATATTTATCTATATAGGTAAGGGTATACATACAAAAAAATATGTACATACTTAGAACAGATAGTAAGACAATTGTAGAGTGAAGACAATTGTAGATTGAAGTTTTCAGAGTAAAAAGCAGGGTGTGTTGGCCAGACCTTTTTCCAAGAACACTGGATGGTGGATATAAAATTTTCTCTTTAAATGCAGCACACCTGTTTCCCCAGAGCGCCGGATTATCAATATTATACTGTAGTCTATTTTGATCTTACCTTTATCTTATCTAATCAATTCCAGATTTGTCTAGGTTTAACAAGAGAAGAGTTTTATTTACTTTTATATAACTAGACAAGACAAGATACTAGCCAATTTGTCGTGAAGATTCTTTGTACTTTTACCATTAATAGTTCTGGCTAAAGAATTATTGTTACAAAAGTCAGATGTTTATCACTTAAGAAGGCATAGAAATAAATACAATAAGAAAAACAAAAAAAGGAAACATCCCTTATTAGAAGAGGCCCTGACCTGTTTTATTATTGAATCTACTTTTATCTATATTAGCTTTGTATCTGTCTGGTCCTATCTAGTCTTTTTTCGAGAAATTTATACAATAAACTTTAATTTTTAGGAATATATAAGGTTGCTCTGTTGCGGTTTCAACAAACACAATGTTATTAATAACATAAACTTTGAAACATTTCTGGACATGGTTAACATTAATAATATTATCAAGTGTCCAAAAGAAAGAGCGAGTTTCAACCCAAATATATCCTTTTTCAATGAACTCTTATCATTTTATGATAAACAATTAGATGCACATGAATTGAAACAGCTACAGCATGGTAAGATAAAATGTTCTTTGCTATTTTTACTAATTTCAATGTTCTAGATATAAATGTAGATTGTAGATTTCAGTACAGCGACCTTTATAGATCTATTGTACCCCACTCTTCCTCCAATCATTGGTATACTTACCCATTTAGGGCGCCTCCTTTCGTCCTGATTTCTTCAGGAATTTCAGGATCTGGGTGAGATTCAAGGATTGCAACTCCTCTTCATTCAAACAGTGGGCGCCAAGGTCTCTCATTATGGGGCAATGTTCTGCAGTCCTTGAGCAGATATATGGGAGTTTGCTCTGGTGAGCAGTAGAATCTGAAATAGTCATCTTCCTCTAGGCCTAGGGTCTTGAGGTGTTTTCTAAGTCTACAGTGCCCCATCAGGACTCCTTTCAGAATTTCAAGCTATTGCTGTTTATTTTCAGGCAAGAGTTTGTTCTTTTTTGGTTAAAGGTTACCAGCGTTTCTTTGGATTGTCTTAGCACTGGAACTTCTTTCCAGGTTTTCATCCATTGTTTTCTTATTTCTTCATCTAAACTTTTGTGGATGGCGTTCATACTCATACCACAATAGGGTTCTGGACCTATCGAGGAATTACAGGATACCTTGTTTGCTAGGTGATTGGCTTCTTCAGTTCCCTATACCAGAGTGTCCAGGTACCCAGTGCAGCGTTAATGTATTATCTCTGCCAAGCTAGTTTAGCTTTCCCACAATCCCTTACCAATTTGGATCTGATAGTGTTCACTGTTCTAGATAATATTAATGAATGGGATCAGAAAAGTTTTGAAGATTTTGATTTTACCATGTCCAAGAAGTTGGATAATTTTATCGAAGGCAAACAACTTTTGTTAACATTAATGCCAGTTAATGATACAATTGATAGGTATGTAATTTGTTTTACACTACAAGACTAAATCAGTGGTTCCTAAACTAGAACACTACAAGTCTTGAACAGGGCTTGCCAAACCAGAACACTACAAGACTAAAATAGTGGTTGCCAAACTAGAACATTGCAAGACTAAACCAATGGTTGACTATCTGGAACACTGCAGAACGAAAACAATGTTTACCAAACTAGAGCACTACAAGACTAAAACAGTGATTGCCAAACTAGAACACAACAAAACTAAAATAGTGGTTGTCAAACTAGAACACTACAAGACCAAATCAGTGGTTGCCAAACTAGAACACACAAGACTAAAATAATGGTTGCCAAACTAGAACACTATATGACTAAAACAGTGTTTGCCAAACTAGAACACTACAAGACTAAAACAGTGGTTGCCAAACTAGAACACTACATGACTAAAACAGTGTTTGCCAAACTAGGACACTACAAGACTAAAACAATGTTTGCCAAACTAGAACACTACAAGACTAAACCAATGGTTGACAAACTGGAACACTACAGGACGAAATCAATGTTTACCAAACAGTGTTAGTGTGTCAGTGTCAAGTCAGTGTTTGCCAAACTAGTCAAGAAACTATAGTTATAAAATTTTAAATACAAGAGATTCAATTTCATTTGAATATACTGGATTTGTAAGATTAGATAGACGAAACAAATAATATTATTGGACTAACTGACAGATTGACTATTCAGAAACAATTTAAGAAAAATAAAATCTTTATGAAGTATTTTCTTTGGTTTTAGAATGTATCTTATATTATTATTATTATTGTTTTCAGTGTTATGGATAGTTCATCTACATTTGTTGTTATTAATAAAAGGGAATCGTTGATTAAGTTGGGATTTGCTGTAATTAATTTACAGTCTAAAAACCGAGAGTCAATAGTGAATGATATTGTAATGTCCTTTTCTGAACAGACTGATCTCAAGAAGTTTGAAATCGATTTTGTAAATCATTTGATGCAACTAGGTAATATAGTGTCTTTCAACTGTCACGCGTCAACTTTGACATTTAATTGTGGTTCACTTATGAAACGCTATGTTGTTATTCAGTTACGTTTGTATTTTGCTATATTGCCCCAGCTAAGATGTATTAGATCTTTCTACGGTTAATTGAGCTCATGCGCATCCCCCAAGTTTGAAAGCGGGAATTTGAAAGTTTCGGGCACATATATAGTTATAAGTCAAAAAGTTCGGGCACTTGACGTATGACGTATAACATGGCGGAAATTGACACATGCGCACAAAAAAATTTCAACTATGAAAAGGTCTATACGGGTTTACACACACTTTTTAGCAGCCTTTATGTCAATATGTCAATTTTTCTCTATCTACTTTTTTGGGCGATCTACTTTTTTGTATATATTGTTGCCAAGATCGACCAAAACGCGAATCGGGCCATCGAGGGTCTGGTGTGTATACCCCCACAAGGAGTGTTATGGACCCCCATGTATGTGTTTGAGTGTTAAGGTGGCCCTAAATTTATGAAAAGAGAAGTGGATTTATGAGAAGTGCATACAAGTATGATACTGATAGCGGTACAGAACCTACGATGCAGGGAGACCAGGACGACCAAAACGCTGAAGAGCCCATGGAAGAAGAGGAAAATGAATTCATAATAACCCCAACTCTCCAAGAAGTAAATACAGCGATTAAAGCACTGAAAAATAACAAAGCTCCTGGAATCGATGGAATCAACTCAGAACTGCTAAAACAAGCTGGCAAGCTACATACACGTACTAATAGCGAAAGTATGGGACGAAGTAACAATGCCGAGCGAATGGATACAAAGCATCATTTGCCCAATCTACAAGAAAGGGGACAAACTATTATGTGCGAACTATAGGGGTAGCTCACTGCTAAGTAGCCCATACAAAATCTTGGCCACCATCATGAACAGAATGAAACTGCTGTGCAAACAACTGATTGGGGAATATCAAGCTGGGTTGAGACCAGACAGGTCCACAACTGATAAGCTATTCACTGTAAAACGAATGCTCGAAAAAGCATGGGAGCACAAGCTTACGACTTGGTCAAACGCACAAAGTTGTACACGACGCTTAAGGAACTCGGCATACAAGGGAAACTGACAAGACTTGTACGCATGACCATGGAAAAGTGTACGGCAAAAGTGCGCGTACAGGGACAACTAACCGAAGAATTCACATTCGCGGGGCAACTGAAGCAGGGAGATAGATTATAGCACTGACCCTCTTCAACCTGGCGCTAGAACGGGTAGTAAGGAAAACCGGCATCGGCAGA
The DNA here is from genome assembly GCA_944588485.1 of Phosphuga atrata. Lineage (NCBI taxonomy): Eukaryota > Metazoa > Arthropoda > Insecta > Coleoptera > Silphidae > Phosphuga > Phosphuga atrata. The sequence goes on from OX155902.1 coordinate 49,310,937, forward strand.
AACAACTTACTAACAAAACTGTTCAGGTAGTGGCATATACCGACGACATCGACATCATGAGTCGAACCAAAGCCGCAGCAGAAGAAGCGTACACCCTGAAGGAAGCAGCAAGGAACATAGGGCTGAAAATTAACGTAACAAAGACTAAAGTGCTAACGTAGGCAAGAACAACGACAATGGTGATAACAACACAAGACAACTTAGACCAAGTCAGCAGCTTCCACTATCTAGGGGTGACCCTAAAAAACCGCTGCACCTTGCAGGACCCACCAGTATCCGCTTATGCAAAGATACAGAGGTTACGATGTGTCGGCCGTGTCACAAGAATGGATGAAAAAGGTCTGCCGAAACGGGAAACGCCCTCCAAGGGAAAATTTCAAATACATATTATTTTGAAGTTTGATTATTTCCAATTCTAGTTTATCCTGATTATCCTGAATATTGTAGATATTTGACATGCAATTTTTTCTATGTTGATATCTTTTTGAAACACATTTGAAAAAAATACTGCAATATTTTCAATCTTAACAAAATCTTCAAATCTTGTCTGAAATTGTTTTTCAACAACTTCAATTTCGAGAATCATTTTGTTCGGGTTGAATGGAGTAGAGTTTGAAGTTTTAATTTTTACTTCATATTTATCGAATGTTTTTAAGTAAGTATATAGAAGCGTCAGAAAATTAAAGATCGACTCAAAATAACGCCGCGATCGACCTGTAGATCGCGACCGTCTGGTGCAGCCATGATCTACAGCGCCTAAGCGCATTTTTGCTAATTTATACGTAAATAAACATTTCCGCATTTCCGACGCCCATCCACGGGAGATACTTGAGGCTCACTTGTATCCTGAGAAACTATTTGATGTGGATCGTGGGTGGGCAGCATCATTGGTCCGTTCATCTTTCGAAACGAGAGATCATAAGATATTTTTTTTAATTTTAAAGTTGACGCACGCTTGTTGAAAGACCCGTTATAATGTTTAATTTTTGTTAATTTGCAATTTTATACAAATCAGTTGTCTGTTTTAGATGAATTTCGCTCTCAAGATTTATTCAATAAGTTCCCTTTTACGTACGAAGTGCCAATCATTGGTTTAGGAACCGATTTATTGAAAGATATGGATATTTGTGATAGCACGAAGCTAAAAACAGTGCGAAAATTGTGTGATATTAGCAACAGTTGCAAACAGAAAATGAAAAATGTTTGCTATGAATTATTTGCACTTAGCAATTACGATAATAGGATTTTAACATTGTTACAGTATGTATGTTAAAACATTTTTAACATTTCTTATTCTTTACTTTAGCCTATTTTCGTCGACTCCTGAACATTGGCCTCTTCCATATCGATCTTTCCTGGGCTACTTTCATCCAGTTTCCTCCCGCGTGGCGTTGGATGTCGTCCCGCTTTCTTGCCTGAGGCCTGCCAACACTTCTCTTCGATCTTCGTGGCCTTCATTGTAATAGGATTTTAGTTCACTTGGTGTTGTCTTCCGGTATGTGACCCGCTCTATGCTACTTAATACGCACCTCTCGCTCCACCACATCCACGACCCCTGTTCTCCTGATTTCTTCATTTCTAATTTTGTCCCTGAGACTGATTCCCAGCATCTTCATCGCTCGCTGACAGACTCGGAAGTCGCTTTGCGCTGAACATTGTTAGAGTTGCAGTATCGAGCCCATACGTTGCGACCGACAAGATGCATGAGTCATAAACCTTCTTCTTGAGGTTTATAGGAATGCGTGGTTCCCGGAGAATGTAGCTGAGCCTGCCAAACGCCGCCTAGGTCAAGATGATACATCTGATGATTTCGGCTGTCTGATTGTTCTTTCCCAACTTGATGTTGTGTCTCAGATATACATACTCATCTACTTTCTCAAGAGTATGATTACCGATGGTGACCATTATATTGCTCGGACTCGGATTTTAGTTTTCTGAAGATTTATTTTCAGCCCCACGGCTTAGAAGACTTCTTCGATGGCGGCTTCCGACGGAATGTCGACTTCTTGTTGCTCCCAAGAAAGATTTTTCCCTTTAACAGCTTTGGGGCGGTGGTTGCCTTGTAGTCAAGGTGTCAGACTACGGAGCCGCAAGTCCCATGTTCAAATCCTGGACATGGTAAAAATAAGCCACCGTTCTCCTGTATGGCTCTGGCAAAGTTATCACAGTTAAAATCTGCCTCGAAACCTTCCCTATAATAGTGGCCGTCCAACCACGTTAGAAACTGTAATGGCTCCCTACACTTATGTAAGATCAAGACACCGAGCACAAGTGTAGGCAGTGGGAGGAGGCCCAGGTCCAAATGGGACTGTAGTGCCACGAAGAGAGAGAGAGAGAGAACATCTCGTAAGATTTTCATATTGCTGTTTTTCTCAATCGTTGCTTTGATCATTTTGGTGTTGTATCTATTAGAGAAAGCTCGTCAAGCTTGCTTGGAGGGTAAGAGTGAAATAAAATAGCTCTCACGGAACAACGCCAATACTCGCCAACAGGCATGGCAAGCGTGGCGTTTTAATGGCCAAAACTTTCCAATGGAGATATAAAACTTAAAAACAACAATACTCCAGGCAAGTAGGGCTAGAGGTCCGAAATCTTGCACTACGAAATCAGTCTGCCTCATGGATTCTGGGGGAGGCTGAAGCTCGAAAAAGTTCTTCATAAACTTATTGGAGTACGCCATAGTAGGGAAAGATAGCATGTTCTAAACCCACCGACGCCACAACGACCTTGAAATCAGTAGTTCTGAACTTGACCGGTAGATGGCGCTAAAGCTGGTTAAAAGCTGATTAAACCTGATTAATACCTACGTAAACGCTATTTTCCTGCCCCGACATGGATAGCAGGAATGTAAAAAGTTAAATAAATAAATAAACAAAATATATTCCTCAAGATTTTCGTATTTAACAAATGTAATCTTTGAGCCATCTAAATTTGTCATTCTAGATAATCATAAAAGCAGAAATGTAAAAAGTTAAATAAATAAATAAACAAATTATATTTTTCAAGATTTTCGTATTTAACAAATGTTATTTTTGTACCATCTAAATTCGTCATTGTAGATAATCATAATAGCTGGAATGTAAAAAGTTGGAGACAAACCGAGACTCCCGAATTTATCCATTTCATCAATAATCCCATTTTCTTCCAATGTCAAATCGTCATCTAAAGTTCTATCCAAATACCTTAAAAAAGAATTATTTTTTTGTTCAATATAAAGGGTGACGAAGAAGAAAAGGAAGAAGAGAAGAAGACCACACGACATCAGTGGTCAGAGCAACGTGTTGATTTCACGTGGTCCTAAGCGACCCATTCGTGAAGAAGAGGGAGAAGAAAGGGTGACGAAATGTCATTTTATTTAATTGATTGAAATGTCACATTTTATAATGTCACAATTTATTCCTCATTTCCTACTACCCATTGGGTTAGGAGGAAATGCCAACCCAGATCCCTGAACATCTGGGGTCGTGCCTCTACGGTTAACAACCGTAGTTGTAACTCGTGACCTAGTCCCACCACAGGTGACCCATTGACAGTCAACCATGGAAAGTCTTTTGAGAAATACTCCACTGGCTGAACCAAGAGTTCAGAGAAGGCAGCACTCGGATACGGCGGGTACATTGAAACACCCTAACACCCAGATGAACAAGAAACTGACAAAATCAAAAATCATACCAAAGCAAATAACCTACTTTTCTATACACAATGTAAACTCACTAATGTAGACTGGTAAACTAAAAGTGATGACAGACTTAATGGACCAGCACAAAATGGGACATGCAAGAAATAAGAAACACGGACCAGGACACCATGGAATCTCAAGGATACGGGCTCTACAAAGGTATACCGGGGAAGAGAGTGATAAAGCATATCCCACAGTTTGAAACAGGCTTTTTGGTTAGCCTTAAAATTATAGACTCTATACAAGATTTCAAGTCACAATCCTCTAGAACAGGCCTGGGCAAATTGCAGCTCACAAAAAAGTTGGTTGTGATTGTGTCCTAATTGTGATTGTTACCGACCAAAATATTATTTCACTGAGAAAGCAATTACAAATTTATTTATACAAGCCACAAAAAATCCCCCACTATGAGAAAACCTAACAATATTGTTGTTTCTAGGCGAGTATACCTGCAATGGTCATGGTATACAAACAACTTAAAATAGAATTAAATGTGCTGCTGTTCTAGAATCTCAACACTCATGCTAAAGGCATCTAATAAAATCTACGCCCACGCTCCCACTAATAACAAAAACAATTCTTCTAAAGACCGTAAAGAAACAGAAGAATTCTGGGACCTACTCGACCAGAGCATCAATAAAATCCGCAAAAATCACGTAAACATGTTAACTGGAGACTTCAACGCTTAACTAGGCAGAGAAAGAGGATACCGTGACATCATCGAAAAATGGCCCGCACAATAGACCTTTTTACGGTTAGTTAAGCGCATGCGCATCCGCAAAGTTTGACAGGCGGGAATATGAAAGTTTCGGGCAAATAATAAGGTTATACGTCAAAAAGTTCTGTCAAAACATGGCGGAAATTGACACATGTGCACTAAAAAATTTCAACTATGTAAAGAACAAACTTTGTTTGTTCTATAAAGAACAAACAAATCCGCCAGAACATAAATAAAACTCCCAAAAATCACGTTAAAATATTAATAGGAGATTTCAACGCTCAACTAGGCAGAGAAAGAAGATGCAGTGACATCATCGGAAAATAGCCCGCACAAAAAAGAACAAACAAAAAATGGACAGAGAATCGTCTGTCTCTGCAGAAACCATGGACTGATCTCCAAATCCACATATTTCAAGAGAAAACCTCTCAAACTAAAAATATGGAAACACGCTGACTACACTAAAGGAGAATTACAACTGGATTATGTCTTTATGGACAAACAACAACACAGAGAGATTTATAATGTCAAAGTCCTCAGAGGAGCAGACGGAGGTTCGGATCACTACGTAGATAAAATTAAAGTAACTCCCCAAAGGGGTCGTACATTAATCACGTGAAGTTTTTAGCAACTTTTTAAGCCACCCCCTCCCCTCACGTGATACGTGGTGAGGTTTTAGGTTAAGACCACCTTCCCTACCCAAAATCCAAACAAAACCCACCCAATTTCAGAGGAATTAGCCCCAATAAAACTCCGTAAAAAGCATCAGTGGTGGAATAGTGAATAGGACAAGGCAGTAGAGAAAAGACATCAAGCATGGCTGTTACACCAATCTCAAAAATCAGATATATCTTTCCAAAATTTAGTAAACAAAGTAAAGAAACCACCCAGACTTTAAGGAGAACAAAAAGACAAACATCACATGGACACATTTAAATCAATTGAAGAAGAATTCAACAAAACACATTAGAGAGATTTCTACAAAACATTCAGAAAGCAACTTCAGAAATATGAACCTTAAACTCTATTAATGAAGGATAAAAATAGTAATCTGGCTCATAACAATACAATGGAAGAATCCTGGCTAAATACTTCGATAAACTCCTAAATTGCAAAGGACCAACAGAACCCCTTAACTTAGACACCGATACTCCAATGACAACACCACCAGAAAACATCAACCCCAACAATAGGGAATATGAATAGGGAATATGAATTGTTTATATGCGTAATTCACTTTTTACTTCGTCTTATCATAGTAAAATTGTAAATACTGTTGAAAGTGTTTCATTAATTTTTAAAATAATATATAAAGTAGCGATTACTACCCGATTACTTGAGCAATATTTGATAAATTTGAACGGTCCCATTTATCGCGCGCTTTGGATGACGTCGCATACCACTTGACATTCAATATTGTATAGTCTATTTGCATAGACACTGCATGGGCGTAGCCAGGAGGGTGGTTCAACCCCCCCTCCCCAAATTTGCAAAATATAACAAATATTATATTGAACTCAGGTGGGACGAGTAGAGACGACTATCTTCAAGAGAGCATGGTAGATGTGGAGTTTAGGAACCCTTGTGTGTCACTTTTAGAAAGTAAATTGGTGCATTTCTGCAAACCCCCCCTGAAACTAAACCCTGGTTACGCCCGTGATAGACGGTTAAGGATTTTCAGTTTGAATTTGCTATTTCGATAATGGAAAAGGTTTAATAAAACATTTTATAGATATTGTATAGTAGCGGAATGCAAATTATATTATAAGTGTTATTATAAGTACACCAGATAAAGTGTTTGACAAAGTCCCAATCAAGGCTTATAGTCCACCCTAGCTACATCGACGCCGATAAATGTCAACGTGCACGTCACATGCCATATCGACCAATGGTGATGCTTTTCGCAAATTTGAATATAGCTCGCATATTTTGGACTTTTTGATTTAAGTTTTATAGCATTAAATACAAACTAAATGAGAAAATAACGGTATAAATGTAATGTCAAGATCATAAAGTATCGGGGGTAAAAAAATCAAATAAATTTAATTCACTTGCATATTCCCTATAAAAGAAGTCTACTAAGCGCTGATTGAGATTACAAAGCACCGGGAGAAGATCAGACGTTTGCAGAGATTTGGAAATACGCAGGAAGATTAGCAAAAAATGGTCTTCATCAACAGCTTGTCAACATCTGGATTCCAGAGAAGCTACCAGACTTACTCAATACTGAACTGCAGCCATCATTCACCCAGTACACAAGAAAGCAGACAAAACAGATCCTAATATTTCGTCAGCAAAACCAAGGCAGTTTATTTTGATCTTTCTGCCTATTTTTATTTTTGGGGGTATTGTTTAAACCAGGCATGAGCAACCTTTTTTGGAACTATGGCCAAATTACAAATATTTGTTCCAGTACCGGGGCGACACAACGTAAATCAGGCATATTGGTCCCGTTTAAAATTTGGGACAGTAGAGTAGTTTACATTGCGCAGGGAAGCCGGCACAGATACTGTATGCTGCCCGCGGCCTACAATTAAACTACAGGGGACTCTCTTAGCCATAACATACAAAATCCTTTCAAGAATCATCCTTAATAGAATCAGATTACAATTTGAGAAGGAATTAGGGGAATACCAAGGAGTTTTCAAACCCTGGAGCAGCTGTCCTGACCAGATCATGAGTCTCAAGCTAAGAATGGATTACAACAGGAAGAGAAAAATCATAATATGTGATCTCATGTATAGACTTAGAAAAGCATATGATTGCATCCATAGGGAATCCCTGTGGGATCTTGGACTACATACCAAACTAATAAACGTGATAAAACTGACAACAACAAACACCAAGTCAAAAATAAAGTTCAGGGGGGAATTATCAAAACAGGATTACGCCAAGGTGATGGACTCTTACCGCTACTATTTAACTGCGCTCTAGAACTGGAACAAACAATGGTAATTTGGCCATAGTTCCAAAAAAGGTTGTTCATGCCTGGTTTAAACAATACCCCCCTAAAATAAAAATAGACAGAAAGATCAAAAGAAACTGCCTTGGTTTTGCTGACGGCTTGGCACTGCTAGCAAATGACATAGACGAAGTAAAAACTCAGATATCAGAACTTCAAAATATTGCCTCGCGGCCTGCGGGCCGCATACAGTATCTGTCCGGCTTCCCTGCGCAATAAAAACTACTCTATTGCTCCAAATTTTAATAAACGAAACCAATATGCCTGCCTTACGTTGTGTCGCCCCGGTACTGGAATAAATAATGGTAATTTGGCCATAGTTCAAAAAAAGGTTGCTCATACCTGGCTTAAACAATACCCCCCAAAAATAAAAATAGGCAGAGACATAAAAAAAAGCTTCCTTGGTTTTGCTGATGACTTGGCACTGCTATCAATAACAGACGAAGCAAAAACTCAAATATCAGAACTTCAAAATATTGCCTTAGTAATATTGGGCCCCAAAATATCATTTGAAAAAAACAGGAAATATGCCTCAAAAATAAACAGCATTGAAAGAAATAAACATAAATGGCAATAAAGTCAAAATTGTAGCCCAATTCAAATACCTTGGAGAAATAATAACAAACAATCTAAATAGAAAAACTCCGATCCAAATAAGAACAAACAAGCTAGCTAAAGCACAAAAATTATCCTGGGACATCTACAAAAAGAAGCCTATCCATAATTGCAAAAATAAAAGTTATAAAACCAAAAGCCACATATGTAGCAAAAACAATGTTTCACTTAAATGAACAATCAAAGACCGACAAGTTGCGTGGGGAAGTATAACCAATCTGGCCTTTATGAGGAAGCAGCTTGAGAAAATTTAAAGACTGGCGTGTGTCTGCATCACGGGGGCGATGGGGTTGTGCCCGACAGCAGCAATGGAACTGTTGCTGGATCTGACTCCGTTGCTCCTTGTCGTGGAGAGGGCCGTCAGATCGGCGATTGGAATGTTCAGCAAGGAAGGAATAGGCAGAGGTAAAATAATCGGGAGCAGAGACCGGAACAGCCTCCCTGCCAAAATCCCCTGGCTGGAAGCACCAAAAGACGAAATGGTATGCAAATACCAATAAATATGTGTAGTAGAAAAGCCGATTGGAGTGACAAAGCCTCAGCATACCACATAGAGCAAAATGCTATCAAGTGCTATACAGATGGTTCGAAGACAAAGGAAGGTACTGGTGCAGGAGTGTTTGGACCTCGTACCAAATACTTGAATCCATGGGAACATTCCCAAGTATCTTCCAAGCAGAGGTACCTCGACAGGAATTATCGCAAAAAAGTAACTAATTCAAACTGGTATGGGACTGTGTGGGAAAGATAAACAAGCTTGGCAGAGAAAATAAAGTAACGCTATACTGGGTACCAGGACACACTGGTATAGACGGAATCGAAGACGATTACCTAGCAAACACGGGATCCAGTAATCCCTTCATAGGTCCGGAACCCCTTTGCGGTATGAGTGTGAACACCATCTACAAAAGTTTAGATGAAGAAATAAGAGGAAAACCTGGAATGAACTTCCAGGGTTGAGACAATCCAGAGTAATGATGGGATCTGTTAACCAGAAAAAACAAAAGCTTGCCTGAAACTAAACAGGAACAAGCTTAGAATTTTGACAGGAGTCAGTTGAGTGACTATAGGAAGACGAGAGTGACTATAAGAAACATGACAGATGTAGATTCTGTGGTTCGTCAGAGGAAACCGCCATACATCTGCTCAAAGACTATGGAGCACTACTTCGCAAGAGATAGATGTATCTTGGGGCCCGCTGCTTGAACGCACAGGAGTTGCAGCGCTTGAATCCCACCCAGATCCTGAAATTCCTAAAGGAATCAGGACTAGCGGAGGGCAAGTATACCAACGTTTAGAGGAAGAGGGTGGGGTACAATAGATCTACGAAGGTCGCAGTACAAGTCGTCACCACATTAACTACAATCTGCAAAGACCGACAGGATTCTCAAGATCGAAAGAAGAATAGGACAATGGACATGACAAGAAGAACGTGCAACAATAAAAAATACCAGAAAGACGGACACTAGCTTACAAAGAGCTAGAACCCATTACTGATACTATACGTAAAAGGAGACTGGGGTTCTTTGGGCACTTAATGAGAGTGCCAGATTTGAGACTTCTGAAACAACTGGTACAATACAATCTCAACTCCAACAGGGTGGAGATGGATCAGATAAATAAGCGAGGATCTGAAACAAATTGGGCTTCATCAAAAAATCAAAGACACAAATCTCCGCTTCCCGCTCACAAAGAAGAAATTCACAACACGGGTATTTGTAAAATTTCTTATTTTGGAAAATCAAAAAGTATGAACAAGTAATGGGAAGACCGCAAGGCTGGAACAATCCCCTTAAAGAGACTTAGTTAATAGACTGACTAAAGTGATCCTATGCGGTCATAAGAGAAGGAGAAGAAGAAATCGTGACAAATTAAGAGTGTGCTATTTTCAATTTTGGCAGTACACCGACGATATATATTAGTGAGATCTTCCAGAATATTGAAATTATTATAAATCATTTATCGTTTTCTCTTTCATTGGTTGTTGTTATTGAACTTTATTCACTCTCAGCCTTGACGAAATCACCCCAAGTGTCGTGCCAAACAAACCGACGAAATTAACAACAAATACTATACAGATGATGGAACAGACGGTCACTGTGCTGAGGGAAAAGTGGGTAGTCAAGAATACAGGGACCTGCAAAAGAAAATCAGCAGGAAGACCCGAAGCGATCTGTTGGACCATAACACCCGTCTCATACAAGAGGCTTTAGAAAAGAACAGCAGCCGAAGAGTACTAAGGCTGAAGCTGAGTGAGGGCAAGAAGCACATCTCCAAGGTTCTCAACGGGAATGGAGAATTAGTTTCAAACAAGGAGCAGCTGTTTGCAATAGTACAGGTACAGTCCATACAGGACTTCTATGAAACACTCTACGAAAGAAAAGTATCACCGAGTCAGCCACTGACAGCTCGAGGGCAAACACGACCACCTGTGGAAAACATCGGATCCGAAGAAATTCCGGATCTCATTCCAGAGGAAATAATGCTCGCTATACAATAACTTAAGAATATAAGAGCTCCTGGGGAAGATGACAAACGACAAGGTACTTAGTGAAGTGCTGGCAATCCTATTCACAAAGTGCATCCTGGAAGGTAATGCACCTGCATCATGACATAACGCAGTAATCACCATAATCCACAAAAAAAGGGGACATCAAGAGGCTGGAAAACTACACATATTAGTCTACTGTCGCATGTCTACAAGCTCTTCTCTCGGGTTCTAGTTAACAGACTTGACAGGAAGCTAGAATTCTTTCACACCCAGAGAACAGGCAGGGTTTCGCTCAGGCTCCAGCACCAATGACCACCTTCAAACTCTCAAAACAGTCATGGGGAAATGCAATGAGTACAGGAAACCACTTATCCTAGCTTTCATCGACTATGCGAAAGCGTTCGACTCCATAGAGTGGAGGGCCATAGAGCAAGCTCTAGTTAAATACCATATCGATGAAAGGTACATACAGATCCCCAACGACCTGCATTAGAACGCAACTGCCTGTGTCTCCCTGCACAAGAAAACCAACAAATTTCATCTAGAGAGAGGTGTCGGGCAAGGGGACACAATACCACCGAAGCTGTTTACCCTAGCACTTGAATGTATATTCCAACAGATGCAATGGGCAGGGAAGGGGCTGATTATTGATGGAGAGAGAATGACCAATCTGAGGTTGACCTGGTTCTGGTCTCAGAGAGCATTGGGGAGATAATGACGATGCTGGAGGATTTGAGAGTGGAATCCGAATGATGAAACATGGGGAAAATCAAGATTATGACCAACATACCCGAAATCACAGAATATCAGCTTCCAGTGGAAAAAGTAACCGAGTACATATATTTGGAGCATAAGTTTACACTAGGGTTTGAGAACCAGGTAGGGAAGTGAAAAGGCGGATCGCGCAGGCTTGGGCAGCGTTCGGTGCCAATAAGCAGATCCTACGTGGCAAAATATCCCTGGATCTCAAAGTGAAAGTCTTAGAGCAGTGTGTCATGCCCGTGTTCACCTACGGTACAGAGACCATGATTGTTACACAGAAGTTCGCCCAGAAGTTCCGAGTCGTGCAGAGGGGCTCGGAGATAGTGATGCTCGGAACCACCCTTCGTTACCGGAAACGTAACGAATGAATCCGGCATAAGACCAAGTTGAAAGACGTCATGGCTGTCATAGCAAGGAAAAAGTGGACATGGGCAGGACACAATGCCAGAAAGAACGAGAGCCGCTGGTCGAGACGAGTCGTTGAATGGAGACCCATACCGGATACTCGAGGGCGCGGCAGACTACCGCAGCGCTGGATGGACGACATTCGACGGCACGGAGGTCGAGACTGGATGAGACGGGCACAAAATCGCCAAGAGTGGAAGAAGAGGGAAGAGGCCTACATCCAAGATTGGATCACCAAAAGGCCATGCTGATTGAACTTTATTTACACTTTGAAATTCAAGGGGGTCACCGGTGAGCGGCAAAGCTTTATTTATAGCGCATCGGGTGTCACCGGCGACCGGCAAAATTACTCACAATTTAAATACGTTGGCACTTCTGGTTTGAAATTAGCGTGGGATTCAACGAGTTAATTGAATATTTTATAATTACCTCCAAATGTAAATGTTTGCGTCGCTATTGAAAATCGAATATCTCTCCTTGATTCTTAATATCGTGTCTTCTTGGCAGACGTTCATGTAGACTTCTAATCCAAATAGTGGGTTAACAATTTTAATCGGCCGCACTTTTGCAGTTAAATATCCAACTTGATATCTGTATCCACAATTAATATTATTAGAATTAATCATCCAAAATATACCAAATACGTATAAGAATAAGACTAAGAAGTCTTGTCTGCTTAGTCTTATCTAGTTTTGATATATGTCTATTTGTGTTTGTCTAGTCTGTAATGCTAACTATTCTCGCTATAATTACATTTACTAAACGAGTAATGAGTCGTCACTGAATTAAAAAGGGGGCACAAAAATTGAGATTTTAAATTATCTATCTCTACTTTTAGATTTTCACAAATCTGTGCCTATGTCTGTATTAATTATTTAGTTAAAATACTTTTCATTTTTCCACCAAGGTATGCTGTTAGGAGGCTTCCATCCGGTGGCGGGAACTTCGACGCTGGTGTCGGGGATGGGGCCATGGGGGATGTAAGGAACGCGACAGCCGGAGACGGGATGGATGTGGTGGAGGATGTCGCCGGTCAAAGGGTCGAACCATTCGCTAATGTCCTTTCCGGCGAAGGCCAGCAAGGGCTTCACAACCTCTTCTCCTTCATGTTCTAATAAAATTTGATTGGTGGATTGCTTCATGATGGATCATGTTCGGGAGCAAAATGGTAACATTTGTTTTAATTAACATTAGAAAATTTTAATTCGGTTTTTCGGGTTTGTGAGAGATTCAAAGCGGTTGATTTAAATTATTATTTAAATTTAATTTACATTATTAATATTAATTAAGCTTTGGATACATTTTCTTATTAATCAAATGTTATTGGCACGAAGTTGTGCGATTCGAGAGAAAATGTAACGATTTTTGCCCCCATACACCTTTCTCTTGGTGTATCTTTCTATGAGCAGCCATATACGCAAACCGCGCATCAATCAAATCAAAAAAGAAAGAGAGAGATTTTTTTTAATTTAATTCCATATTTTACATTATTTGCATTGAAAATATTACAACAAAAATGAAATATACATGAACTGCACAGTTTTTTTTTCGAATAACATTCGTTCCTGACAGGGGGTCTCCTGACCGTACATGTTATTTTGTTTGCAAAACATTTTATTTTCTTATTTTTTTTTTGTAATAGGTGAAGTTTTGTTACCTAGGATTAAAGATGTGATGTCCCAGACTTTACCGAGGAAGGAGACCCAACAGTCTTTCTCGTTATTGTGTGTGACTACTTCGAAAGGGCCGTAGTATTTCTGAGTAAATCCCGAATAATTAATTTCTCTCGGCATTGTGTCAACGTTAAAACAATTTGACAACACAAACAAATTATCATTTGATTTCGAATTAAAGTCTACAGTGATTATAAAGTGAAGGAAATTTATATGAAACATAAAAGGCAATTTGTATTGAATTGCATAGAAAATTTAAAGATTTTAAGATTAACCAAGAAATTTTAAGATTACCAACGAAAACTTTTTCCAAAATAATCTAAATTAACTGAATCTTTTTATAAATTAAATGCAGATTTAAACTATGTGTCAAATTTTCTATAAAACGATTCGATCAATTTTTGAGAGACTCGAAACTTTGATCTCGATTTTCTTGGGCACGCGGGTCGGATCCGCCCTCGAACTTGATTTTATCCGACCTCCATGACAATTTTAAAATCTTATTGAAGCTGACCGAGTGTGTAGACTTCGTCTTCAGGGCTTCATACTAGACAGACTACAGACACTGTCTGCAATATAATCATTTATTCAGTTTCTGATGGACTTCCCTTTCATACTCTCCACACGTTTTCAGTACAGCCCATAGAGTCTGCCCTGTGCCCGTTCACATCACACACACCTAGCACATGGCCTTGCCCACACTCCCCGCACCGCAGACATACCATCTTTCTCTCCTTTTCCTTGCATGCTGCCTCCAAGTGCCAGAAGCCAAGGCACCGGTAGCACTTGGGCGGCTTATTGTTCTCACTCACCCAACACATAATCCGTCCTACCTTAATTCTCCCTTTCTCCAGCACGATTCGCGCCGCTCTTACTGGAAAATGAGCGGCGACCGCCATGCTGGCCCCTCCCCGCACTGGGCGGTGGGACTTTACCACGCACTCCTTGCATTCAGTGGCCTTCTGCAAGGCCTCTTTCACTTTCTGGGCGGTGGTTACCTCGTCCATGTCACTTCTGAAGCCCACCTCCGTTCTCACATCACTCACCTCTTTAACTTGAGCTACTCTCTCAACCAGTCGCTGCTTTTCCCCCTAGTCTTTCACTCTAAGAATGAGGGCCCCAGCTACGGTTTTTCTCATCCCTTTCACATGTATATACTTTAAATTCACTCCCTTCTTTAGGGCACTTACCATCTGCGCATAAGAGACACCCTCTGCCTTCCTCACCAGAACGGCTTGGATCGTTCCGGTGACTCCGGCCTCTTGCACTCGATGCTATTTGCCTTCCACATTCATCCAACACAGGGTTACCTCAGGTCCTGTGCCGAAAAACGCATTCTAGCATCTTTCGCACTTTCCACCTGTTTAGATTCCCAGCCACACCTATAGCGAACCTCTTTCTCTCCGACATTTCACAAAGTTCTCTCATTTTTGCTAAGGTCTCGAACGCCTTATGTTCGGAATTCGCTGCATCATCTAAACGGGCAACGAAGTGGTATCTCGTGCGATAGTCCCCCACGCAAACAGATGAGAGCGAAGGCGGTGTGATCGGTGCGTTGAAGCCGGGTATGGATGTACAGAGGAGAACATGTCTGTAGCGAAGAAGAAGTGGCCTGAGGACGCCTTCACCACGGTGAAGATGGCCGAGGGCTCTCCTCTAGCAAGGAAAGAAGATGTATTTCTTCTGATTGCAGGAGAGAAAGGAGATAACCAGCGTGAAGGGCAGGGCTGGGATTTGTTTGATCAGTTCCTCTTCGCCATGGGCGCCTCGCCCATACACACCACATTATCGCACTTTATATAGGCCACAGAGCCTACAATCAAGTTCTCATCCACTCGTTTGGCCTGGGGGAACTGATCAAGCAACTCCCAGCCCTGTTTTCCACCCTGGTTATCCCCTTTCTCTCCTGTAATCAGAAGGAGTAGAGCAGAACCCTCGGCCATCATCACCATGGTGAAGGCGTCCTCAGGCCACTTTTTCTTCGCTAGAGACATGTACTCCTGTACATCCATCCCCGGCTTCAGCGCACCGATTACACCGCATTCGCTCCCATTTGTTTGCGTGCCAACCTCCTTGCATACTACACTTACTTGTGTTTCCACATCGTACGTGATCTTCTCGATCGGCACATAACGGTGTTCTTCAAGCTAACGGGCGACTGAGTCGCGCGTGAAGACACGCGTTGTCTTCTTTACACGCACCGCCGCGTTTTGACGTTTTCACTTCCCTTTTTATGCTACTGACGGCGGCAATAGCTCTATCTAGGCCCTCGACTTGTTTTGTAAGAGCACCAATCGCCTCCACAATTGTGAAAACAATTGAGCACTCCGCTTTCTTATAGGCCTCGACGTTTTCAGTTTACCTATCGGCCACCTTTCGTTTTTAGGAGTCTCCCCTATAAGGTGACTCCTTATATGCCCCACCCTACTAGACAAATCCCCTGCACCCTCGCTTCTTTTTTTTTTGTAATAAATGGTTCCATGATTCCTTTTAATTAAAAAAGTAAAACGAAATAAAATAAAATATAGACTAGACAGACTAGACAAACTGGACAGACTGGACAGACAAGGCACACTAGACACACTAGACAGACTAGATTTACTAGACAGACTGCACGAGGTCTTTCTGTACGACAAGCTCAAAAAACTAGCGGAAGACGGATACTTGGCGATAGCCTAAAAGGAAAACGGTTACAAACTCATTACTTACACCTCGGAATTCGACGAAGAAAACTGTTTCGATGAAGTCAATAATGTATCCGGATTGTCGAACGTTCTGTACTCGGGTTGGTGGTTGCCTAGAGGTTTCAAATTCTTGCAAGCGACTTTGATGGCGTTAGGCTTAGTTTTCTTCCCACCTAATCCGAAGCCCAAATTGCTCATCGTGGACGTGAACACCATAACCTTATACATCCTCTCCTTACTATCCAACATGAAAATCATCTCGTCACCCACTTCACTTCTTTGAATCAATTGGAATTCTTCTCGAAATACATGAAAATTACACCGGATTTATGCAACGCCTTGGCTTTGAAACGCGCCGACAACTTCATCGTTCAAAGCGATGGAATCGCAAATTTCTTTCAGCGATCCTCTCCCTCGGTCAAAAAGGAGGTCACGGCTTTGGAAGGAACGGCCGATGATTTCAAGGATTATTCCCGATATACCTAAACCTAATATCTTGTTTGTTTGCTTCGGAAGTTAATGCAAACGCTCGAATTTCAAGCTGGTTTTGGACGTTTTTGGACTCCTGCTGATCTCTCCAGACAAAATCAAAATAACGTGCATCTTGTCATCGGAGGCCACTACAGAGAATCGCAAGACGACTACGATAGTTTATCCTTGTCTGAACACAGAGCTTTGGAAGCAACGGCCGATTGATATTTCAAGGATTGTTTCCGATATGCCTAAACCTAATTTCTTGTTAGTTTGCTGCGGATGTTATCGCAAACGCTCGAATTTCGAGCTGATTTTGGACGTGTTCGAAGAACTCCTGCTGATCTCTGCAGACAAGATCAAAACAACGTGCATCTAGTAATCGGAGGAAACTACAGCGGAGCTCAGACGACCACGATAGTTTATCTTAGTCTGGACACAGGGCTATGGAAGGAACGGCCGATTGATATTTCAAGGATTGTTCCCGATATGCCTAAACCTAATTTCTTTTTAGTTTGCTGCGGAAGTTATCGCAAACGCTCGAATTTCGAGCTGGTTTTGAACGCGTTCGAGGAACTCCTGCTGATCTGTCCAGACAAAGATCAAAACAACGTGCATCACGTCATCGGAGGCCACTGCAGCGAATCGCAACCAAAAGATATTTTACAACGAACTGTAGGAATATACGGATAAAGCTGACGCTTTGCCAGTCACCATCCTGAGGGAACTCCTTACCGTCCACAAGAAGAAGGTTTAATCGAGAAATCTACAGGAGCTTTACTCCCGTCCAAACACGATATTTTTCCAGAAACTATCCTTTTGATACTATCCATTGGAAGGCCTATAATTGGGACAAATATTGGGTTTTGTAAGGAGTTTCTTCGACACCGGATCACGGGGATTCTCGTGGATCCGACGGTGAAGATGTTCGCGGTCACGATGTTCAAGCTGCTGACGATACCGGCGATTCAAGTCTTCCTGAGCGACATGTGTCACCAAATTTTCGAAAAGAAATTCTCGAAATCTATGTTCTGCCGGAAGATGAACGGGCTGGTGGGACGGTACGGCGATTGCACAATGATAGCGAATTGATAACTGACTATACAAACAAGAGTAGACAGACGAAATATACAAGACTAGACAGACAAGGCTAGACAAACAAGACTAGACAGACAAGACTAGACAGACAAGACTAGACAGACAAGACTAGACAGACAAGACTAGACAGACAAGACTAGTCAGACAAGACTAGACAGACAAGACTAGACAGACAAGACTAGACAGACAAGACTAGACAGACAAGACTAGACAGACAAGACTAGACAGAAGACTGGACAGACAAGACTAGACAGACAAGACTATACAGACAAGACTAGACAGACAAGACTAGACAGACAAGACTAGGCAGACAAGACTAGACAGACAAGACTAGACAGACAAGACTTGACAGACAAGACTGGACAGACAAGACTAGAGAGACAAGACTAGACAGACAAGACTAGACAGACAAGACTAGACAGACAAGACTAGACAGACAAGACTAGACAGACAAGACTAGACAGACAAGACTAGACAGACAAGACTGGACAGACAAGACTAGACAGACAAGACTAGACAGACAAGACTAGACAGACAAGACTAGACAGACAAGACTAGACAGACAAGACTAGACAGACAAGACTAGACAGACAAGACTAGACAGACAAGACTAGACAGACAAGACTAGACAGACAAGACTAGACAGACAAGACTAGACAGACAAGACTAGACAGACAAGACTAGACAGACAAGACTAGACAGACAAGACTAGACAGACAAGACTAGACAGACAAGACTAGACAGACAAGACTAGACAGACAAGACTAGACAGACAAGACTAGACAGACAAGACTAGACAGACAAGACTAGACAGACAAGACTAGACAGACAATACTAGACAGACAGGACTAGACAGATAAGACTAGACAGACAAGACTAGACAGACAAGACTAGACAGACAAAACTAGACAGACAAGACTAGACAGACAAGACTAGACAGACAAGACTAGACAGACAAGACTATACAGACAAGACTAGACAGACAAGACTAGACAGACAAAACTAGACAGACAAGACTAGACAGACAAGACTAGACAGACAAGACTAGACAGACAAGACTAGACAGACAAGACTAGACAGACAAGACTAGACAGACAAGACTAGACAGACAAGACTAGACAGACAAGACTAGACAGACAAGACTAGACAGACAAGACTAGACAGACAAGACTAGACAGACAAGACTAGACAGACAAGACTAGACAGACAAGACTAGACAGACAAGACTAGACAGACAAGACTAGACAGACAAGACTAGACAGACAAGACTAGACAGACAAGACTAGACAGACAAGACTAGACAGACAAGACTAGACAGACAAGACTAGACAGACAAGACTAGACAGACAAGACTAGACAGACAAGACTAGACAGATAAGACTAGACAGACAAGACTAGACGGACAAGACTAGACAGACAAAACTAGACAGACAAGACTAGACAGACAAGACTAGACAGACAAGACTAGACAGACAAGACTATACAGACAAGACTAGACAGACAAGACTAGACAGACAAAACTAGACAGACAAGACTAGACAGACAAGACTAGACAGACAAGACTAGACAGACAAGACTAGACAGACAAGACTAGACAGACAAGACTAGACAGACAAGACTAGACAGACAAGACTAGACAGACAAGACTAGACAGACAAGACTAGACAGACAAGACTAGACAGACAAGACTAGACAGACAAGACTAGACAGACAAGACTAGACAGACAAGACTAGACAGACAAGACTAGACAGATAAGACTAGACAGACAAGACTAGACAGACAAGACTAGACAGACAAAACTAGACAGACAAGACTAGACAGACAAGACTAGACAGACAAGACTAGACAGACAAGACTATACAGACAATACTAGACAGACAAGACTAGACAGACAAAACTAGACAGACAAGACTAGACAGACAAGACTAGACAGACAAGACTAGACAGACAGACTAGACAGACAAGACTAAAATTGTAATATTTTGACTGAGTTGTTTAGTCTTAGTTGTTAAGTCTATTTTCGTCCCTCCGCATTTTTTTTTCAATTTATTTATTGGTTTTGGGCAATAATATTTTGCAAGCTGT
Source organism: Phosphuga atrata (assembly GCA_944588485.1). Taxonomy (NCBI): domain Eukaryota; kingdom Metazoa; phylum Arthropoda; class Insecta; order Coleoptera; family Silphidae; genus Phosphuga; species Phosphuga atrata. Next base: position 49,330,581 of record OX155902.1, read on the forward strand.
TGTAGGCGGCGAAGAATATGAACGTATGTGTTATTTTGAAATCGCGTTTTTAGTTGCTTGTCTAATAAGATGAAATAAAGGATAATCGTCACGGCCACCGCGAGGACTTGAGCCACCTGTCGTAAAACCCATATTTTCCGCCCCCAGTCTATCCATTAAACAACACGTTTACGTTGTTTATTTCGAAACGTATTTGTTATTAATGGCGTGTGAGTTTGTAATACATGCATTATTTGTTTTATAGCATACTAAAAATCATATAGAAATTTAGCTTTAGTACATTTAAATGTAATTGAAAGTTTTAATCATTGCGAAAATACGTCAGCTAGACCAGGGGTGAGCAACCTTTTTTGGTGTGCAAATGGTGAGCAAATTTGTTATAATTAAAAAAAAAACATTAGTTAGACCATGGGTGAGTAACATTTTTTTACAATGGGGTTACCTACAGATTTTAAAATGTTGTCTAGGCCGCAGGTGAGTAACTTATGGTATTATTAAAACACTAAAAACATTATGTACACTATATTACAAACACTGAATGATTTACTTCACTATTAATGACTAAATAAAAAAATACAGAAATATAACATTCTTCTTCTTCTTCTTGTTTCGAATGGGCCTACTTTGGACCACGCTTGTTCTGTTGGGTCCTTCTTGGGTCCTAGTTGGGTCGTTCTTGTCCAACTGTTGGGCTTTCATCTTTGGCTAGTATTGTCGCATCTTCTGCCGGTGTAACTCCTTTCTCTATTCTGTCCAGGGGGTACCTTTCCTTCGGGGTTTTTCCTGAAATCCACGGACTTCCTTCAGGGTGCGTCTCACAGACTGTCTGTTTTGGAGATCTGTTATTCCCAGTCCTTTAATATCCTTCTCGGTTTCTGGCAACCAAGTGGTACGAACCTTCTTGTTTTGCCAAAAGGTGAACAGACGGTTGGTTAGTCGATTTGGAGGCAGTCTTCCAACGTGGCCATAGAAAGCTACCCTTCTTTTCCTTGCACAGCCAGAGAGCATCTCAATATGTTCGTAGAGCTCAGAGTTATGACGCCTTCGGAATTCCCCATTTTCCTTTACCTGGCCTAGGATCTTCCTGAGGATTCTCCTCTCTCTGATTTCCAATTTCTCTGCCAGACCTCCTCGGTTCAAGAAAAGACACTCCATGGCACACAGGGCTTCTGGTCGTAAGAATAATGTGTAGTGCTTAAGTTTAGTTTTCTTGTTATAAGTCTTCTTAGTCAGTCGATAGGCTAGTTCTAACTTGTTGACTCTCTTGGATAATGATGCTCTTTCTGATGTTTCTCACCCAACTTTCTAAGTTGGGTTCAATCCATTCGCTGAGATACTTAAATTTCTCAGTTCTCTTGATGTTTCCCTGCTCTAGTAACATCTCGCTGTTTGCTTCTCTGATGTTGGTGAAGAATTCTGTTTTCTCCAGCGACACTTGAAGACCCGCTTTTGCAGCCTGTTTTCTGAGACAATTTACCTGCATTGTTGCCACCTCAAGGGAATCAGCAAACAGTGCCATTTCATCTGCAAAGGCCAGGCAATCTACAAACAGTCCATCGTTCTTACTGTTGTACATTATATCCCCCAAAATGTACGACATCTACCGTGGTTGCTAAAAAGGACCAGTTGGTAGAATGTAGCCATCTTGAATATATTTTTAATCAATAACGTCGCTTGATATATGTTAAATCAATCTGTAGTGTCTTTCTAAATAATAATAAACAGTTCTTCATTAAACACGTTCCTCATTCTTTTTCATTCATTTCATCACTTACGTCCCAGGTAGATACCACTTTGAGCACCCAAATTGATCAGTTCCTTGCGCCAATCTCTCATAACCTTTTCAAGGATACAGTTGATGAGAAGTGGGGAAAGTCCATCTCCTTGTCCCACTCCTGTTTTTATTTCGAAGCTTTCTGAAATCTCGCGTCTAAATTTTACCTTGGAATGGGTGTTGGTCAAAGTTTCTAAGATGTGTCTGGGGGAGTTTGTTGTCTAGCCCTAGTTCCTGGAGTACTTTGTTAAGCGTTTCTCTATCAATGGAACCGTAGGCGTTCCTAAAATCAACAAAGGTGACGACCACCTTGCGGTTTCTCATCTTGGAGTATGCAAGTACAGTTTTAAGATTGAGAATCTGTTCAACACAGGTTCGGGTCTTCCTGAAGCCCCCCTGGTATTCTCCCAGTTGACTATCCAGCTGATTTTCTGCCCTTGTTTGTAACGCCTTCGAGAGAATCTTGTATGTTACCGGGACTAGAGAAATTCCACGGTAGTTCAATCAGTAAAATCTCCCTTTTTGTGAAGCGGATGGATCAGAGCAGATTTCCAATCGGGTGGTAATTTCACTGTTTCCCAGATGTCTTGGATGATCTCGGTTAGCTTATAACATTAAAAAAACAAAATAACATTCATTAATAAAAAATATAGCATTCATGATAGAAATAGGATTATTTAATATTATTATCATCAATTATTAACATTAATAGAAGAAATATGTGGTAATAGATTATTTATTGAGATGTTTTGAAAAGAAAAATCTTTGAAAGGTCGCTCGAGAAAGTGAAAGGGGCGGAATGCGTGCTGCGGGCCAGGGGTTGCTCATCCCTGAGCTAGACTTGCAATGAAATAATCTCTTGTCACATCTGTCATCTTTATTGTTGTTTACATATTCCTCGAGTATTTTATTTTGGTTCCGTGCCGAATGCGAATTTAATGAGCCTCCGTTCCTTACGCCATATTATGGATTTTAAGCTGTGGCCAAACCCATCTGTTTGTCATTAGTGTATTAAAAGGGGTGCGACGTCCCTAGTCGCCTACAATCACAAGAACAATATTTTATTAAAACACGAGACTGTTAATAATTAATATTACAATTTTTGTAAAATTACATTTGTTTAAATAATTGCGTAGACTGTTTGCTAAATAACAATAAATGTTAAAAAAATTAATTTATAATCAATAAATATTATTTTTCTGTTGACGACAGATAATGTTAAAGTCGTTGGAAGGAGAAGAGAAAATATATTTATTGTATACAAAGGCCTATCGACCACGAGGTCTACTCTATTCTAACAAAAATTGAAGATTGAATCAAAAATTGTAGATTCAATCTAAAATTAAAGATTCAATCAAAATTGCAAAATTTAATCAAAAACAGTAGTTTCAAATCCAAAATTTAAGATTGAATCAAACCTAGAAGATTCCATCAAAAATTGTAGATTAAATTATTAATTGAAGATTCAATCAACATTTGTAGATTAATAAAAAATTGTAGACTCAATCAAAAATTGAAGAATCATATTACCTCTATGAGATCAAATATTGAAGATTCCTTCAAAAAATTAAGATTCAATCAAAAATTGAAAATTCACTTTTTCTACTGATATATGTGAAAATTGCATTTTTTCCACGGCTTACCCTACAGGAAAGTGACTTTTTCATTCTAGGGATGAAAATATTTTCACGTCTAGAGACGAAAATGAACATTTTAAATTTATGATTTTCTCGATTAAAACACTAAACTAACCAAATTTGCATGGACTTTCTTATTAATTACATCAATTTCAATGAAATATTTTATGTACAAACGTATAACGAGCCTGAAACTATTAAAAAAACCAAAATAAAATTAGGACATTTGACTTGAAAAGTATCACCTTCTATGAGAATGCAATATGTTACCGTGGAAACGGCCAAACTAACAATTAAATTTGTTTTGACAGTTCGCTTCGAATTGGATTTATTGAAGTCGAATTATGGCGCTCGTGAGCAAACTCCCACCTCACCAAAAAAACGCCGTTCATCTCTTGCTGTAAAATATCTCTTGCATTCAAAAATTTAAGATTCAATCAAAAATTGTAGATTTAGTCAAAAATTGTAGATTAAATCATAAGTTGAAGATTTAATCAACACTTGTAGATTAATCAAAAATTCTAGATTCAATCAAAAATTAAAGATTCATATTACCTCTATGAGATCAAATATTGAAGATTCGTTTAAAAAATGAAGATGCAAATATTAAAGATTCATTCAAATATTAAAGATTTATTCAAAAACTGAAGATTCAATCAAAAATTGTAGATTCAGTGAAAAATTGCAGATTAAATCAAATTGAAGATTCAATCAACATTTGTGGATTAATAAAAAATGGAGATTCAATAAAAAATTAAAGATTCATATTACCTCTATGAGATCAAATATTGAAGATTAGTTCAAAAAATGAAGATTCAATCAAAAATTGTGGATTCAGTCAAAAATTGCAGATTAAATCATAAATTGAAGATTCAATCAACATTTGTAGATTAATTAAAAATTGTACTCAATCAAAAATTAAAGATTCATATTACCTCTATGAGATCAAATATTAAAGATTCGTTCAAAAAATGAAGATTCAATCAAAAATTGAAGATTCATTTTACCTCTATGAGATCAAATATTGAAGATTCTTTCAAAAAATGAAGATTCAATAAAAAATTGAAGATTCATTTTACCTTTATGAGATCAAATATTGAAGATTCATTCAAGAATTGAAGATTCAATCAAAAATTGTAGATTCAGTCAAAATTTTCAGATTAAATCATAAATTGAAGATTCAATTAACAATTGTAGGTTAATCAAAAATTGTAGATTCAATCAAAAATTAAAGATTCATATTACCTATATGAGATCAAATTTTGAAGATTCGTTCAAAAAATGAAGATTCATTCAAAAATTTAAGATTCATTTTACTTCTATGAGACCAAATATTAAAGATTCATTCAAAAATTGAAGATTCAATCAAAAATTGTAAATCAAGCCAAAAATTGCAGATTAAATCATAAATTGAAGATTAAGTCAACATTTGTAGATTAATAAAAAATTGTAGACTCAATCAAAAATTGAAGATTCAGATCACTCTATGAGATCAAATATTGAAGATTCGTTCAAAAAATTAAGATTCAATCAAAGATTGAAGATTCATTTTACCTCTATGAGATCGAATATTGAAAATTCATTCAAAAATCGAAGATTCAATCAAAAATTGTAGATTCAGTCAAAAATTGTAGATTAAATCATAAATTGAAGATTTAATTAACATTTGTAGATTTTTCAGTAATTGTAAATTCAATCAAAAATTGAAGATTTATATTACCTCTATGAGATGAAATATTGAAGATTCGTTCAAAAAATTAAGATTCAATCAAAAATTGCAGATTAAATCATAAATTGAAGATTCAATCAACATTTGTAGATTAATCAAAAATTGTAGATTCAATCAAAAATTAAAGATTCATATTACCTCTATGAGATCAAATATTGAAGATTCGTTTAAAAAATTAAGATTCAATCAATAATTTAAGATTCATTTTACTTCTATGAGATCAAATATTAAAGATTCATTCAAAAATTGAAGATTCAATCAAATATTGTAGATTCTGTCTAAAATTGCAGATTAAATCATAAATTGGAGATTTAATCAATATTTGTAGATTTTTCAAAAATTGTAGATTCAATCAAAAAATGAAGATTCATATTACCTCTATGAGATCAAATATTACAGATTCGTTAAAAAAATAAAGATTCAATCGAAAATTGAAGATTCATTTTTTTTCCTCTATCAAGTCAAAATTGAAGATTCATTAAAAAATTGAAGATTCAATCAAAAATTGTAGATTCAGTCAAAAATTGCAGATTAAATCATAAATTGAAGATTCAATCAGCATTTGTAGATTAATAAAAAATTGTAGATTCAATCAAAAATTAAAGATTCATATTACCAATATGAGATCAAATATTGAAGATTCGTTCAAAAAATTAAGATACAAATATTAAAGATTCATTCAAATATTAAAGATTCATTCAAAAATTGAAGATTAAATCAAAAATTGTAGATTCAGTGAAAAATTGTAGATTGTCATAAATTGAAGATTTAGTCATCATTTGTAGATTTTGCAAAAATTGTAGATTCAATCAAAAATTGAAGATTCATATTACCTCTATGAGATCAAATATTAAAGATGCGTTCAAAAAATTCAGATTCAATCAATTATTGAAAATTCATTTTACCTCTATAAGATCAAATATTGAAGATTCATTAAAAAATTGAAGATTCGATAAAAAAATGTAGATTCAGGCAAAAATTGTAGATTAAATCATAAATTGAAGATTTAATCAACATTTGTAGATTTTTCAAAAATTGTAGATTCAATCAAAAATTGATGATTCATATTACCTCTATGAGATCAAATATTGAAGATTCGTACAAAAAATGAAGATTCAATCAAAACTTGTAGATTCAAACAAAAATTGAAAATTTAATCTAAAATTGTAGATTCGATTAAAAATTGTAGATTCAATAAAAAATTATAGTTATTAAAAAAATTAAGATGTTCTACGCTCTTGATGTAGTTTTAACATATGAAGGCAATACTATCTCCAAATCAATTACATATTTAGAACATTCCTCGAATGTCTATTTTTTGCCGTTCTCGAATATTTGGCCTTTTGATGGCCAAAAAGAACAAAAAAAAAGAAAACCTAAGGCCGGGCGGTTGGGCACCTGGCAATTTGGAATGCGCCTCTCGGTTGTGGCACATGTTGGTGCCAGAGCAGATGTTCCCTGTCCATTTCTCTTGTCCACCGGAGAAATCCACTCAAAATACTACCACCTATATCCAACCAATTTAAATTTAAAAGAGAAAAAAAAAACACAAAGGAAATCAGAACCAATTTTCTTCAAAATCTAAATTAATAAACGATTTTGTTTCGTTTTTCTTTAGAGCTAGATCAAGTTTCTAATGCATTTAATTATTTAATTAAATAGTGAAAATTATACAAGATAATATAGATACTAACAAAGTTATTATCTATATTATCTTTTATAATAGAAAACAAGATAATAAGATAAGATAATAACGGGATAATAAGATAATAACAAATGAAAATTATACAAGATAGATAAAACTAGTTTAATAGGCAGAATATACAAGATGCAAGATACAAGAATTTTCAATTTATGATTTAATCTACAATTTTTGAGTGAATCTTCAAATTTTGATTCCTATATAAATATAGACAGCTCCTATAAACTCCTATATAAATATAGATTGCTAAATATGAATATAGCTAGTAAGCAAGGTTGAGCAGACAAGACAGCAACAATTTGAGTCTTTTCATAAAAAAAATGTATTCTAGAATACAAATCCATACATATTGTACAATATAAATGTATCTATAAATTAATAATACTGACATCATTCCTCAGATTCACAAGTTAACATCTTTAGTAAAATTTTAAAACATAAATAAACATAATAATTCGAAAAATAGCTTGATTATAATTAATATTCAACCTGTTCGTTAATCTAAAAAATTAAGTCCTACTAGGACTTAGATAAATGTCATATTGAAACAACTACTTCCCTGGCTAAAACCACGTAGGATATTGGTATTATTTAAAAGATAAGGCTGTAAAAAGAAAGAAAGACTAGACAGAATTAGACTAGACATATTAGCTGTTTTTTTTACCTAGTAGTCTGATTACTTGTATTCGATAGATTAGATTAGACTAGATTGAAAATATGTGCTATTTTAACAAAGTAGACTATAAATATTTAGGAAATAACGTTATATTGGAATGTATTTTCGTTAATAACGTGTTTCTTGGGTTAGTAAGATTTAAGGAATTTCCGGAGTTCTAGAGACGCCTGTCTAAAATATATTCTTTTAATTTGCTTTAGTTCACTTCCAATTATTAAAAAAATATATACATCTTATCAATGTGATAACACCGATAACACCAAGACTACTCAGTCAAGACTAGACAAGCAACACTAGATAAACAGACTGGACGCACTAGTTGAGGAATAATGATGGCGAGTTAGTAATACTTTGAAATTAAACTGTTAATATGTGTTTTCTATTAGCTCTTAGTCTAGTAGTTGTACTAAGTATGGAGTGACCACATTTTCATTGCGACAAAGCGGGACAAATGGGATGAAATGAGAATTATAATGTAGTTATGAAAGCACACCAATAATTCAAAAATTCAAAATATATTTTATTGTATACATTCATATACTTATTCTGTTTAAAATGAAGGAATAACTCTTATCTAATAATTTAAATATAATCTAAATCTAATATTTTTTTTGTCTGTTTCCACATTTGCAGACAACCAACAATTATTTTTTTCATCAGTATCACGTATCTTTTTTAAAATGACACCTCATCAGAAAGATTTTCGCAAATATTATTTTTCGGAAAATGATTACTAAAATATTCAAAAGATTTTTCCACAAATTCCCATAAAATCTCCTTTTTTAATGTCACCTGCCTACTCTTAAAAATATTATTAGAACTGTCCATTCTTCAAGATATTCCAAGCAATTACTATAAAAATTTTCGACTTCTTCCAGAAAATCTGGTCGTTTAATGGCACCTAGTTCTTCCAACCTAGTGATGTCTTTTCGTATAACTACAGGAAAGTAATCGTTATCAATTGTTAACCGTTACGTTGTGGCGACTATTGCCCTTCCTTTGTCAATCAAATAATGAGTCGAACGTCAAATTGAAAACAACAAACCGCACTGTCTAACGGCAGTCCGCACTTATCTGCATTGAGAGAAGAACGACAATATTCGAACACCACCGAGTAAATCTAACTAGCTACATCCCCTAATACAGTTTACTCTGCATGCATTTTATGTATTTTTTATTTCTTTTTATTCTTTAGAGTACATTTAAAATAAGAAATACAGATATTTTCTAAAAAGCGGGACATTTAAAAAAAAAACGGCGGGGCGCGGGACTGCCTTCCAAAAATCGGGACTGTCCCGCCAAAATCGGGACGTGTGGGCACTTTAACTAAGTAGACATATAAAACTATATTAATTTGAAAAAACTTCTGCAGATGAAAATAGCCAAATATTATTTAGAACAGGCCTGGGCAAATAGCGGCCCGTGGGCCGCATGTGGCCCTCGTTGACATTTTATGCGGTCCGCGCAGCACTTTATAAATAACTTTAATTAAGAAAATATCTATTTCCAATAAAAACGTTAAGTTGATTTTGTGATACGCATCCTAAAATATACACAGCTATAAAAAATATAGCTGTCTGTCTATGACATGTTTATTATGTTTATCAGGCCTGATGTTTATTTTATTATCTAGCTGCCACTATTTCATAGACACTGCACATTTAAGGAAAAATATATCGTTTAACAAGCAGTGTATATCAGGGCTGTCCAAGTGGGCTGTAGTGTTTTATAATGCGGCCCTCCAAACCGCATTTTTTTAACTTGCAGTTTAACATCCCTGATATTGTTCGCTTCTTTGAGAAAAACTCAAGAATATTATTGTATCTAGGTCTAAATAGATTCAACGATCGTGGTAACATCATCAATCAGCCTTTTACATCCACTGCTGGATATAGGCCTCCCCCATTTCTGTCCTCTATTTTTGTCGCACTGCATCCAGTTTGTGGTTATTCTTTTGATATCGTCCGTCCATCGCGTGGGAAGTCTTCCCCTGTTTCTCTTGTCAGCTCTTGATCTCCACTCGAGCAGCCTTTTTGTCCATCTTATGGCCTATATGCCATGCGGGCCACAAGTCCAGCCCAGCTCCACTTGAGCTTAGCCACCTGGTAGATAACATCCGTGACTCCTGTTCTCGTCCGAAAGTCCTCATTTCTAACGTCGTCACGAAGTGATACACCGAGCATCGATCTTTCCATCTTTCGTTGTGTTATTCTAAGCTTCTTAGCAAATATGACTGTCAAAGTTAAAGTTTCGGCGCCGTAGGTCATAACCGGTAGAATGCACTGATTAAAAACCCTTCGATTTAAACAAATTGGGAGATTACTCTTAAACACATCCCCAAGTCTGCCATATGCAGCTCAAGAGAGCGTAATTCTTCTTTTTAATGCGCTAGTTTGGTTGTCTCTCGAGATTCTTATTTTATGACCAAGTTACGTGTACCTATCTACCAACTCCACCTCACAGTTACCAATAGCAATATTTCTACTAGGGACCAGATTCGTCATGAATTTCGTTTTTGTTATATTAATTTTTAGCCCGACCCGAGCACATACTTTCTGAATCATGGATCGTGGTATACAAATAAATAAATACAAAATTATTTTATGCGGCCCACGGTCAATTTTTCATACGTAATGTGGCCCGAGAGCTAAAAGATTTGCCCACTCCTGGTCTAGAAGAATACCAAGACCACACAACTTCTATCTACCAAAACAAAATTATGTCACGTTTGGTCTTGTCTGGTCTTATCAGGTCTTGTCTAGTCTTGTCTAATACTGTCTTGTCTTGTCTGGTCTTGTCTTGTTTTGTTATGGTCTTATCTGTTCTTGTCTGGTCTAGACTAGTCTTATCTGTTCTTGTTTCGTCTTTCTGGTTTTGTCCGGTCTTATACGGTCTTATCTAGTCTTGTCTGCTCTTGTCTGGTTTTTGTCCGGTCTTGGCTGGTCCTATCTAGTCTTGTCTGGTCCTATCTGGTCTTGTCTGGTTTCGCCAGATCTTGTCTGGCCTTGTCTGGTACTAGAAAAGTGAAAGGTGAAAGGTGAATCTGTCCATATGCCAATACTGATCACGTTAAAGCAGCAGGTAGAAAAGGGGCCCGGGAAAGAAAAATGGGTTACCAGGTGGGATAGCGGCGCGACGGAGCTGTTTAAATTAAGAATGGAGGCAATAGACTGGGATAATTTAAAAGATATAGACATGATGGAAATGGAAACAGCATTGGTCAGGAGGAAAGTCACAGAGGGAACTGTGGGAAGATTATGGGCGGATAAGGAATTCATAAGGGAGAAACAAAAATATAGAGAGGTGACGAGAAGGTGGAGAGAGGGTACCGGGGACAAGGAACTGTGGTTAAGTACGAGAGCGGACTTACGAAAACTGGAGAGGAGAAAGAGAGAAATGTGGGAGAGAAGAGAGCGACAACGAATACTGGAGATTAAAACTGAAGCGCAGCTGTGGAAATATTTAAAGGAGAAGAGCGGGAAGAAGGAGCAAATTCCAGACAGTATACCTGATGAAACCTGGTTAAGGCACTATATGGTTCTATTGGAAGGAGTGGAGATAATGGTGGATCGAGGGAAAGACAGTGTTAGAAGGGAGCAGACTGTTGAAGAAGTAGGTGAAGAAGAAATTACGGCCGGGGAAGTACACCAGGTAATTGCAGCCTTAAAGCAGAAGAAAGCGGCAGGATCGGACGGAGTCGGAAATGAAGCGTGGAAGTTGGTACCAGAGAAATGTATCGACATGGAAAAGATATGGAAATCGACAAAGGGTATCCCAGAGAGCTGGAAATAGGGGATAATACAGCCAATCCACAAAAATTGGGAAAAGGAAAGGGTGGAGAATTACAGGGGGATCATGCAGATGAACTCTTCCTACAAAATGTTCGGCAAGATTCTAGAAGTGCGGTTGGGAAAAGAGGCAGAGGAAAAGCAATTTATACCAGAGGTGCAAGCAAGATTCAGAGAGGGAAGAGGCACAGTCGAACAACTCATAACACTTAGATTTATAATTGATCAGGAAATTAGATCTGGGAGCCTTTTTGCTCGTTTTATCGACCTGAAAGCAGCGTATGATTCCGTAGATAGAGGGAGATTGTATGAATGTTTGGTTAAAAAGGGTATTTCGGAGAGGGTGAGGAGGAATGCGAAGGAGGTGTATAGGGAAATGGTGTGTAAGATCAGGATGAATGAGTGTGTAACGGAATATTTCGAGATAAAAAAGGGCCTGAGGCAGGGATGTCCACTGAGCCCCACACTTTTCAATCTCTATGTGGCTGATTTGGAAATAGTTTTGGCAGACGGGCAAGCTGAAGGAGTGGTGGTAGGGAGAACAAAGGTGTGGAGTTTAGCATACGCTGATGATGTAGTGGTATTTGCCAAGACAGCTGGGGAATTGAGAGAGGTGATTGAAAGGGTGAGAGGGTTTTTTGAAAGGAGAGATTTGAGTGTGAATGTGGAAAAAACTAAATTGATGCGGTTCAAAAAAGGTGGGAAGTTCAAGAAAAAGCGGTTTGAATGGAGAGGGAGGGAAATCGAGGAGGTGCAAAGGTTTAAGTATCTGGGGTATGTATTTAGAAATGGAGGTAGCAATAGAGAGCATGTGGAGTATGTAGCGAAAAAAGCGTGGGTGGCAGCTGGGCGAGTCTGGAATGAATGGAGGAATGAATGGAGGTGAATGCGTGCAAGGTTGCAGTCTTGGCAGCAAGAAAGGTCATAAGGTATGAATATAAGGTGAGTGAAATGGGAGATAAAAGGTTGATAAAAGCGGTTTTTAGAATGGTAAATCGAGTGGGAGGAGGCGGTATGAAAGGGAGTGACTGGGGTAAGAATAAGAGGAAATTGTATGAAAGAGGTGGTATATCTGGTGAGGGGCTCGAAACGCAAAGCAGGAAAGTAGTAACTTTCATAAAGGGTATGTAAAGATACAGGTACAGGGGCGGTTACCAACCTATTTAAGTGTAAATCAAGAGGACGATGCACAAGTCATGTTGGCAAGGTATAGGTGTGGGTGTGAGGAGCGTGGAAGAAGATACTGGATGAGTGAGGAACATAGAAAGTGTAGTGTTTGTGGGACAGCAGAGGATACTTGGGAGCATTGGATGGAAGGGTGTACAAGAGGTGAATGGAATGAGGGAGAGAGGCGGGAAGGAAAGAAATGGGAGGAATGTATGAATGATAGCGGAAAGGGTCTGAAACTGCTGAGACGGATAAAAAGATGGAAAGAGCAAATTGGTAACAGAGAAGGTGTATTATAAAGGAAGTGGAGTTTATTTTGTGTCAGTTACAGATATTTTTGTATTTTTATTTTTTAAATTTATATTTTTTTTATGTGGTTTCTATATGCCAGTAGGTTAATAAATAAATAAATAAATAATAAAATAAAAGTGTCTGGTACTATCTGGCCTTGTCTTGTCTTGTCTGGTTTAGTCTAGTCTATTCTAGTCTTGTCTGGTTTAGTCTAGTCTACTCTAGTCTAGTCTAGTCTAGTCTAGTCTAGTCTTGTCTGATATTGCTTGGTCTTGTTTGGTCGTGTCGAATCTTTTCTAGACCCTTGTTTACTGTAACAAATAAGTCTAGACGGACACTACAGACTTCTTTGTCGTTCTAATTGGTGTTAGACTGGAAAAAAAAACAAGTAGGTATAAAGTTTCAATACGAAATGTTAGAGTTTTAATGGCATCAGCTGCTTGTTGAGATGGTTATTGTTGGCTGCAACCCTTTAAAGATGTTGCACCTGTGGACCCTTACGGGGATACAAAGGCGACGGCAGCTGCAGCATCAGCGTACGACCGTCGCGTGGCTCCTATTCAACAGACAAGGCTAGAGAAACCATACTGGATAGACAAGAATAGACAAATAAGACTAGAAAAATAAGACTAGACAGACAAGACTAGTCGGACAAGACTAGGCAGACAAGACTAGACAGAACGGACTAGGCATAGAACTCTAGAATGACAAGCGAAGAGAGGCTTGATTGGACAAACAGGATTAGACATGCTAGACTAAACAGACTAGATAAACTAAACAGACTAGATAAACTAGACAGACTAGATAGACTAGACAAACTAGATGGATTAGGCGGACTAGATAAACTAGACGGACTAGACAGACTAGACTGACAAGAGAGACTATACAGGCTAGACAGATAAGAGTAAATAGATTAGACAGATCAGACTAGACAGATCAGATTAGACTGACCAGACTAGACAGAGAAGACTAGACATACCAGGCTAGACAGACTAGACTAGACAGACCAGACTAGACAGACCAGAGTAGACAGACCAGAGTAGACAGACCAGACTAGACAGACCAGACTAGATACACCAGACTAGACAGACCAGAATAGACAAGCCAGACCAGACTAGACAGACCAGACTAGACAGACCAGACTGGTGACCAAACACTGGAAAAGCAGACAACAACTAAATATATACGTTTTAAAAAACTTTAAATTAAAATCTTGTTTCTGCCGAAAGGAAGGAAAACACGAAGGAGTTGCACTATACGCTAATAAAATAATATCTAATGAGCACAGAAAGGACATTAACGCAATGGCCGAAACATATGTTTTCGAATGTGCAGCGTTAGAAACTAACATCGACAAAGAGCCTGTATTAGTAATTGGAATCTACAGGATTTTTGCCTTTCCAATATTGAGCGATTCTTGGACAAACTGTATAAACTACTCAAAAAAGTCACTAAGGAAAATAAAAAAATCATCATAGCAGGCGACTTCAACATAAACATAATGAAGCAATCCCAAAAAAGAGAACAATTTATTCAAATGTTGGTTTACTTCAATCTTAAACTAACACTAAAGGATATTAATCACCCATCATCTGGTTCTTGTTTAGATATTATTGCTACAAATGTAGAGTGGAAACACTCAACGATGACAATGTATCAGATCAGTATCGATGACAATGAATCACAACATATCAGATCATTATTCCCAGCGAATAATATTTTATATTACAAAAAATAAACATATCTGTACATACAGAAACTTTTCAGAAGAAAACAGAGAAAACTTTAAAGAATACCTAAGGAGGGAAACGTGGGACCACATATATAAGTTGAATAATAAGGACGTGGATAAACAATGGAATATGTTTATGGAGACATTTATCTTCGCCTTCGAGGAAAGCTTCCCGAAAATATCAACACGCGCAAACAAAACAACAAACGAATATTTGACACTAAAGAGTTAAAAGAAATAAAAACACAATTGGAATTACTACAAACTCTAGCCCAATTCGACAACAACTTTAAAAAACAATACAATCAGGCACACCGAAAGTACATATCCACATTAAAGGAAGAAAAACGGAAACATTTTGGAAAAATAATAGAAGAAAGCGATAATACAACAAAAGCTACATGGAAAGTGGTGAGGAAAATAGCTAATATCAAGGATAAAAATGACGAAGACCTCACAAACCAAATCCCGAATTCAATCTCGATTGATAACATAAATGGGTTCTAATTTATTAAAAAATTTATTAAAAAGTTTAAGTTGCACAGAACATCAAGATAATATACCCCAAAACCCTAATACAATGTTCCTTAATTCTATTACGGCAGAAGAAATTGGTACCATTATTAAAAATCAGAAAAACAATAAAAGTACAGGATACGATGGAATCTCTATGGTCATTATAAAATATATTAGAAATAAAATAATAAGCCCACTGGAACACATATTAAATAATGCCCTAGAATACGGAATATACCCCAACCAAATGAAAGTGTCAATGATCCGGCCAATATATAAAAGCGGGGAGAAGAACAATCACAGAACAATTACAGACCAATAAGTCTACAACATCATTCTCCAAATTATTTGAGAAGTTAATAACAAACAGAATTACCGCTTTTATAACTCAGAATAAAATATTATGCGAAGAACAACATGGTTTTATAAAGGGAAGATCCGTCGAAACAGCATGTTTTAACTTTATAAAAGATATACATGTAAACTTGGAACATCAGAATATCCCTTGTGGTATCCTATTAGACCTGTCAAAGGCATATGATACAATAGACCAGACTAGACAGACCAGACTAGGTACACCAGACTAGACAGACCAGAATAGACAAGCCAGACCAGACTAGACAGACCAGACTAGACAGACCAGACTGGTGACCAAACACTGGAAAAGCAGACAACAACTAAATACATAGTTTTAAAAAACTTTAAATTAAAATCTTGTTTCTGCCGAAAGGTTGGAAAACACGAAGGAGTTGCACTATACGCTAATAAAATTTTATCCGATATTCGTTATAAAACATGGAAAATATGGAATGAGGGGAAAAGTTACTGATCTTATTAAATCATACCTCTACAACGGAAGACAGCTAACCCAAATAAATACAATAGAAGGTCAAAGGAAATCAAATACTAGAGTGGTAAACATTGGTATACCACAGGGCAGTGTCTTAGGGCCGATACTGTTCACCCTCTATATCAACGACCTTCCACAAGTAATAAATAGAACACAACATCAGATAAACTACGCAGACGATACAACTATATTAACGATAAATAAAAACATAGAAGACGTAACGACAAATTTACTTACGACAATGAACAATTTAATGAACTGGTTTACAGAAAATAGGATGGTATTAAACAAAGAAAAGACAAAACTAATTATATTCAAAACAAAACGAAACACAAGAAGAGACCCAGAAGATGTTACAATAACCAACGAAAAGATAGAGTACCAACAGTATGTCCGACTGTTAGGATTGATAATTGACAGAAATCTGGACTGGACGCAGCATACAAACGAGTTAGCAAAAAAATTAAACAGAACAGTATATGCCCTAAGAATACTCAAAAAATATATATCTACAGAGGTACTCAAGACAGTGTATTTCAGCAACTTTCATAGCCACTTAAAATTCTGTATAATGTTTTGGGGTGGAGGAAATAGCAGCAATAGTCTTCAAAATCCAAAAACAAGCTGTAAGAATCTTAAAATGCCTAGCTTACAAACAGTCTTGCAGAGGAGAATTCAAAACGGTACACATTCTTACCACTACTGGAACTTATTTATATGAAATCTTAAAATTTACATTTAAATATCGAAACTTATTTCTTTGTCACACAAAGAGCGACAATGACAAAAACACAAGAAATCAACTCAACTATATATTGCCAAGACACAAGCTAACACTCACCGATACAGGTCCACCTTACATAAACCTCAAATTATTTAACACACTCCCCAATACATTACAAGTCATAACAAATTTTAATAAATTTAAGAAAGAGATATGGAAACTATTATTAGATATAGAACCATATATACTACTAATATTACTGAATATTATTTGAAAGTATGAATATTGAATATTATAATTTATTGGACACATTTCACTTAGTTTTAAGAAAATATATGTATTCATTAGAATAAGCTTATATTAGGTAAACTTAGATAGTGAAATAAATTATTTTGATTTGATTTGATTTGACTAGACAGACTAGACTAGACAGAGCAGACTAGACAGACCAGACTAGACAGACCAGACTAGACATACCAGACTAGACAGACCAGACTATACAGACCAGACTAGACAGAGCAGACTAGACAGACCAGACTAGACAGACCAGACTAGACAGACCAGACTAGACAGACCAGACTAGACATACCAGACTAGACAGACCAGACTAGACAGACCAGACTAGACAGACCAGACTAGATAGACCAGTCTAGACAGACCGGACTAGACAGACCAGACTAGACAGACCAGACTAGACAGACGAGACTAGACAGACCAGACTAGACAGAGAAGACTAGACAGACCAGACTAGACAGACCAGACTAAACAGACCAGACTAGAGAGACCAGAGTAGACAGACCAGAGTAGACAGACCAGACTAGACAGACCAGACTAGACAGAGTATACTAGACAGACCAGACTAGACAGACCAGACTAGACAGACCAGACTAGACAGACCAGACTAGACAGACCAGACTAGACATACCAGACTAGACAGACCAGACTAGACAGACCAGACTAGACAGACCAGACTAGACAGACCAGTCTAGACAGATCGGACTAGACAGACCAGACTAGACAGACCAGACTAGACAGACCAGACTAGACAGACGAGACTAGACAGACGAGACTAGACAGACCAGACTAGACAGACCAGACTAAACAGACCAGACTAGACAGACCAGACTAGACAGACCAGACTAGATAGATCAGACTACACATACCAGACTAGATAGGCCCGATTAGACAGACTAGAATAGACACACCAGACTAGACAAACCAGACTAGACAATCTAGACTAGACAGACCAGACTAGATAGACCAGGCTAGACAGATCAGACTAGATAGACCTGACTAGACAGATCCAACTAATTTAAAAGTGGTTCGGAGGGAGCTTTCATTAAACCCCCTATTCCACTTTGCCTTTTAGCATGCACCACCCCGGTATCGTATATTTTGCATTCATTCAGGTTGGGAAGCCCGAACGGTTAATGAAAACCGCCCTAGTTGTCGCATCCCCGACCAGGATTCGAACTCGGGTCTCCCGCATTGAAAAGCGGTATGTTGTCAACTACACTACCGAGGAGGAGAGACAGACCAAACTAGAGAGACCAGACTAGACAAATCAGACTAGAGAGATGAGATTAGACCGACCAGACTAGACAGACCAGACTAGAGGGACCAAACTAGAGAGGCCAGAGTAGACAGACAAGACTAGATAGACAGGACAGACAAGAATGGCAAGGACGTAATTTATTCGAACTGTTTTCTGAAAAATATTATAAAAACCTAACATGTAATGTAACATGTAATTTAAAACTGAAACTTGTTGGAGACTTCGTCGGGGCGCAGTTCCGCCGGCATGAAATAAATAATTTCCATTTAAAAATTTCCACTTTGCTGGATATGAGTGGAACCATATGGTATACATCCAGTAATTAATGCAAATATCCTTCGTTAAGACATTTCCAACGTATGTGGGAAGACAAATTAACAGAAATATCGTGAGCGGTTTTAGTTAACTCGATTAGTTAGAGTAGAGCGAAGATATTCGGCGGCATGCGGGTAAGAGTTCCACTTAAAGATCTAATTTTGAGCACTTCCAACATTTTATTGTTAATTCAATTGCTGTTTCGTTGTCCGGCAATTAAAGCTGGAACCATAAATTAGATAGATGGATAAACATCTTTATAATTCCAAATTTAAATTTCAAATGTTTGAAAACAACGATTAATTAAAAGCACAGTTTCTATTTTATTTACAAAAATATTCAACAAACTTTGTTAAATCATTATATTAATAATATTGAACATACAAACATTTAAAAACTAATGATTACTATTTTTATTTAAAATTATTATTATTAAATATTAATATAACCAGTTAATAGTAATATATCCTGCAAGTTTTCTATTAATGAAAAAGGGGATTCTAAAGCAGATTGCAGTGGTTTAACTAAAGGGTCTTCCAATATGGACTTTCGAACTTTGACAGTTGGTAGCGGTCATAATGCTGAAGCTACACCTGTCGAATTCGCTGTCATTTATTCAGTCTGTTTTGCCAAATCACCATGGACGGATATAGTGTTGAACAACACGTGCAAATGATATATATCACTGTTTTATCAAAGTGAATGTTCTGTTCGGGCAACGTTCCGCGCGCTGAGCCCATTTTACGGTCGCCATAATTGTCCTACCGAGAGGACTATTCGCAGTGTGGTGAATAAATTTGAGTCCGCTGGTGCAGTAAACATTAAACTAATACCAGTACGACGACGAAACGCAAGATCTGCCGAAAACATCGCCGCTCTCTGTGAGAGTGTGCAGGAGAATCCGAGGCAGTCGACTTCGCGTCGCTCACAAGAACTCGGCCTTTCGTAGACAAACAACTTGGCGAATTTTGCGTCGTAACTTTTGCACCCGTAAAAAAATTATCTGACCCAGGAGGTGAAGGTAAACGACTATAGACAACGGCGTGTGTTCGCTGAATGGGCCCTGGAGCAGTTGGAAACTGACCCTAATTTTCATCAAAAAATCATCTTCAGTGTAAAGGCCCATTTCTGGATGAATAGCTACGTCAATAAACAAAATTGTCGGATTTGGGACGATACCAATCTACATGACATTCAAGAACGACATGCAGTGCATCCCGAAAAAGTTTAGTGTGGATTTTGGGCTGTCGACGTCATCTGTCCATATTTTTTTGAGAACGACGTTGGTCAGGCCGTCACCGTCAACTGCGAGCGCTATACGTCGATGATTACCAACTTCTTTTGGCCTGAATTGGATAATATGGACACCAACGACATGTGGTTTCAAAAGGACGGCGCTCCGTGCCACACAGCTCTTGCCACATTGGACATTCTGCACGAGAGATTTGAGGACATGGTGATCTCACTGGAGGTGATGTGAACTGGTCACCGAGATCGTGCGATTCGACCTCGTTAGATTTTTTCTTGTGGGGTTTTCTTAATTCGCATGTCTATGCGAATAAGCCACAAACCACAGCGGCCCTCAAATCCAACATAACTCATGCGATCGGTCAAAGCCTGATTTATGCGCCAGAGTCATGGACAATTGGACATTTAGGATGCGCGCTATCCAGCGAAACCGCAACGAACATTTGCAGGATGTTATATTCCATACATATGCATGGCATTGTTCTGGCCACTTTTGTTGGTCTAATTGGTTTTCAGCCTCTATCCAAAGGAGGGCGACAGGTGCCCCGACCTGGGTCGAGACCGCGCTAAATTAGCAAAAATCACGCCGCGATCAACTGGAAATCTGCCCGATATCTCCAGTTGATCGCGGCATAATTTTTTGCTTATTTAGCGCGGTCTCTACCCAGGTCGGTGCACCTGTCGCCCTGGATCTCATGTGGATTGGTATCGTCCCAAATTCGACAATTTTGTTTATGTGTTTTGAGAGCTCGGCGAGTCCACGACATTTTCGTGCGTCTGACCTCAGCCGACATTTTGGCCACGCTCGCGTTTGGAAGTTAATTTGACGTCAATCCTTATCGGGTGGTTCAATCACCGCATGGAAGGCAACATCGGCTTTTCTCCAGTCCGGAACAATTTGATTGAAGGGTTTCCTTATTTCTTTCTATTTCCTCATTTAAATAGGCGAAGGAAGGACGTTCCACGGAGCGGATCAGAGACGGTTGCAGCCTGAAGGTAAGTGACAAGACCATCCCGATTTGATATACAATCGCTAAATTTATCGTTAAATACAGTTCAATACAGAAAAACCGATGCTGCATTCCATGCGGTGATCGAACCACCCCATAAGGCTTGACGTCAAATTAACTACCAAACGCGAGCGTGGTCAACATGTCGGCTGAGGTCAGACGCACGAAAATATCTCGGAATCGCCGAGCTCTCAAAACGCACTGCCCGATATCTCATATCGCGGCGTGATTTTTTGCTAATTTAGCGCGGTCTCCACCCAGGTCGGGGCACCTGTCGCCCTCCTTTTGATCTCATGTGGATTGGTATCGTCCCAAATTCGACAATTTTGTTTATGTGTTTTGAGAGCTCGGAGAATCTGCGACATTTTCGTGCGTCTGACCTCAGCTGACATGTTGGCCACGCTCGCGTTTGGTTGTTAATTTGACGTCAATCCTTATCGGGTGGTTCGATCACCGCATGGAATGCAGCATCGGCTTTTCTCCCGTCCGGAACAATTTGATTTAAGGGTTTCCATCCTTGTATTTCCCAGCTCATATTATTTCTTCCTATTTCCTCCCTTAAATAGGCGAAGGAAGGACGTTCCACGGAGCGGGTCAGAGACGGTTGCAGCCTGAAGGTAAGTGACGAGACAATCCCGTTTTGATATACACTCGCTAAATTTATCGTTAAATACAGTCCAAAGCCGATGCTGCTTTCCATGCGGTGATCGAACCACCCGATAAGGATTGACGTCAAATTAACTACCAAACGCGAGCGTGGCCAACATGTCGGCTGAGGTCAGACGCACGAAAATGTCGCGGAATCGCCGAGCTCTCAAAACACACTGCCCGATATCTCATATCGCGGCGTGATTTTTTGCTAATTTAGCGCGGTCTCGACCCAGGTCGGGACACCTGTCGCCCTCCTTTGGGTAGAGGCCGAAAACCAATTAGCCCAACAAAAGTGGCTGCTATGACTTAATTCAGACATCGATAGGCCTTTCAAACAAATAACAAATATCGATGATATCTGACACGCACTTTGTTTTATTTAAATTTAGAGATAGGAAACGCTTATTGAAAGACCCTATATTTGAGGGACCGATTTTAGATAATTAAGCATCTTACTTAAAGGTGGGACACTTTTAATACCGCAGTGTCTCAAAGAGTTAAACATGACTAGACTATAGTAGATAAGTTCCGCAATGATTTTTGAAGAATTTGAGATGCGTCACTCATAGACTAGATGTTAGCCTAGTGTGACTTAGGTCATTGTGCTCTGCAAAGATGCTGTAAATAATAATTAAACTCAATACAAGGAAGCCGAAATTTAGAAAAAAGTTGTTAGGCCATTTGGCAGAACACAATAAATAGAAGATTTGATGATTTATAAATTTAATTAACATTGAAAACAAATGGAGCATTAAGGTCAATTGTTTAGCTTTTCCTGCTGAGATGGCCTTACTAGCTGAGACATGGGAAGAAGTCAATGAACAGATCCTCGAACTCCAGAAGCAAGCGTTAAAAATGGGTCTCAAAGTCTCAGTTGAAAAGATCAAAATTAATGACGAGCATTAAAACCCACCAAATAAGCTTCAAGTGGACAACCAATACATTGACATCGTTAAAGAATTCAAATATCTGGAGGAATGGATCAAGTGAAATACGCTAGAGAAAAAGGCAATGGAATCTAGGAGTAATAAAGTTGAACTGGCCTTCCAATTTACGAAGGACACTTATAACAAGTAATCTATTTCTTGGAATACCAAGATAAGGCATTATAACACGGTGATTAAACCAGAAGCCTTATATGCAGCCGAAACATAGTCTCTCACCACCCAGGGACCGCTTGAAAGGCTGGATGTCAAGGAAAGAAAGATATTACCCAAAATCTTAAGCCCCAAATTTCATAACAACAAATTAATCCATGTCAGGAACGAATCTCTTTACCGAAAAACTGAAAAATTCTCGGACACAATAAATAAACGGAGAATTGATTTTTTGGCACATCCTCCGAATGAATTCAAATAAACTTACCCAAAAGATCTTCGACCACTTTCGTAATAAATAAAACCTCTTTGGTTAAACGATACTGAGAAAGACCTCGTAGAACTCCAAATTACAGACACCATGCTCAAGAACAAAATAGCCAAAACCATCACCAAGGATAAGAAACAACGGTTCCAAGCTAAAATCAAACAAAGGCGTACGATCCACATCTCTGCCGAAGAATGGGTAGCAAGATCTCAAAGGATGAGGAAATACTGGGCTAAAAGGAAAGCTCAAAACAATAAAAAAATTATTGAATTCATCTACCCCAAAGTTGGGTGAAACAAATAAAGAAGAAGAACAAATGGAGCAATTAATTTGAAAAATTCTTGCTCCACGCTTATATAAACATGGAACATTTGAACACTTAAATTTAATTAATGTTATTAACAAATCGATCAATTTATTTCGACGATTCTTGCTCCAAGCTTTCATAATCATTGTATTATAACTTACAACATTCCATCAAAACGACTATAGATACCATTATTGTTTAACTGAATCTGAGTCCCATCAATTGTTATTTGTTCCCATCCTTGTGTTGTCATGTATGGGCCACGGAATCGTCTCTTTACTATGCAACGGTTGACGTTATGCAAGACGGACAAGTACGCCTAAATCGGAAGTGAACGTAGACTCCGCATAAGGAAGTTGCCGATCGATGTGTATTAACAATTTATTATCAAACAATACACAGCTCTTCGGCCACCTCTGGCCCTGGAGGTCACACGTTCCGGACACGAACAACGTTTCCTGTCTTCCACCATTACCGACGAAAATTATTAATTCCTTGTCAAGATACAACTTTTTTCTAGTAAAACATTGTGTTCGAATTACAACTAAAACAAACAAACAAGGCTTATACTCAGACAAGACTAGATAGACAAGATTAGACAGATAAAAATATGCAGACAAGACTAGAGAGACAAGACAGACAAACAAGACTAGACAGACAAGACTAGACAGGCAAAACTAGACAGACATATTAGACGGACTAGACGGACTAGGCGGACTATACACACTAAACAGAGTCTGTCTGTTAGGTCTG
Source organism: Phosphuga atrata (assembly GCA_944588485.1). Lineage (NCBI taxonomy): Eukaryota > Metazoa > Arthropoda > Insecta > Coleoptera > Silphidae > Phosphuga > Phosphuga atrata. The sequence goes on from OX155902.1 coordinate 49,354,371, forward strand.
GGCAGACTAGACAGATAAGACCTAGGTGGACTAGACGGCCTGGATGAAGTAGACAGAATAGACAGACTGGACAGACTAGACTAGACAGATAAGACCAGGCAGACAAGACCAGACAGACAAGACTAGACAGACAACACCAGAGAGACAAGACCAGACAGACAAGATCAGATAGAAAAGACTAGACAGGCAAGACCAGGCAGACAAGACTAGACAGACAAGACCAGACAGACAAGACCAGACATACAAGACCAGACAGACAAGACCAGACAGACAAAACCAGACAGACAAGACCAGACAGATAAGACCAGACAGACAAGACCAGACAGACAAGACCAGATAGACAAGACCAGAGAGACAAGACCAGACAGACAACACCAAACATACAAGACCAGACAGACAAGACCAGACAGACAAGACCAGACAGACAAGACCAGACAGACAAGACCAGGCAGACAAGACCAGGCAGACAAGACCAGACAGACAACAACAGACAGACAACACCAAACATACAAGACCAGACAGACAAAAGCAGACAGACAAGACCAGACAGACAAAACCAGACAGATAAGACCAGACAGATAAGACCAGGCAGACAAGACCAGACAGACAAGACTGGATAGAAAAGACCACACAGACAAGATCAGACAGACAATACCAGACAGACAGACAGGTCTTGTCTGTCTGGTCAATTTAGAACTTATTTTGTGTTTAGTGCCTGCATCCATTGATCCCAAACTAGTGTCTTTAGGAACAGGACTGCAGCCTGAACCAGCTGTAGATGATAATCCACTATTGCTCATTCTTGGGCCAATCTTTGAGATTAGAACAATTTTTGTGTTTACTTCCTGAATCCATTGAACCCAAACTGGCATGTTCAAGAACAGGACTGAATCCTGAACCAGCTCTAGATGAAAATCCACTGTTGCTCCTTCTTGGACTAGGTCTGGTACTCCCAACTCGTTCTTTGACCTCCTTTGATTTTTCAAGTTTCCTTAATGGCATTCCCATATGGCATTTTGAGCTTCCTTTAAACCTAAGTCATTGCAAAGTCTTGCCAAAAACCTTAAACCTTCAACGCTTTCAGGAATATTCCTGTGAATCTCTTGATACACGGTTAAAGCTATGTGTAAATTCCCATTTCTCATATGGCATCCAGCTACCATCAATACCATTTTGGGTTGTTTTGTGCATTATATCACTTTCTTCAAAATATGTAAGAGCCCGTATAGTAAAAGAAATAGGTAACCCGACCGATTTACTACTAATACGTTTGTCTGGACAAGATTAGAAGCTGGTCGTGTTAGTCTGGACTTGTCTTTTTTAATGGGGACGTAGCAAACACTAGAGTTAACTAGTCAGGTGGTCCCTTAGGAATTCACGAACATCCCGGTACCGCTTTTCGCATGTCATTGTCTTTATTGTGTTACGCATTTGTTGCCTTACATTCTCATGTAAGTTCAGGCATTTTGTTAGTTTGGTTTGTTCCTTGCTTTCTGTCCGGCACGTTCGTCTGTCTCTTTCATGCTCACAATGCTTTTTATCATATCATCCGTTGCTGTTCAGTAGTCTTCGGACTTTAACATGACCTTCAACAGTGTTTTTACTCCTAGTTCAGTTTTTGCCTTTGCTGTCCAGTCGTCCCTCTCCGGAATCCACCTTTCTCATTCGAAGACCGTGTGCGGCTGTCCGCTTATCCACAGTAGACACACAAATTGTCAGACTCACTGCCGATATAGTGCAGGTATTCTCTGAAGCATCCGTGCCCGCTGAACGCTTGGGTGAGCTAGTAGTTCATCTCCCCATATTTTCGTTTTACCCAAATTCCCACTTGTGGGATTAATTATTTTTTCCACTGTCTGTTTGTACAGCATGTCCAGTGCTTTTGCCACTACTGGAAAAGATGTTATTTAGCATTTTTTCTATTGTTCTGTCTTCTGCCCGCTGCTCCGCTTTTTGTTCAGCTCTGTTCTTTCTTTTACCAAGAGTTGTACTGGAGCTATACCTGCCATCACAAGTAATGCATCCGTTGAAACTGTCTTCTATGCACTGCACACACGTAGTGCCAGTTTTCTCTGCACTGTATCTAGCTCATTTTTAATGGTTTCTTTCTCGACTGCGTTTACCCAGACCGGGGATCATTGCCGAAAACTACTAATTCCTTCTCAAGAAACAACCTTTCTTCTAGTAAAACATTGTGTTCGAATTACAACAAAAACAAACAGCGCCTGAGCATAATATCTTTCTCTTGCTACTTTTTGATCCTCCGACATTGGGCATCATCTTTTCCAGTGTTACTATTACCTTGAGGGCTTTCGTCGATGTTCACATGATATGTGGTGTAAAACATAGCTTTTTGTCAATAATCACACTTTGATATTTAACTGTTTGCTTGGACGTTATGGCTACGCCTTTGTCTTTAAATACTATCTGCTAGAACAGCTTCTGTTTTTTTCAGGGGCCAGCCTTAAGCGATTTTTCTCCATCCATTTATCAACATGTGCAGTCGCCCTATTTGCACGTTCCATTACTGTTTCCTCGTCTTTTCCTGCTACTAATAGAACAATATATCATCAGGAAAACCTTCTCAAAACTCTCAACCCCTTCTGGTAGCTTTAGCCTAAGTACTACATCGTACAAGATGTTCCACAGTGTAGGACCCATTACTGAGTCCTGTGGAACACCGCTGTGCATGCAAGCCGGGTCTTACGATCATGTAGATAAGTGCGCAGTAGTCTCAACAGGTATGGGGGGAAGCCTGTCTCACTAAGCTCATACATAATATCTTCCCATGCTGCTGTATTGAAAGCATTCTTTACGTCTAAAGTAATGAGCACACTAGTCTTTGTTATTGCCCTCGTATCAGCTGAGGATTTCTCCACCACGTCCAGGATTCGCATAATAGCGTCCACTGTTGACCTGCCCTCCCTGACAGACTTGTCTGCCTGGTCTTGTCTGTCTGTCTGGACCAGACAGACAAAACCAGACAGACAAGACCAGACAGACAAGACCAGACAGACAAGACCGGACAGATTTTTTTCCCGCCTGTAGATAGTGTCAGTTGCTATCGAGCAGTATTCGAGTGTCGTAGTGTGTAGTGCTCTCGTCGGTTTTTCAATGCAAGTAAAATGACGACAAGTGAAATGAGGGATGTCCTACGTCGCCTACGTGATGCTGTGCGGCGCAAGCGACTGGAGTTGTGGTCATCAGGAAATTGGCGACTCCATCACGACAATGCTCCAGCACATTCTTCGCACTTGGTTCACAATTTTTTGGCGAAAAACCAGACTCCTTACTCTCCTGATATGGTCCCTTGCGACTTCTGGCTATTCCCCAAAGTCAAGAGGCCATTGAAAGAAACGCGATTTCAGACCAGAGAGGGCATTATGGCTGCAATGACAGCCGAGCTAAAGTCGATTCCGAAAGAGGCTTTTTCGGTATGCTTCCAACAATGGCGGCACCGCTGGGAGAAGTGTTTGGAGTCCCAAGGAGACTACTTTGAGGGTGATTAGGTTTCCAACACTCCAGGTATGCCAGTTTTTTTTACGGGCAAAACGTCGGATACTTTTCTAATGGACCACGTACTGCTCAAGATACAGATCAGCAAAATCTATGTCAAGAATTATAAAAGTGGGTACACCACAAGGTAGCATTTAGGTCCTATGTTTTTTTCAATATATTTAAATGATCTCCCGGCAATAATAAATCAGACAGCGAAAATAATAAATTTTGCAGACGATCCAACTTTACTGGCAGTTGGTCATGTAGTTGGAAGGGGTCATGTACAATGCAAATGAAGCATTTAAACTAGTAAAAACGTGGTTCCATATATTAATGAGAAAAAACTAACCTGGTCACTTTCAGGACTAAAAGATCTTCCGTTTTTTATCCGAAGCAAGTAGTTATAGGCGAGGACAGCACTGATGTTTGTAGAAACGTAAAGCTCCTGGGTAATGATTTAGATATGTACCTACGCTGGGACACGCATGTACAAAATCTTGCGTCAAAATTAAACAGAAACACATAGCTATACGTATTCTTCTTCTTCTTGTTTCGGATAGGCCTACTTTGGACCACACTTGTGCAACTGTTGGGCTTTGATCTTTGCCACGTATTGTCCAATATTCTGCCGGTGTAACTTCTTTCTCTCTTCTGTCCAGGGAGTACCTTTCCTTCGGGGTTTTTCTCGAAATCCACGGACTTCCTTCAGGGTGCGTCTCACAGACTGTCTGTTTTGGAGATTTGTTATTTCCAGTTCTTTAATATTCTTCTCGGTTTCTGTCAACCAAGTGGTACGAACCTTCTTGTTTTGCCAGAAGGTGAACATACGGTTGGTTAGTCGGTTTGGAGGCAATCTTACAACGTGGCCATAGAAAACTACCCTTCTTTTGCTTGCACAGTCAGAGAGCATCTCAATATGTTCGTAGAGCTTAGAGGTATTGCTCCTTCGGAATTCCCCATCTTCCTTTACCGGGCCTAGGATATTCCTGAGGATTCTCCTCTCTCTAACTTCCAATTTCTCTACCAGACCTTTTCGGTTCAAGGAACGACACTCCATCGCATACAGGGTTTCTGGTCGTAAGACTGATGTGTAGTGCTTAAGTATCAGGTTGCGTGACAGGCATTTCTTGTTGTAAGTGTTCTTAGTCAGTCGATAGGCTAGTTCTAACTTGTTGACTCTCTTGGATAATGATGCTCTTTCTGATAAGTTGGGTTCAATCCATTCGCCGAGATACTTAAATTTCCCAGTCCCCTTGATGTTCTGCTCTAGTAACTTCTCTCTGTTTGCTTCTCTGATGTTGGTGAAGAATTATGTTTTCTCCAGCGACACTTGAAGACTCACTTTGGCAGCCATCTCAAGAGATTCAGCAAACAGTGCCATGTCATCTGCAAAGACCAGGCAATCTACAACCAGTCCATTGTTCTTACGTCCTAGGTAGATACCAGTCTGAGCACCCAAGTTGATCAGTTCCTTGCGCCATTCTCTTTAATCTTTTCAAGGACATAGTTGAAGAGAAGTGGGGAAAGTCCATCTCCTTGTCTCACTCCAGTTTTTATTACGAAGTTTTCTGAAATCTCGCCTAAATTTAACTTTGGAATGGGTGTTGGTCAAAGTTTCTTGGATGAGTCTGCAGGTTTTGTTGTCTAGACCTAGTTCATGGAGCACTGCGTTAAGCGTTTCTCTATCAATGGAATTGTAGGCCTTCCTAAAATCAACAAAGGTGACGACCACCTTGCGGTTTCTCATCTTGGAGTATGCAAGTGCAGTTTTAAGATTGAGTATCTGTTCAACACAGGAACGAGTCTTCCTGAAGCCCCCTGGTATTCTCACAGTTGACAATCCAGCTGATTTTCTGCCCTTGTCTGTAACGCCTTCGAGAGAATCTTGTATGTTACCGGGACGAGAGAAATTGCACAGTAATTGTTTAGATCAGTAAAATCTCCCTTTTTCTGAGGCAGATGGATCAGAGCAGATTTCCAATCGGGTGGTAATTTCTCTGTTTCCCAGATGTCCTGGGTGATCTCGGTTAGCTTGCGCACGGCACTGTTTCCACCTTTCCACAGTTCAGCAACGATAGAGTCCTCTCTAGCTGCCTTATTATTCTTAAGAAGAATAATCTGGCCAAGCTTCATCCAATGTAGGGGGCAGCGAGTCCGGGTTTGGTCTGGTTTGTTTATAGTCGAAGTCTTCGCTGGGTGGGTCACAGTTGAGTAGATTTCTAAAGTACTGAGCTGAAAGGTTGCAGTTGTCCTTGTCGTTATAAGCCAGTTTGCCTTGTGAGTCTCTGAAGTGGAGGCTTGGCGGAGCGTATTTTCTGATTGTCTGCTTGAAGGTTCCAAAGAAATCTCTGGAATTATTCTTAGCAAAGTTTTCTTCGATTTGGGTTAGTTGGTTTTGTGTGAAGGTTCGTTTGGTTCTTCGAATAATCTTGGATGTAACCTTTCTTTGTTCCAAAAGTTTATGCCAATTTTCCTTGGTCTTTTTAGAATTCCATTTCACCTAGGCTGTCTGTCTTTGGGCTATTGCATTGTCACAGTCTTCAGTCCAGCTTAACGTATATTGCAAAGATATGTAAGCATTGAAGTTTTAAAAAAGGTGTACTATGCAAATTTCTGCTCGCATATGCGCTTTTGGAATAATTTTATGAGGATATGGAAAAAACGCCACCGAAATTTTCAGATTACAAAAACAGGCAATATGTATTATTTTCAAATTAAAGTACAAGGTAACGTGTAGAGGGACCTTTAAAAATACCAATATCCTGACCGTAGCACAGGGATGGCGAACCTTTTTGAGCAGTGGGTCAAATTTTGTTCATTCAATTTTTCGTACTCGTGGGTCACCAGGCCAGTGGCATCACTGAAAAGAGGAGGAAAAGAGGAGGGAGGTCAAAGACTACTTTTTTTGTTCTCACTTTTAAAGGCTTCTACAAAATTCAAGATTCCTTCTTGTTTTACAACTTCTACTTTGGAAGTGGAGAGCAATAAATAAAGGTTGAAGTCAAAAAATGTTTATCAGTGAATAAGTCCATAAAAATTCCTGATGTATTTACAATGAGATCCAATTAGAGGATGTGGAATATTTTGCTTAAGATATTGAAGAAACCAATGTTTTTTAGAACGTCCGTGCATTAGCGCATCCGTGGCAAAAATTGCTAACTAGTAAATCGCACAATGACAGGAACACTATTTTGCGTTTCGATGGAATCTAGGTAAACATAGATTTAATCTAGATTTGATTGTGGTTAGATTAGATTTATGTTAAAGATAGACAAATCCAGATTGAAGGGCCGAGACTGCTTGATTAAAAAAAAAGAAAAATTAATTCAATTTTAATATACGTCTTAAAATTTATTTTCGCCACGTCTATGTTTTTTGTTTAGTAACGCGAGTTGTGAAACAGAAATCGTTTAATAATGAAACTCCATTTGATTTACATTGGACTTTTTCGCACGATTTGGATACTTTTATACACGATTATAATAGTGGCATCCTTCACATATAATAATTTACTTTTTATGTGCTCATTTTGGTGTGCAAGTAAATAAACTTATTTAACCCTTTTAGTGCCGGGCGAAAAAGACGAAAAAAGATAACCGGCCGAATTTTACGATTTTTCTAGGTTTTAGAAAAAGACTCATAAAAATCAAACGAAAAGTATTATTTACATACTTCAAAAAGCAGTGTATTAAGGATGAAATAGAGAATAAAACAGTGACGCTAATTTTTCTATATTCATTGAAAAATACAAAAATAACAAAGGTATATGTGATCAAACATAAAAAGAAAAACTGAGTTCTCTGTTTCGAAACTTAATTGCTCATAAAAGTCATCTTTTAAAAGAAAAAATCATGTTTTAATCAAAAATTTATGAAGACATTTATTGCAAAATTGGCCGCGCCGTACGGTGGTCTGGATTTCAAAAAAGTTGGCCAAAAACAGAAAGAAATTTCAGATTTAAACGTGAAATAGTATACAGGGGTTTTCCAGGCCCGCTGATCACGAATTTCATAGTATAATTTTAAAATTCAAAATGGCGGATCCAATAAGGCCGAGTACTTCACTAAAATTAGATCTAAATTTCATAAAAAATTGGTATATGAGGTTTTTCGAGGTCACTGATTACGAATTTAATAATGCAATTTTAAAATTCAATATGGCAGATTTAATATATATATATATATATATATATATATATATATACATATATATATATATATATATATATATATATATATATATATATATATATATATATATATATATGTATATATGATAATTTTCAAACAAATCTTGCAATACCAGATAGTCCCGCACCCCAAATGTGTCTGCGTAGATCATAAACTAACAATTTGCCCGACCGGCGCTTTGTATTTGTAATCTCACATGTAGAGAGGCAGACATGGGCAAAATTTTGTTCTAGATTCTATTATAAAACATCGTAATCTATATGTTCTATATATCAACTTCTTACGCCCCGCTGCCGTGATAACTTTTTTGCTAATTTTTTGAATAAAGAATTAAGAAAGAATTTTTTTACCAGAAAAACCATTATGTAGACATCTTTGACATGATTTCTAACACACGCGAGTATAAATTAATGAAAACGTTATATATGTAAAAATTGTACTTACTTTCCTTAACACCCTCCATCCAACAGAAATGAAAAAGGACCTACTATTAAAAAGTTACACGCATTTGAATTAACAATTATATTTCGGAGCGGCTACGCGTGCTCGCACTATGCCGACAAGGGTAACTTTGGAGGAGCGTAGCGTCTCAGGGAAAAAAGATATCCTACTTTTCTTTTAGAATAACACACACCAAAGTATTCTTTACGAGATTCTTAGAAATTAACCCATTTGGTGTTCTTAGAAATTGATTGATTCTTAGAAATAAACCCATTTTTTCGATTTTTGGCCAACTTTTTTCAGATTCAGACCACTGTGCGCCGGCCGCCCGTCTTTAATTTCTACCGTATTGCTATCGCGTTTAAATAAGCATTTTCAACATCAACTGGCATAGAATATAAGGGAGAGTTCAGTGGTGTATTCGTAAAATAAGAAGTAACGGAACGCATGGTGAGAGATAAAAAAATAGTCCGCGACTTTCTACAAGCAGCTTCCTGAAAGTTTTTCGGAGATCATCGTGCTTTCAGCAAACTTTTGTTTTCCTTGTAAGTTTTTTTATTCTTACGATACAAAATATTAACAAACACAAAATTTGAAATTCGAAAAAAGATAAAAATAAGGATTGCAAAGATATTATTATTTTTATGTAGTACACTTATAGTGTAACTCCCAAATAGGATCACACACAATTTCATCATTTGCCCCTGCTCTTTTAGTTTGCTGGTCAGTAGCGGATTGTTGAGAACGCAACCGGGTTTTTACGTATAAAATAGGATTCTAAAATTCCAAGGGTGGTCCAAGAAGTTTTTTAAATAAAGGTCGGAACTTTAGGTAATTGCGTATTTTTTTCATTATAGGCAGATTAAAAAGTCCTTAATTAATCCGTTTTACATGATTCTCTATCGTTTTATACTAGTTTTAAAAAACCTATTTTGCCTATTTTGCTGTTTTAAATTTCTACTGCCTAAAAGATACCTAATTCAGAAAGCATGTACATTTTTGTACATGCTTTCTGAAAACATCACTCCAGAAACAGCGGTAATATTGAATAGACCTTTTCATAGTTGAAATTTTTTTGCGCATGTGTCAATTTCAGCCTTTTGCGCATGTTTCAATTTCACTAAGTTCTTTTTCCGCATATAAAATGGTTTTATCTGACAGAAGGCACGGCCTTACACCAGACAATTTAGAAAATATAATGGTAGTTTATTGCAACAGCAAATATAACACCGAAACAAATCTGCTTTTGCCATATCTTTCTTATCTTTATAGAACCTATTAAAAACCTATTTTGTGTTTTTTGAGAACCTAATAACCTACCTATTCTAATAATTTTTAATGCCTAAAGTTCCCACCTTTATTTATAAACAATAAATTTGCAATATGATCAATTAAAATGCGTTCTTCTTTCCGTTACAATTACATTCATGCTGCTGAAACCACGCTCGCATTCTGAAGAACTGCAAGCTGTAATTTTAGAATATTTTTTCAAATCGTCTGAAATGTTACGACCACCACAAGCCAAGTAATCTCTAAAAGCATTTAAAATTTTCACCAAAGGTAAATTAAATCGTTGACACAGAGATTCTACATCTTTTGCTCCAAATTCCATATTAACTTCAGAAGGCCATTCGGTTGGTTCAAGAATATGCAATTCTTTAACAATGTCGGAAGTCAAAATTCCGTCTGAACCTGAACAATTTACAGATGTAGTGTTTAGCCTATTCCTCATACTATTAATAACACTAATTAAGAATTAATTTCTGTGAATCAATTTTGCCATTTTATTATCCGTCAACGAAATTGAAGATAATTGCATTATTTTACAAGCAGAAACTGCTTCCAACGACTTCTTTCTTTTCAGAGGATCTTTTAAATATTCTAATGAATGATTCAGCGGCGAGTTAATTTGTCTGCATATACCATTGAAGTTTATCTTCTTTGCAATGCTCCCTATAGAATAGATAGCTCGAATAGAATATCATACATTAAAGCCAAAATCTTGAATAAATTGTTTCGATTATATTCTTTTATATAATCCATTGAACATGGATTGTTCCGTTTTAGTGCGGTTGTTGTCTTTAGTCGTATTTTCGAAATGAGGACATAAAGCTAACCAATTCTGCCAAACTGCTGATACAGTCCTAAAGGAGCTGGCCACCCATCTGACGTTAAATATACGTGCAATACGTTTAATTTTCACACCGAGAGTAGTGTTGCACATGTTTCAATCGATTTTTGTCCATAAATATTTGAAAATGATGATCGCATTAACCTCGGAAATAGCATCTAGCCTACCGACAATTTGAGCCTATGGTTTAGACTTTAGACAATGTCATATAATTACATTCGGATATGTCTGTGTTAGTTTTGTTCCTACTCCAGATTTTCTTCCTAACATAACACTGACCCGTCGCTTGTAAATGAAATTAAATGGTGTTTTAAATAATTATCATCAAAGCCATTTTTTTCCAAACATATTAACAGAACCTCTGTTATGGTGTTAGCTATTTGATTCTGCAATTAAATTAAATCAAGAAACAAGAAATGAGGATATTTCATTTTATCGGTTTCGCATTTTAAATAAATGCCAAATAAAAACAAGACTTTTTGCTTAAAGTGGTAGATTCATCTATGATAATAGATAAGTTTACTTGGACTTTTACTATTTGTTGACAAATTTTGGATTTCATTTGAATTCCTATATGATCAATTATTTCTGTAGCACTAAATATACGTGGTCTGTTAGAAAAGTATCCGACCTTATTTTTTATTTTGAAAACCTGATGAATTTGAATCAAGCGCGCTTGCATGAACCGACCATGAACCTTCGTGCACATGCGTGAATTTTTTGCCGCCTGTAGATAGCGTCACTTGCTGTCGAGCAGTGTTCGAGTGACGTAGTGCTCTCGTTGGTTTTTCAATGCAAGTAAAATGACGGAACGACTATAGGGAATACTATAAGGATGTCCTACGTCGCCTACGTGATGCTGTGCGGCGCAAGCTACTGGAGTTGTGGTCATGAGGAAATTGGGTTTGTTGCTCCAGCACATTCTTCGCACTTGGTTCACATTTTTTTTTGCGAAAAAACAGACTCCTCTGGTTCGACAGGCTCCTTACTCTCCTGATATGCCCCCCTGCGACTTCTGGCTATTCCCCAAGTCAAGAGGCCATTGAAAGGAACGCGATTTCAGAGAAGAGAGGACATTATGGCTGCAACGACAGCCGAGCTAAAGTCGATTCCGAAAGAGGCTTTTTCGGAATGCTTCCAACAATGGCGGCACCGCTCGGAGAAGTGTGTGGAGTCACAAGGAGACTACTTTCAGGGTGATTAGGTTTCCAACACTCTGGGTATGCCAGTTTTTTTTACCGGATTAAGGTCGGATACTTTTCTAACAGACCACGTAGATTGTAATCCGTGAGCTATAGTAGATCCATACATTTCTTAAAGTTTTAATAATCCAAAATGATCAAAATATGGACGATCATGTTTAGCAATATAATAAGCAGTATATTGCAGTAATACTGCACAATATAAGCAGTTTTAGGTCAGGTATAAGCAGTTTTAAAGCACTAAAAACTTTACAGGTGCTGCAAATTTCAGAATCTTTCAACTGATCTAAAATAATTTCAAGCTTTTGCTTGTCTGCTTCTTTTAAGATTCTCTCGGCTGTGGTTTGTGAAAAGCTTTTACAATGTTTGTAATTTTCCATAAGATGATACCTGAGTGCCTCTACATTCTTTTGAGATGCTTACACCCGGCGTCTTTAAAGGTCCTAAATTTTGAATAGCTGAACAACTCAGACATCCTAATTTTCCCGAATCGCATTTTAACCAAGCATATTTTTTTTCTTTTCGAACCACATATCTACAGTCGAAATACTGGGCCAATTTATTAATGTGGATTCTGTTTCTTTTTGAACATTTTCTGTTGAAGTAGATGGAATATCCATATGATTTTCCTTAGTTTCCAGCACTTACACATTTTCTTCTTGATGCGTTTTAAGTTTTTTTCCAAAGAAAGTGTTCAATGTGGGTTGTTTACGTTTTTCGCTCATTTTAAATTTTACTAATTATTAATAATTAAACTACCTTATAATGGAAATAGAAACCACAAACTACCAAAACAACGTTGGCGATATACACAATAACACAATCTCAACAACAACGTTTCTGGCACAGACTAACTGGTTACTGGTTAACTGCTGGTTACTGACGCAATTCGCAATGAAATAGTAATTGACAGGATTCGAACTACCGCAGATTTGCGCAATCGCACTATTGTTGAAGTTTAGTAGTATGGTATGTAGAATAGCCAACACAGAACACATGATGTTTATTTGATTCAAAAGGGAAAAGGAAACAACATACAAAAAGCAAGATAAATTCTCTATTAATTAACATGTTTTTTTAATGTTTTTACAACTTAGCCAATTTTAAATATTAATAAGAAAAAGACGAAATTACTATGTTTTTTACCACTAAAACTTCATTTGTTTACACAAACAGTTCACGACTTAAGTTTCGACTTATTAGGGTCATTGTCAAGTGAGTACAAACTAATTTCGTCTTTTTATTATTACTATGGATTACAACAAAGTAAAGGTCTTTTATATTCTTTTATATTTAATTTAAAATATAATTTTCACGCGTTTTTTTCACACGTTTTTTCACGCGTTCCGTTTCTGAAAAAAAGTGCCGGAACGTCGTTCCGCCACGTTCCCCCTCCAATACACCACTGGGAGAGTTAAACCGAAAAATTATTTTAATTCTCTCGTAATGAAATTACACTATTTATAACGTATTATAAATTTAATTTGAGATAGAGATCTCTCGCAATGTGAATAGTCAAGCGCTAAAATATCTGCTAAGCGCCGATATATCGGCTATGGCACTTTTCACCAGTGCAGCGTGGGCCGATATATCGGCCTTCGGCACTAAAAGGGTTGAAAATCATAATCAAATTTATTCATTCTACGATATACAAAGGAAAATTACATATTTAATTTGTCAGTAAAAAAATCATTAAGGCTATAATAGCACTTTTCTATTAACTTATTATTTTTAATTTAAAATAAATAAATTTAAAATTATTTTAAGTTCTTATCTAAAAGATTTTTTGTAGGTTTCTTGAGTCAGCATATTTGGAAGCTTGTCATAGATTTGGATTCCAATCTTGTTCGGTGCTTTGCTGCAAATTGTTAAATTTGATATTGGAGTTTGTAGTTTCTTTTGACCTCTGTATATGATGGTGTTGGTCCATGTTTCTTATAATTGAGGCCTTCTTCCTGTGAATATGGCATGCAGTTTCCCATATGTATATGGATGGTACCGTAAGGAGGTTTAGCTTCTTAAAATAGGGCATACATGATGTTGTTCTACCTACACCTACGATTGCCCGAATGATTCTCTTTTGGGCTTTGAAGACCCTTTGAGTTTGTGTTAAAATACAATAATTGGAAAAGAAATTTCTTTTCGATATATTTAATATTTATACCTTTGTGGTTGAGAAAATTTAACAAGAAAATAATAAAAGTTCTAAAATCAATGCCTGGGTCACATAAAAAGTCTGTGTGAGTCAGTGTCTGACCCGTGGGTCATAGGTTCGCCATCATTGCCATAGCAGGAACCTCTGTATATATGAAGCAATTGTTTTCTTAGCAAAACACAAGAAAAAAAAAAACAAAACACACATACAAAAAAGAAACCACTCAGACTATATTTTGCTCAAATATCAATTATCTTTAATAGAAAAAGGATCCTTCTACTAATAGTAGAATAGAATATAATTGCCTTCCGAAGCACCTCAAGACTACCAAGAACCTCATAGCCTTTAAGAAACAGGTCTTCAACGATATGAATGATATTGAACCTTATTCATTAGAAGAATTTTATAAAGCATAATCCTGTTTAGTTAGTTTATTAATATGTAATTTTGATGTCGACACATTTCTTTTAGCCTTACAAATATTACTTATTTTGGTACTTACGTATTACCGCCACCACCGCTACATTTTTAAATGCCGCCAATCTACACCTAAAATTTTTTATGATAATTCATAAAATAAAACATTTTATTTAAAATTAAAACATTTTTAAAACTCAAAATACTTTATTTTTTTAACCCCGGTTAAATTAGGTTGCCCGCCGCGAAGCGGACAGACAAATCAAGACAACATACGCGCGGCAGCGCGAACTCTAGATCCAATATATAGCGGTGGTGGCGTTAATACATAAGTACCCTTATTTTCTTTTGTAATGTACGGCTTAACTAAGAAAATAAATTTAATTTGAATTTGACAATGTAGACTAGACACACTTGACACAAAAGACACACTAGACAGACTAAACTATTTAATAAAGTGGTGTCTGCCATTTCTATTATTGGTAGTGTATATTCAACAAGTCGATTATTTTATATGAAACGACCCCTAAAAAAAATAGTGGAAATACTTTTAAGTTTTGTACATCCGGTGGAAGTAAATTATACGTCGTCCACCTGACGCTGTCTCACCTGCTACAGGGAGTCGATTGTTGTCCGTTGCAGAGTGGCAAGTGCACAGTCGTTCGCGGACCGAACGTCAGTACGGGACGACATCAGATATATTCAGAGTACGAAACCAATAAAAACGAGATTCGCTGATTAAACTGTGTTGATCTTATTCAGGTGATAGACCGGACGAGATGCTACGTTTGGAGACAGATATTTGCAGCACTAACGCCATGTCTGCCGGATTGGTGTTTGACATTGCAAGGTAAATAAATCAGTTCCTATTTTTTACCTCCAGCCAACTATACATGAACGTACAATTATCTCAATAGGTTTTGTGTATGTGTGTGGAATCTAGTTCAATCGTTTTGCGAAAAAGGTCGTCGAGCGAGAGTTGTTTGTTTGTTTACTATTAGCGTATTTGTCGCGGTTTTTGCAATTCGGATTTTAATAAAACCAAAACTGTTTCAACTCAAATTATTATTTGCAAATAGCAATTTGAATTAAACATATGTTTGTTTACTTATTCAATTGTAACCAATTTGTGTTTGTTTACTTTTTTATTTCTTTCAAATAGGATTTGTAAATACTAGATAGACTAGACAGACAAAACTAGACAGACAAGACTAGACAGACAAGACTAGACTAGACAGACAAGACTAAACTAGACAGACAAGACTAGACTAGACAGACAAGACTAAACTAGACAGACAAGACTAGACTAGACAGACAAGACTAGACAGACAAGACTAGACAGACAAGACTAGACAGACAAGACTAGACAGGCAAGACTAGACAGACAAGACTAGACAGGCAAGACTAGACAGACAAGACTAGACAGACAAGACTAGACTAGACAGACAAGACTAAACTAGACAGACAAGACTAGACTAGACTAGACAGACAAGACAAGACAGACAAGACTAGACAGACAAGCCTAGACAGACAAAACTAGACAGACAAGACTAGACAGACAAGACTAGACAGACAAGACTAGACTAGACAGACAAGACTAAACTAGACAGACAAGACTAGACAGACAAGACTAGACTAGACAGACAAGACTAAACTAGACAGACAAGACTAGACTAGACAGACAAGACTAGACAGACAAGACTAGACAGACAAGACTAGACAGGCAAGACTAGACAGACAAGACTAGACAGACTAGACTAGACAGACAAGACTAGACAGACAAGACTAGACAGACAAGACTAGACAGACAAAACTAGACAGACAAGACTAGACAGACAAGACTAGACAGACAAGACTAGAAAGACAAGACTAGACAGACAAGACTAGACTAGACAGACGAGACTAAACTAGACAGACAAGACTAGACTAGACAGACAAGACTAGACAGACAAGACTAGACAGACAAGACTAGACAGACAAGACTAGACAGACAAGACTAGACAGACAAGACTAGACAGACAAGACTAGACAGACAAGACTAGACAGACAAGACTAGACAGACAAGACTGGACAGACAAGACTAGACAGACAAGACTAGACAGACAAGACTAGACAGACAAGACTAGACAGACAAGACTAGACAGACAAGACTAGACAGACAAGACTAGACAGACAAGACTAGACAGACAAGACTAGACAGACAAGACTAGACAGACAAGACTAGACATACAAGACTAGACAGACAAGACTAGACAGACAAGACTAGACAGACAAGACTAGACAGACAAGACTAGACAGACAAGACTAGACAGACAAGACTAGACAGACAAGACTAGACAGACAAGACTAGACAGACAAGACTAGACAGACAAGACTAGACAGACAAGACTAGACAGACAAGACTAGACAGACAAGACTAGACAGACAAGACTAGACAGACAAGACTAGACAGACAAGACTAGACAGACAAGACTAGACAGACAAGACTAGACAGACAAGACTAGACAGACAAGACTAGACAGACAAGACTAGACAGACAAGACTGGACAGACAAGACTAGACAGACAAGGCTAGACAGACAAGACTAAACAGCCAAGACTGGACAGACAAGACTAGACAGACAAGACTAGACAGACAAGACTAGACAGACAAGACTAGACAGACAAGACTAGACAGACAAGACTAGACAGGCAAGACTAGACAGACAAGACTAGACAGACAAGACTAGACAGACAAGACTAGACAGACAAGACTAGACAGACAAGACTAGACAGACAAGACTAGACAGACAAGACTAGACAGACAAGACGACAGACAAGACTAGACAGACAAGACTAGACAGACAAGACTAGACAGACAAGATTAGACAGACAAGACTAGACAGACAAGACTAGACCGACAAGACTAGACAGACAAGACTAGACAGACAAGACTAGACGGACAAGACTAGACAGACAAGACTAGACAGACAAGACTAGACAGACAAGACTAGACAGACAAGACTAGACAGACAAGACTAGACAGACAAGACTAGACAGACAAGACTAGACAGACAAGACTAGACAGACAAGACTAGACAGACAAGACTAGACAGACAAGACTAGACAGACAAGACTAGACAGACAAGACTAGACAGACAAGACTAGACAGACAAGACTAGACAGACAAGACTAGACAGACAAGACTAGACAGACAAGACTAGACAGACAAGACTAGACAGACAAGACTAGACAGACAAGACTAGACAGACAAGACTAGACAGACAAGACTAGACAGACAAGACTAGACAGACAAGACTAGACAGACAAGACTAGACAGACAAGACTAGACAGACAAGACTAGACAGACAAGACTAGACAGACAAGACTAGACAGACAAGACTAGACAGACAAGACTAGACAGACAAGACTAGACAGACAAGACTAGACAGACAAGACTAGACAGACAAGACTAGACAGACAAGACTAGACAGACAAGACTAGACAGACAAGACTAGACAGACAAGACTAGACAGACAAGACTAGACAGACAAGACTAGACAGACAAGACTAGACAGACAAGACTAGACAGACAAGACTAGACAGACAAGACTAGACAGACAAGACTAGACAGACAAGACTAGACAGACAAGACTAGACAGACAAGACTAGACAGACAAGACTAGACAGACAAGACTAGACAGACAAGACTAGACAGACAAGACTAGACAGACAAGACTAGACAGACAAGACTAGACAGACAAGACTAGACAGACAAGACTAGACAGACAAGACTAGACAGACAAGACTAGACAGACAAGACTAGACAGACAAGACTAGACAGACAAGACTAGACAGACAAGACTAGACAGACAAGACTAGACAGACAAGACTAGACAGACAAGACTAGACAGACAAGACTAGACAGACAAGACTAGACAGACAAGACTAGACAGACAAGACTAGACAGACAAGACTAGACAGACAAGACTAGACAGACAAGACTAGACAGACAAGACTAGACAGACAAGACTAGACAGACAAGACTAGACAGACAAGACTAGACAGACAAGACTAGACAGACAAGACTAGACAGACAAGACTAGACAGACAAGACTAGACAGACAAGACTAGACAGACAAGACTAGACAGACAAGACTAGACAGACAAGACTAGACAGACAAGACTAGACAGACAAGACTAGACAGACAAGACTAGACAGACAAGACTAGACAGACAAGACTAGACAGACAAGACTAGACAGACAAGACTAGACAGACAAGACTAGACAGACAAGACTAGACAGACAAGACTAGACAGACAAGACTAGACAGACAAGACTAGACAGACAAGACTAGACAGACAAGACTAGACAGACAAGACTAGACAGACAAGACTAGACAGACAAGACTAGACAGACAAGACTAGACAGACAAGACTAGACAGACAAGACTAGACAGACAAGACTAGACAGACAAGACTAGACAGACAAGACTAGACAGACAAGACTAGACAGACAAGACTAGACAGACAAGACTAGACAGACAAGACTAGACAGACAAGACTAGACAGACAAGACTAGACAGACAAGACTAGACAGACAAGACTAGACAGACAAGACTAGACAGACAAGACTAGACAGACAAGACTAGACAGACAAGACTAGACAGACAAGACTAGACAGACAAGACTAGACAGACAAGACTAGACAGACAAGACTAGACAGACAAGACTAGACAGACAAGACTAGACAGACAAGACTAGACAGACAAGACTAGACAGACAAGACTAGACAGACAAGACTAGACAGACAAGACTAGACAGACAAGACTAGACAGACAAGACTAGACAGACAAGACTAGACAGACAAGACTAGACAGACAAGACTAGACAGACAAGACTAGACAGACAAGACTAGACAGACAAGACTAGACAGACAAGACTAGACAGACAAGACTAGACCAGACACAGACTAGACAGACAAGACTAGACAGACAAGACTAGACAGACAAGACTAGACAGACAAGACTAGACAGACAAGACTAGACAGACAAGACTAGACAGACAAGACTAGACAGACAAGACTAGACAGACAAGACTAGACAGACAAGACTAGACAGACAAGACTAGACAGACAAGACTAGACAGACAAGACTAGACAGACAAGACTAGACAGACAAGACTAGACAGACAAGACTAGACAGACAAGACGACAGACTAGACAGACAAGACTAGACAGACAAGACTAGACAGACAAGACTAGACAGACAAGACTAGACAGACAAGACTAGACAGACAAGACTAGACAGACAAGACTAGACAGACAAGACTAGACAGACAAGACTAGACAGACAAGACTAGACAGACAAGACTAGACAGACAAGACTAGACAGACAAGACTAGACAGACAAGACTAGACAGACAAGACTAGACAGACAAGACTAGACAGACAAGACTAGACAGACAAGACTAGACAGACAAGACTAGACAGACAAGACTAGACAGACAAGACTAGACAGACAAGACTAGACAGACAAGACTAGACAGACAAGACTAGACAGACAAGACTAGACAGACAAGACTAGACAGACAAGACTAGACAGACAAGACTAGACAGACAAGACTAGACAGACAAGACTAGACAGACAAGACTAGACAGACAAGACTAGACAGACAAGACTAGACAGACAAGACTAGACAGACCAGACTAGACAGACAGACTAGACAGACAAGACTAGACAGACAAGACTAGACAGACAAGACTAGACAGACAAGACTAGACAGACAAGACTAGACAGACAAGACTAGACAGACAAGACTAGACAGACAAGACTAGACAGACAAGACTAGACAGACAAGACTAGACAGACAAGACTAGACAGACAAGACTAGACAGACAAGACTAGACAGACAAGACTAGACAGACAAGACTAGACAGACAAGACTAGACAGACAAGACTAGACAGACAAGACTAGACAGACAAGACTAGACAGACAAGACTAGACAGACAAGACTAGACAGACAAGACTAGACAGACAAGACTAGACAGACAAGACTAGACAGACAAGACTAGACAGACAAGACTAGACAGACAAGACTAGACAGACAAGACTAGACAGACAAGACTAGACAGACTAGACAGACAAGACTAGACAGACAAGACTAGACAGACAAGACTAGACAGACAAGACTAGACAGACAAGACTAGACAGACAAGACTAGACAGACAAGACTAGACAGACAAGACTAGACAGACAAGACTAGACAGACAAGACTAGACAGACAAGACTAGACAGACAAGACTAGACAGACAAGACTAGACAGACAAGACTAGACAGACAAGACTAGACAGACAAGACTAGACAGACAAGACTAGACAGACAAGACTAGACAGACAAGACTAGACAGACAAGACAAGACTAGACAGACAAGACTAGACAGACAAGACTAGACAGACAAGACTAGACAGACAAGACTAGACAGACAAGACTAGACAGACAAGACTAGACAGACAAGACTAGACAGACAAGACTAGACAGACAAGACTAGACAGACTAGACAGACAAGACTAGACAGACAAGACTAGACAGACAAGACTAGACAGACAAGACTAGACAGACAAGACTAGACAGACAAGACTAGACAGACAAGACTAGACAGACAAGACTAGACAGACAAGACTAGACAGACAGACTAGACAGACAAGACTAGACAGACAAGACTAGACAGACAAGACTAGACAGACAAGACTAGACAGACAAGACTAGACAGACAAGACTAGACAGACAAGACTAGACAGACAAGACTAGACAGACAAGACTGACAGACAAGACTAGACAGACAGACTAGACAGACCAGACAGACAGACTAGACAGACAAGACTAGACAGACAGACTAGACAGACAAGACTAGACAGACAAGACTAGACAGACAAGACTAGACAGACAAGACTAGACAGACAAGACTAGACAGACAAGACTAGACAGACAAGACTAGACAGACAAGACTAGACAAGACAGACAGACTAGACAGACAAGACTAGACAGACAAGACTAGACAGACAAGACTAGACAGACAAGACTAGACAGACAAGACTAGACAGACAAGACTAGACAGACAAGACTAGACAGACAAGACTAGACAGACAAGACTAGACAGACAAGACTAGACAGACAAGACTAGACAGACAAGACTAGACAGACAAGACTAGACAGACAAGACTAGACAGACAAGACTAGACAGACAAGACTAGACAGACAAGACTAGACAGACAAGACTAGACAGACAAGACTAGACAGACAAGACTAGACACAAGACTACAGACAAGACTAGACAGACAAGACTAGACAGACAAGACTAGACAGACAAGACTAGACAGACAAGACTAGACAGACAGACTAGACAGACAAGACTAGACAGACAAGACTAGACAGACAAGACTAGACAGACAAGACTAGACAGACAAGACTAGACAGACAAGACTAGACAGACTAGACAGACAAGACTAGACAGACAAGACTAGACAGACAAGACTAGACAGACAAGACTAGACAGACAAGACTAGACAGACAAGACTAGACAGACAAGACTAGACAGACAAGACTAGACAGACAAGACTAGACAGACAAGACTAGACAGACAAGACTAGACAGACAAGACTAGACAGACAAGACTAGACAGACAAGACTAGACAGACAAGACTAGACAGACAAGACTAGACAGACAAGACTAGACAGACAAGACTAGACAGACAAGACTAGACAGACAAGACTAGACAGACAAGACTAGACAGACAAGACT
Source organism: Phosphuga atrata (assembly GCA_944588485.1). Lineage (NCBI taxonomy): Eukaryota > Metazoa > Arthropoda > Insecta > Coleoptera > Silphidae > Phosphuga > Phosphuga atrata. The sequence continues at coordinate 49,376,184 of OX155902.1, forward strand.
AGACAGACAAGACTAGACAGACAAGACTAGACAGACAAGACTAGACAGAGACTAGACAGACAAGACTAGACAGACAAGACTAGACAGACAAGACTAGACAGACAAGACTAGACAGACAAGACTAGACAGACAAGACTAGACAGACAAGACTAGACAGACAAGACTAGACAGACAAGACTAGACAGACAAGACTAGACAGACAAGACTAGACAGACAAGACTAGACAGACAAGACTAGACAGACAAGACTAGACAGACAAGACTAGACAGACAAGACTAGACAGACAAGACTAGACAGACAAGACTAGACAGACAAGACTAGACAGACAAGACTAGACAGACAAGACTAGACAGACAAGACTAGACAGACAGACAAGACTAGACAGACAAGACTAGACAGACAAGACTAGACAGACAAGACTAGACAGACAAGACTAGACAGACAAGACTACAGACAAGACGAGACAGACAAGACTAGACAGACAAGACTAGACAGACAAGACTAGACAGACAAGACTAGACAGACAAGACTAGACAGACAAGACTAGACAGACAAGACTAGACAGACAAGACTAGACAGACAAGAGACTAGACAGACAAGACTAGACAGACAAGACTAGACAGACAAGACTAGACAGACAAGACTAGACAGACAAGACTAGACAGACAAGACTAGACAGACAAGACTAGACAGACAAGACTAGACAGACAAGACTAGACAGACAAGACTAGACAGACAAGACTAGACAGACAAGACTAGACAGACAAGACTAGACAGACAAGACTAGACAGACAAGACTAGACAGACAAGACTAGACAGACAAGACTAGACAGACAAGACTAGACAGACAAGACTAGACAGACAAGACTAGACAGACAAGACTAGACAGACAAGACTAGACAGACAAGACTAGACAGACAAGACTAGACAGACAAGACTAGACAGACAAGACAGACTAGACAGACAAGACTAGACAGACAAGACTAGACAGACAAGACTAGACAGACAAGACTAGACAGACAAGACTAGACAGACAAGACTAGACAGACAAGACTAGACAGACAAGACTAGACAGACAAGACTAGACAGACAAGACTAGACAGACAAGACTAGACAGACAAGACTAGACAGACAAGACTAGACAGACAAGACTAGACAGACAAGACTAGACAGACAAGACTAGACAGACAAGACTAGACAGACAAGACTAGACAGACAAGACTAGACAGACAAGACTAGACAGACAAGACTAGACAGACAAGACTAGACAGACAAGACTAGACAGACAAGACTAGACAGACAAGACTAGACAGACAAGACTAGACAGACAAGACTAGACAGACAAGACTAGACAGACAAGACTAGACAGACAAGACTAGACAGACAAGACTAGACAGACAAGACTAGACAGACAAGACTAGACAGACAAGACTAGACAGACAAGACTAGACAGACAAGACTAGACAGACAAGACTAGACAGACAAGACTAGACAGACAAGACTAGACAGACAAGACTAGACAGACAAGACTAGACAGACAAGACTAGACAGACAAGACTAGACAGACAAGACTAGACAGACAAGACTAGACAGACAAGACTAGACAGACAAGACTAGACAGACAAGACTAGACAGACAAGACTAGACAGACAAGACCAGACAGACAAGACCAGACAGACAAGACCAGACAGACAAGACAGACAAGACCAGACAGACAAGACAGACAGACAAGACTAGACAGACAAGACTAGACAGACAAGACTAGACAGACAAGACTAGATAGACAAGACTAGACAGACAAGACTAGACAGACAAAGTTCAGATACAAGATAACAAGTCTAGGAAGATAAGTTTAAATGGTTTAACGGGTTCTTCAAGCGTTATTATGTAGTTGTGTTTAAACATTTCAGAGAAAAATCATTCAGCGGAAATCCAAAGTGCAAAGTCATTCGAACAAAGGCTAACTATAATATTTCCTGCTTTATAGTGCAGAAACACGTACCTCAATTAGCATATCCATTATCTTTTTTTATTTCGAATATTTTTTGCAATGAGCACAATTTCGCGTTCAGTTGTCTTCAAACTGTGTTTAATAACATGAATTAGTTTACGCAAAGACATTTAAGAAATGACGGTCTGATAATTTTGTAGTTGTATAACAATTGTAAACAAACAACAGAGCTGTTGAGTTGGAGTATCATAAAAATGTTTTGAGCTATTAGACAATTAGGTACTTACGTACTAACGCCACCGCAGCTACAGATTTTAACAAAATGGATGGTTAGAGTAGGTTATAACGGAGCAGATAATTGCAGATCACATATCGCGCGGTAGCGCGACCTCTCGATCTAGATAAGAAAAAATATTGGATAAGGGTTAAATTAGGTTATATTAGAGCAGATAAATACAGACCATATATCTCGCGGTAGAGCGACCTCTCGATCCGAAATAAGAAAAAATATCCACACCACATATCACCACCACCTCTCGCTGCGTTAGCGTTAATACGTAAGTACCGACAATCAAATCTAAGTAGTACTACTTCTTTCGAAAGTTATTCAAGTAGAAGAAGTTTCCCGATAATTTTTGTGATATCCAACATACTTGTCTTGTTTATTGTATAGCCTCTTGAGGCACGGAACCTTTTGAAAATAAAAAGACAATGTTGTAGAGCAGGGATCCTCAACCTTTTTGCAATCAAGAGCACATTCTAGAATGCCGGTCGGGCTGTGGGCATCTTTTCAAGAAGTCCTCATCTGATACATTTGATTTTAGGAAAACATCGTTTTCAAGGTCCAAAATTTCAAGCTCCAGTTCTTTTGCCCTTACTTGAATAAATTCTGCAATATATGCAGCAATTTTGGCGTTTTTTACGTTTACTTGTGGCGGGCACACGTCAAACGGTCGGCGGGCGACATGGTGCTCGCGGGCATAGTGTTGGTTACCATTGTTCAAGAGGAATTTATATGTGTACGTAGCTATTGTAATATTTCGAGGTGGTTCAAAAAATATTCCTCCATTATAAAGCTTAGCCTACTACCGAAACGGCTTTAAAATTTCATCACATTTTCGTATCAAAAAGATGGGACACTTTTAATACCGCGGTGCTTTAATGGGTTCACCAGTCTTTAATAAAGCCGGAAGAAATGCTCAAAGACAACCAGCAGACATTTTAGACCGACACATATACAGAGGAAAAATTGATAAGTCGGAAGTTGTTCCAGAAAATGAAGTACCAAAATATCAAGTGGATGGAAGAAAGGAAGAGGATCTTTATTGAACAGATGAAATTATCCTTGATCCTCTGCAAGCGAAATCATAAATAAAGCTTCGTGTGTTCCTAAAGGGACCATCCATGTAAAATCATATTAATAATAATTTGATAATAATGACAAATATAATAATTTACAAATCTCTTAAAAAAAGTAACTATCTCTCTATGTTTTACACGTGTCAGTAGTGGCACGCGCGCCACAAGTTCGTCGCCACTGGTCTATACAGACTTATTAACCTTGTGTATATAGTTTAGATCTATCGAATTCCATGAAACAATTAATTTCTTTTATCAGTATGTTAGATGGTATTGTTGGCCACGTGCCAGAAAGAATTCTGTTCTTGAAACGAATAGATTTCACGGTCTATGCAGTTATTCCATATTTTCCAACGAGATTCCTTGGCGTAATTGCGTCACGGTGAGCAGTTCTGGCCGCACAGGATGCGTTCGTCAAAAATGCTAATGCCATTATATTCAGTGGAAGAAAAACAAACCGCGAAAGATTAATTCGCAGATTAAATTTCGCATATATTTAATAAAAGGAAAAAACAGCGAGCGTCTTAATTGTCTGTTGTTCGGTACGCGTTCTTCACGGTCCTGATGAGGATGTAATTATTCTAAATGATTTTCTGAATTGTGTGAAATCGGAATTGTTTCAGAATTAATTCTTTCTTTACCTAATCTTATCTAATCTAATTGTAAGTACTATCATAAGACACTTCAACTAAGTTGTGATTAGACTAAACTTTTTTTTTAATTCTGGATTATTTACAATCTTTCTACCGACAATAAGTAAATTTGGTGTAACATCGTGAACTCTTGTATTTACCCAGTGGTAAATACCTCTTCATCCTACGTTCCTCATATTACCATATCAAGCGGGAGTCTGCGTTTCAATCTACGATTTCCATGTCCAGTGAGAAGTCGGCTTGCAAGAGTGTTCGGGTGTACTTTGAGTCTATCAGAGTATGTGCTGGAATGTTCTTCAATCACTTCTTTCACTAGTTTAACGTTAAGGTCGTGGTTAATGATACTATTTGTTGCAGACCATGGTGCATTTACAATCATTCTTAAGGTTTTTGATTGAAAACTTTCTAGTATCTGGATATTTGAGTTGCACGCTAAACCCCATAGCTGACTCCCATAGCTCCATACTGGTTTCAGAACAGAGTTATATAGTAGAAGCTTGTTTTCCAATGAGAGTTTTGATTTTGGACCGAGTAGCCAATACATTTTCCTTAGTTTAATATTAAATTGCTTTCTTTTTGTCCATATGTGCTTTCACCATGTGAGTTTTTGATCTATGTGCATACCTAGATATTTCGCTGAGTCTGATTGAGGTATCTGCCGGCCATTCAATTTTACTGGTGGACAGGTTTACTTTCTGAGGGAAAAGGTGACGTGGACCGATTTTAACTCATTTGCTTGGATTTTCCACCTTTTTAGCCAGTTTTCTAGAGCAATAAGATGCAGTTGGATTCGTTTTGCTGCCACGACTGGATCTAAATGGGATGCCAATGCCATGTCATCTGCATATGTTGCTGTTAGACTGTGGGCTACAGTGGGCAGATCTGCGGTGTATAGAAGGTCGAGTACTGGGCCTAGTACACTTCCCTGTGGTACACCGGCTTGAACTAATTTCAGATCGCTTACCTCGTCCTTGTATATGACTGCAAAATATCGATCACTTAAGTATGATTTAAGTATTTCATGCAAGTGATGGCCAAGAGTGGAAGTTGCTGTCTGATCTTGGATAACAGTCCAGTATGCCACACCTTGTCAAACGCTTGTGCAATATCTAGAAATACTTCTGAGCAGTATATTTTTAATCTTTCTAACGAATCTACGGATTTGCTCTACCGTTCCATGATGTTGCCTGAATCCGAATTGATGTTGTGGGATTAGATTTTTGTCCATTCGATTTTTTGTCAAGTCGTTTTAGTAAAAGTTTCTCGAATATTTTTGAGAAAGTGAGCAACAGACTTATAGGCCTGTAAGAGGTAGCTACATTTGGGTCTTTTCCTTGTTTTATTATTAGAATTATTTGGGCTAGTTTTCATTGTGCAGGAAAGCAACACAAGCTTTTTTTGTGCATTGAACAATATAGTGAGGAATCGTATTATTTCTTCTGGTAGCTCCCGCACTATTCCTCCGGAGATCAGATCGTATCCAGGTGATTTTTTTATATTAATATTTTTAATTATGAAAGACACTTTTTTGTGATTTTTTTTATTGGAAAGTCTATTTGATATGGACCTTGTAGTGATTCGTTTATGTCATTATTATCTTCTTGTGTGGGAGGTACTGTGGGATTTGGTTGAAAAATTTTCAGAAAAGACTGTTCAGAAAAGACTTTAGCCTTTTCTTTATTATCTCTGGCCCATTTACCGTTTCCTTGTCTAATTGGTGGGATTTGCTGTATTGGGCGTAATTTTTCTCATTGCTTTCCATAGTGAGTAGTCTGTTACTTCAGTTGATGTTATATATATATATATATATATATATATATATATATATATATATATATATATATATAATCAGTAACCTTGCTTGTGTACCCTATGGTGTAAGGTGTTACATTTCGTATCCTAATTCCTACATTTAATCTTTACAATACATTATATACACTTTACAATACATTTCTTTCGCTATATATGAACGTTTTCCACTCCCTTTTTCCTTTTGCCATTTTTGATGCTTCAACTATTGTGAGTCCTCTGTCCTCTACTATTTTCTCTATGTTACGATTCCATGTTGTCTTTGATCTTCCTCTACTTTTCTCTTTTTGACCTTTAGCTTCCCATACTCTCTTGACTGGTCTTTTGTCCTCCATTCGCTTGAGGTGTCCATACCATCTCAGTTGGCAGTTCTCGATTCGCTTTGCTACTGGTTGCACATTTAACTGTTCTCTGATGGTGTCATTTCTTATGCGATCTCGCCTTGTGACTCCTAACTCAGTTGATGTTAGATTCTCTAAATGTTCTTGTATAGTACGATTTTTTGGAACGTAGTTCCTTTAGGGAGATCTCGGTAGGAGTGATTCGGCAGAAAACGTTACGTTACGTTATACGCCTATCTCTTTCTCCCAGTGTATATTTATATACCGCACTCTCTCTCTTTCCTTCTCTTTCTCTCATTTGTCATTTATGACAGACTAGATTATTTTCGCACACATTTTTTGCGACCGCAAGTTTTGATGTAATATAATCTCATCTATACACTAAATAATTGGTGGATTTTAGTCTATATCTACAAACTGCTTGTATTGCGAAATTTGCAAACTTTTACTCACAATTTGATGTCTGAAATAAATGAATGAAAAAAATTGTCGGTTTTGTTTTGGGCCGCATTGGAACTTGTCTTGCGACCCGCGGGCTTCCTCAACGTACAATAAAAAAATCCTCACGTTTTGCACAAATCGCAACCTCAATTGCCTCACGCTCCGCTCTTTCTGTCGCCTCGATCGCCGCCAATTCGGCCGCAATCGCCTCCTCCTCCTCCGCTTTCTAAACAAAAATTAAATAAACCAATTTTAAGTCTTGTCTGTCTAGTCTGGGCTTAACCTAGTTTTGCGTAGTTGTCCAAATCCTTCTTCGTTCGTATTATAACCCTGTACGTGGATTTCTGGAAATCCAAAATTTCAGTTTAGAAAAATTTCTGCAGACAGACGCACAGACGAATTTTAAAGAAACTTTTCTAAAAAACGTTTAGTTTAAGATATAGTAAATAAATGTTGAAACTATGGTAGATCTATGTAGACTGCAACTATCTGCAATCTACGTTTGAAAAGTCTTATTTTTGAAAACTTTGGAAATTGGAAAATTTGACATTTGACACAATATTTAGTTTAAGCCTCAACAAATAGTCTAAATAAGTTACAACTGTGATTTCATTCTAAATTTATTTCTGAAAACATGAAAATTTGCGCTCAAGAAAATTTAGTACAGATAGACGGATCGATCGATTTTTGCAAAATATTTCTATTCCAAATTTTGCACAAAATATTTGCTAACTTTCATCTGTTCTTCCTGCGGCGTCAGTTTGGGCTTCCGGGTCGTACCTTTTGGTTTCTGCTAGAACGTCGACCAAGTCCGTTCCTGGATCTCCTCCTCGGACAACATCGCGCCATTTCGAATAGCCTTAATCAAAACAACCAATCAAACACAACAACTAACATTGTCCACCAATCACAAACCGGCTTACCTTCAGAACTTCGGACTTGGCCATCACTTCCTGCTGGGCCTCAATTTTTCCAACAATTTCACTTTCGACCTTCACTTTTTCAGCCTCACCACATTCGGCGGCCTTTCAAACCTCAATCTTCCCTGGATTTAATACGCTGTGGATTTCTTCATCAGTCAGATTTAGTTCATGATTAGCGATTGTGCTAATCACTACAATTATAAACAATTAGTTCGCTTAAAAATAAAACCAAATTATTTTACTTTGGGCTGGCGGTTGGGGTGTTGGATCTTTCAGCTTGAATTCTTCTTCGATGTAGGGTCGTTCGGAGTAATCAATAGGAATGAAGGCTTCGAGAATGTTGAAGACTTCCTCGTTGCTCTCTTCCTCCTGCAAGTTGTTTAACTGTACAGATTCCGTAGTTAAACTAATTAATAACTTCAGCAGAACTAGCTGAAGCTGTGGAAGAAATACTCACAGCTATCAGTGCTGATTGCGTCTCACTCAGTTCGGATCTGATCATCTTTTGATGTAATAATCTCCTCTATACAAAATTACGAAATTTGCAAACTTATATCTACTCACAATTTGATGTCTGAAATAAATGAATGAAAAAAGTTGTCGGTTTTGTTTTGGGCCGCATTGGAACTTGTCTTTGGAACAAGTTCCAATGCGGCCCAAAACAAAACCGACAATTTTTTTCATTCATTTATCAAATTGACGCTTTTGTTTCGGATTGCATTTCAACTTATCTTACCCCAGTTTTCTAAAATTTTTCAGAATATTCAATCAACGCATTTGCGTGCACTTTCAATATTTTAATAATAATTCGAAAAGAGAAGTTGTTCGATTCTTAAATGCGCGAGGGACTTCGTACCTGACGGGGGTTCCCTGACCGCATTACGTTTTTCTTCATCTAGTAGTTTCTAAAGATCTCTAACAGCTTCATTAAATTTTGATTTGTCTTGAGGTTGATCTTGTCTTTTGCCTCTCTTTTCGTAGCCGGCGTTTTTATTGAATTTTTATTTCAGCGTTCCTAGAGCAGCATGGAGTTATTTCATATGTTTCTGCTGTTGGTGTAGCTTCCCAAGCAGATTCTTGTATTGTTTGGTTAAAGTTTACAATTTTCTATCTCTAGTTTTGACTTAGTGAAACGTTGCAGTTGATTTTCTCATTAAGAATGCTTCTAAATATATTCCAGTTTATTTTTTTACTATGTAATGATAATGGTTTTTGTATTTTTATGATTTGGGAGTTAAGGGTTACAATTATAGGAGAGTGGTCTGAGGAGAGGCCACTGCATGATTTAATTGATAAGTACTTTTGATTTATGCCTTTTACTACACAAAAATCTAGTAGGTCTGGTTTTATTTTGTCAGATGGGCAATATGTAGGTTCTCCTGTTGATTTGTCCTTTTGCATGGCTAGGAACAGCTGGCGGCTTTTGGGTGAGGGAGTATTGGACTAGATCCTCTCCAAGGATGTTTGGCGTTAAAATCCCCTCCTGCTATGAACCGGTTTCCTAGGGATTTAAAGAAGTCTGAGTATTGTTCTTGTTTCACTGCGTGTTTTGGCGGACTATAAATTGCTGAGATTACCAGTGGATCTAACCAGTCTTCGATGGTGATTGTAGTAGTTTGTAAGTAGTCTTTTTCTGTTTTTTCATTTTCATAATGTTTAATTGAAATTTTTATTATGACAGTGGTACCTCCGTGTGCCTTTCCATCTGGATGATTCGTACAATATATTGTGTATCTAGGTAATTTTAGATAACTTTTATCAGTAAAATGTGTTTCGGACACTAGCATTATATCCACTTTTTCATTTGTTAAGAAGGCTTGCAGTTCTTGTGCCCTTTGTGTAATGCCATTTGCGTTCCAGACTACTGTACTAGACGATATATATTCAGACGTCTAAACTTGAAATAAGTATTCAAAGCTATCAAGTAACGGATATATTATTTTACAGATTTGTAGATGAATGTCTATGATATGTCTAGATCAGGGATGAGCAACCCGCGGCCCGCGGGCCGCTTGCGTCCCGTTAAACACGCTTTTGCGGCCCACCAAGCATTTCTAAAATTGAATTTATTTTATCGACTTTCTCCCATCAATATATTGTTATAAAAATAATTATAATAAAATGGTAGTACATACTAAACTGAAACAATTTTTTGTGACTAGTTACTCATTTGTCGGCGACTTGTTTAAACATGCAATACGAACGCGCTGCGTCTGTGCGATTTTTTGTGACGAAATACTCACTTGTCGACGACTTGTTCAAACATGCATACGAACGCGCCGCGCCGCGTCTGCGCTTCTTTGCGTTTGCTCTGTCACACAATCAGCCAGACTGGTAAGCTGTTAACTAACAATTTTAGCACTTCTTGTGTTTCTTGAAAGACTTGAGTGCAATATTATTGCCAAAAAGGTAATATTAGAGTTTTTTTATTCAATTAAGTTTTCCTACAATTTTTTTTAACTTTTTTTAATTTTTAATCCTAATCCTAATAATTCTTTTTAATCCTAATCCTAAATAATAATAATAGCATGTCGGAAAATCAAACAAAAAAACGGAAGGTTGCGGATGAGCACAGGCAATTCCAAGAAAAGTGAAATTTGATTATTTTTTCACTTTCGTCAAAGATAAAGCTGTATGCTTAATATGTTCAGAGACTGTGTCGACATTAAAAGAATATAACCCAAAAAGGCATTACGATACAAAACATGAACAACGATATAAAACAGGACAACTCCGGATAGATAAGTTTAATCAAATGGAGAAAAATTTGGGAAAACAACAGGCTATTTTTAAAAATCAAGCTATTTTATCAAATTCGGCAGTAAAGGCTAGTTTTGTTGTCAGTCAAATACTTTCAAAAAAAATGAAACCCTTTGCGGATGGAGAGATGATAAAAGAATGTCTGACTGCTGTTGCAGAAATAGCATTTCCTGATAAAATAAATATTATTTCAAACATTAGTTTATTAAGATTCACCATTGCAAGAAGAATTGAAGACTTGTCCGAGAACATAGCAACAACGCTTCGTGAACGTATTGCAAAATTCGACTACTGTTGGCACTTGATGAGAGTTGCGACATTAGCGATACAGCACAACTGGCTATAGTTTTATTTTTGGTATTGACACCACATTTTAATCAACAAATTTCAATTACGATTCAAAATGTTTAAAGCTGAGAAGACAGCGGCTTCTATGAAATGTTTTCCTCGCCATTTAATATCGATGTGGATACAGTACCCGAAGACTTTCAAATGGAAGTAATTGACCTGCAGAATAATACCGATTTAAAAAATATATTTTTTCAGTAAGCATCGAAAATTTTTATAAATCTTATGTTAGCCCTGAAAAATTTCCGCTTTTGACTAAAAATGCAAAGCAAATGATGTATCTGTTCGGAAGTACGTATGTTTGCGAACAATTATTTTCAACCATGAAATTAATAAAAAATGACTACCGATCAAGACTAGACGATGCCCGATTAGAAAATTAAACTTAATAAACTTAAAAAATAAAACTAAAAAATAAAAATAAAACTTAAAATTTTACTTATTATAAATAAAGTTTTCTAAAATATTAATAAGTGTTACTTTATGTGCGGCCCGCCAAAATTTTTTTAAATTTGATTAAAAAGGTTGCTCACCCCTGGTCTAGATGATATGTCTAGAAACTATCTAATCACTACTTGTGTCATTTATGAGTTACTAGTCTTGTCTCTCTGTACTCCTCAGTAGTGTAGTTGACAACATACTCGCCTTTCAATGCAGGAGACCCGGGTTCGAATCCTGGTCGGGGTAGGCGACAACTAGCGATTTTCACTAACCTTCCGAGCGTTCGGGCTGCCCACCCTGAATAAATGCAAAAATATGCGATGCCGGGGTTGCGCATACTAAAAGACAAAGTGGATTAGGGGGTTTAGTGAGAGCTTCCCCCGAACCAAAAAAAGTCTCTAATGTAGTCGTATCTGTCTAATCTAGTCTTGTCTGTCTAATCTAGTTTTGCCTGACTAATCTAGTCAAATATCAGCTATGATATGCCACTTTAATTAGCTATTGTCTATCTAGTATGTATAAACTGTATAGTTTGCTTAATTTTGTTTGTTAAAGTTTACATGAATAGACTCAACCATATATCTTGTCTTTGTAACCGTACAGGCGTTTTATGCAAGAGTCTCATTGAATAATAAGGCTTATAAAAGCATATTTCCTCGGGGCGAAATGTTATTATTCATATAAACCGAGCGACTTAATGTCTTGCGTGTGAATCCTGATAAAGTCAGATGGCAAACGGATCCGTTTTACGTTTCGTGGTTCGCTTTCGGAAATAATTACGGCTCGCGGCGGCTGTGAATGTATCAATGACTGTCGTAATGATACACAACACTCGCATCATTGTACTCGCACACAATGCGTGCGTGGAATTCTTTTGGGACGCGGCGAGCGGAGAAAACGCTTCTTCGCAACAGCAGTCTTCCGCGATTGTCTCTCGCCGAGGCGCATTGTTACGTAAGGCCGTCCGGAAACATGTTCAAACGAAACTCAATCGAGGCTTATTCGCGTCGCTTTGATAACGTCTCGGCGAATGTTAAGAATTCTTATTGAATTCCGCCTGGATATTGTTCAACGTTTTTTCATAAAGCTTTGAAAATTGAAGTTTATGTTAAAGCTTTTCTTCCTCACATCTTGAATAAGTTCTTCTTGATGAGATTGTTGACTATATAAGACAGACTAAGCAGACAAGACAGATTAGGCGGACTAGACAGACGAAACAGACTAGACGCACTAGACCCGTGTTTCCCAACGTGGGGCACACGCCTCATAGGGGGCAATTTGTTTGTTAAAGGGGGCAATGCGAAAATGGACTCGACACGAGTTTAACCATTTTGCTCCGGGCCATTTAAATGCAATACTAGATTTCGGTGCCAAAATCGAAAGAAAGAAGAAAATTCTTAAATAATTGCGGCCTATAAGTATTATAAATTCGATTGACGAGACCAAAATATCAACTGGGTTTTTGACGTCGTCAAGTTAACTTCGGCAGACGGCAGGCTCCGAGGGGACGTCCGGAAAGACTTAAAGGTAGGGATGCATCGATACGCACTTCTGCCGATACGATACCGATATTTATAAAAAAAATATCGACGATACCGATAGATACCGATGCAGACAGTGCAGGTTTCCAAAGGTGTAAAAAGCTGCGGGTTTGGGATAGAAAATATAGAAACAGACGATATTACTTACTTATATAATATTTATTTAGAATGTTAACTAAAGACATTTTGAAAATTGTAATTTAGCAAGATATTATTATTATTTGAATTTATGTTTTGAAAATTGTAATTTAACAAATTATTAGTTATGTTTTGAAAATAATTATTAAAGAAAATATCAATTCAATAATAATGGTCCGATAAGAAATTCACATTTATCACAATTTTATTCAGGAGACACAACATCCTTAAATTATTATTTTAAATCTTTCAGATGCGACAGAATTCATTTGGAAACTGAAATATTTTTGTGCCATTTTTTCAAATTTGAATAAAAAAAAAAGGAAAAGGGAGAGAGGCTCATCTTCTTCAGCCTCTTCAATAATATTTTCACAAACGCTCCATATCCCACAACTTGTAGATGGCTCATAATTTAAACTTGGTTGTAGCAGTGCCAATTCTGAAATAGTTTTTAAATTCAGTAACTCTCCAAGCCGTGTTTTTGCCATACTAATAGTATCTATTGCGGTGGTTAAATAATACGATTCTTCATTTTCCAAATAGTCAAATCTTTCATTAAGAGCCAATATCATAGCAGCCGCCATAACTTTTGATACATTCCCTCTTGCAATAGAACCGACCGTTTGTGTCTTTGATATTCTGTAGCACTTTTCGGAAACTGTTAATTAACGGAATAGCGTCGGGTAATACAGCTGTACTATCGGCTTTGCTAATTGATTTTGTAATCTCTTCAAAATAACGTAAAATGTTCATATCTCTACCATCAGTATCAATTCTGCAACTACTAGGCAGAGAAGCTTGCACTGCAACTTCATCATTCGCCTTAACGCTTGCAGTGTCTGGTCTCATCGTGTAGATACGTCTTGTAAAAGTACATGATTCGGATCTCTTTAAAAATCTTGCTGCTGCTCGTATATTTATTAAAATGACCAATGATAGACAGTACTTTAGTAATTATGACATTCACCGAATCCTGTTTAAAAAGACTAGCTTTTTTTACCAATTGTAGTGAATGAACCAAACATTAGATGGGCACTAAATTGTATGTTTGTTGAATTTCTCTGATAGCCACTCCCATATTTGCAGAGTTGTCTGTAACCATAGCTGGAACTCTGTACTGTATATTCCAATACTGAAAAGCCTATTTTAGATTACATACTATGTTGGATCTTGAGTGCTGGAGACTCTCGAATGGCATTACTTCGAGGCAATAAAGTTTGTATTCGAAGTTAGCACCTATCGAATGAGCTGTTACGCTAATAAAATCATAATATTGCAAAGAGTCTAGATTTAGTACTGAACAACTAACTTTAGGATCCTTTAGGATATATTATCTATCCTTTAGGATTTATTTTACGATTGTCTGAAAAATTGCTCAAAGTTCTGTTTATTCTGCTTTTGGTTTTTTAGTTTTTTTTACTTTCCTTAGCAGTACTTACGTAAGTATTACACCACATTACATAAAGTACTCTTGGATTCCTTGAATTACTCCTCTCTCTCTCCAATGGCGCTACAGCCCGAAGCGAGCCCTGGCCTCCACCAATCGTTGTCTCCAGCGTTCCCTTTCCTCTGCCGCCGCCCGCCAGTTCCGCACCCCCAGCATCTCTCTCGCATCCCTTTTCACACTTTCCTCCCATCTCGCCCTTGGCCTGCCCGCTTTCCTTCTACCTTCCGGCACTCTGAGTATTTGTCTCGGCACTGCTGTTGGAGCCATCCGGCACACATGTCCCGCCCATCTTAGCCTGCTTAGTTTTATGTGGGATACCACATCTGGGCTTTTGTATAACTGATATAGTTCGAAGTTCATCCTAATTCTCCAGCCCTCTTCGCTGTTAATTGCCCCATAAATTTTCCTCAGGATCTTTCGCTCAAAAATTTCCAGCATCTTTTCCGATTTCTGGGTCAGCGTCCATGCTTCGCTTCCATATGTGAGGATGGGTCGTATGATTGCTTTATATATATTACACTTCGTTTGTCTGCTAGCTAGCTTCGAGTTAAGGATGGATTTAAGAGTGAAGTATGCCCTGTTGGCTTGCATGATTCTATGTTGTACTTCCACCCCTTCGTCGTTCTGATCCGTGACGGTTGATCCCAGATATTTAAAGTTGTTGACGACTTCTACAGTGTACTCTCCCATATCCAGATTATTTACTGCGTGTACTGGCGCTCCCGGTCTTACCATCATTACTTTTGTTTTATCCTTGTTTATTGACAGACCTATCTCCTTGGCTCTCTTCTCCATTTTACCGTAAACATCTTTCATTGCCGTTAGCGATCTACCGATGATGTTTAGGTCGTCAGCATAGCCCAAAAGTTGCGTGGATTTATTGTAGATGGTACCGTTGCATTCTATCTGAGCTTTCCTTATAGCTTTTTCGAGCGCGATGTTAAATAATATGGGTGATAGACTGTCTCCTTGTCTCAGACCTGTAATGGTTTCAAACTTGTGCGATGTCGTTTTTTGGATACCGACTTGGTTCCAAGTCTTTTTTAACGTACAATTTACCAATTTAATGATCTTTTGTGGTATCTCGAATTCTTCCATTGTCTTCATGAGAGTTCTTCTATCGATAGTATCATACGCTTGTTTAAAGTCTACGAAGACCTGGTATGTGCTGATGTTCATTTCCCATGTCTTTTCTAGTATTTGTCTGAGGGTAAACATTTGATCAGTCGTCGACTTTCCTTTCCGGAAACCTGTCTGATACTGTCCTATAATGCTCTCTGCGTACGGTTGGAGTCTTCGTCCGATTATCCATGACAGCACCTTGTAGGCCGTGTTAAGAAGAGTTATACCACGATAGTTCTTGCACTCCAGTTTGTTTCCTTTCTTATAGATAGGGTAGGGCATATCTTCCCCTCCCGCCATTCCTCGGGTATCTCTTCTGTCCTCCAGATTCTTCCTATCAGCTGGTGTAAAGCACAGTTCAGAGCGTCTCCTCCCATTTTGATCATTTCAGATGGTATCATGTCCGGTCCCGGTGCTTTGTGGTTCTTTAGTGCCTTTATCGCCTCGCTTATTTCTCTTTGTGATGGTTCGTTATCTTCTCTCAGATCTCTTACTTCTGGTGTGTGAATTGGGTCGTCTTCAGCTGTTTATCCGGTTAATTCCACTCTTAGTGAGGTATTCAGGAGTTCGTTAAAATATTCCGCCCATCTACCTACCACTTTACTTTCTTCAGCCAGTAAGGTGCCCTCTTTACTGTTGATTATTGTTGCTCTGGGCTGAAATCCATTTCGCAGGTTGTTCACTATCTTGTAGCATTCTCTAATTTCGTGTTTCTCTTGGTGGTGTCCTATCTGTGCCACCTGGTCGTTAAAATGGGCCCGTTTCTTCTTCCGAAATAATTTGGATGCTTCCTTTCTTTGCTTGTTGTATTATTTTGTTGTATAGCTTTCTGTTGTTTCTCGCGTGCTTCTTCACACTCTGCATCGTACCATTGGTTTCGTTTTTTCCTATGGACTTTCCCGAGAGCCTCCTCTGCCGATTCCTTAATCCCCTTTGCAATTTCCGTCCATTGTTCTTCAATACCATGATTTTCCGTCAACACTCCTAGTTTTTCGGCGATCTTTTCTTCGTATCGTTGCCTTACCCTGGTTAAGTTCAGTTTTTCCACATCCCATTTTTCTATTGCGCTGTTTGCTGGCTTTTTCGAGTTGGCTAGCCTTTGTTTTAATTTAATCCTCACCAGGTAATGGTCCGAGTTGCAGTCTGCCCCTTTGCAGCTTCTGACGTCCTGTATGCTGGACATAAATCTTGTGTTTATTAAGACATGGTCTATTTGATTGAGTGTTCTTCCGTCTGGTAATCTCCATGTCATCTTGTGGATGTCTTTATGTGGGAATAGCGTACTGCTGATTACAAGGTTTCTAGATGCTGCTAGGTCCACTAGTCTCTGTCCATTGTCGTTAGTATTTTCGTGTAGGCTGTGTTTTCCAATCGTGGGTCTGTATACGTCTTCTTTCCCTATCTTAGCATTGAAATCCCCCAAGATCATCTTTACGTCGTTGTTGTGTGTCGAATCGAATAGCCTTTCTAGTTTTGCGTAGAAGATCTCTTTTTCGTCGTCTGTTTTCTCTTCGCTCGGTGCATGTACGTTAATTATTGTCAGATTGAAGAGCTTCATTCTTATTCGGATCATGCAGAGTCTGTCATCTACTGCTTGGAAGTCCATAATATCCTTCCCTATACTTTTCTTGAGTATGAAGCCTGTTCCTAACTTGTGCGCCTTCCCATTATTACTGCTTTTACATATCCTATATTTTCCTATATCCATGATGCCGCTATCGCTCCAGTTGGTCTCCTGTAGTGCCACTATGTCGAGTTTGTATCTCTCCATTTCGTTTGTTAAGGCTTTCAGTGAACCTATCCGGTAGAGGCTCGTTACATTCCATGTTCCCATCGTAATTTCTTTCGATTTCCTTGTGCATTGCTGTGGTCGTTGCCGAGTAGTCAGTCCAGTCCGAGGCACACTTGGTGGTTTCGTAACGGTTTTTTTTTTTTTTTTTCTATGGATGAGTTGTTGGCCCATCGCAAAACCCCCTTTTCGGAGGACCATTTCACCCGCTCTCGTTGGCCCTGACCGCGCTTTTCATACGGGTTGGTTACCGCATCTCCAGCTTGGTTGCTCAGGTTACCAGGGTTCACCACGTGGAGGTGAGAGTCGGACTTGGGTAGGAGAGGCTATGCTACAATCTCTTCCTGTGCGATTGTCGTGCGGTTGCGCATGCACTACCCTTTGAACCCCTTGAATTACTCCTACATTCCCTAAATTACGTTGACATTATATTCACATTACGTCCATATTACGTCCCCACTACACCCGCATGAGCTCATCATGCGCCTTGCCATGCACCGTCCTGCAGTAGGACAGTGAGCTTCTATTAAACTCTTACTGGAGAAGCTCTGAAGGAAGCTCTCGAGAAAGTTCTTGAAGACAATGGAAATCCTGTCGATAAAAATATATTTCTTCAGAAACAGGAAACGATCTAAAGTAAAATTATGTTGACGTTACGAAATATAGAATAACTGACTTTTTCAAATCTGTGAAACAATACAAAACGCAATCAAACAAAAACCTCTACTACTTGCAGAATTTCGAGCTAATCTAAATATCTTTGGTCACAAATTTTCAAATTATTTAGCAAAGAAAATCCCACAGGATTTCTTGGAATGTTGAAGAACTCCGTCACAAGAAACTCAAAGGAGTTTGTCCTGCCTTTGAGTTTCCTGTGACGGAGTTCTTCAACATTCCAAGAAATCCTGTGGGATTTTCTTAATTCGTAATGTGAATATAATGTCAACGTAATTCAGGGAATGTAGGAGTAATTCAAGGAATCCAAGAGTACTTTATGTAATGTGGTGTAATACTTACGTAAGTACTGCTAAGGAAAGTAAAGTAATATGTAGTAATGCATCTAAATATTAACGTGTATTTCAAGAGTGGATGGATGACCCCTCGAACCAACTTCAAGGAACAAATAAAACTCTTGTCGATGCAAAAGCGAAGATATTTGATTTAATTACCCTTATTGAGTTATGTCAGAAAGATATTAACAGCAAAAACTTTGAACAGTTGCATTGTCTCCAAAACTGAGAATGAAGTAAATGATACCGCTATACTTGTTATTCTCAATTATCTGAAAATACTATCGGCTGATTTAAAAGAAAGATTTTCTGATTTAATACAAATTGATTTTCCGACATGGATGATGCAGTCAAAGCTAACGGATTTTTCTGATATATAAAATATGCAGTATCAAAAAGAACTGGCAGAAATGCAAAATGATGAGTCAGTTAAAACTTTATTTAATATAAAAGGAGCGATGGCATGGCTTAGGAGGCTTTGGTGCTGAAGAAAAAACATCAACAGAAATGCGCCAATTTACTTTCTAAAACTGACACACACACATCCTAAACTCCACATCTACCATGCTCTCTTGAGGAGAGTCGTCTCTCCTTATTGCAATATAATATTTATGCTGTATTTTTCACATTTGGGGGGGGGTCAGGTGGAGGGGGTTTTCAACCCCCAAAACCCCCCCTTGGCTACGCCCATGTAATATTCCCTGGGAAGCTCAGTTTACAAATACCATCAACATGGGGGTCTGGACCGCGGAAACGACGAAATGCGAGAAATCGATTTAGTCAAAATCGATATTTTTGAGTCACAGCAATATTTAAAAACGTTTATGAAAGAATTTTAGCTGCTAATTACAGGTATGCAAATTATATTTCGCTAGCTGTTTCCGTTCACTATCGCCTGCAAGAATTGAAGAATTTTTTAAGAAATTTCGGCGCTCGAGTAGAGATCTCGGAAGTCGTGAATTTCCCGCGGACAGTCTTAGTATATGGATAGGAACATGACCTTCTGAAAACGATGCCACAATCCGTTTTTGATTATCTGAAACTATTTCCGAGACATCTACTTAGCAAATCGAGAATCTGGTAAATTTCAGTTTAAAATTTCTTGACGAATTATTGAATCTTTCCGGACAATTTACACATCGGCTGTTCGTCTTGTCGTGTAGTTTCTGTGTGTCGAAAATGATTTCGTTGCTTTTAACCGTTCTCGAAAAAATCGAAAAAAAACGAAAAGGCACATATTTTTCGAACGAAATGATGGAAATTTTTTGTTGAAAATTTTTTTGGAATATTTTTTCGTGATTTTTTTGGCTACCCGAAGGAAATCTAAATGCTGAAAACGGTTTTAAAATTTATTTCGCTCTAAATTTACAAATATAATAATTTAGATATTTTATCGCTGTATCGCCATCTCGCATTTCTGACTGATTCTACGCTGTCTTAACTTTTGAACGACTCACCACAGATACTTCTAGTCTTCTCCAATCGATTCAGCGTCCCAAAATTAGTCAGAAAACGTATATAATATTCTCTGGGAAGCTTTCAGTTAAGAATTATCATCGACACGGGTATCTAGACTGCGGAAACGACGAAATGCGTGAAAATCGATTTTGTTAAAATCGTTATTTTTTTTAGTCACAGCAAAATTTAAAAACGTTTATAAAAGCATTCTTTAATGCTGATTGCAGATATGTAAATTATATTTCGCTAGCTCTTTCCGTTCACTATCTCCTACAAGAATTGAAGACATTTTTAAGAAATTTCGGCACTCGAGTAGAGATCTCGGTTAGTCGTGAATATTCCTCGGAGAAGTGTATTAATAGGGAAATGACATTCTGAAAATGATGCCGCAATCCGTTTTTGATTATCTGCAACCGTTTCCGAGACATCTACTTAACAAATCTAGATTCTGCTAAATTTCAGTTTGAAATTAGTCAACGAATTATTAAATCTTTGCGGACAATTTACACATCGATTTGTTCGTCTTGTCGTGTAATTTCTGTGTGCTGAAAGTGATTTCGCTGCTTTTTACTGTTCTCAACAAAATCGAAAAAAACCGAAAAAGCACATATTTTTCGAACGAAATTATGGAAAGTTTTTGTTGAAAATATTTTTGCAAAATTTTTTATATGCATCTATATGCAAAAAACGGTTTTAAAGTTTATTTGGCTCTAAAGTTACAAATAAACAAGCTTTATATATTTTTTCGCTGTACACCATCTTGCATTTCCGACTGATTCGACGCTGTAATAACATTTGAACGGCTCACACAGAGACTTTCTAGTCCTCACCAATCGATTCGGCATCCCAAAATTAGTCAGAAAACGTATATAATATTCTCTGGGAAGTTTTCAGTTAAGAAAGACCATCGACAGTCAAGACCGCTGAAA
The DNA here is from genome assembly GCA_944588485.1 of Phosphuga atrata. Taxonomy (NCBI): domain Eukaryota; kingdom Metazoa; phylum Arthropoda; class Insecta; order Coleoptera; family Silphidae; genus Phosphuga; species Phosphuga atrata. The sequence goes on from OX155902.1 coordinate 49,396,644, forward strand.
CGACGAAATGCGAAAAAATCGATTGTGTCAAAATCGTTATTTTGCGAGTCACAGCAAAATTTAAAAACGTTTTTGAAAGCATTTTTGCTGCTGATTACAGATATGCAAATTATATTTCGCTAGCTCTTTCCGTTCACTATCGCCTACAAGAATTGAAGAAATTTTTAAGAAATTTCGGCGCTCGAGTTGAGATCTCGGAAAGTCGTGAATTTCCCGCGGGCAATCTTAGTGTATTAATAGGAAAATCACCTTCTGAAAACGATGCCGCATTTTTTTTTGTTTGTTTTTGATTATTTTTGATTATTATAACAAATCAAGAATCTGCTTAATTTCAGTTTGAAATTAGTCAACGAATTATTAATTCTTTGCGGACAATTTACACATCAACTTGTTCGTCATATCGTGTAGTTTCTGTGTGCCGAAAATGATTTCGCTGCTTTTTACCGTTCTCCAAAAAATCGGAAAAACCGATAAAGCACATATTTTTCGAACGAAATTATGGAAAATGTTTGTTGAAATTTTTTTTGGAACATTTTTTCGTGATTTTTTTTTGGCTACCCGAAGGAAATCTAAATGCTGAAAACGGTTTTAAAGTTTACTGCGCTCTAAAGCTACAAATAAACAAGTTTTATATATTTTTTCACTGTACACCATTTCGCATTTCCGACTGATTCGACGCTGTCATAACTTTTGAACGGCTCGCCACAGAGACTTCTAGTCTTCACCAATCGATTCAGCGTCCCAAAATTAGTCAGAAAACGTATATTATATTCTATGGGAAGCTTTCAGTTAATAAATACCATCGACACGGGGAGTCTAGACCGCGGAAATGACGAAATGCGAGAAAATTGATTTTGTCAAAATTGTTATTTTTAGAGTCACAGCAAAATTTAAAAACGTTTATGAAAGCATTTTTGTCGCTGATTACAGATGTGCAAATTATATTTCGGTAGCGCTTTCCGTTCACTATTGCCTGCAAGAATTGAATAATTTTTTAAGAAATTTCGGCGCTCGAATAGAGATCTCGGAAAGTCGTGAATTTACCGCGGACAATCTTAGTGTATCAGTAGGAAAATGACCTTCTGAAGACGATGCCGCAATCCGTTTTTGATTATCTGCAACCGTTTCCGAGACATCTACTTAGCAAATCGAAAATCGGGTCAATTTCAGTTTGAAATTTCGAATAACGAATTATTGAATCTTTCCGGACAATTTACACATCGACTTGTCGTGTAGTTTCTGTGCGCAGAAAATGATTTCGCTGCTTTTTACCGTCCTCGAAAAAATTGGAAAAAACCGAAAAAGCACATATTTTTCGAACTAAATGATGGAAAATTTTTGTGGAAAATTTTTTTGGAATTTTTTTTTATCCCGAAGTAAATCGAAATGCTGAAAACGGTTTTCCAGTTTATTTCGTTCTAGAGTTATAAATAAACAAGTTTTATATATTTTTTTACAGTATACCATCTCGCATTTCCGACGGATTTGACGCTGTCGTAACTTTTGAACGGCTCATCACAGATACTTCTAGTCTTCACCAATCGATCCAGCGTCCCAAAATTAGGCCAAACACGTATATAATATTCTATTGGAATTAGTCAGACACGACTACGCAGACAAGACTAGACATACAAGACTAGACAGTCATGACTACTGCACAGACATGAGTATCTATTCATTATTAATGATTTAGAAATGTGTTTATCAGTTTAGATAGTAGGTTTGATAAGACATCCAAGTATTAATCAATTAACAATTCAAGACTAGACGAACAGGTATGACTAGGCGGATAAGATTTCCATGTTATGCAGTTGCAGCTGTAAGCATAACAAGTTAGAACTGGTGGAAATGCATAAGTGCTATTACTCAATACGAGTGTATCATGAGTGTTTATGTGGCCTTGCTGAATTAGAAATCCGCAAAGTCTACGACACATCCGACCTTATTTGACGTTGTTCCTTTCTCTTATACGCCGAAGAAGTTGAGTTAATCATGCAATTAATATGCAGTTAATTGTTTTACACTTGCTATTTGCATTTGCGAAGAGAGATTATAATAGATACGGTTACAATTTTAATTGAATATATTTTGAATAATTATCTAAGTTTTGTTGGTGGTTTAGATGTTTTGAAAAGGATGGATTTGGTAAGAAGCATTCTTCAATATTTTGTGGAGGTTCTTCTTCAATTCTTCAATAAAATCCCAAGAAAATTCAAATTTTTTTTTTTTGCTTCGCATTTTCATTATTTGTGATTTCTTTTCTTTATTTGATTTCACCAGCATTGCTGCAGACAAATATTTTCTGCATATAATACAAAAATTATCCAAAAAAATTTCTAGAATACAAAAATTGTCTAAAAAAACGCACTAGAACACCTACTGCAAACAGTACCTTTGTCTGCAAACTGCCAAAACTTTGTCTAAATACACATACTAAACTGTAGTCGTGTGAAGTTGGCCCCCGAGTTTTTGAAAAATTGAATTTTTTTTAGAGTTCTGAGTAGCCCCCGGAGATTTCTGAAGAAATACAATTTCTTTGTCAAACCAATATTAAAGAAGTTATAGACAAAAAGGAGGCGCAATTTTTTTGAAAATTACAGAATTAAAAAAAAAATATTTCCATGAGTTCTGTTAAGAGTTCTGGGTAGCCCCTCGAGAGTTCTGAACAAATCTTTTTCTTTGTTCTAACAAATTTCCATGTCCGACCAATATTAAAGAAGTTATAAGAAAAACGAGTTGTGTGAAGTTGGCCCCCGAATTTTTTAAAAAAAGAAATTTTTTTAGAGTTCTGGCAAGTTTTCGAATAGAGTTCTTGCTTGAAAATTGCAATAGTTCCGTGGAATTTCGGGCAGAAATCGAGAAAAACAATTTGGGGGCCAACTTCACGCAGCCCCCTCTTTTTCAGGAATAAGAGTTCTGATGTAATATTTCAGTTCTTTATATAGAGTTCTAGAGTTCTCAATCAATTCCACTTTTTTTTCAAAATTTTGTAATTTTTGAAAAATTAAAAAAAAAAACATCACGGTTTTCGATTGTACTAAGGCAGATAAACAAAAACTGCTTATTAGACATTTTTGTAAAATCAATATTTATAAATTTATTTATAAAAAACTTTCGACGAAGATTAAAAAAATAATAATACAAGAGTTCTGATAAGAGTTCTGAGTAGCCCCCGGAGAGTTTTGAACAAATAACCAATACAATTTCTTTGTCAAACCAATATTAAAGAAGTTATAAGCAAAAACGAGGCGCTAAATTTTTGAAAATTACAGAATTCCAAAAAATAATAATTTCCGTGAGTTCTGCTAAGAGTTCCGGGTAGCCCCTCGAGAGTTCTGAACAAATCTCTTTTATAATTAGCACGTCCGACTAATATTAAAGAAGTTATATAACAAGTAGCCTAAACGTTATATAACAAGTAACCTAACATTAAAAAATTGAAAAAAAAATAATTAATGAGTTTTGATAAGAGTTCTTAGTAGCCCCCGGAGAGTTCTAAACAAATAACCAGTACAATTTCTTTGTCAAACCAATATTAAAGAAGTTTTAAGCAAAAACGAGACGCAAAATTTTTGAAAATTACAGAATTCGAATTTTTTTCCATGAGTTCTGTTAAGAATTCTGGGTAGCCCCTCGAGAGTTCTGAACAAATCTTTTTTATAATTTCCATGTCCGACCAATATTAAAGAAGTTATAAGCAAAAACGAGGCGCAAAATTTTTGAAAATTACAGAATTCCAAAAAAAAATTGTTTTTCATGAGTTTTGATATGAATTCTGAGTAGCCACCTGAGAGTTCTGAATAAATAACCAATACAATTTCTTTGTCAAACCAATAATAAAGATGTTAAAGAAGTTATAAGCAAAAACGAGGCGCTAATTTTTTGAAAATTACAGAATTCAATCAAATTCAATTCAAATCAAAGAAGAAAATTCAATCAAAGAATTAAAAAACTTCAATTTTTCAAAAATTCGGGGCCAACTTCACACGACTCTAAACTGTCCATTACTTACAAATTACACCGAATACACCAAACAAACAAACCAAACTGTCCGAATTTCTTATCTAACATTAACACTAATATTATTTATTTATAAAATATTTAATGTTTAAATCATTTTATTCGTCATTTCCTTATTTTGTTTTGGTTGTATTTCCTGCACGAATTTTCTTAAATTTACATTTACCAATGAATTTATTTACTTTTTTCAACTTCCTTGTTTTGTTATAGGGAAACTCTATTTAGTGGACCGGAAGAGAATACTCCGCTCGACTACACAAAGGTAAGCAAACTATTATTGATTACCACAATCGAATAACAATCATATCCTTAACCCTTTCGTCCCTGAAAGTAAATAATATTGCACACATAAAATAAATCTTATGATTTTATTAATTTGTTGATAAATATACACTATATAAAAAAAATAAAACGATCACGGGTCGATCTGTCCCAAGAGATCAGTGATACATATATCTACTCTTATCTCATCTATTTATTTATTTATTTAGATTCATGCTTTGGATCACAATAATGATATAACAACGTCAAGGGTTGTAATAAACTGATGTCATTAATTAACATCATTACACAACAATACACATAAATAAACTATTGGATTTAAACATTAGATCACGTCACATTTGATATTATTCTTCTCCAGTTTTGTCCATTATTCATTCGATATTGTTTACTCTTGTCCAATTTTGTTGCAAATTTATGTACATTTTGCAGAATCTTATCCAGTCTCGTTAAACGTCGACTATTCTTGCCCAGACGTATCAGTGCTGATCAGTCTATTATTGTCTTGCGTAATCTTGTAAATCATATATTATTGGTCTTGTCTGGTCTTTCCAAGTCTAATCTGGTCTGATCTATTCTGGTAAAGTCTTGTCTTGCCAGGTTGTGTCTTGTACTGTCTGCTATTATTTACAACAACAATATGCTTTTTGGTATACATACATACGCGAAACTAATACCTACATTTTCCATAGGAGCACAATTTCAATTTCATTAAAGCTTTGTATATTTTGGTAATACCTATGTGTACCGTTTGGGACGAAAGGGTTAAACAACGTAACATATTTAGGCTTCGAATGGGGTGCTCATAAGATGTCTTCAAAAGGGGGTCCTTGTGCTACGTAAGTTTAAGAACATGTGGATTAGATAATATATGGATACACAAATTTATGCAAATAATAGCCACCCCCATAGTGGTCGATAGAGATTTTTTTTGGGTCGTTTTTACTAAGTTTTTTATAAAAAATTTAAGGTATATCGTGTGTAAGTAATTGGGTAGTAGTAAATAGTGAAATGCCAATATAAAGAAATTAAAAAAAAATGATATTTTCAAACATAATTTTCTCAAAAACTAATTTGGGGATTTCTTTAAAATTTTGTGGAGATGTTGGTAGAACTGTATCGGAATATTTAGAAGATTTTCCCTATATTTTAAAATTTATTTCAGCAAATATTGCAGTTTTTCGTAAATTCTACCTTGAAAATCAAATTTGTAAACATTGAAATTTTCAAACTTAATTTTCTCAAAAATTAATTTGGGGATTTGTTTAAAATTTTCTATAGATGTTGGTAGAACTGTTTTGGAATATTAGTAAATATTGTAGTTTTTCTAAATTCCACCTTGAAAATGAAATTGGTAAACATTGAAATTTTCAAACTAAATTTTCTCAAAAACTAATTTTGTGGAGATATTGGTAGAACTGTTCCGGAGTATTTAGCAAATTTTCCCAATATTTTAATATTTATTTCAGCAAATATTGCAATTTTTTTCTAAATTCCACTTTGAAAATCAAATTGGTAAACATTGAAATTTTTAAACTTAATTTTCTCAAAAACTAACTTGGGGATTTGTTTCAAATTTTGTGGAGATGTTGGTAGAAATGTTCCGGAATATTTGGCAAATTTTCCTAATATTTTAATATTTATTTCAGCAAATATTGGATTTTTTTGTTAATTCCATCTTGAAAATCAAGTCTGTAAAAATAGAAATTTTCAAACCTAATTTTCTCAAAAACTAATTTGAGGATTTGTTTAAAATTTTGTGGAGAAGTTTGTAGAACTGTTCCGGAAAAATTAGAAAATTTTGCGATTTTTTTAAGATTTATTTCAGCAAATATTGCATCTTGTTTAAATTCCACCTTGAAAACAAATTTGTAAACAATGAAAATTTCAAACTTAATTTTATCAAAAACTAATTTTGGGATTTGTTTCAAATTTTGTGGAGATGTTGGTAGAACTGTTCCGAAATATTAAGCAAATTTCCACAATTTTTTAATATTTATTTCAGAAAATATTGCAGTTTTTTGTAAATTCCACCTTGAAAATCAAACTTCTAAAAATTTAAATTTTCAAACTTAATTTTCTCAAAAACTAATTAGGGGATTTGTTTCAAATTTTGTGAAGATGTTGGTAGAACTGTTTTGAATATTTAGAAATTTTTCCCTAAATTCAAATATTTATTTCAGCAAATATTGCAGTTTTTTGTAAATTCCACCTTGAAAATCAAATTTGTAACCATTGAAATTTTCAAACTTAATTTTCTCAAAAATTAATTTGGAGATTTGTATCAAATTTTGTGGAGATGTTGGTAGAACTGTTCCGGAATATTTAGCAAATTTTCCAAATTTTTTAATATTTATTTCAGAAAATATTGCAATTTTTGTGTAAATTCCACCTTGAAAATCAAATTTGTAAAAATTGAAATTTTCAAACTTAATTTTCTCAAAAATTAATTTGGAGATTTGTATCAAATTTTGTGGAGATGTTGGTAGAACTGTTCCGGAATATTTAGCAAATTTTCCAAATTTTTTAATATTTATTTCAGAAAATATTGCAATTTTTGTGTAAATTCCACCTTGAAAATCAAATTTGTAAACATTGAAAATTTCAAACTTTATTTTATCAAAAACTAATTTTGGGATTTGTTTCAAATTTTGTGGAGATGTTGGTAGAACTGCTCTGGAATATTTAGCAAATTTTCCCAATGTTTGAATATTTATTTCTGCAAATATTGCAGTTTTCGTAAATTCCACCTTGAAAATCAAATTTGTAAAAATTGAAATTTTCAAACTTAATTTTCTCAAAAACTAACTTGGGGGATTTGTTTCAAATTTTGTGGAAATATTGATAGAACTGTTTCGGAATATGCAGCAAATTTTCCCAATATTTTAATATTTATTCCAGCAAATATTGCAATTTTTGTGCAAATTCCACCTTGAAAATCAAATTTGTAAAAATTGAAATTTTCAAACTTAATTTTTTCAAAAATTAATTTGGGGATTTGTTTCAAATTTGGTGGAGATGTTGGTAGAACTGTTCCGGAATATTTAGCAAATTTTCCCAATTTTGTAATATTTATTTCGGAAAATATTGCAGTTTTTTGTAAATTCCACCTTGAAAATCAAACTTATAAAAATTGAAATTTTCAAACTTAATTTTCTCAAAATCTAATATGGGGATTTGTTTCAAATTTTGTGTAGCTGTTCGTAGAGCTGTTTCGGTATATTCAGCAATATTTCTGAATATTTTAATATTTATTTTAGCAAATATTGCATTTTTTTGTAAATTTCACCTTGAAAATCAAATTTATAGAAATTGAAACTTTCAAACTTAATTTTCTCAAAAACTAACTTGGGGATTTGTTTCAAATTTTGTGGAGATATTGGTAGAACTGTTTCGGAATATTCAGCGAATTTTCACAATATTTTAATATTAATTTCAGCAAATATTGCAGTTTTTTTTTGTAAATTCCACCTTGAAAATAAAATTTGTTAACATTGACATTTTCAAACTTAATTTTCTCAAAAACTAATTTCGGGATTTGTTTCAAATTTTGTGGAGATGTTGGTAGAACCGTTTGGGAATTACAATGTTCATCCAGGAGTCGCGATAATATTTTACAATAAATATTGGGTCGCAAATGAAAATAGTTTGCGCAACGCTGTATTAGAGAATTTTTAATTAAAATTATAGGAAAGAAGAGATAACATGTGTAGGGACAGGTGGAAAAAATTAATCAAACCTTTCCGTGTGTGTAATAAAAATCGACTGTAAAAACATAAAACTCGTTTACTTATCTCCGAAACGAATTAGTATGTGATAGTCGGGGACAGATGTGCACACTTCGGGGCGGAAGAGAAACTCCAGCCTCCAACCCTCATCCAATAACCGGCCCTATAAATTTAATAAAAACGGAACACACACACACAAACGAAACTTACACCGCTTTCGTCTAACGCAAACACGTGCGTGTGCCTGGGTGTGGGTACACGGCGAAAGAGGAACACGTGTGCAACATTATACCGGAGGAAATGTCCCTGTGGAGTGCTTCGTTAACAGAAGGCCCTTTCGTTTGTTAAACACAATTATGTCAATGAATACAGGAGAAATATAAAGAATTAATTATAATTTATGTAATGTGGCATATTTTGTTCGAAGCTTTGTTTGGGAAATTTGTCTATACCTAGTATGTTTATTTTGTTTTGTATTTTCAATTTTTTGCAAAAAAAAAAATAAAAACCGTAGTAAAAGGAATTAACAAGTTATTATATATCTGCTTGGACTGTTAGCAACCATTTTTTATAAACGCGCGGAGCCCCGGCAAGAGCTTCGTGGAGCCCAGTTTAAGAACTTGTGATCTAATCTAATAGTAGTATTGCTGTGGTTAATTATAATAGACAGTTTAAATTAGACTCATTCGCTGAAATAATTAAAGAGAGTTCGGTTTAAGAAACCTATATATTGGGTGTTTTTTAGAGGTTTGTTTTTCGAACTCACAACACTGTTTCTTCTTCTTCTTAAAGTGCCTATTCTCTGTTAATGTTGGCTATCACGTTGGTCCAAATCACTCGATTCACTGCCGCTCTGAATAGAGCTGTTGATGCCATTCCGGTCCATGTTCGTAAATTTCGCAGCCACGATATTCGTCTGCGTCCTGCTGACCTTCGACCCTCTATTTTCCCCTGTAGGATGAGTCGAAAGAGGTTGTATCACCTCGCATGATATGTCCGAAGTATTCCAATTTTCTGCGCTTGACGTTTTACCGTTTCGTTTGGCACGTGGTGTATCCATGGGATTCTGAGTATGTCCCGATAGCATCACATCTCAAGTGCATCTATGCGTCTAAAATGGGTATCGGTAAGGTTACACGCTTTTGCCCCATATAGGGCGGTCGAGAGTACATCTAATTTTAAAATTCTTATTCTGGTATGGATGTTGATACATAGGTTGCATAGTATGTTACGCATCTTGTTAAATGTACCTCTTACTTTTTCGATTCGGCATCTTGTTTCTCGAGAGTGATCCCAGTCCTTATTCAAGGTGCCCAGGTATGTATCTGTCTCGGGTATTTTGAGAGCTACATTGTTAGCGGTAAAAACGGTTAGCGTAGGTTGCTGATGACGTTCTTATGGATAATTAATATGTGTCTTCTTACAGTTTATCTCCATACCATATCTGTTGCATGCAGTCTCTACACGGTCTATAAGTCTCTGAAGTTCTTCAGCAGTATCTGCTATAAGGATGGTATCATCAGCATATCTGAGGGTGTTTATCATTTCTCCGTTTATTGCAACTCCATCCTCCATGTTGTCCAATGTTCTGAGTACACGTTGAATAGGAGAGGCGATAGTATACAACCTTGACGCACTCATCTCCTTATGTTAAACTCTTCCGATGTTTCGTTTTCCACCCGAATAATGCCTTTTTGTTAAGTTTACTATGTTGGACTTTATCAAAGGCCTTTTCGAAATCTATGAAGCATGCAAAGACGTCTACGTTGACGTCCCGTGCTCATTAAATCAGGACCTGTATTGGGAATAGTGCCTCTCGGGTGCCAAGTCCCTTCCTGAAACCAAACTGTGTGTCGCTTTTTCTCTCGTCGAGTTTTCTATATACGTGGTCTGTTAGAAAAGTATCCGACCTTTAGCCGGTAAAAAAAACTGGCATACCTGGAGCGTTGGAAACCTAATCACCCTCAAAGTAGTCTTCTTGGGACTCCACACACTTCTCTCAACTTTGCCGCCATTGTTGGAAGCATTCCGAAAAATCCCCTTTAGGAATCGGCTGTCGTTGCAGCTATAATGTCCTCTATTGGCTGAAATCGCGTTCCTATCAATGGCCTCTTGACTTTGGGGAATAGCCAGAAGTCGCAGGGGAGCATATCAGGAGAGTAAGGAGCCTGTCGAACCAGAGGAGGTCAGAGAGAGCAAAAAATTGTGAACCAAGTGCGAAGAATCTGCTGTAGCATTGTCGTTATGGAGTCGCCAATTTCCTGATGACCACAACTCTAGTCGCTTGCGCCGCACAACATCACGTAGGCGACGTAGGACATCCCTATAGTACTCCCTACAGTCGTTCCGTCATTTTACTTGCATTGAAAAACCGACGAGAGCACTACACCCTACGTCACTCGAACACTGCTCGACAGCAACTGATGCTATCTACGGCTAATCCATCAGGTTTTCAAAATAAAAAATAAGGTCGGATACTTTTCTAACGGACCACGTACGCGTGCTTCATAAAGGAAAGCTTTAAAGATATGGATTATGATCATCAAGCTGATTATTCTGTGGTCGAAGCATTTAGTTGCGTTCGTCTTTTTGGGAAGAATAAATGTCATCAGCAGCCAGTCATTTGGCATTTGACCGCCAAAATTTTGTGGAAGAGGTTGGTCAGCAGTTTTATTTGTTCTGGGTCCAATAGTTTGAGAACTTCTCCATGAATCTGGTCTGGCCCAGGGGCTTTGTTGTTTTTTAATCGTTTGATAGCTGATACTACTTTTTCCTGTGTGATGATAGACCCTTTCTCGCCGACCTCTGCGAGCATATTATCGATGTTTACGTCTCCAAAAAGTTTTTCCATGTACTGCTTCCATCTGGTGAGTTTCTTGTCAGTCTCGGTAATGATGATGTCATTCGAGTCCAAGATTGTTCCTGGAACCCGTCTTTGATATCTTCCTGTTGCTCCCTTTATTTTCTTATGAAAGTTCTATTTAAGGCTGTCGTGTTTTTGTAAGATCACTTTTTTCCTGTAGCCACCGTTCTTTGGCCTCTATAATTGCTCTTAGGACTCTTCTGTGTAGTTCCTTGTATTTTACATAATCTCAATTTGATTGGTGACAGCTGATTTCTGCTCAGTACGTTTTGCCATTTCATCATGAACAGTTACGCCAGAACAACGCTTGCAAGTTGTGCAAACTTGCTTCGAAAGTCGTGGTTCAGTTAGCGAAACTTACCGTGCGCTAAGTCCATTTTACGATCGACATAACCGTCAATCTGAGCAAGTTATTCGGAAAACAAGTTATGGATCGTTTTCGCACTACGCATAGTTAATAATGGGCATCCGCATAGACATCGTACAGTGTGCACCGAAGAAGTTGTTGCAGCTGTGGAGCGTAGTGTTGAGGAGGACCCGAATGAGTCGATTCGCCATCATGCACAGTGATTGGACTGTATATGACATCAACAAATTAAAATATGGACAACAAATCGTGGTGGTTTTGCCACTTACCTTCTAGTTACAAAATGTCTTCCTCGCCTGCTCTGTTGAAACGATCCTCCTGTCGCCAACTAATTTAAGGGAGGAAACAGGAAGGAATAAGGACAAGAAGTATATTCGGCGGAGAACCCTTGCAACGCAGATCTTCTAGAATGGGCAGGATCCCCGAATGGTTCCCAACAACAAAATGAGCGTGGTCGCATGCCGGCCGAGACAAAACGTGCACTCTCTTAACACACTGTCTGGCCGAGACCGGGATATTCTCGCTGCGACTCTAATCACACTAACTCTAATCTGAACCGCTGCGCGGTTTCCTACTTCTTTACGCGCGATCGTCACCTGTCGGAATTAATTGATCGCGTTATCGACATTCGTACGCCCACTTTTGATAGATCGCAAAATCAATAAACAAACGCTCGAACACAAAGCAATTGGAGCTGTGTCCATCCACCTGGAAGATATTGCGAAAAGATCTCGGTTTACGAGCGTACAAGATACAGCTCGTACAAGAGCTGAAGCCGCGTGACCATCATATACGTCGTACGTTCGGAGAATGGGCCGACAATTTTCACCAAAAAATTATGTTCAGTGATGAGGCTCAATTTTGTCTCAAGGGCTTCGTAAACAAACAACATTGCCAGATTTGGAGCGAGGAAAATCCAGAAGCCATTATTGAGACGGCGTTACATCCTCAAAAACACACTGTTTGTTGTGCTTCATGGGCTGGTAGAATCATTGGCCCATATGATGTCGGCCAATACGTGATAGTCAATGGGGTACAACATAAAACTGAACATGGAGACGTTCTCCACGTGGAGAAAAAAGGCAGCAATCATGGATCGATCCATGATCCATGATTGCTGATCCTATCGATCCATGATTGCTGACTTTTTTGTTTCCCAGTTGAATGGCGTTAGTGTGGAGGAGCTTTGGTCCCAACAAGACGGCCCAATGTCATACAACGCGCGAAACATTCAATTTTTCAATTGGAGATGGACGGGTCCACCTCCATTTCTGAGAGTAAATTCTCCGCAAGACATCCGTCCCTTTAGTCCGCTCCGACGTGGAGACGTTCTACACATGGAGAACGTCTCCATGTTCATTTATCTGTTGTACCCCACACAGTGGGGGTTATGGCATGGGGTGCTATTGTTTATGGAAGCAGGTCTGAGGTGGTATTTATCCGAGGTAATATGATTGCCCACCGATGAAACCCAACATTGCAAGGCATTCTATGGAGCACTTCGAAGAAGCTAGAGTCAATATCTTGCCGAGGCCACCCAGATCTCTTGACCTTATATACATATGTGGGACATGGTGGGTAGAAGACTCGAGCAATCGTGGTAGAAACCCATATCCCTCCATTCCTCCAGGAGCTGGAGGACCCGATTTTCCAACAGGATAATGCCCGTCCCCACATTGCAAGGCATTCTATGGAGCGCTTCGAAGAAGCTAAAGTCAATATCTTGCCGAGGCCATCCAGATCTCCCGACCTTTCGCCCATCGAACATGTGTAGGACATGATGTGTAGAAGACTCAAACAATTAGCCCATCCTCTACAGACACTAGAAGCTCTCTGTCATGAACTGGGATGTAATACCTCAGGAAGAAATCGATAACCTGGTGGAATTCGTGCCCAGAAGAATGCGAAAGTGTGAAACTAATGGTGTGATCCAACACATTATTAATAAAAAATGCCTTTATCTTTTGTTTATCCGGACATCCCTGGGTAGTAATCCTAGTGGACTTTCAAAAGGCATATGATTCAGTAGACAGACAGACCCTGATCTCCACCCTTCGAGAATTGGGCCTGGATGAGAAGACAACCAGACTAATCCAAGCCACTCTGAGAAACAACGCCTCCTATATTCAAAGTCAAGTTTAGAGGTAAGCTCTATCAGGTGAGTTTAGAGGTGAGGTCTGAGAACATTCCGACTCAAACGGGAGTTAGACAAGGTGATGAACTTTCATCGAGAAAATCATCGGTGAATGGACTTGCTCATTACCATCGGGAACTGGACTGAGGATTGGTTACAGGAAAGATAACCTCAATGTACACTGCCTGGCTTTTGCTGAGACCTTGTCCTGTTATCCAACGATATAGAAGAGGCTACTTATCAAATACAGAGCCTCTCCAGCGTAGCAGCTTAGGTCGGTTTGAGATTCAGCATGCAAAAACTGTGCTCATGACTAACATAAAGGACGCCCCATCTACAATTCCACTAGAAGGCACTACCATTCGTAAAGTCATTGCAGTCAAGTATTTAGGAGAGTGGATTTCACCAAACGAGAATGACAACTTTGCTATAGATACCAGATGTATCAAGTTCCAAAGGGCCTACCACTCCTGCAAGAGCATTTACATCTACAAACATCTTTCCAAAAACCTTAAACATTCCTCCTTTAATGACAGGCATCCGGATCCTTTATATGTTCAACGTATGTATCACGCAACTGAAGATCCCCAAAGAATGGAGGAAGGCTCGTGTGGTAGCGTTACTGAAACCTGGCAAGGAACCGACTGACTCTAAGAACTTCAGGCCCGTGTCCCTTCTGTGCCAACTCTTCAAACTGCTAGAACGACTGATTCTAAACCGAACAGCGGAGATTTTGGATGTCAACATTATCGAATAGCAGTACGGCTTTCGTCCAGGGAAATCATGCTGTGGCCAAATCTTAAAACTCAGCACATAGAGGATGATTTTGAGAGAAGGAAGATTACTGGAGTGACGTTCATCGATTTGACAGCCGCTTATGACACTGTCAACCACAGGAGGCTGTTAAGAAAGCTTTATAAGACAACAAAAGACTATAGGCTCACTATGGTTATCGGTCTATTCCTCCAGAAGAGGAGATTTTATGTTTCACTCCAAAACAAGATTAGCAGATGGAGGGTCCAGAAGGCAGTGTCCTGTCCCTACTATTGTACAACGTGTACACGAACGACCAGCCGATTCCTGACATTATAAGGCAATTAATCTATGCCGATGATGCAGCTGAGGCAGCCCAGGGCACCGAGTTTACCGAGGTGGAGGAGAAGTTGGAGGTTGCCCTTGAGGAACTGGCAATCTATTACCAGAAAAACCACCTAAAGCCGAATCCCAGCAAGACTCAGGTCTGCGCCTTCCACCTGAAAAACAAAGAAGCACGCCGGGAGCTCGAGATATATTGACGAGGCGAACGACTGGAGCAATGCCCGACGCCGAGATGCCTGGGGGTGACCCTGGACCGTACTCTGTCCCTAGACAACACTGTATCAATACTAAAGGCAAAGTTAGTGCGCATAATAACATATTGCGAAAACTCACAGGCACAGAATGGGGAGCTCAACCAGAAATGCTCAGAAGCTCGGCTTTGGCGCTCACTGTGTACACTGCGGAATACGCCGCACCGGTTTGGGCAGCTTCAGCTCACGTGAAACATGTGGACGTCGCTATCAACGAGGCAGCAAGAATCCTGACAGGCTGCCTAAAGCCAACTCCAGTTAATAGCTTGTACCCACTTATTGGCGTGGCACCCCCATCTGTGCGAAGAGCCGTCTCCACGGATATCTGAAAGGACGAAACAGGAAACCGATGCTCGCTATCCTCTGCACCAACACGAGCCAGCCGGTCGACGCCTAAGATCAAGGAAGAGCTTCATGGAAAGATCACACACACTCGAGGGGTCCATAGAAAATAACCGTATCACTAGGTGGGTCCACAGCTAACTACTCGAGAACCCCCAAGAGAAGAAATGGCCCCAGGCAAACACCTCCCTTTCGCGGTATGGAAATCCCTAAATCGGCTCAGGACAGGAGTGGTAAGGTGCAAGAAAAATCTGTTGAGGTGGGGAATGTCTGAGAACGACGATGTGCTGTGTGCGTGTGGCCAGCCCCAGGATATGAGCCACATACTGGTCTGTCCACAACTGGAAGAAGGATGCACGTACGAAGACTTAATTTTGTGTAACGACAAGGCTATTGCAGCTATTTTTTGGAAAGATGAGCCGGACACGGAAAGTAAGTAATCCCCGCAGACTCACGAACAGGATCTTCACCACGACAGGTAGAAGGAATGCCTGCAAAAACAAATTGATCACCACAGTGAAATCAGACCTGGGGCAACTTAAAATTCCAACAGAAACCATAGAGGAATGGTCCAAACTCCGGCAGACCATGCAACAAGGAGTACTCCCAGTGGCCCTTACCAGCAAAAACAGCACAGGAACCAACAGACCAAAGTGAAACAAGAAAATGAAAGCTTTGTGGGATAAAAAGAAACAGCAGACCCAAATAAAGAGTCAAAACGAGCCCCGTGGTCGAGAAAAAAAATGTAAAAATACAAATATTTTATAATCTCGGGGATCCGGGGTAATGGTTACGCGGACCCCAGTTTAAGAATCTATAAACTAGGCAATTCTAAAGGTAGACTTCCGAGCAAAGCGGCTCTGGCGTTACTAACGCAGCGATACTGACGCGGCCACATAGCGATAGTATTATGCACTATGAAAATGTATGAGGCGCCATTCGAGCGCAGCGACACTGACGCTCTGACACTGAGCGCGTCAGTATCGCAGCACTCGAATGGCACCTCATTCATTTCCATAGTGCATAATACTCTCGCAATGTCGCGCCGGCTTTGACGCTGCGTTAGTGACGCCAGAGCCGCTTTGCTCGGAAGTCTACCTTTAATCTCTTTTGAGTTTTAATGTCGTTAGTAGTCTCGTCCAATTATATTAACAGCTAGGACTTAACTGGACTAGTTCCACGTGCATCCATAAAATAAATAGGCATCAGTTTCAACTTTCAGCACGATTTGCGTTTTCAATTAATGCTGTAATTACCGTCTGAGTATTTGCGGCGTGGCGTCTTCTGGTGTTGCAAGCATAAAATTAATTGCGCAAAAAATAATGTGTAGCTAGAGCTATGAATGGCGGTTTATTAGATAAGGGGCCTAGACGTCTGGCACCCGGTCGCGGCGACAGTCGGGCACTAACGGTCCACTTTACAGTTCATTACAATTAGAGATAATTTGAGCCGAATAGAGGGCAATTCTTGTATGACATGAAACTAGACAACTTTTGGTTTAGACAAACAACAAATAAACACAAGTTTAATAGATTTTTAGTCTGAAAAATTTAAAACGAAACATTTCTATGAAAATCAGCAATGAGTGATTGATATAAACGCTAAAAATCTACGCTCAACAAAGAAAACCTGATGGACAACGGGAAAAGTAAATCTAAATCGCTTACTAACTGTGAAGCTACGTTTGTAAATAAACTTATTTGATTAAGAATATGAAATTATTTCCACTAAAGTATGTTAACAGTTGGAGTAACTAAGATTAATTGAATATAGTTTCGATTAAGATCAAATCAAAGTTTTGAATTGACTCTGTAACACTAATCTAAGGACACGCATTAAAACTAATCACTCTTTCTTTCTCTTCAATTATATCAACAAACATAACGGAGAAACATCTGCACAACAATTAAGAGCAATAAAAAAACAAATCACCTGCCAAAATAATTTAATTAAAATCTATAAAGAGGACGTCGCAGTTATTACACATTTAACACGTTAAACAAACAGATTTATTTATTTAAATCAATATTTTATAATGGAAACGATAATTTAATATGCATGCAGTTGGCTGTAAATGGTATAAAATGTCATTGAAAGGAAATTCGTTTGGATGGAAATACGCTGCTGCGCCTCTTCCGGAGCCAGTGAGCCCATAACCAAAGGACAGATGTTGTTGGCAATTTTGTTTCGAGAACAGCTGTTCTCCAATGAACGATATTTGGTGGTAATGGTTTGCTTGAAAGGCATTAACTGCATCTAAAATAACGAAATCTGTATAATTTTGGATACAAATAATACAAGCACAGATTAGAGCTTTTAAATAATATTATTAGTATTATTTATAACAATATTTCGTCGTTATTGAATCGGCATCCTTTCTAATATAAAAACGATTAGGACTTGTCTTGGACTTGATTAGGATTAGGATTAGGACTGTTTTTTTTATTAACCAATTTCATATATGAAAAACGTTTTCAAACAAAGATTAGAGCTAGGGTTGCCACCCCAGACCTGGGTCTCGCCCGGAGACGATAACTAAAAAAAATGAAATATGAATAGACCTTTTTACGGTTAGTTAAGCGCATGCGCCTCCGCCAAGTTTGAAAGGCGGGAATATGAAAGTTTCGGGCAAATACTAAGGTTATACGTCAAAGAGTTCGGGCAAAGCATGGCGGAAATTGACACATGTGCACAAAAAAAAATCATTTATAAAAAGGTCTATTCAAATCAATTGTCGACAGCTCATGTCAAAATTAAGTTTTATGCATAATTCTGCCTCTACCAATCCTGTTACGGTTGTCTGTCCAAGAGTTTCCCATAATCGAAAAAAATCGTACCACATATGCATTACTTGTAAGTTTTGGTAGTTTAATGAAAATACCAGAGGAAAATATGTGTATCCATTTTTTATCAGTTGTCCAAATCGAGCGATTTGGTGGAGTGAATGGTATTTTTAAGAAGACAGATATCATCACATAATTTATCGGCATCTAATTCTACAAAGAGTTAATTTCCAAATATATTGTCAATACTATCACACTCATCTTGGTATAATTGTCACATTATTATTATATTCACCAATAACACGATAAGTCTCTAAACTTAAAATAGCGTATACTTATCGCAAAACTACGAAAATATCGTTTTTCCCGTGTGGTCTTAAATTTCAACAGAATTTGTACTGGTGATAGCCGGGATCACACCCATAGATATTTTAATAGAGGAAAGGGATAAGAAATACAGACATTGAAATAAGGGAACAAAACATGGGATAAGACTGGAGTCGGAAGATAAATGGTGCCAAAGATGGAGTAATGATACAGGCAAAGCAAAGTGAACAAAGAGGTTGATTAGGGATCTCAAACAATGGATTAACAGAAAGTCTGGAGAAGTTGGTTACGTCCTAACACAGGTTTTGAGGAAAATTGGACTTGTTTTGGAAAATGCCTATATAGATATAAACTTAGAGACACTAATTAATGCATGTACTGCCACCAGATAGACAGCGCAGAACACACTATATTTTACTGTTATTAGGACTTCACACGAGACGAGACGAGAGTTCGTCTCGCTTTTACGAGACGAGATGAGAGTTCGTCTCGCTTTTACGAGACGAGGCGAGACGAGAGTTCGTCTCGCTTTTATGAGACGAGACGAGACGATAAAAATATCATTCTCGTGTGAAGCCCTAACTGTGGTAGGTGGTAAAATAAAAAGCAAATATTGGGGAAGAAGTTAATGCTGATAATATAACTGAAGTTATGTTACAATCGGAGGAAACTACAATAACATAAAAGTAATGATTGTCATTATGAAAACTAAAACTGATGGTGGAGAACAGAAAAGGTAGCCCAACGGCAAAACGCAGAGTGAATAGATGGACGATAATTCAAAAAACTATAACGTCTTCCAGTTTGAAACTATACTAGCCCAGGTGATTCCGAGCTGTTTGAAACTATTGCAGCAATAGCAGAATGATAGGAGTCTAGGACACTCCTCGGGAATAACCGGGGTCTTAGAAAAATGTCCGTTTGAGTAATAAAACGGAAAGTTAATCAACAGCAATTATTTATATTTTATTTGAATTCAAAAGCAATTAACATGAGATATGTTTCAAGAAAAAACAGGATATTTATAGAACAAAAGAAAATAAAAGAATTAAAAACATTTCAACTTATTACAGCCGGAACACAGCCTGAATATATAAATATATTCAACCTTTCCGTAGCTCTATAACATTATTAAGTCTTTGTAGGACTACAAAACTAATTTCATGTGAAGTTATTTACAAGCTCCCAGTCCACTTTCATGGCACTAAACAAAATCTAGAAATATTGTTTTCAAGATCATGTCTTTCTATTAACTTGAGTGAATAGCCATCTGCAGACGCGTTTCGAGATTTGTCTCTCACTGATGCAGCTTTGCTGCTACGAATTATAACTTACGAAACACTTGCAAACCTGGTGGATCGGAAGTTAAATTTTCAATTTTGACATTTCGTGAGAGAGGCAACTTAGCAGGGATTTATTTAAATGATGGTAAAACCATTCTACATTATAGATAATCATATAAACTTATTGAAGTTGGAACACAACCTGAATATATAAATATATTCAACCTTTGCGTAACTCTATAATATTATTAAGTCTTTTAAGGACTACAAAACAAAGTTATATTCAGGCTATGTTCCGACTTTAATAAGTTTATATGATCAGTTATAATGTAATATGGATTATCTACGACAACTGTTGTAAATGCCCGGGGGCACAGTTCGTGGGCTTTGTAAATACATCATAAACAGACCACGATTAATGATAAGTTATTACTGATAACACACACGTGCGTTTGGTTTACTATTCGTTGATTGGAGTATTTTGCAGCATCTAAAAAATCTTGGTATTTGAAATCTTCGTTCTTAAGATTAATTACTGAAAAATATTTGAATGGACTGTTTCCAAAATTATAAAATTTTTCCTAGTAATCAATTGCGTTTCTATACACTTTTTTCGCTACAGACACAAATTTTGTTTTTCATAGGTACTTAGTAAATCTAAACTTGTATTCACTTTACTACTGAAAAATTGATCTTCAAGCTGTTTCATTTTCTAATTCATAAGTCCCATAAAATGATGCACAAAGTGAATATAACATTCGGCTAAAGATAAACTGAACTATCTTTATGGTCTCGAATCTCATATTCACTATCCTTCACGAATTTCCAAATGATTTTGTGCGTATCTTCTTCGCCCAGTTGTACAAAATAAAGTTTTATCGCTGACCAGGCATTAACAATTTTTTCTAAAGCTTTATGTATAGATAGAAATTTTGTTATCATGTGGCGAATAATATCGTCATATTCCAATTCCAAAAAATCAAAGCAATCTTTTAGTTCCTTAATTCTTTTAGAGCTAATAGAAAATTCAGCATATATTTTTAATACCAAGGTTTCAACATCGAGAGACAATGCCTTACATGCGTGTCTAACTGCATTATGAAGTACATGCCAGTTACAATTATTTTTCAAAATTTTCGGATTAAGGTCCTATCCTATCCTCTTTGAAGCAGCCAGTACTGCGCCAATTTGTAGACGTTGGGTCGTTGGAACGCCGACCGCTTTAGCTATTCCATGCACGGTACACGAGAAACACGCGACACTGCATTTAACCCTTTCGCTGCTATGGACTGCTATAGCAGTTCAGTTGACTTGACACACAAGTGCTATGGACTGTTATAGTAGTCCAATTGATTTGGCGGCCAGATGCTATGGACTGCAATAGCAGTCTACCGACTTCATTGTGGTCAATGTGGCAAATGTGTCAATTCAGTGTGGCTTTTTTAAACATAACATAGAGATTAATAAATATATACACTCTCATTGGAGCTTTGCGTTACCCTGATTGAAAGATTCGGGACTCACTCCTGCACATGACAATGAGATTTAATTTTTTTCATCAATCATTTTTTGATGACAAGTTTTGATTCGAATAAAGAATTTGGTTTTTGAAAATTTGGAAATATTTGCTAATTATTTTCACATTTTCGTTCAATTTTGAAATAAAATAAAAGAATTTAGCAAATTTTGTCCACTCAAATCAACAAAAAAACAAGATTTGATTTGAATAAAAAAATTGGTTTTTGAAAATTTGGCAATATTTGCAAAATATTTTGACGTTTTCGTCAAATTTTGACACAAAACAAAAGAATGTTGCAAGGTTTGTCCATTCAAATTATCAAAAAAAAAAAACAAATTTTGCTTCAAATAGAGATTTTGGTTTTTGAAAATTTGGACATATTTTCAAATTATTTTGAGGTTTTCGTCCAATTTTGACACAAAACAAAAGAATTTTACAAGGTTTGTCCACTCAAATCAACAAAAAAACAAGATTTGATTCGAATAAAAATTTTGGTTATTGAATATTTGGCAATATTTGCAAATTATTTTGAGGTTTTCGTCCAATTTTGACACAAAACAAAAGAATTTTGCAAGGTTTGTCCATTCAAATTTAAAATAAAAAAATTTGCTTCGAATAGAGATTTTCGTTTTTCAAAATTTTATATTATTTGCAAAATATTGCAACTAATACAAAGTACTAAAAGTATTCCGCACGGGCTATAATGTAATGTTCAGAATATTGAGCACACATCAGTTCAAAAAAGTGATTCGCAGCGAAAGGGTTAATTTTGGCATAATCAAATTTACTTACTCTGTCCGAAGAAATAATAGTTAAACCCGGAGCCCTGAGAAAACTCACTGAAACCCGGAGTCTCCGGGCCAAACCCGGAGAGGTGGCAACCCTAATTAGAGCTGTTGCTGTTCCAGTCCAATCCATTTAAATAACTTTATCTACTTGCATACCAAAATTAACTCATTAATAAATACAGTCGAACTTCAATATCTCGAACTTCTGTAACTCCAATTTTTCTATAACTCGAATATTTTTAGAAACTAAAACGTTTAAATAGCATTTTACATATAAATTAACTTCCTTAACTCGAATTTTTCCATAACTCGTAGTAAAAATTTGTACAATAGTAAAATTTTACATACATAATTTTAAATAATCTCTATAACTCCAATTTTTTAACTGCCGCGTATTTTGCAAAATTTACCATAAACCGTCGATAGTGTAATCCTCGGGCAGATTACCAAACATTTAATTTTTCATATTTTATGATCACTCAAAACTCGAATAAAGCAAAACTAAGAATTTACCAGCGGGTGTGCTATAGAAAGATTACGACAGGATATTATTCTCCCAAGAATCGGTAATCCAAATATATAACCGAATAACGATATAACCGAATATCACTCAAAAGGTGCTATATATTAATGAAATTTTAAAGTTTAAACTCGTTGTTGCTTCTTACCTCTGCCGTCTCTCTTCTCTCTCTTTCAGCCGTCATGCGCCCAGAATTGAGCATAGGCCTCTCTTAGTTTTCTCCATCGGTCTCGATCTTGAGCAGTTCTCATCCAGTGCAGTCCTGCCACTTTCTTAAGATCATCGTACCACCGTAAGATTGGTCTTCCTCTTGATCTTCTACCTGTCCATGGTCTCCAACGCAATAATTTCCCATTCCATCTATTGTCTTTGATACGCGCGATATGTCCTGCATAGTCCCATTTGAGTTGAGATGCCCTGTCCACTATGTCGGTCACTTTGGTCTTGTTTCGAATGTATTCGTTTTTCTTTCGATCTCGTAGTGATAGACCCAACATTCTTCTCTCCATGGCCCTCTGAGATACTCTTAGTTTGTTCACAATTTGTTTTGATAAGGTCCATATTTGTGCTCATTATGTTGTTATTGGTAGGATACATTGGTCATATAGCCTTGAGCGCAGTCGTAGGGGTATCTTTTTGTTGGTTAGTATACCTTTGAGTTTTGCAAATGCCGCCCAACCCAGTCTAATTCTCCGTTCAATTTCCATGTTCTTGTTATCCTTGCCCAGGGTTATTTGTTGGCCTAGATAGACATATTCGTTTGCGTTTTCTATCCTTTGGTTATATTTGGATCTTGGACACACATTGTTTTTGTCTTGTTTATGTTCATTTTTAGCCCTATGCTTTTTGATTTTTCCTTCAGGTCTATACATCGACATACATCCGTTCATTCAACATTCAACATTTCTTTCAGATCTAAGGAGTTTTCTGCGAATAATACGATGTCGTCTGCGTATCTTAGGTGTGTTAGCTTTTCGCCATTTACGGTAATTCCTAGATTTGACTAGTTGATTTGTTTAAAGACCCCTTCTAGAGCTAAGTTGAACAATTGTGGTGCGATGGTGTCACCTTGTCTGATTCCTCTCTTTACCTCAAATGTGTTTGTTTTTTCGTAAGCTCTGACCGACGCATTGGCATTCTCATGGATTTTTTTGAGAAGATTAGTGTATCTGTGATCGATGCGGGCTTCCATTAATTCGTTGGTTATAGCCCAGTGTTCTATAGAATCAAAAGCTTTTTCGTAGTCAACAAAGGCCATATGGAGTGTCATGTTGTATTCGGTCATTTTTTCATTTAGAAGTTTTACTGTTAGTAGGTGATCGTTTTTGCTTAACCCCTTTCGAAATGCCGCCTGTTCAATTGATTGGTAGTCCTCAAGTTTTCTATTTATACGGTTTGCAATTACTTTGGTGAAAAGTTTATAGAGTTGTGACAGCATACTTATTGGTCTATAGTTTTGTAGGCACGTTGGGTCCCCTTTTTTGAACACTAATACTATTGACGTTTAGTGCCATTTTTCAGGGATGTTTTCCTCTTCAAGGCACTTATTGAAGAGTAATTGTAGTCTTGGTATGATTATGTCTGATGCTTGTTTTATCATTTCGATTATTATTTCATCGTTTCCTGGAGCTTTGTTGTTCTTCATCGATGTTAGTGCATATAGTATTTCATCTTCTGTTATTTCCGGGATTTCCTCAGAACCGACATTCACGACCTTTTGTCTTTCCTCATTTATTGGGTTTTTAGTCCTCGACCGGTATTGTTCGCTGTAGAACTTTCCTATAATTTTCAGCATTTCGTCCCTGTTTCTGGATTCCTTCCTTTCGGAATTCTTCAGGCTTTTGATTTCTCTTCTTCCGTCTGTTCGTCTCAGGCATTTTAAATTTTTATTATCTTCTATCGCGTTCGTCACTTCCTCTTCATAATGTGTTTCCAGATCCTTTCTTATCATCTTCCTTGTTTCTCTCTTTATCTCGCGGTATTCAGGTGTGTTTTTACTTTCTCTGAACATTGCCGTACACCTCTGCCGTACCAATTGCAAATATGAGTGGCCACAAAAAGAAAACTTAATACGATGTCGTTATCTGACAAAGTGAGTTTTATAAATGAAGTTGACAAACGTATTAAAAAGAAAAAAGTGATTGCTGAAGAATTTAAGATTCCTCCAAGTGCACTTTCTTCAATTATAAGAAACTGCGAAGAAATTCTGAACAAAGCCGAAAATGATGCCACTAGTGATCGCAGACCATTCAAGATCCATTCAAGAAATGTCTAAAAGGCATCCATCAAAACTATCCTTTGCATCCATCAAAACTATCCTTTGCATCCATCAAAACTATTCAGGAACAGTTACAAAAGTTTGCAAAGTCAATAGACAGGGTGTGTGGGTTCCGAATATATTAAACGAAATTCACAAACGATAACGTCGAATGATTTGTTCTTCTTAATTTGTTCTTCATTATGAGTTATTGCCACCTGGTCAAACGATAACTGGAGAAGTATACCGACAACAATTGACCAGGTTGAATGAGGAGTTAAGTCAAAAACGGCGTTGGTTAACAGAAAAGGCGTAATTTTGCTTCACGATAATGCAAGACCACATTCTGCGAAATACACCTTCAGACCAACAAATGGGTTGAGAAGTTTTGCCACATTCGCTATATTCTCCAGACCAGGCGATATCGGATTACCACTTTTTCAGAGCAATAGAACATCATATTCGGAATAAAACATATAGGAATCAAGATGCCATCGAAAATGACTTAAACTCATTTTTTTAATCAGAAGACACAATTGAACTTTTCAAAGAGGGTATTCAAAATCTGGTAACACGTTTGCAAGAGGTTATTTCAAACGATGGAAATTATATTTTGAGTTAATAGTAATAACATTTTGTAATAAATGATTTTTAACTTTTTTGTAAAAAAAAATTATTACTTTCCGGTACCCCTAATATTTCTATAACTCCAATTTTCTATAACTCAAATTTTTTTCATGAATTATGGTAATTCGAATTAGGGAAGTTCGACTGTAGATTATTGTATGTAAATGATGCCATTATATTATCGTGTGTAAAAGTATCCAAATCGTGCGTAAAAGTAAAGTGTAAATCAAATAGAGTTTCATTATTAAACGATTTCTGTTTATTATAAACAAATAACAAAACGTAGTGAAAATAATTTTTTTGACGTATCAAAAAGTCTCGGCCTCTCATTCTGGATGTATCTGTCTCTAATATAACTTAACCTAACCATAACCTAATCTAGATTAAATCTAGGTTAACCTAGATTATATCCAGAACTACCAAATAGTGTTCCCTTAACTATGCGTTTTTACTAGTTAGCAATTTTTGCCACAGAGGCCCTGAATGTTCTAATCTGATTGCGTCAGTGATTCGAAGTATTTTGTCTGCCAAAATTACAATTTTTCAATATCATCGGTAAAAAATAATTACTTTTTGTAGATTCAACAGTATTTTAACATGCTTCGTGGATAAAATAATGTATGGTACACGTGTGTGAAGAAGGGCTTTTGTGCACTCATTGCGATAAAAGTGCTTTAAACTTTGCAACTTATGCACAAAAGCTCTTCTTCACACACTTGTTTCATAAAATACTATTATTCGTTTCATTTATAACGTTATTGCGATCTTATTGAATCGGAATCATTTCATTTCATATATAAAAATATAAGCGGTCAGGGGACCCCCGCCAGGAACGAAGTTCCTCGGGCATTTAAGAATCCAACAACTTATTTTTTCGAATTATTATTAAACTAATGAAAGTGTTATTTCGATGATTTAAATTCATCTCTGTATATTTGACCATGCTGAATTGTGTTTTGAATCTGTAGTTTAAAAAATTTCTTTTTTCTCTGTCAATACTATCTTTGACGCCGGGTTTGTGATTTCACTATTGTCTCTTCATAATGCACATGTCGCGGCGCCTCTGTTCAACCAAGCGTCCAGTCCGGCGTCGCCTTCCCTATTCTCAACTTCGATGCTGAGTGCTTTGTCCTCAATAGCTAGTCCAGCTCCGTCTCAACCTCCCACCCCGCACTGGTAACCTTAACCCCTCGCCCGATCCGATCCCTGGTGAGGACGGATGCCTCCTTCTTCTTCTTTTGGCTTTATAACCCGCGGTGGGTTTTTGCATCTACAACAATCTTCTTCCATTCTGTCCTTTCACCGGCTTTCTCTCTCCAATCCCTTACTCCTATCTTTCTAAGACTCTCCTCCACGTCTTCCATCCATCTTTTCCTTGGCCTGCCTCTTTTCCTTCTTCCTACTGGCCGCCAGTTGTACATTTTCTTGGCTGGTCTGTCGCCATGCATTCTGTACAGGTGTCCCAGCCATGCTATTCTTTGAGCTTTTACATATCGCACTATGTCCGCTTCGTTTATTAACCTGCTTAGTTCATGGTTCATTCGTATCCTCCAAATTCCATGCTCATTTAGGATCGGTCCGTAGATCTTTCTGAAGATCTTTCTTTCAAAGATGCGTAGCGCGTCCTCCTTTACGGCGGTTAGGGTCCAGGCCTCGCATCCTTACGTTACTACTGGTTTACTACTACTTTACTACTACTACTGGTCTTATGAGTGATCGGTATATTTGAAGTTTGATTTTGTGACTCAATAACTTGGACTTAATCAGTTTTTGGTATCCGTATTAGCATCGGATTCCACTAGGTATTCTCGAGCTTGTTTCTTTAGCTATTACGTTTGTTCTGTTGATTTCTGTTCCCAAGTAGACACAATTTTCAACCTGCTCAAAGCGATTATCATGATGTTCTCATCGTGATGTCCTCTTCCAACTTGCATGTTTTTACCTCATTTATTTTCAATCCCCTTTTTTGCGTTTCATCGTCCAGCATCAATAGTGCTTCCTTTAGCGCGTCTTTGCTTCTACATGTCAAACTGACATCATCTGCACATGCAGCAACCTGTGTTCATCGGTTGGCAATGTATCCCGTTATATTCAGCTTTCTCATGCATGCCTCTAATGTTAGGTTGAATATCATGGCGCTCAGGGCATCTCCCTGCCTCACACCGATTTCGATTTTAAAGGCGGATGTAAGTCGGTTGTCTACTCTAACCGAGGCTTTCGAACCTGACAATGTAGTTTTTATTAGTTTTACGTATTTACGGGGTATTCCTAGCATCAGTAGATCGTCAAGGATCGTGTTTCTTTTGACGGTATCGAATGCCTGCTTAAAGTCTATGTAGAGGTTGTGCAGCGATATATTAAACTCGTATGCTTTCTCCTGCATTTGCCTTACGGTGTATATGTTGTCTATCGTTGACCTATTGGTACGAAATCCGCTCTGATATTGTCCTAATATCTCTTCGTAGTAGACAGCGAGTCTGTTATAAAGAACGCCTGTTAGAACTTTGTATGTTACGTTAAGGAGCGTTATCGGCCGGTAGTTGCTGCAGATCGTTTTGTCTCCCTTCTTGTGTATTGGTTGTATGATACCCAGTGCCCAATTCTCTGGTATTCACTCTTGCTCCCAGATTTCATTAATCAGGTGTTTTAGTCTTACCGTTAGGTGTTCTCCTCCATATTTCAGAAGTTCGGCTGTTATACCGTCTGACCCAGGGGCTTTGTTATTTTTTAGCTTTCCAATAACACTTTCTATTTCTCTTAGGCTGGGGTTCTCAATCTTGGGGTCTACCGTATGTACTTCTAGCTGTAATTGTTCAGGCTCTAAACTACAGTCTCTTTTAAAAATATCCGAGAAGTACCCTTTCTATTTTTGGAGTATCTTCTCGTTCTCTGTGAGCATGTTTCCGTCTTTATTCTTGCATACTGTTATCTTTGGTCTCAAACCCTGAGTGTTTTGTTTTATTGCCATATAAAATTTTCTTGTTTCGTTTCTAGAATGATTCAGTACCATTTCCTCTACCTTTCTGTTTAGTGCCTGTCTTTTCTTTTTGCTACAAATTCTAAACGCGTTTATTCTTTCCCTATTGTGGGCTGCTGGTTAGCTCGTGTGCTTCTGTCTAACAGTTTTAGTCTAGCCTTCCGCTTCACAGAGGTTGCTTCTCGACATTCCTCGTCATACCATTCTTCGTTGTGAACTCCTCTTTTTTCTTCAATTCTTTCCGTAGCACTCTCTGTTATTATTTTTTCGATGTTCATCCAGTCTTAGTTTAGTTCTGAAACTTTCCTGGTAGGCCCTCAGAACTTCTGGGTTTTTTAGGCGATCTATGTGCCATTTTGGCTGCTTTGCAGTTGTTCCCCTAGCCACTGTCGATAGTTTTTGTTTTGACCTTGCTCCAACAAGGTAATGGTTGAAGTCCGCGTTCGCCCCGCGAAAGGATCTGACCTGTTCGACGTTCGTTGCCCATCTTTTGGTGATTAGTATGTGGTCTATTTGGTTCGTGTATTGTGATCCAGGTATTTTCCAGGAGCCCTTATGGATTTCTTTCATGGGGAAGAAAGTACTAACAGCAGAGTAGTTATTTGACGCGGCAAATTGGGAAACTCTTTGGCCATTATTGTTGGACTCAGCATGCATGCTATGTTTACCAAAAACGCTAGCGTAGGCCTCTTCTTTACCCAATTTGGCGTTATATTCGCCTAGTACTATAGCTGCGTCATGTCTCGGTATTGTATCGCAGACTTCTTGTAAGTGCTGCGTAAAAAACGTCTTTGGTTTCCTCTTCTGCGTCTTCTGTGCGCGCGTATACGTTCACAAAGGTTATATTGTGGTATTTTCCCTTTAGTCTTAGAGTGCATATTGTATCTGATACCGGGGTAAAGGCTAGAATCGATTTTTTTAATTGTTTGGATACAATATATCCAACTCCTTTATGGCCACTCCTTTCATCGTTTCCTGAGAAATACATAGAGAATTTTCTCTTGTGAATTTCGGCTTTACCCTTCCATCTTACCTTTTGTAGGGCCACGAGATCCATTTTGTATCTCAATATCTCATCCGCTAGGCTATCCATAGCCCCTGCTTTCAGAAGCGTACATACATTCCATGTACTAAATCTTAGTCTGATTCCGCCAATCTCAACCTTATTTCCCTGCGATGGTCGTCTTCGTGTGGACAGTCCAGTTTCTTTCGTTGTAGTCTTCGCAACATTAATGTTTTCACGAGGACGGGTAGTTAGCCCGTTTCGGAGGGCCATTTCGCCTGTTCCCGTCAGCCCACACATCTACCTCGCTCCATACGGATTTTCACCGCATCTTGCGAGGTTTCTATGTGGATACCAGGTGTCACCTAATGTGGAGGTGGGAACCAGACTTGGGTAGGAGAGGCTATGCGACATGTCTCATTCGAGTCATTGTCGTGCGGTGCGCATGCACTACCCCCTTTTACCCCCAGATGGATGCCCCCGGCAAAGACAAAAAACTGCAAGAAATCCAAAGCGAAAGCAATCCCCAAAACAAGAACAATCAAATTCCACGAATACATAGTTCGGGATCAGCAGATTAAGATTGAGGAGTTGCAGAGGGAGTTAACGCTATCTCAGATGAAGCTGCAAGCTGCCACCAGGGCTGAGCCCAAAGCGCAGTGTTTGGCGCTCAAGAAGCTAAGCAGCAACATCAGTCGATGGTCATACAGATGCAGCAGATATTGCAGAGCGAGGAACAGGCGAAGATCCAGCAGGAACAACACGTGGCGTTTCAGAATCCGAAGAATTTAAACGGGAACTTGCTGTTGAATCGGAACGACGCCCCTTTAGTTTTGAAACATTTGGTGTAAGGGAGGAACAAGCTGAAGAATAACACGCGTATTACACCGAACTTTATTAACTCGACAGTGGTCGAAGCGGCGGAAAAAAACCTCCGCGGCCGATTTACGAAGAAGCTATTAAAAGGGGGAAGAGTATAAAGAAGATTTTAAAAATTAACGGGGAACTGTCGCCAAATGCGGCTCAAGATCCTTAAACTCTAAACTCTAACTCCAAACTCTGTTCAAGCCCAATCAAAAAAACGCCAGAATCGACTCTTGGATTAGACGCCGCGGATCTGTTAAACACTTTCGATATCTTGAGACGATGGACTTCACGCAACTCATCGAGCTCGGCGCACAGCCTCAGACCAACAACAACTCCACCGTGCCCATGGACACCGAGAACTGGCTGGAATCGCTGCTGCCTTCCGAAATCAACGTCAACAACAACCACCAAGATCTCGGGTACGACGCCCTGATGGGCATCGCCCTCGACCTCTTCGACCCCTTCTGCCTCGTGGACTTTGTTTTTTGAATATTTCACAACCCTACCGAACTCTCCTGGGAAGACAATGTCGATTTCGCAGCGTAATCACAAGACTAAAGTTTTTGTCAATCTATCTATAAAGAAGATTTTTTAAATTAACGGGGAACTGTCGCCAAGTGCGGCTCAAGATCCTTAAACTCTAACTCCAAACTCTGTTAAAGCAGAACCGCCTTACCCAATCAACAAAACGCCAAAATCGGCTCTTTGATTACACGCCGCGGATCTGTTAAACACTTTGGATATGCTTGAGACGATGGACTTTACGCAACTCATAGAGCTTGGCGCACAGCCTCAGACCATCAACAACTAAACCGTGCGCATGGACACCGAGGACTGGTTGGAATCGCTGCTGCCTTCCGAAAATCAACGTCAATATCTACCACCAAGATCTCGGTTACGACGCCCTGATGGGCATCGCCCTCGACCCCTTCTGCCTCGTGGACTTTGTTTTTTGAATATTTCGCATCCCCACCGAACTCTCCTGGGGAGACGATGTCGATTTCGCAGCGTAATCACAAGACTAAAGTTTTTGTCGTCGAATATTTAGACTGTATCTATTTTATTGGCTAGTATGAAAGGCGAGTGAACTAAGTACTTAACATAAAGCCTATCGTCCACATGGATGTTAAAGGATTTGCGAAAATATCTGTCATATATGGCAGATGACGTATGTGGTTGAGTATTTGATTTAGGTCAGGGGTGTCCAAACTGCGGTCGCAAGACAAGTAGCAATGCGGCTTAAAATAGAACGGTTAATTTAATTCAAGAACAAATTCTAACTGCGCCTCATGCGAACAAGTTGCAATGCAAATTTAGTAAATAAATGAAAAAAAAATTGTCAAACTGGGGCAAGATAAGTTGTCGAAACAAAAGCGTCAATTTGATAAATGAATGAAGAAAATTGTCGGTTTTGTTTTGGGCCGCATTGGAACTTGTCTTGTCTGTACAAAGCAACGCAAGACAAGTTCCAATGCGGCCCAAAACAAAACCGACAATTTTCTTCATTCATTTATTTCAGACACCAAATTGTGAGTAAAAGTTTGCAAATTTCGCCACGCAAGTAGTTAGTCTGTGGATTTAGACTAAAATCCACCAATTATTTAGTGTATAGATGAGATAAGATATGTAGTTGAGTATTTAATTTAGACCAGGAGTGTTCAACTTAGGGCCCAAGACCAGTTGCTATGAAAAACAAAACAACAAAATAGACCTTTTCATAGTTGATATTTTTTTGTGCTCATGTGTCAATTTCCGCCATGGTTTTTGGGCACTTTTTTACGTAAAATATCTAAATGTGCTCGAAACTTACATATCCCCGCCTTTTAAACATGGCGGACGCACATACGCTTAACTAACCTAAACAGTCTAGTCTGTCATCAAGTGTAATATCATAGTGTAATCTAGTCTGTCATAAATGACAGATCTGTCTGTCACTCTGCGAAAGAAACAGAGAGAGCACGCATTATAGAAATATACACTGAGAGAAAGAGAAAGAAAGAGAGAGCGCGCGGTATAGAAATATACACTGGGAGAAAGAGATAGGCGTGTAACGTAACGTAACGTTTTCTGCCAAATCACTCCTACCGAGATCTCCCTAAAGCAACTTCGTTCCAAAAATTATTTCTAATTGTCTAGTGCCTGTTTTTATTATTAACTTCAAAATATGTTTTGTTATTAATTAATTAAACTCTGCAAAACGAAACTTGATTATTGCATCTTGTACTGTTAGACAAATAACTTGAAATAAATTTATGCGAACGACTTGCAGCAAGTCTAAATCCATTTGGCAAAGTTCAACACCAAGTTTATGTTTGCGTTAAACATGTAAACGTTATTGTGCGGGAATGCGAGAGTATTGAATCCGAAAATTAGTTCTCGTCTTGGGAACTAGTTATTATTTATTTACTGCTAGGAAACCACAGCACGCTAATAAAAAGATTTAATTGAATATCAAACAAATCAAGTCGCGTTTGCATTCCGTTTCGAGTCGTGTGCGAATTGAACTTACGTGCTCGCGTTGCATAACCGAATCCATTCTGCAAACTAACAACATTCAACGGCGAAATCGCATTTTAATTTTCTATCGTAAATCTCATCCATCTGTCGGCTCCGGATTTCTATTGGACGAGTGTTCTCCGCCGTACCTTTTTGTACAAAAGGGGATAAATACTTGGGCCTTTCTACGAAGTTGTGGAAATCTTTTGTGAAATTCTCGCAAAGGATGCAGCTGTTCGGCGAAACTGAATATGCCAAAAACTCCCCCGCATACAGCAACCGGCCACATCGATGTTTTACGTCTGCAACATGTCAATAATTCCGAACCGTGAAAACTTACTTTCAATATTTTATTTTAGAAAAAACTGCACTAAACAATTTATTTTCACAGCAGAGAATTCAATGTTTTAACTTATTATTAACAAATATCTATATTTAATTTGTTTCCATTTGAGAATCTACAATATAAATATTCTCGCAAGCAAGTCTAGAGAAAGGTAATTAAGGAAGAGAAAATCAGACAAGACAAGAGAAGCCTTTTTCTGACTTTGCCTGGTTCTATCAGGTCTTGTTTGCTCCTATCTGATCTTGTATGATTTTGTTTGGTCTTGCCTGGTCCTGCCTTGTCTTGTCTGGTCTTGTCTGGCATTGTCTGGTCTTGTTAAGTCTTGTCTAATCTTGTCTACTCTAGGCTGCTCTCGTTCGCTCTTATTTGCGCTTTTCTAGTTTTGCCTGCCCTTGTTTGCCTTCTCTACCTTTGTCTGGTCTTGTCTACCTTTGTCTGCGCCTGTTTTCTCTTTCCTGTTATTGTCTGGTCTTGTTAAATTTTGTTAATTCTACTTTAACTTGTTTTAAAGAACTTAGTAAGTAATTCTGTTTTGTGTAAGATTTTTTTTCTCTACAAACCCAAAAATTTTTGAGCTGAAATGTGGAAAATTTAATAAATCGGACCAAATTCGTGAATTTGAATTGAAATGTGAAATATTTGAGGTAATACTACTGCACATAGCATATAATAACATATTTAAAGATAATGTAACTATTAAACTATTGTATCTACTTGCACAAAAGAAAACCGGCCAAGTGCGAGTTGTGACTCGCGCACCGAGGGTTCCGTACAAACTTGTAAGTAAGGTATCTTTAGGAGGACCTAACTGTATGCAACCCATATGCTTCTGGTGCCTGACAATACCACGCAATACATTAGTGTATTTTCATAAGTTTCTAATAGTAAATTCGCATTTTTCTTGTAATTAAACTACATATTTACGGCTTTCAGATTTTTCCCTTTACATATGCTGTAAGACACCGCTTCTTGCCAAATTTCATGATTCTAGGTCAACGGGAAGTACCCTATAGTTTTTGATTCCCTTGTGAAATCGCAAAATATGCGACATAAACGGTCATATCTTTTGATCGCGTTGACTTACAAGTTTGATTTTTTCACAGCTGAAAGAGACTGCAGACCCGAGTATTTGATACAAATTTCAACTTGTTACCTCTACGCGTTCCTGAGAAAAATGGTCTTGACAGACAGACAGACGGACGGACGGACAGACGGACAGACAGACAGACGGACAACAAAGTGATCCTATAAGGGTTCCGTTTTCGGTACGGAACCCTAAAAAATGAACATATTAATAAGTAAATTATCGGTAAGAAACAATTATTTTATTTGTTCCAGGCTTGTATTTTAATTCAGGTTTTGTGCACTAATTAAACTTCGCAACTCATACATAAATTCCCTTCTTCACACACTTGTATCATAAACTACTATTTTGTGCGGTTTATTAAAGCTGTAATGAACAATAAAGTGTATTTATTTGTTTAATTAATTATGGAATTTTTGTAAATGAGAGCAAAGCGATTTTGCACAGTTATTTTGCCTTTGTTCGCTGAAATCTTGATATGTTGAATTCGATAATAACAGGAGAGTTGCCGGCCGAAATGCGAGACAATGAAATGTGCAGCGCCGTAAGGAATGCGTCGCTTCGACCGGATGTCCCATGTTCACATGATATAATAAGACATGGATACTGCTTATTATGGATATAGTATAATACATTTACATACACACTGTAAATATAAATAACCCACACGACGGCGGAGCCTCGACAATTATTCTCTCCGTTTCTTTTTAAACGAATACAAATACAAAGCGTCGAGGAAGTTACAACAGACTTGTGTGAACCTTCGATTGATAGTTCAATCGAATTTAAATTGCTATTCACATAAACTTAAGTTAATTTAAATACTTAATACACTTAATAGACAAGTTTAAAAATACAAGACTAAACAGGCAAGACTAGAAACAAAAGACTGGAAAGATAAGTTTAGACAGAGAAGGCTAGTCAGACAAGACTATGCAGACTAGACAGACAAGACTAGATAGACAGGACTAGACAGACAAGACTAGACAGACAAGACTAGACAGACAAGACTAGATAGACAAGACTAGACAGACAAGACTAGACAGACAAGACTAGACAGACAAGACTAGACAGACAAGACTAGACAGACAAGACTAGACAGACAAGACTAGACAGACAAGACTAGACAGACAAGACTAGACAGACAAGACTAGACAGACAAGACTAGACAGACAAGACTAGACAGACAAGACTAGACAGACAAGACTAGACAGACAAGACTAGACAGACAAGACTAGACAGACTAGACAGACAAGACTAGACAGACAAGACTAGACTGACAAGACTAGACAGACAAGACTAGACAGACAAGACTAGACAGACAAGACTAGACAGACAAGACTAGACAGACAAGACTAGACAGACAAGACTAGACAGACAAGACTAGACAGACAAGTCTAGACAGACAAGACTAGACAGACAAGACTAGACTGACAAGACTAGACAGACAAGACTAGACAGACAAGACTAGACAGACAAGACTAGGCAGACAAGACTAGACAGACAAGACTAGACTGACAAGACTAGACAGACAAGACTAGACAGGCAAGACTTGACAGACAAGACTAGACAGACAAGACTAGACAGACTAGACAGACAAGACTAGACAGACAAGACTAGACAGACAAGCCTAGACAGACAAGACTAGACAGACAAGACTAGACAGACAAGACTAGACAGACAAGACTAGACAGACAAGACTAGACAGACAAGACTAGACAGACAAGACTAGACAGACAAGACTAGACAGACAAGACTAGACAGACAAGACTAGACAGACAAGACTAGACAGACAAGACTAGACAGACAAGACTAGACAGACAAGACTAGACAGACAAGACTAGACAGACAAGACTAGACAGACAAGACTAGACAGACAAGACTAGACAGACAAGACTAGACAGACAAGACTAGACAGACAAGACTAGACAGACAAGACTAGACAGACAAGACTAGACAGACAAGACTAGACAGACAAGACTAGACAGACAAGACAAGACAGACAAGACTAGACAGACAAGACTAGACAGACAAGACTAGACAGACAAGACTAGACAGACAAGACTAGACAGACAAGACTAGACAGACAAGACCAGACAGACAAGACTAGACAGACAAGACTAGACAGACAAGACTAGACAGACAAGACTAGACAGACAAGACTAGACAGACAAGACTAGACAGACAAGACTAGACAGACAAGACTAGACAGACAGGACTAGACAGACAAGACTAGACAGACAAGACTAGACAGACAAGACTAGACAGACAAGACTAGACAGACAAGACTAGACAGACAAGACTAGACAGACAAGACTAGACAGACACGACTAGACAGACAAGACTAGACAGACAAGACTAGACAGACAAGACTAGACAGACAAGACTAGACAGACAAGACTAGACAGACAAGACTAGACAGACAAGACTAGACAGACAAGACTAGACAGACAAGACTAGACAGACAAGACTAGACAGACAAGACTAGACAGACAATACTAGACAGACAAAACTAGACAGACAAGACTAGACAGACAAGACTAGACAGACAAGACTAGACAGACAAGACTAGACAGACAAGACTAGACAGACAAGACTAGACAGACAAGACTAGACAGACAAGACTAGACAGACAAGACTAGACAGACAAGACTAGACAGACAAGTCTAGACAGACAGGACTAGACAGACAAGACTAGACTGACAAGACTAGACAGACAAGACTAGACAGACAAGACTAGACAGACAAGACTAGACAGACAAGACTAGACAGACAAGACTAGACAGACAAGACTAGACAGACAAGACTAGACAGACAAGACTAGACAGACAAGACTAGACAGACAAGTCTAGACAGACAAGACTAGACAGACAAGACTAGACTGACAAGACTAGACAGACAAGACTAGACAGACAAGACTAGACAGACAAGACTAGACAGACAAGACTAGACAGACAAGACTAGACTGACAAGACTAGACAGACAAGACTAGACAGGCAAGACTTGACAGACAATACTAGACAGACAAGACTAGACAGACAAGACTAGACAGACAAGACTAGACAGACAAGACTAGACAGACAAGACTAGACAGACAAGACTAGACAGACAAGACTAGACAGACAAGACTAGACAGACAAGACTAGACAGACAAGACTAGACAGACAAGACTAGACAGACAAGACTAGACAGACAAGACTAGACAGACAAGACTAGACAGACAAGACTAGACAGACAAGACTAGACAGACAAGACTAGACAGACAAGACTAGACAGACAAGACTAGACAGACAAGACTAGACAGACAAGTCTAGACAGACAGGACTAGACAGACAAGACTAGACTGACAAGACTAGACAGACAAGACTAGACAGACAAGACTAGACAGACAAGACTAGACAGACAAGACTAGACAGACAAGACTAGACAGACAAGACTAGACAGACAAGACTAGACAGACAAGTCTAGACAGACAAGACTAGACAGACAAGACTAGACTGACAAGACTAGACAGACAAGACTAGACAGACAAGACTAGACAGACAAGACTAGACAGACAAGACTAGACAGACAAGACTAGACTGACAAGACTAGACAGACAAGACTAGACAGGCAAGACTTGACAGACAATACTAGACAGACAAGACTAGACAGACAAGACTAGACAGACAGGACTAGACAGACAAGACTAGACAGACAAGACTAGACAGACAAGACTAGACAGACAAGACTAGACAGACAAGACTAGACAGACAAGACTAGACAGACAAGACTAGACAGACAAGACTAGACAGACAAGACTAGACAGACAAGACTAGACAGACAAGACTAGACAGACAAGACTAGACAGACAAGACTAGACAGACAAGACTAGACAGACAAGACTAGACAGACAAGACTAGACAGACAAGACTAGACAGACAAGACTAGACAGACAAGACTAGACAGACAAGACTAGACAGACAAGACTAGACAGACAAGACTAGACAGACAAGACTAGACAGACAAGACTAGACAGACAAGACTAGACAGACAAGACTAGACAGACAAGACTAGACAGACAAGACTAGACAGACAAGACTAGACAGACAAGACTAGACAGACAAGACTAGACAGACAAGACTAGACAGACAAGACTAGACAGACAAGACTAGACAGACAAGACTAGACAGACAAGACTAGACAGACAAGACTAGACAGACAAGACTAGACAGACAAGACTAGACAGACAAGACTAGACAGACAAGACTGGACAGACAAGACTAGACAGACAAGACTAGACAGACAAGACTAGACAGACAAGACTAGACAGACAAGACTAGACAGACAAGACTAGACAGACAAGACTAGACAGACAAGACTAGACAGACAAGACTAGACAGACAAGACTAGACAGACAAGACGAGACAGACAAGACTAGACAGACAAGACTAGACAGACAAGACTAGACAGACAAGACTAGACAGACAAGACTAGACAGACAAGACTAGACAGACAAGACTAGACAGACAAGACTAGACAGACAAGACTAGACAGACAAGACTAGACAGACAAGAATAGACAGACAAGAATAGACAGACAAGAATAGACAGACAATACTAGACAGACAAGACTAGACAGACAAGACTAGACAGACAAGACTAGACAGACAAGACTAGACAGACAAGACTAGACAGACAAGACTAGACAGACAAGACTAGACAGACAAGACTAGACAGACAAGACTAGACAGACAAGACTAGACAGACAAGACTAGACAGACAAGACTAGACAGACAAGACTAGACAGACAAGACTAGACAGACAAGACTAGACAGACAAGACTAGACAGACAAGACTAGACATACAAGACTAGACAGACAAGACTAGACAGACAAGACTAGACAGACAAGACTAGACAGACAAGACTAGACAGACAAGACTAGACAGACAAGACTAGACAGACAAGACTAGACAGACAAGACTAGACAGACAAGACTAGACAGACAAGACTAGACAGACAAGACTAGACAGACAAGACTAGACAGACAAGACTAGACAGACAAGACTAGACAGACAAGACTAGACAGACAAGACTAGACAGACAAGACTAGACAGACAAGACTAGACAGACAAGACTAGACAGACAAGACTAGACAGACAAGACTAGACAGACAAGACTAGACAGACAAGACTAGACAGACAAGACTAGACAGACAAGACTAGACAGACAAGACTAGACAGACAAGACTAGACAGACAAGACTAGACAGACAAGACTAGACAGACAAGACTAGACAGACAAGACTAGACAGACAAGACTAGACAGACAAGACTAGACAGACAAGACTAGACAGACAAGACTAGACAGACAAGACTAGACAGACAAGGCTAGACAGACAAGACTAGACAGACAAGACTAGACAGACAAGACTAGACAGACAAGACTAGACAGACAAGACTAGACAGACAAGACAAGACAGACAAGACTAGACAGACAAGACTAGACGGACAAGACTAGACAGACAAGACTAGACAGACAAGACTAGACAGACAAGACTAGACAGACAAGACAAGACAGTCAAGACTAGACAGACAAGACTAGACGGACAAGACTAGACAGACAAGACTAGACAGACAAGACTAGACAGACAAGACTAGACAGACAAGACTAGACAGACAAGACTAGACAGACAAGACTAGACAGACAAGACTAGACAGACAAGACTAGACAGACAAGACTAGACAGACAAGACTAGACAGACAAGACTAGACAGACAAGACTAGACAGACAAGACTAGACAGACAAGACTAGACAGACAAGACAAGACAGACAATACTAGACAGACAAGACTAGACGGACAAGACTAGACAGACAAGACTAGACAGACGAGACTAGACAGACAAGACTAGACAGACAAGACTAGACAGACAAGACTAGACAGACAAGACTAGACGGACAAGACTAGACGGACAAGACTAGACGGACAACACTAGACGGACAAGACTAGACGGACAAGACTAGACAGAGAAGACTAGACAGACAAGACTAGACAGAGAAGACTAGGCAGACAAGACTAGACAGACAAGACTAGACAGACAAGACTAGACAGACAAGACTAGACAGACAAGACTAGGCAGACAAGACGAGACACACAAGACTAGACAGACATGACTAGACAGAGAAGACTAGACAGACAAGACTAGACAGACAAGACTCTCTTATCTCTTTAGACTTGTTACAACAAGATTAGTATAACAAAGTAGATATAATACAAGACATGTTAAATATAAGTAATACGTCATGAAACTAGTTTTCTTTGTATCAGTCTTAGTCTTTATCATGTAAATCTAGTTGTGTCTAAATACGTTCAACTCTTGTACCTATTCGATTAACATTTCAATCAGATGTAAATTATCGTTGGAGTTGTAAATATAATATTTGTAATCGACCAAGCGAAGGTCCTAAACAAACACGTTATCTGTTCGAACCCGTTGTGTTTTGAGCTCTTTGTGTTACGACACCCCAGAAAGTAGCTTTGTGGGAATGCAGAGGAATCGCGAGAGGATTGTACAACGCGTGACAGATTTTATTGTTGTCGAAGCTGTGGATGAGTCAACGAGGAATTCTAAGCACGAGGAATTGTGAATAACTGACGTGCATGGCCGGTAACCGAGAACACATAAAAACTTGATTTCGAGAATTGTTGTTAAGATTATGTTAATTTTTCAATAGTTTTGTAGTATTTGTTCGTTTGGAATATAATAATCTTCACTGGCTAGACTTTCTTAGCTTATTTTAACTGTTCAAGACACGTTAACTGCATTATTGAATCCAAACTTGTCTATATAAATTCAAACTGTTTTTGTCTAATCTTGCCTAACTAGTCTGGTCTGTCTAGTCTTGTCTGTCTAGTCTTGTCTGTCTAGTCTTGTCTGTCTAGTCTTGTCTGTCTAGTCTTGTCTGTCTAGTCTTGTCTGTCTAGTCTTGTCTGTCTAGTCTTGTCTGTCTAGTCTTGTCTGTCTAGTCTTGTCTGTCTAGTCTTGTCTGTCTAGTCTTGTCTGTCTAGTCTTGTCTGTCTAGTCTTGTCTGTCTAGTCTTGTCTGTCTAGTCTTGTCTGTCTAGTCTTGTCTGTCTAGTCTTGTCTGTCTAGTCTTGTCTGTCTAGTCTTGTCTGTCTAGTCTTGTCTGTCTAGTCTTGTCTGTCTAGTCTTGTCTGTCTAGTCTTGTCTGTCTAGTCTTGTCTGTCTAGTCTTGTCTGTCTAGTCTTGTCTGTCTAGTCTTGTCTGTCTAGTCTTGTCTGTCTAGTCTTGTCTGTCTAGTCTTGTCTGTCTAGTCTTGTCTGTCTAGTCTTGTCTGTCTAGTCTTGTCTGTCTAGTCTTGTCTGTCTAGTCTTGTCTGTCTAGTCTTGTCTGTCTAGTCTTGTCTGTCTAGTCTTGTCTGTCTAGTCTTGTCTGTCTAGTCTTGTCTGTCTAGTCTTGTCTGTCTAGTCTTGTCTGTCTAGTCTTGTCTGTCTAGTCTTGTCTGTCTAGTCTTGTCTGTCTAGTCTTGTCTGTCTAGTCTTGTCTGTCTAGTCTTGTCTGTCTAGTCTTGTCTGTCTAGTCTTGTCTGTCTAGTCTTGTCTGTCTAGTCTTGTCTGTCTAGTCTTGTCTGTCTAGTCTTGTCTGTCTAGTCTTGTCTGTCTAGTCTTGTCTGTCTAGTCTTGTCTGTCTAGTCTTGTCTGTCTAGTCTTGTCTGTCTAGTCTTGTCTGTCTAGTCTTGTCTGTCTAGTCTTGTCTGTCTAGTCTTGTCTGTCTAGTCTTGTCTGTCTAGTCTTGTCTGTCTAGTCTTGTCTGTCTAGTCTTGTCTGTCTAGTCTTGTCTGTCTAGTCTTGTCTGTCTAGTCTTGTCTGTCTAGTCTTGTCTGTCTAGTCTTGTCTGTCTAGTCTTGTCTGTCTAGTCTTGTCTGTCTAGTCTTGTCTGTCTAGTCTTGTCTGTCTAGTCTTGTCTGTCTAGTCTTGTCTGTCTAGTCTTGTCTGTCTAGTCTTGTCTGTCTAGTCTTGTCTGTCTAGTCTTGTCTGTCTAGTCTTGTCTGTCTAGTCTTGTCTGTCTAGTCTTGTCTGTCTAGTCTTGTCTGTCTAGTCTTGTCTGTCTAGTCTTGTCTGTCTAGTCTTGTCTGTCTAGTCTTGTCTGTCTAGTCTTGTCTGTCTAGTCTTGTCTGTCTAGTCTTGTCTGTCTAGTCTTGTCTGTCTAGTCTTGTCTGTCTAGTCTTGTCTGTCTAGTCTTGTCTGTCTAGTCTTGTCTGTCTAGTCTTGTCTGTCTAGTCTTGTCTGTCTAGTCTTGTCTGTCTAGTCTTGTCTGTCTAGTCTTGTCTGTCTAGTCTTGTCTGTCTAGTCTTGTCTGTCTAGTCTTGTCTGTCTAGTCTTGTCTGTCTAGTCTTGTCTGTCTAGTCTTGTCTGTCTAGTCTTGTCTGTCTAGTCTTGTCTGTCTAGTCTTGTCTGTCTAGTCTTGTCTGTCTAGTCTTGTCTGTCTAGTCTTGTCTGTCTAGTCTTGTCTGTCTAGTCTTGTCTGTCTAGTCTTGTCTGTCTAGTCTTGTCTGTCTAGTCTTGTCTGTCTAGTCTTGTCTGTCTAGTCTTGTCTGTCTAGTCTTGTCTGTCTAGTCTTGTCTGTCTAGTCTTGTCTGTCTAGTCTTGTCTGTCTAGTCTTGTCTGTCTAGTCTTGTCTGTCTAGTCTTGTCTGTCTAGTCTTGTCTGTCTAGTCTTGTCTGTCTAGTCTTGTCTGTCTAGTCTTGTCTGTCTAGTCTTGTCTGTCTAGTCTTGTCTGTCTAGTCTTGTCTGTCTAGTCTTGTCTGTCTAGTCTTGTCTGTCTAGTCTTGTCTGTCTAGTCTTGTCTGTCTAGTCTTGTCTGTCTAGTCTTGTCTGTCTAGTCTTGTCTGTCTAGTCTTGTCTGTCTAGTCTTGTCTGTCTAGTCTTGTCTGTCTAGTCTTGTCTGTCTAGTCTTGTCTGTCTAGTCTTGTCTGTCTAGTCTTGTCTGTCTAGTCTTGTCTGTCTAGTCTTGTCTGTCTAGTCTTGTCTGTCTAGTCTTGTCTGTCTAGTCTTGTCTGTCTAGTCTTGTCTGTCTAGTCTTGTCTGTCTAGTCTTGTCTGTCTAGTCTTGTCTGTCTAGTCTTGTCTGTCTAGTCTTGTCTGTCTAGTCTTGTCTGTCTAGTCTTGTCTGTCTAGTCTTGTCTGTCTAGTCTTGTCTGTCTAGTCTTGTCTGTCTAGTCTTGTCTGTCTAGTCTTGTCTGTCTAGTCTTGTCTGTCTAGTCTTGTCTGTCTAGTCTTGTCTGTCTAGTCTTGTCTGTCTAGTCTTGTCTGTCTAGTCTTGTCTGTCTAGTCTTGTCTGTCTAGTCTTGTCTGTCTAGTCTTGTCTGTCTAGTCTTGTCTGTCTAGTCTTGTCTGTCTAGTCTTGTCTGTCTAGTCTTGTCTGTCTAGTCTTGTCTGTCTAGTCTTGTCTGTCTAGTCTTGTCTGTCTAGTCTTGTCTGTCTAGTCTTGTCTGTCTAGTCTTGTCTGTCTAGTCTTGTCTGTCTAGTCTTGTCTGTCTAGTCTTGTCTGTCTAGTCTTGTCTGTCTAGTCTTGTCTGTCTAGTCTTGTCTGTCTAGTCTTGTCTGTCTAGTCTTGTCTGTCTAGTCTTGTCTGTCTAGTCTTGTCTGTCTAGTCTTGTCTGTCTAGTCTTGTCTGTCTAGTCTTGTCTGTCTAGTCTTGTCTGTCTAGTCTTGTCTGTCTAGTCTTGTCTGTCTAGTCTTGTCTGTCTAGTCTTGTCTGTCTAGTCTTGTCTGTCTAGTCTTGTCTGTCTAGTCTTGTCTGTCTAGTCTTGTCTGTCTAGTCTTGTCTGTCTAGTCTTGTCTGTCTAGTCTTGTCTGTCTAGTCTTGTCTGTCTAGTCTTGTCTGTCTAGTCTTGTCTGTCTAGTCTTGTCTGTCTAGTCTTGTCTGTCTAGTCTTGTCTGTCTAGTCTTGTCTGTCTAGTCTTGTCTGTCTAGTCTTGTCTGTCTAGTCTTGTCTGTCTAGTCTTGTCTGTCTAGTCTTGTCTGTCTAGTCTTGTCTGTCTAGTCTTGTCTGTCTAGTCTTGTCTGTCTAGTCTTGTCTGTCTAGTCTTGTCTGTCTAGTCTTGTCTGTCTAGTCTTGTCTGTCTAGTCTTGTCTGTCTAGTCTTGTCTGTCTAGTCATGTCTGTCTAGTCTTGTCTATTTAGTCTTGTCTGTCTAGTCTTGTCTTTCTAGTCTTGTCTGTCTAGTCTTGTCTGTCTAGTCTAGTCTGCCTTCTCTCGTCCTAAAATACATTCCAATAAATTCCTCAACAAAGATTAACAACATTATATTTTAACAAATACATAAAATATCTGTCAAGCATTCCCGTTAGAATAAATTATTTCTCGCGATAGAAACGCATTATAAAAACAGAGGAAAGTAACCTTATTATTGATCCGAAGGGGATTTGGAGTGTTTGCCAGTTCCCACGCGCTTCCCCAACTTATTTCGCCCATTATTGATATCGATGTTTACCATTAAAACGGACAGAAATGTTAAAAGGGGAGAGCAGCAGGGAACGGATCCTGATTTAATCGCGCAAATGCAAACAGAGTCAAGTTTGTTGATAAATCGTGGAATTAGAAAT
Organism: Phosphuga atrata; assembly: GCA_944588485.1. Taxonomy (NCBI): domain Eukaryota; kingdom Metazoa; phylum Arthropoda; class Insecta; order Coleoptera; family Silphidae; genus Phosphuga; species Phosphuga atrata. Next base: position 49,441,211 of record OX155902.1, read on the forward strand.
GCGAAATGTGGAGAATATCTTGTGGTATAGTTAGGAGAGCGTTGGAGCAAGAGGTCATCATCCGCAGCATTGCAAGGCCGCCGTTTCTTCCGTCTCTCTTACGGCGCGAGATCGCGACGGACGTTTGTGTCAGTCTCTCGCGTTTCTTGTAATGATATACCTGTAAACATTATTTTTATCGTTTGTGGGTTACGCCATAAATAGAATCCTATTCGCCGCTTTCTAAAGACGCACACAATAACTCGCCGGAACGTCCAAACGAAACCTCGCAAATCACCGAACAAGTTTCCTATTTATTGTTTTTTTTCTGTTAAATAACACACACTGATTCGAAAGATTTAATCGATATTTCCAGTTTTATCAAGGGTATTGGCTCAGTTTTCTTTACAAAAACGATAAAAAGCTTTGGAAAGCAGAAATATGTTAACAGATATGAGTCGTTTATCTTGTCTGGTCAGATGTTATATGGACTTGTCTTGTCTTATACAGATTTGTCAGGTGTTGTCTAGTCTTGTCTGGTTTTCTCAGGTGTTGTCTGGTCTTGTCTGGTCTTTTCTGGTCTTATCTGATCTTGTCTTGTTTGGTCTTGTGTGGTCTTGTTTGATCTTGTCTGGTCTTGTCTGGTCTTATCTGTTCTTGTCTGGTCTTGTTTGGTTATGTCTGGTCTTGTTTGGTCTTGTCTGGTCTTGTCTGGTGTTGTCTGGTCATGTGTGGTCTTGTCACAATAGACTTATTGTTAATAAACTAATTCGTAGTTGAAAGTGGTTGAACTGTTATTAATCTAAAATAAGTTTGGATTAGTTATTAGTTAAATAAATTGCTTTTAGTAATTGAATTGGTGGAAGAAAATTGAGACCGCAAATTATAGAGAACTGGAGGTGATTGCAAAAAATGCGGTGACCCATTTTTGCTGAAAATAGAAAATATTGATTTGGACTAAATGATTTGTAGAAAGAAAACCGACGAATAAAACGTTTTAATTTCCAAACGGAATTTGAAATGGAAACAATGATTGTGTTTGTTTCGTTTGCTGGAAGTTATTGGATCATTAAATTTACAGTAATTGCAAAAAAGTTGTTGATAGTGTGGGTAACGGGAACAAGAAAAAATGATTGGAAAAGAAAATTGGCCTACAATATTTTTTAATTGAAATTGCTAGTAATTATGGAAAATTTCTGTAAATATTTACCTTATTTACAGAAATTTTTGAACACAAGATAAAGTATTGACTTAAGATATTGATAATGAAAGTGTTAGAGTAATAGTTTAAACTTACTGTACTGATAATCTAATTTAGGGTAGATTACCCTAAATTAGATTTACTAAATTTAATTTACTTTATATTATTTTATAATTATTTTCTTTTCTTTTATTCGTTACGGCCAACTTGGACCACATTTGAATATCTTCAATATCTCTCTCTCCCACTTCCTTCTTCTGTTCCTGCGTGTAAGGTTTTCCTTAAGATTTTCCATAAAACTGTTCCTTTTTCTCATTAGGACTACAATTCCTTCTGTCTTCCGATATAGTTCTTTATTAGGTATTAGTCTCCTCTCTCCATCCTTGATATTTAGGCCTAGGATTTTTCGGAGCATTTTCCTTTCTCTCCTCCGGATGTCTTCGAGGCCACCCTTCCCAATCATGTCTAGTGTGTCTGCTGCATACAGACATTCAGGTCTGACAACAGTATCTAGTTGTTGGAATTTAGCCCCAAAGAATAGACCCTTTTTGTTGTATGTATCCTTCGTAAGTTGATAATCCATTTCCATTCATCTCGCCCGTTCTTTGATGGCATTCTTATCCGATCCATAGTCCTGTAATTTTTCTCCAAAGTACTTAAAACACTTAACTCGCTTTATCTTGGCTTCTCTCAAGTCCAAGTGGAGAGGAGTTGGTCATGAATACAGTCTTATCAAAAGAAATTTGAAGCCAGTCTTCTTGGCTATCATCTGGAGTTCTTCAGTTCTTTTTATCGCTGTTTCAACATCGGTAGTGAGTATCACAACATCGTCGACGAATACCAAACCATCCGTTCTTATACTTTCATTATCCCTCCGTAACCTGAAAGTCTCTTTATCCGAAAATCCCTTCGTCCATTCTCGAATAACTTTTTCTAAGACGCAGTTGAATAATATTGGCGAAAGCCCGTCGCCTTGTCCTACACCAGTTTTGATTTCAAATGGCTCTGACAACTCCACCCAGAACTTTAGAAAGTATTGCTAATCGTCTGTTGAATTAGATTCTTAGACTTGTTTTTCGGTCAATGGACTTATATGCCTTCCGGAAGTCCACAAAGACGGCGACATATTTATTCTGTCCCAACATCTTGTACTTTATGATATTCCGCAGGTTGAAGATTTGATCCGTGCAAGATCTCCCTTTCCGAAAGTCTGCGTGGTATTCACCCAATTCAGAATCCAATAACCCTTATATTCTTGTCAGTAACGCTTTCGAGCAAATCTTGTAATGATCTTGAAATGAAACAAGAGAGATAGATGCCTCTATAATTATTAACGTCCATCTTGTCACCCTTCTTATGAAGGGGATGGATCAAAGCCAGCCATTTTCCAGTCAGCAGGGATCCTCTCAGTTATCCATATTTTCTCAAGTAACCGAGTTTTAGATTTTACGACTCCCGCAGATCTCAGTTGTAGGAGTTCAACTTAAGTTCTTGAATAATCCGGAAAATTTCGTCTTCGTCAGGAGGCAATGAATTGGGAGATGATACTTCTGGGGTTTCCATTTTTAGGTTTTCTTGCGGACCATCGCAGTTAAGCAGTGAGTCGAAATATCTGGCAAGGATGTCACAGTTTTGCTTATCAGTCATTCCTAACTTCCCTTCTTCATTATTGAAGCACATTCCTGGTGCCTGATAGCCCCTTAACCGCGATTTGAACGTCCGATAAAAGTTCCGTGTATTGTTCATTTGGAAATCTTCTTGCGTTTTCTTTAGCTGATCTTGTTCATATTGTCTCTTAGTCCTTCTGAAAGTCTGGGCTGTATGTTTCGTAGGTTGTATGTTTTAGTTTATAATAATAATAATAATAACAAAGCCCTTTAACAAAACCGTCTTCCCGCGAGAAAGTGGACCTCTTATGGCGAGGTATTCTGGAGTGAATCGGAATCATGTAAAGCAGTAACATCCCGCAATGACCCTGGAATCCCTGGATTGACTTTATGTTGGCCGAGCTAAAGAGCAACATTAAAAAGCTCGCCAACTGGAAAGACAAAGTGCCTTGGATGCTTTGCACCTAGTAAAAGCTCTGAGTAATGTGTATTGCCGGAATGGTTTACATCCGGAGTATCATTTCTGCTACCAAAAGGCAAGAAACCAAAGAACTACCGTCCAATGACTTGCCTTCCAATTATGTACAAGGTGATGACGTCCCTACTAGCTAACAGACTATATAACCACCTGAATTGAAACTATTTGCTCCCGCCTGAACAGAAATGATGCAGGAGAAGATCACAAGGCTGTAAATCCAACTCCTAGTTGACAGGATGGTCACGCTAGAAGGCGCATAGTCTCTCTTTCTAAGGGATAGTGGGATGAATAGACTATAAGAAGGCGTTCGCACCACATAGTTGGATCATAGCAGTCCTTAAGATCTATAATGTGAACCCAACCATCATAAAGTGCTTTGAGACTGCAATGAGAGGATGGAAAACATAGATAAACTGTACCACTCGAATGGATGTCAGATACGGGTCAGATTGCCATCAAAAGAGGGAAATTCCAGGGTGATTCCAGGGTATGTGCATGATTCCGCTTACCAGCATTTTAAATATAGAAAATCTGGTTTACTCACTAGCGGATAGTCAGACAATCAACCATATCTTATACATGGATGACCTAAAGTTGTATGCAAAGGATAAGAAACAACTAGGCCAGGAGATCGGCATAGTAAAAACTTTCAACGATGATATCTCGATGGAGTTCGGACTGGACAAATGCTCTAGGGTCTCAATAAAAAAGGGGAAATTAGAGTCCAGTCCAAGGGTGAACGTTAACTCCGAAATACGAGAACTCGACTAGGATGAGGTCTACAAATATCTGGGTGTAGACGAAAGCTATGGTATTCGGTACAGAGAGATGAAGGAGAAGCTGCGCAAAGAGTACTATCGCCGGATCAGACTTGTCCTCGGTACGGAATTTCAAAAAGTCCAAAAACAAGATCCAGGCCATCAACACCTTGGCAGTTTCTGTACTGCAGTATACTTTCGGAATAATTAACTGGTTGCGCTCTGAGCTCCAGCTGATGGACAGGAAGACTAGGAAATTGCTCACGATCTATAGATGCCATCTCCCAAAGGCTGACGTGGATCGACTGTACATGCCCAGGAGTAGTGGCGGCCTAGTAGATGCATCATCATCATCATCCAGCTATACTTGTCCACTGCTGGACATAAGCGTAACAACTTCCCGTAACAACTTCCATCCCACTCTGTCCCGTGCTGCTCTCATCCAATTGGGATGGATACGCTGAAGATCGTCTAACCATCGAGTGGGCGGTCTTCCTCTATTTCGGAATGCATCGTTACGCGGTCTCCACTCCGTCACTTCTCGTCCATCTGTCATCACTGATTCTGGCCAGGTATCCCGCCCAACTCCATTTAAGGTTCGCAATTTTCTCTTGGTTGACGTCGATTACTCCACTTCTTCCCCTCACAGTTGTGTTGAGAACCTTGTCTCTCAGAGACAGACCCAGCATTACTCAGCAATGTTTGTGCATACTACCACACAATTGTGTGCCTCCCGACTACATCAGCGAGGGCAAGGATAGATGTACTCGCTTGGTTAGGAGGCACGAGGGGACCAAGGCGAGAGTGCCCTCACTCACTAAACAAAGCATCGAATTAAAAAGCAAATATTGCAAGTCTGATTCCGTAAGTCGAGAAAACACCAAAGGAAGACTCAAATCAGCAATACTAGAGGAAAGACTCGAGACAGTCAAGTCAAAGCCTCTCCATGGACAGTTTCTCCGAAGTTTGCAAAATAGCTGGGTAGATAAGGAGAAAACTTTTGCATGGCTGAGAAGTGCTGGACTCAAGGGTGAGACAGAGAGCCTTAGTGCTCATCCACGTTGACTCGCGGGCGCGGTGGCAGGCGCGGTCACGAAATGTCAAACATATGGCATAATATCGAAGTGTTCACGTACGAAACGCACGTCCGGTCTAAGTAGCGGGCAAGCTAACGACTGGCGCGCGAGGCGCGCTCGCGGCAATATCAAACGCGTGAGATGTTTGTGTGTGTTCACGTCGAACTAGCGCCGGAACGCGCGATTCACTGGCGACGACAGTAAGTTCAACCAGTACGAACTTATCGCTAGAAACGATAGCATGTTTTCATCATGTCTTTCAATACAGAAGAGTTTATTAGTGCTGTTCAGCTTAGTATGCTAACCAAAACTTAAACTTAGGTTAGTATACTAACCTAACATAAACTGACAACAGGTTACACCCGCGAAAACGCTTGGCGGCCAATGTGAACAAGAACTCGCCACGTCCACCGCGCCCGCACCCGCCACCGCGCCCGCGCGTTCCAACGTGAAGAAACACTTAAGGCCGATTCTCATATACGCGACACTCAGCTACGCGACGTCACGCTACATCGCCTGTCAAATAAAGATTAGGTACATTGTTTTAAATGGGTACGTTATCAATATGGCTACGCGACCGCTACGCGACGTGCCCATTTAAAACAATGTAATCATTATTTGACAGGCGATGTCGCACGACGTCGCGTAGCTGAGTGTCGCGCATATGGGAATCGACCTTTATAGTGGCAGCTCAGGATCAGGCACCTAACACTCGGTACCACCAGAAGAGAATAATTGGCCTAGACGTTGGCAGCAAGTGTAGAGTGTGCAACAAAAAGATGAAACTGTCAGCCAAAATATTTCTGACTGCACAATCTTAGTACCGACGGAATACACGCATCGTCACAACAAGATCGCTAGCTACCTACATTGGTCAATAGTGAAAGAACTTAGCCAGCAACTGCGTGAGCACTGTTACGATCACCAACCTACTCCGGTCTTAGAAAGGCAAGAAACAGTTGTTATGTACGATGAGGATGTGGTTACGGATCGTACTGTCGAAGCGAAATGACCGGATATCATTATCTACAGCAGGAAGCGCTGTACACTAATCGACGTGGCAGTACCAGCCGATGCAATTATTGCGGTCAAGGAGGTCGAGAAAAGGTGCAAGTATAAAGACCTGGAAATCGAGATAGCGCGGATGTGGAAAACCAAATCCAAAGCGGTCCCGGTTGTGGTTGGAGCTCTCGGAACTCTTAAGATCGGCTTCGGAAAACATCTAGAAGAGCTACCATATATGAAATTGGAAGTGTCAGCGTCGAGCAGGTGCGGAAGATACGAAACACGTAATACGAAAAGTCTTATCCATCGACCAATGAACGCCCTAGGGCCCAGGTAGGGCTCCGGCAACGAAAGCTACTGGCACGAGTATCACTAAGTACCAAGTCACAATATAACGATAATAATAATTTCTTATTATGATAATAATACTTGTAATTATACTTTACTGATAAGTAATCTAACTTAATACCAATGTATTATTATGATAATAATGTTTTTTTATTAATACAATAATAATAATAACTTCTTATTATAGTAATAGTAACAGTTTGCAAATTTACCATTATTTTTGGAAAGACAAACAAAACACGTTTAGAAAATGTGTGCATTTGTGTAAAATCTGGAATTCAAGTCTCCTACGTGGATTATAGTTGTGCACAAGCTGCAACAGTATATTAAAGGACGAGTTCAGTAAGCGCGATTTTTCAGCACGCGATCAAGTTTAGAAAACGACGAGCGTAGCGAAGAGTTTCGTAATGGACAAGTGCTGAAAAACGCCTTACGAACGAGTTTTTACGTATAGATTGTCGGATTAATTAAATTTCTGTATTCGCGATTTTAACATAACCACAAATCTCGCCGAAAATTTGACACTTACAGCTCGGAATTTCAGTGCCAACCTTGAAAAAAATAACTCATAACAGCACTCGGCGAGCCATAACCGCACGCATATGTGTGCTGTTATGAGTCCATTACAGATGCAAAATAGAAATAGGATATTACGTAATGAGAGTTCTAAGACGAATATTATGTACGAATGGATTATTAGTAACAGGTACGGAACAGTTATTAGTAGCAGTACAGGTATTATTCGGTATTAGTAATTCCGCGAGTACGTAATTGCCTTACAACTCGAATTATGTACTATACTTTATCTACGGCCACACTAATTTGTTTCTGTTTAATAAGAAAAATATGTTTGATGTAACACCTTCGACCTTATTTCACTTGATAGAAATGAAAAGAAATACATTCATAACGGTTACATACCTTTTTATTTAGTACTTATTTGTAGTTTTCGTGTTAGATTTAAACATGAAAAAACAAAATGAATGACAGCTTCTATGTGAACGATGTGACGTTTAATGATTGTTTGGAAATCACGGAGTACTATATTTAAAAATAGAATTAACGTGCAGCTCTCAACCAATCAACGAATCGTAAACCAGACAAAGCAAGGGTGATTTTGAACATTAATGGCGGATTGTTACATATGTGTGTGGTATGATGTATTTACATAGTCCACGAACTGTACAATAATGGGCATTTACAATTGTGGTCGTAGATAAAATTATATAAAGCTCTCGTAACAATTATCAAATCTTACTTTACGGTCTATCTTAACCTTTAACTGGTGACCAGCGGTCTCACAGGCCGAGCGGCGTCAGCGAAATATAATTTTACCTCCTTCCTCGCGCTTTCTTTGTTATAGCGCCTGAGTAGCTTCGAGTTTTGTTGCGTCTACGCTGTAGAGAGGGATAGTTGGGTTATATAGTCCTAAATCGGTAAGTTAAATCGATGTAAAGTTCGGCAACGGCCTCTCAGACCCTATCTCATCACTTAAGTGACTTTTTAACGTAATTTTGTTATTGTAGCGACCATAGGCCGCGCAGAGATAATCTATCCAAGAAAAGGGATTACTTTTACGAAAGGGTAATTTGCCGCAATCTCACGAACTATATATAAGTTTAGATATTTACTTATTGATTATTTACATATTTACATACAAATATTTTAATAGGGTCTTTTACGATGGAATTTATTTCCATAAATTCCAATTTTCAAAATTCCATATTTTCCATAAGTAATGAACATTTTACAACCGGGCTTAGAGGAACAATACCCCACGAACGGCTTGGAATACCTGAAGATTTATATAAATACGATCACCCCGAAAACACAAATCAGTCAAGGTAGGACAGTCAACGTGTGACAGTCATACAGTTACTTCAAGCGACACAAACCGACGCATTTTTACAGTTATTAGCAGTTATTACTTGCAATGAATAATTCCGGACCTCCAAAGAAGAAGCGTAGGGAGGCGGGAGTCAGGGATGTAGTGCCAAGCACTAGTAATCGGTTTGAAAATCCTCAAATTGAAGAATGGCTAGCACAGGAAGACTCAAGTGGATCGGAAGCCGAAAATATTCCCGAAAACGTCGTCCCGTACCAAAGTAATCATGACTCGAAAACAGAAGAAAGTGCTACTGAAGATGAATACAGGATCAATACAGGAGAATAAGCCTTCAGAAAGTGACAGTGATGATGAACCTTTATCAAGAGTAGTTAGATATTTCTATGGCAAAAATCGGTTCAAGTGGGCAAAAGATCCGCCAAACAGAGCTGTGCGAACACGCCAACATAACATTATAGCTCAACATAAAACATAACATTATAGCTTGTATGCCCGATTCAAGGTTGAATGTACAGGATGATAGAGATCCCTTTTCTCTGTGGAAGAAAATAATGACTCCGGATATTTTAGAGGAAATTTTGAAGTGGACAAATGTGAAAATTCACGACCTCAAATTAAAGTACAGCAAAGAAAATCGTCCTGAACTACAAGATATAGATATGATAGAATTGCATGCGTTCCTTGGTCTTCATATGTATTCAGCTGTGTTCAAGTCCAACCACCAAAATTGTGATTACCAATTTGCAATCGATGGGACAGGTTTTTGAATCTGTTATTATGTTTACTATTTGATAATGGGGCAGACCGAGAAGAAAGAAAACAGAGTGATAAGCTAGCTTCGATTTCCAACATATTCGGAATATTTGTGAATAACTGCCAAGCCCTATACAACATCGGAGAGTGTGCAACTATCGATGAAATGTTGACAGCTTTCAGAGGTCGTTCTTATTTCGTGATGTATATGCCAAACAAACCATCCAAGTACAGTTTGAAGATGATGTGTATGTGCGATGCTAAGACCAATTATTTCTTAATGGCTATATTTACAGTGGAAAGGGATCTGATGGTGAAACTTTGACAAACGATGAAAAGAAGTTGTTGGTTCCATCACAAGCTGTGGTTCGCTTGACGAAACCCATACACGGTAGTAACCGCAATGTAACGTTTGACAATTGGTTCACATCGATTGAATTGGTAAATGCACTGAAAAACGAGCTCTGACGTGTGTAGGTACTCTACTAAAAAAAAAAACAAAAGAGAAATGCACAAAGAGTTCTTGACATCTATATCAAGAAATGTCGGATCTACACTCTACGGATTTACCAATTCAATGACTTTGATCTCTTACGTGCCAAAGAAAAATAAAGCTGTGTGTTTAGTTTCTTCAATGCATCATTGTGATTCTATTGATGAAAATACAGGCAAATTATTGCCTATTACAATTCGACAAAAGGAGGCGTTGACGAGATAGATAAAAAATGCTCCATCTACACCTGCAGTCGCCGAACGCGAAGGTGGCCTATGCCGATATTTTGTCGAATGTTGGATATAAGTACAGTGAACGCACATGTTTTATATCAAGCTGATGGTGCCAATGCCATTGATCGAGGACAATTCATGAAAATACTGGCCAGAAACGCGGTATTACAACACATGCAGCGCAGAGTTTATAATACTCATATTGCACGCGTTATACGAATCAACTTAGCGTGTATTTTGGGTTCTGATTTGCAATCTGAACCAGAAAACTCCGAGACCAGACCAAAAACACGGAAAACCTGTGCTAGTTGTCCTCCTAAATTAAATCGCAAATCTAATTACCAATGTGATTCGTGTGAAAATCATGTGTGCTTGCAGTGCGCGAAACAATTATGCCCTAACTGCCAATAAAAATTACCAAAGTTTAACCAATGTCAGTTTTGTAAAATGATCCCGTTGATTAGCGCATTATTTTTTTTACATTGATTAGTGTGTTAACTGTGTAGAAAAAATATATTTTTGTTAAAATTATGTTTATATAATATTATGTTTATATAATATTTTTTGTTTTTAATTGTAGATCTCGTCTTTAGTTGCTCTAAAGGAGACTACATATATTGTAACAAGTTTTGAATTAAAAATTACATTTAGAGTTTATTGGCTAGTTTTATTTTCTCCTATATGTTATTAAACTGTTCTAAAGACTGCAGTGAGCTACCCCACCTAATTTCTATGCTATAGACCAGATAAGACACAGGCCTCTCAGGCCGTTCCTCACCAGTTAAGTTACACAAATACCACGTCACCAGTTAAAGGTTAATACTAGTCTTTATATTAACCGTAAGATAATAAATATTTGTTAAACATAGCTGGCCTGAAATTTATAATAAAATTATAATAAAAATTATAAATTAATTTGGTTCATTTAAGAATCCACGCGATCGAAGCCGCGGGTTATAGCTAGTAATCACATAAAAGTAAATTTGATAAAAAGATAATTTTTTTTAATGAAAAATTGTATTTTGATATTGTCCGGTATTGTTAAATGGACTATACACAGCACTACACTATACAGAAAGCCATCAAAACATGTTTTATATACCTGTTTAAAATTTAATACCTTGCTACTTAAACTTAATACATCCGGCCCTTCGCGACCTATTTATTTCCACCAAAAGGAAATTTCGGTTGAGAATTCCCAAAATGTTGTTTACTTCCTGTTCCTCGTGTCCAATTACAATAATAGCACAATTAAAACTAAAACATTTTAACAACAATCTTGATATTGCCTCGTAATAATCTTGATATAAACTTGACCTATGTTAAAAATATATTCACTGTGCTTGACTAGTTGAGACTTGTTTCTACCAGACTGTTCATGACATTATATCTTGATTAAAAAATCTTGATGCAAGAACTCCTTTCAGATTCTAATAATAATAATAATCTGTATTGTTACCAATAGTAACAAATGGCTATCGAAATTTAGATTCTATATTTTGAAATTTTCATTTCAAATTCATCAAAGAAGTTTCATCTAATGAAATAAAAATAAATTAAACATGTCTGAAACAAATTATAGGTATTTTGACACAATTTTATGTTTCAATTTCCGCATTTTGCGTTTGTTTGGGTCTTGAATGTATTTCTCCTTTTTTAGGTAGCATTTTGCATACAATGAAAAACTTGAATTAAATTTACAATTCGTATACACATCAAAACGCATAAAACTCTACAGATCTTAATCTCCGACCTTTCTCAGAACGCTAATATTTCCGGAAAGAAATTTCATTTTAAAATTTCCTCCTTCTATTCGAATGATAATTTACATAACAATGACATTGCAATAAATTATACTACAATAATTGAATCGCTTCGTGCAAAAAGGTCCTCTGTTCATTAATTATAATTATTACTTCAGTTCAAATAATCTTTATATACTCGCACACCAAAATTAACACATTAATAAGCAAATTATTGAATGTGAAGGGTGCCATTATTAAACTCGTGTATTGCCATGTGTCTTCGTCTGTTTCCAGCTGTAGTCCCTCTTTTATTTTTGTGTTTATGTCGTGGTTTTCACCATTGGTTCTTCTGTTAGTTTGCGAATGTCGATCTGTTTTTTACCTTCTGTTTTACTAAACGAAGCTGTGTATTTACTGTAATCGCGTGTAAAGTATCCAAATTGTGCGTAATAGTCCAATGTAAATCAAATGGAGTTTAATTATTAAACGATTTATGTTTGTTGTTACTATGGCCATAACTCGTCTCACTAAACAGAAGACATAGACGTAGTGAATATAAATTTACTGACGTATATTATAATTGTATTAATTTTCTTAATTTTAATCAAAAAGTCTCGGCTTTTCAGTACGGATTTATCTTGCTCTAATATAACTTAACCTAACCATAACCTAATCTAGATTAAATCTAGGTTAACCCAAATTACATCTACAACGACGAGGGCGCTGAAAAATAATGATTTATCGGTAAGAAACAAAGTGAAGAAGGGCTTCTGTGCACTCATTCCGATTAAAGAACTCGCCTTCGGCTCGTGCTCAATATACACTCATGTACAAATTATCTAATAATTATCTAGTCGCACAAAAAAATGAACACATTAAAAAGTAAATCATTGTATGTGAAGGATACCATTATTATCATCGTGTGTAAAAGTATCCAAATCGTGCGTAAAAGTATCCAAATCGTACGTGAAAGTATCCAAACCGTGCGTAAAAGTCCAATGTAAATCAAATTTAGTTTCATTATTAAACATTTTCTGTTTGTTGTTACTATGGCAACAACTAAGGTCAATAGAACTTTTTACGGTTAGTTAAGCGCATGCGCATCCGCCAAGTTTGAAAGGCAGGAATATATGGGCAAATAATAAGGTTACACGTCAAAAAGTTCGGGCAATATATGGCGGAAATTGACACATGTACACAAAAAAAATTCAACTATGAAAAGGTCTATTAATTATATACTGTATATAATTCAATATATACAGTATATTGAATACTGTACATATCATAATATATTATGAAATGATATATATATATATATATATATATATATATATATATAATTTGAAAATGATATATATATTATCATGAAATGATATATATATATATATTATTTATGAGAAATATCGGTATGAAACAATTCTGAAGAAGAAGAAGAAGAAATCGGTATTTTTTATAGATTTTACAGTATTTAAAAATAAAACATGCCACTCGTGTGTGTAACTAGTCTCGCCTTCGGCTCGTGCTTTAAACTTTGCAACTCGTGCACAAAAACTCTTCTTCACACACTTGTTTCATAAACAACTATTTTCTTTTTGGCACGAAACGATTCAATTTTCGTAAACAGTTATGATACAAATTGTTCTCACAGTTATAAACATTTTCATAATCTATGTTTCATAAAAAAACACATTCTAAAAATAACGAAATTAGTCCAATAAACTTTAAAACAATCTCGAAACCAAAGGAAAAACATCTCAACAAATTATAATCATAAATGTTTATATAATATAACTATCTCTCGGGCAGAAGGATTTCGTGGTTTAATATCTTCAGTAGCTTAACATCGGACTAACTGTCCCCCCTGCGCAGCAAATGCTCTATCGACCGCGTAGATATAACTGTTAGTACTAATCGGGAGCGGTTGATCGAAAAAGGGTGGAGGCCAGTACACTGCCCTGTGGTATAACCGTTCTTTTGACTTCGCCACCTACTTTGCTTTCCTTGGAATTCTACATAGAACATGCGGTTTTGGAGCAGGGTTCTTATTATATTTGTTAGCTGGAAGTCTTTAGTTATCTCGTAGACATTTCGTATTAACATCCGAAGGTTAATAGTGTCATATGCCGCCGTTAGGTCTAGAAATACAGCTGCTGTAATTTTGCGCTTTTGGTACCCATCCTCAATGAACTGCGTTAGATTGAGTGTCTGCGTAGTACAGCATTTTCCGGGACGGAAACCAGCCTGCTGCGGGATAAATGGGGTCATATATCTTTCCTTAACCGGTTTTGTATAATCCTTTCGAATATTTTGTAGATATGGCAGATTGGTCGGTAGCTCTTTGGATCGCAGGTTTGGATCGCTGGTTTAAGTATTTTTTTTTCCTCTAACCAATGTGGGTCCAGGTCCTTTGCCAGGGCTTTTAGGTCCTGAAGACAGTCCCAAACTGTCTTGGATTTGATTTGGTGACAAGCTAGAGCATTGATCGCAGCCTGACTGTCCGCGAAAATGCGGATGTTTCTACTTTTGTAGTCCATTCTCAAATTTTCACGGGCACAGACCATGATAGCGTGTATTTCTGCTTGGAATACTGTGGCGTGTGTCCCCAGGGGTACAGATAGGCTGCACCCCAGGGACAGTCCATAGATTCCTGCGCCAGTACCACTGTCTTTCTTGGAGCCGTCTGTATACCAATCCAGTCCTCCTTCGCAAGTGGTTATTTAATTGCCTTCTATCCATCGTGGATGTGTTTTGAAGGGTAGATCGAATGACAGCCTTTTGGGCATCGAATCCCCCTCTATATTGAGCTATGTTTTTCATCTGTTCTGTTTTTCTTCTGTTCAAGTTCCTTGCTCCACCAGGTAACTTCTCGTTTCCTGGTTCGCTTCACTTGAGGACAGCTGTCATGATAAGAATTTATTATAGCCTCCTGAAGTAGAGTGGAGGTTTCTTCAATATCATGGGGACTGGTTATGTTCGAACTTAACACACTTGTATGTATCTTTAGCACTTCCTTATAGTGCTCCCAGTCAGTTTTGCGTAGATTACGATACACATCCTCTGTCCTGTCAACGGCGTTGACCTCCCGAAAGATGTATCGATGGTCCGACAACGACGGTTCTTCGGACACATACCACTTACTCACTAGTGCACTTGTATATGAGTACGCCAAAGACATATCAATAACCTCTTTCCGTCGTTTTGTTTGTAAGGTGGGCCTGTTACCGACATTCAGTATTGCCAGATTCGTGAACACTAAATATCTAAGCAAAGACTCACTCTTTTGTTGGTTTTGGTGCTCCCCCATATTATGTTTTGGGCGTTGGCATCCATCCCCACCAGGATCTGGAGATTGGAAACCTCGCAGTATTTCACCAGGCGCTCCAATTTTGCGGTAGCTGGTGGTTCAGGTGCATCGTATGGTAGGTACGCAGAGGTCACAATAAGTTCCCTAACTGACAACCCCCATTTAACTGATACCCATATTTTATTTGTCTAGCAGAGACTTGGATATCTTCTGTAAATATTCCATTCATACATATTAATAATTATAAACTGATTAACTATAGCAGAACCCAGTCAAGGGGAGGAGGAGTAGCGATATGGGTCAATTCCTTACTGTTTAAAAATAGTATTGACATTGAAAGATTGGAGTTGGAAAACTATGCCATTGAAAAAACTATTGAAATATGTGGACTACACATGAAATTAAATGGAGTAGACACCATAATCTTAAATGTGTACAGACCACCAACAGGCTGTTTAATTACATTTATGGAAGTCATAGATAATATTCTACACAAATGGGCGAAGAGAAACAGAGAAATTATCCTAGTTGGCGATTTCAATATCAATTTTGCCAAAACATCAAAGGAAGTCCAAAAATCTACTAGCAGCATATGGAATGGAGGAACAAATTAAACAATTTACCAGAATAACCACCACCAATGAAACAAAAATTGATAACATCTTTGCAACATCGGGAATGGAATTAAATACCTCTGTGGAAGACACTCCGATATCTGACCATCGTATATTAAGGCTGAGCGGCATTTGCAAGAAAGTCACAGGTATGCAGCCAAATTAGTAAGAAGATTCTCGGTAACCAGTAACGTTCGTTTCTCTGAATATCTACAAAAGGAAACATGGGAAGAAGTACTCAACAAAACTAGCAGCAACAGTAAGACAACTACATTTAATGCAAAATGCAAAATCAGCAAAAACATGCAAAATCAAGCAGTATTATTTCTTTGCATGTTTTCCTCTAGTAAAAGTAAATTCCAATAGAAAGACTTGGATAACAAAAGAAATAGAGGTCTCGTCCGCAAAACTAAAGGATATGCACAAATCGCAAGAAACGTCCGCAGGACGATGGCTACAATCCTACTTAGAAGACCGTAAGCAATATGTTACAATAAGAAGTGGAAATGAAACAGGAAAGTCCAACACCATTTGTACCAATATTGGGGCCCCTCAAGGGAGCGTTCTTGCACCAACACTTTTCTTATTGTACACCGCCGACTTAATAAGTTATATAAACGGACAGCATTGTACATTGTACGCAGATGATACCAGTTTTATTATAACTGGAAAAAATATAAAAGAAAATGCAGACAAAGCTAATTTATTACTAAGTTCAATCAACACTTGGTTCTCAGCAAACAACCTTTTCTTTAATAAAGAAAAAACAGAGTATGTCATTTTTCAGACAGCTAGAAGCACCTATGCTGAGAACATTGATTTGAAAATACAAAACCACTGTTTAAAAAGAGCTAAAGAAGCAAAGTTCCTAGGAATCCACTTGGAAGAGCATCTCCTCTGGACAACCACCATACAAAAAATTAGTCGGTTACTACATCAGAAAACATTCCAAATTAAACATCTGCGCAATCTGGTGAACAAGGAAGACCTGCTAAGTTGGTATTTTGCCGAGGTGCAATCCATATTAACATATGGCATTATTCTATGGGGAGCTACATCACTTATAGAAGAAATACTTCTAGCACAGAAAAAAATTGTCCGAAATATAGTGGGAATAAAAACAACAGAATCGTGCAAACCACATTTTAAAAATTTAAATATCTTGACAGTAGTCAATTTATATATACTGGAAACTGCCTCATATATCCACAAAATTCGCGATACTCTCCAAAAACATAAAGATATCCATATATATGACACAAGAGGAAAACACCACCTTTATACCAGGAAAACAAATTTAAACATGTGTTCAAAAGGACTTGAGAATCAAGGATATAAAATTTACAATAAAATACGAAACACAATAAAAAAAGAAATGTCACTTAAAAAATTTAGAAATAATTTGAAAAAAGTTCTATTAATGAACCGGATGTACTGTCTTAATGATTTTATGTATTTTAAATTTAACTAACTTATTACTTTTACTTATTGTAATATTGTATTTTAATTATTTAATTATTTTTTGACATAGCCTATAGATATTTTATGTATCTCATTTGGTAAATAAATAATTTGAATTTGAATTTGATCCTGAAAGTGAGCTGATTTAGACCAAAATAGGCTTTGCAGCCCTTTTTGGTCAGCTCACTCACGGATGCGGAATCTATGTAGAGAACTAAAGTGGCTCCCTTAGTATCTGCATTGCTGCGGACAATACTCCATTCCTCTACGTTTAAGCCCCTGTTTTGGGTCTTAAGTAGGGGGAGTATTTTAGCTGGCTCCCTCGTTTCAAGGAGTTCAGTTGGAAACCAAACCGCCACCTTGGTCGCTCTTAGAATTGCCCCCTCCCAAGGTTTAAGCTTGGCCAACTTCTCCAGGAGCCAGACTTTTGCAGCTTCGTCGGCACAGGTAACGTAGACTACGCCCTTGTCGACAAAGCTGTTTATAAAGTGGGGGCCTGTGCCTAGTTCACAGCTCCAGATCTCCCTCATTAGCTCTCATTGCCGAAGCTTACCTTGTTCTTCTGTCATCTTTTCCAGGATATTTCTGAAGATCAATAGCCATTTTGCAGGCAAAAAAAAGCTCCGCTGTAGGATTGCCCAGGCCTGTTCTGTGAGCTAGCACCAGGTTTGTTCCACAGCGACCCCTTCGTCCTGGGCCTTTTAGGCTCCAGAGGCCGAGGATAGCTCCGTCTGGGAGACGGTGTATTACCCTCAGACCTCAGCCTTTTGACAACGGTAGTCCCAGACCCACTCCCGGCACTAGTGCCAGTTGGTGCGTCCGCCCCAGCCGCCTGCTTGCCGGTCACACGCAGTTGAGGATCAAGTTTGGCTCTAGCGGCCTCCTTTTTCATCTTCCTGTGTTGCGACCAACTTATTCTGTACCACTTTGCTTGCGTTGTTTGCAAGCTCGAGGTTGCAGTGGTTTAAGGATTGCTATTACCTTGGCTTTTCGCCATATGCTTGGGATCTGCCGGATTTAATCCGCGGGAAATATATTTTCTTCCGATTGAAATAAAGTTAATGTGCCTTCATTAGGTAATTTTCACGTAATTCTGTAACGTTTAAGAATCCGATATAGTTTGTGACCTATTGTTCTATGCCTTGAGAAATAACCACCTCGGACTAACCACCTCTACAAACAAACGAAAACACCTACGATATAAAAAACTGATTTCATATCATGTTTTAAGTTGTTTTTATCGCAAAGGTAATAAATAACATATGAGCTGACATAAATACCCAATTATTTCAATAACACTTATTATATTGAAATTATCCTTACGTACAGAATAAATCATTTGTTGCTTTCAAATAAGTAAAAAGTAAAATACTAGTTATTTATTTCAAGAAACTGGTGATAATATGAAGCTTAGCACAATATTAATTGGAATATTTATATTCCAAGTTAAAGCTTTAACGAAATTTGCGGAAAATGCAAACATAGACATTTTCAAGAACTTTCTAGCCAAGATTGTTTTATGCCCTGCCAACAATTATGCAACTATTGGTATAATAGGCACTCATACAGCGATAGCTGAATGGTTTATACGAGAACGGACAAATTTGGAATGTGCTGTGATGCTTTGGCACAACCAACATGACAACATAAGCTTAGTAACTTATCGCATCAAAGACCTTTACGGTTTTATTGAAGATTTGAACGATTTCGACAACTATATGGACTATGTAAACGAATGTCCTTTTTTGCATCGCCGAGGACGATTCACTATAATTATCAGTCAAGAATTTAGTGATTCCGAATGGTTGGAGGATGTTATGAAAAAGATTTGGTTCAAAAATATATTAAACTTTAATGTTATATTTAATATATTGGGAGAGTTAAAAATTGCTGGTTATAATCCTTTCAAAAATACTATTTATTACTTAGAGGAAACCGATGAAATGTTCCCGAACAAATTAGCCAACGTCTATAAGTATCCAATTAAAGTAGCGATGGTTGAAGATATTCCCCAAAACGGGATGGATGTTATTGTATTCAAGGAAATTTTTAAAGAAATGAACGCGTCGTTGAATATTAAGATAGCGAAAGACATTATGGACCTTATGAAGATGGTATCGAACGAATCTATTGATGCTTCCTTAAACAGATTCCCAATATTTATAAGAATCATCGTAGCTACCACTTACCCTCACAATAGAGACAATCTAGTTGTGCTAGTACCAAAAGGCAAACTAATTCCTTTGTATATGTACATTTTTTATACGTTCGATTTGGAATCGTGGATATATATTGCAATTACCTTAACAATATTTCCTATCCTTGAGAAATTCTTATCTCTGGTAAATAACAACTTTAGCAAGAAAATTATAAATTTTTGCTTTATATGTTTTATTGGAATTATATTAACTATATTTCAATGTTCATTAACTGGAGCACTAACGAAACCGAAATACGAAAAGGACATAAATGAGATTGGAGAATTGATGGAGAGTAATTTAGAAATTGCGGTTTCAAGTCATATGTTCGTAACAGTTTCCAATGTTTTACCAGAGTTTAGAAACAAATTTAGAAACACCTCTCGATATGAAAAGCTGAAGAGTATTCGAAGAGGTGATGGAGACAAAGCTTATATGTACCCGTTCAGTATTGCCAAGGTTTTTGTAGACCTAAGAGATTTAGATGGGAAACGCTTTTATCACATTGTTTCTGAATCTGTAATGCCCGCATGCATGGCATATTATTTCCCATTCAGATCTCCATATTTAGATTTCTTTAATGAGAAACTGATGTTATTCGAACAACATGGGATAGTTGCCATGTTGGAAAATTTTGAATTGAAACAATTTAAAGCTGATGCGAGAGGAAATACTGAACCATCTCCCATATTGAAGATTGCTCATTTACAATCGGCATTTCTGATTTTGCTAATCGGTAATATTGTTGGCTTTTTAATTTTTCTTTTGGAAATTTTGAAAAAATTTTATATCAAATATAAATATTATAAATAGTTATTCTATTAACACAGCAATAATAAAACATGTTATGATATTGAATTTATCACGTTTCTCTACTCTCTAGACACAATACATTATTATTACTCATGCACAATAGTGCTATCTTGGTGCACGTTTTTTTGTGCGATAAATGTAAAATATTAGTTGTATTACACATAACTTGGATAACGCATGCAAATATTCAATATCGCTAGGTTACATTATAATAAAGAAATTAAGAAAAATAAAATGAATACAATCAAGTCCTCGGTATTAAAAAGGTGACAAAAATCAAAATTTTTTAGACCCTGACCTTTTGAAGACCTGGTCAAGAAGGAGAGCTAAACCTGGTACTTATTTTCCTTCTTTCTTGATGAAAACCTTGACAAGGATGGCAACCAAACCTGATTCTGTTTTACATTTGTTCCTCCCCGATGAAAACCTTGACAAGCCACCAAATCTCGTTCTTCCTCGATGATGACCTTGACAAGAAATATTACTAAACCTAGTTTTTCCTTTCCTTCTTTATTGATGAAAACATTGACAAGGATGGCAACCAAACCTGATTCTGTTTCGTTAATAAAAACAGCTTTGCAAGGAGAGTTATCAAACCTAGTTCTTACCTTTCTTCTTCCTCGATGAAAACCTTGGCAATCTACCAAATTTCGTTCTTCCTCGATGAAGACCGTGACAAGTAAGATAACTAAACCTGATTCTTTGTTTCCTTCTTTCTTAATGAAAACTTTGTCAAAGATGGAAACCAAACCTGATTCTGTTTCGTTCATAAAAACACATTTGCAAGGAAAATTATCAAACCTGATCTTACCTTTCTTCTTCCTTGATGAAAACCTTGACAAGCTACCAAATCTCGTTCTTCCTCGATAAAGACAAGAAAGAGGACTAAGCCTGGTTCTTCCATTTCTTTCTTCTTTATGAAAACCTTAACAAGGATGGCAACAACACCTGATTTTGTTTCGTCCATAAAAACAACTTTGCAAGGGAAGTTATCAAATCTGGTTCTTACCTTTCTTTTTTCTCGATGAAAACTTTGACAAGCCACCAAATCTCGTTCTTCCTCAATGAAGACCTTAACAAGAAAAATAGCTAAACCTGGTTCTTCCTTTCCTTCTTTCTTGAAAAAAACCTTGACAAGGACGGCAACCAAATCTGATTCTGTTTCGCCCATAAAAACACCTTTGCAAGGAAAGTTATCAAACCTGGTTCTTACCTTTCTTCTTCCTCGATTAAAACCTTGACAAGCCACCAAATCTCGTTACCAAAATACCTAAAATTACTGCCACGATAAGGTGGGAACGTTCAGCGTGAAACAACAAGTGTGTGAAGAAGGTCTTTTCTGCACTGCAATTGCCATTAAAGAACTCGCCTTCAACTCTTGCTTTTAATTTCGCCAATCATGCACAAAAGCCCTGCACCACACACTTATAAACTACTATTTTCTTTTTGGCACGAAGCGATTCAATTTTTGTCAAACAATTATGATTTTTCTCACAGTTATAAATATTTTCATAATTTTCTTCTTCTTCTTCTGGCGCTAAAGTCCGATTTGAGTCTTGGCCTCCCCTAGTTTCCTCCTCCTTCTTCTCTTCCTCACTTCCTCCCATCTTCCTAATTTAAGGATTGGTCTGGCGTCCTGGTCTACTTCATCCTCCCATCTTTTTCTTGGTCTTCCTATCGGCCTCTTCCCCTCCAATCGGCCGTTCAGGATTCTTTTGGGCAATTTACCATCTGGCATTCTTATAATGTGGCCTGCCCACCGAAGGCGCTGCAGTTTCACGTATATCGACACTGGTTGGTCATTACTCTGGCTCTAATTTCCGCGTCTTCCAGGCCTTTGCTATTGATATTTGCGCCCAGATACTTTAAGTCCTTCACTTATTCCAAGTTTTCTTTTGTTTGTATTCTTAGTGTACCCGTTCTACTTTGCACTAGCGTCTTTGTTTTGTCGATGTTGATTTGGAGACCGATTGTTTGGGATTAAAATCGACGAACACATTGTATACGTCGACATTGTGTTCCCAGGCTTTGCTGAGAGTACGTTCGACGTGGTGTATTTGGTCTACTGTCGATCTTCCAGGTCTAAAACCTGCTTGGTACTCTCCTATTACATTTGAGACAAAATGCTGTTGTTAATTATGGTCGTGAATATTTTGTATGCGTTGCACACCAGTGATACTCCTCTGTGGTTTGAGCATGTCATCCTATCGCCTTTCTTGAATTTCGGGCATATTATGCTCTCGTTCCAATCTTGCGGGATTTGTTCCTTCTTCCATATTTCCATTCCATTAGGAGATGGTTTCCCTGTTTTAGTATTGTATTTAGTATTGTACTGCTTTGTATTTCGTCGATGCCTGGAGATTTGTTAGCCTTTAGCGTGTTGATTGCTGTTACTACATCTTCTATAGTTGGTACCATCGTGTGTTCGCTGTCTTCCTCCATTGGCAGTAGCTCTGATTGTCTTTCTCACTATGAAAATACCCTTCTTTTAGCCTTTACACCTTAAACCGCTCACATACTTTCTCTCCCACTTTCTACCACGCCCTATCATATAAACGCATAATGCACTTCCCATATCTTTTTTTTCTCGCTATATCCCTTTCATACCCATATAATTTCTTTGCCGTTGTTGTAGCCAGACTAGGGACTTTCGGGGGACCAAATCGGGGCCAGGAGTTTTTTTATGTTTATGGGAGATTCTTAGAGATACTATTTATTCTTTCATCCATGTCATTACGTCTTGGTATTATTGTGGCAATCTAAATCCACTCTTTCCGTATTAGCTATTTGGCCTGCTGTAAGCAAGTCGAAGGAAGAACTTTTTCTCTGCTTTCTTCTTTAGGCTACTACTACTATTTTTCTCTCTCCAACCATTCATTCCTTCGAAACTTGCTACCATGAATACTTCTTTTATAATTCTTTCCTCTATCATTCCATTCACCTTACATTCATACCTTGCTACTTGTCGGCTTTTTTCAATTCTTAAGTTAAAAGCATTTAACTCCTGCAGAGATGTAGAAAGACTATGTAGATAGGAGTTGATCTGTCTAATTTCAGCGCCTTTTTAATGAATCGTAGCTGTATTTTGTCCATGCCTTCTTCTTCCTCCACTACCCATACTTGTGCTCGATTCATCAATATACTCCTCCGACAAGCCTTCCATATCATCTCCTTCGCCCGGTATTTTGTGCTAAACGCGTTTTTAGTCACATACTCTATATGCTCTTTATTACCACACCCACTCCCAAAAACAAATTCTAAATACATAAAATGAAAAACCTGTTCTATATCCATTCCCTTCCATTCGAACCTCCTTCTTATACACCTCACCTTCCTTAAACCGCATCCATTTTCTTTTATCCACATTTACAGTCTGTTTCCTTTTATCAAAAAATGTCTCCAATCTCTCAATCATTTCTTTCAATTCCTCCGCCGATTTTGCCAATATTATCACATCTGCGTACGGCAGACTCCACACTTTCTCCCTCTCAAGCAATTACCTTTAAAATAATCCTCTCGAAACCAATGGAAAAACATCTAAACAAATTATAATAATAAATGTTTATATAATATAACAATCCCTCGGGCAGAAGGATTTCGTGGTTTAATACCTTCAGTAGCTTAACCACCCCCCTGCTTGTCCAGCAGCCAGGACCTTCTCCAAATCGGACACATATGTATTGAATAGTGCTAAGCGGGCAGCCTTCAGACGCATGTCTACTTTGAAGGCGCTTGACTTACTCTCTCTCACTTTGACCCTACACCACGTTTCTTTATTCAGCCGCTCGATACAATCTCTCAATTTTCCAGATGTCCTCTTTTTTCCAAACATTTCCTCAACATTTTCCTATTTACAGTGACATATACAAACTTTCCCAAGCTGCTGGACTAGCTTGGGCAGCCTTTGGAAAGCTAGGCTATGTGCTAAGGCCGGCGCGAGTGGTGTAGGCCGGCGCGAGTGGTGTAGAGGTGACGCTCGTGGCCTCATGTTAGAGCGCTAACTAACAAGTATAGCGGGACCGACTTCTATCCCCAGTGCCGGCCGCATTTGTACCAGAAGACAAATGTGAAAAATACTAATTAGCGCAATTTACAATAACAACTAGGTTTCTGGGCCTATAAGTGTATGTGAATGCAAAATACAACAGGCCACAAGTAGGCCGCAGTGTTTGAAGGGTTAATATCCGGCATCCACATCGGACCAAACTTTTAAAAACAAGGACCGACATTCCCATCTGCCTTAAAAGGAGAGTCTTCAATCAATGCGTCTTACCTGTATTAACATATGGGGCCGAAACATTAATCCTAACAAAACGCACAGCTAATAAAATCAGAGTAGCACAGAGAGCAATGGAGAGAGAAATGCTGGGTCTGTTTCTGAGAGACAAGGTTCTCTACACTACTGTGAGGGGAAGAAGTGGAGTAACCGACGCCACCGAGAGAATTGCCAACCTTAAATGGAATTGGGCGGGACACCTGGCCATCTATCATCACCTATCAGTGATGATAGATGGACAAGAAGGACCACGGAGTGGAGACCGCGTAACGATGCATTCCGAAATAAAGGAAGACCGCCCACTTGATGGTCAGACGATCTTAAGCGGATCCATCTCAATTGGATGAGAGCAGCACAGGACAGAGGGGGGATGGAAGTTGTTACGGCAGGCTTATCTCCAGCAGTGGACAAGTATAGCTGGATGATGATGATGATGATGCAACCTTTAAGTCCAGGAACAGAGCAAATAGCTTACCCTTGGGACTTGCTAATGCCGGGTCGATTATATACCTCAGGGTTATTAAATGCTCAGTAGTTCCCTTCCTTTTCTAAAACCTGCTTGCGTTTCTGGTAGCAACTTTTTTCCTTCCACTTCATCCCTCAAACGTCTTTCTAATAATTTCGTAAACATTTTATAGGATGAATCCATGAGCGTTATACCCCTAGAGTTTCTCATTTCGTCCCTTTCACCACTTTTGTAGATTTTTGTAGGTATCACTTCCAGCACCGTCCAGCTTCTTGTCGCTACAACTTCATTACACCATATTCTATTGAATTCCTCTGTCACTCTCTCCAAACATTGCTCATTTGCCATCATCCATGCCTCATTCGGTCCCCCGTCTTGACTTGCCGCCTTTCTTTTCTTTAAGGATTTTGCAAGATTTACCACCTCCTCCACTGAAAATTCCTCTTCTTCCACTATCCTATTACCGAGTTCTTGCCTCATCGGTTCTTCTCGCTCTACCTCCCCTCCTACTAACTCCATGAAGTGCTGTTTCCAACAGACTACTAGGGCTTCACACGAAAACGATATTTTTCTCGTCTCGTAAAAGCGAGACGAGACCTAGACGAGACAGTTTCAAAAATTATTTAGGCGAGAGCATATGTGGTCTCGCTCTCGCGAGACACGAGAGCGTATGTGGTCTCGCTTTTTGTTTTAAATATAGTTTGAAGTTTTGTCGCTAGAGGCGCTACAATTAATTCTTTTTGACGTTTTGTAAACTGCACTTGTGTTTGTAAAACAGTTTTCACTAATAAATTAATATTACACGAAATATATATTTCTCTGCTCATATTCCTTCATGGTAGCAGAGCATGGTTCCGTGATCAAAGAAGTATTACAGTTCGTGCCGAATATTCAGTAGTTTACCGTGTGAATAGTAAAGGTGAGATTAGCCCGGACGCGTGGGTAGCCGCATTGAACATTTAAGAAAATGAGCTCAAATATGTTTAGTATTGAAAAATTATCTGGTCGTGACAACTTGGCGACATGGAAATTTTCTGTAAAGACATATCTGGAGCACGAAGTTTTGTGGCAATGTGTGGAGCCAGTAGATAGCAATTCCAGCAAGGACATGAAAGCCAAATCAAAATTGATTTTATTGTTGGATCCAAAGATCTATGTACATGTACAGAGTTGTAGGACTGCCAAAGAAGTGTGGGACAACCTACTAAAAGTTTTTGATGACAATGGTTTGACCAGAAGAGTTGGATTATTAAAGGATCTAGTCAACACAACTCGGGAATCTGGTAACAATGTGGAAGGTTATATAAACAAAATTATGACAACGGCTCACAAATTGTGCAATATAAGTTTTGAAGTCAACGATGAATGGCTCGGTGCCTTGATGTTGGCTGGTCTACCCGATGTTTACATGCCAATGATAATGGGGCTTGAAAGTTCAGGCGCGGTAATCAGCGCCGACCTAGTCAAAACCAAGCTTCTTCAGGAAGTCAGATCAGCAGATTCTAATACTGCTTTTTATACTAACTGGAAGACAAAGAACCAACATCAACGATCACAACAAGAAGGCAAGCCATCGCAGCACCCGAAGTCAAAAGGGCCAAGATGCTACAATTGCAATAAACATGGGCATTTCGCAAAGTTCTGTAAAAGTGCAAAGAAAACAAATGAGAGTAAAAAGGATTACGGTTTTGTTGCAGCTTTTTCAGCATTTTCAAGAGAAAGCAGTGAGAAATGGTATGTTGACTCTGGTGCGTCTATGCATATGACTGGTAAAAGAGAATGGATGTACAATGTCACGGAACCACCAGTAAAGAATATTACATAATAGAGAGCCACTGCCTGTCAAAGGAGTTGGTTATATAGACATCAGTCTAGCCGAGGGCAGGAAAATACAAGTAAAAAATGTCTTATATGTTCCTGGATTAGCTGCCAATCTTTTGTCAGTGAGCACCATTGTAAATAATGGTCATAAAGTAACATTTACTCAAAGAGGTTGTAACGTTTATGATTCAAGTGGCAAGTTTATTTGTTTCGCAATATTGAATAATAAATTATATACTTTAGATACTGAGAATAGTACCGAAGCTGCTAATTTGAGTTCCAATGATGAGAAGTCGAGTGATATTTATGGCACCTGCGGATGGGCCAGTTGAATGTTTCAGATGTAGTCAAACTGCCAGACTGTGTTGAGGGAATGACTCTGACTAACACAGAAAGTAATGTCACAAGATGCGTGTCTTGTCTAGAAGGTAAGCAGTCAAGGCTGCCATTCAACAATGTTGGTTTAATAGCTACAGAACCGCTACAACTTATACATTCAGATCTTTGTGGGCCAATGGAAAATTTGAGCTGCTCAAGTATGAAATATTACATTACTTTCTTAGATGATTACACACGAATGGTGTATGTGTATTTCATGGAAAATAAAATGAAAGTGCTTGAGATATTTAAAGATTACAAAAATAAAGTAGAAAATCATTGTTCTCGGAAAATTAAAATATTAAGAACTGATAATCGGACTGAGTACTGCAATACTCATTTTGAGAATTTTTTATCAAGCAGTGGAATAGTACATCAGACTTCTACGCCTTATACCCCCCACATAATGGTATGGCCGAAAGGATGAATCGGACACTGGTTGAGCGAGCGAAGTGCATGTTATTTTATGCTGACCTACAAAAGAAAGTATGGGCTGAGGCTGTGGCTACTGCAGCATTTGTCGTAAATCGCTCTCCTACTAAAGCCTTAGGAGGCAAGACTCCCTTTGAAATGTGGACAGGACATAAACCAAATTTGTCACATTTAAGAATATTTGGTACTGAAGCAATGGTTCACATTCCGAAGGAGAAACAACAAAAGTGGGACAAAAAGTCAAAGAAGATGATACTAGTGGGATATTGTGAGAACACAAAAGGATACCGTTTATTAGATAAAAATCATATAAAATAATTAAAAGTCGAGATGTTACATTTTTTGAGAATTATAAAAGCACTAAAACATGTGACACTAATGTTTCAGTTTCATCTCACAACGGGGATTATAGAAGAAATGAACCACTCATCAACAATTCCATATCTTCAACTCACAGTAGCACTGAAGTAAAGAAACATGTAGAATTATCTCAGGCTGATTGTAAGTCAAGCACTTCTCCGCAACCAGGTGAGCAGTCTATCGATGAAGATAGTAATCAAGACTCAAGTAAATATGAAACAGATGCTGGAGATCTGGATGACACATACTATCCACCAAGAAGTGTGTGTCAAAAACAGTTTCAAGGCAGTAACATAACATTGAGGCCTCGTAACAATGCAAGACGGAATATGAGTGAAAGTAGTATGTATTGTTTGCTTTCTAATTCTTCTGATCCGCAGAATGTTGAGGAAGCACTCCCATCACCGAATGCCAACCAGTGGAAAATGGCAATGGATGAGGAGTACAACTCATTGATAAAGAACCACACCTGGAGTTTAGAGAACCTGCCTTCTAATAAAAAGGTTTTACCCTGCAAGTGGGTGTTCAAAACAAAAAGTGGCCAAAGTGGAAATATAATTCGCTTCAAAGCCAGGCTCGTTATAAAAAGATATGCGCAAAGGAAGGGAACTGATTATGACGAATTATTTTCACCAGTTGTAAGGTACAGTACCATACGATATTTGTTTGCACTAGCAGCAAGATTAGGGCTTTAGATTGATCAGCTAGATCCGGTGTCAGTTTTTCTCCAGGGAGACATTGATACTGATATTTATATGAAACAACCAGACTTGTATGAACAAGGTTCACAGGTATGTCACCTTCATAAATCTATATATGGATTAAAGCAGGCAAGCAGGTTGTGGAACACTAAACTAAACAATGTGCTGCAAAGTGTAGGATTACAACGGTCAAAGTCAGATCCATGTGCTTACTTCAATGTGGATAAAAAATAATTTTGTTTACTTCCCAAAAAGATGAAAAGGAGTTAGTGAAAAATAAATTAATGCAACATTTGGAAATGAAGGATCTTCACAAAGCTTTGCAGTGTGTTGGTCTAAAAATATTGAGAAAAAGAAACACCATTATGATAGACCAAAAAAATACATCAAGGATATACTTATCAGATTTGGAATGTCTGACTGCAGAGCCTCTAAAACACCGATTGAGGTTGGTCTGAAGTTCAATCAGGACATGGAAGAAGACTTCTGATCCGCAGACTGTTGAGGAAGCACTCTCATCACCGAATGCCAACCAGTGGAAATTGGCAATGGATGAAGAGTACAACTCATGGACAAAGAACCACACCTGGAGTTTAGAGAACCTGCCTTCTAATAAAAAGGTTTTACCCTGCAAGTGGGTGTTCAAAACAAAAATTGGCCAAAGTGGAAATATAATTCGCTTCAAAGCCAGGCTCGTTATAAAAAGATATGCGCAAAGGAAAGGAACTGATTATGACGAATTATTTTCACCAGTTGTAAGGTACAGTACCATACGATATTTGTTTGCACTAGCAGCAAGATTAGGGCTTGAGATTGATCAGCTAGATGCGGTGTCAGTTTTTCTCCAGAGAGACATTGATACTGATATTTGTATGAAACAACCAGACTTGTATGAACAAGGTTCACAGGTATGTAACCTTCATAAATCTATATATGGATTAAAGCAGGCAAGCAGATTGTGAACACTAAACTAAACAATGTGCTGCAAAGTATAGGATTACAACGGTCAAAGTCAGATCAATGTGCTTACTTCAATGTGGATAAAAAATAATTTTGTTTACTTCCCAAAAAGATGAAAAGGAGTTAGTGAAAAATAAATTAATGCAACATTTGGAAATGAAGGATCTTGGCAAAGCTTTTCAGTGTGTTGGTCTAAATATATTGAGAAAAAGAAACACCATTATGATAGACCAAAAAAATACATCAAGGATATACTTATCAGATTTGGAATGTCTGACTGCAGAGCCTCTAAAACACCGATTGAGGTTGGTCTGAAGTTCAATCAGGACATGGAAGAAGACTTCTGATCCGCAGACTGTTGAGGAAGCACTCTCATCACCGAATGCCAACCAGTGGAAAATGGCAATGGATGAAGAGTACAACTCATGGACAAAGAACCACACCTGGAGTATAGAGAACCTGCCTTCTAATAAAAAGGTTTTACCCTGCAAGTGGGTGTTCAAAACAAAAATTGGCCAAAGTGGAAATATAATTCGCTTCAAAGCCAGGCTCTTTATAAAAAGATATGCGCAAAGGAAGGGAACTGATTATGACGAATTATTTTCACCAGTTGTAAGGTACAGTACCATACGATATTTGTTTGCACTAGCAGCAAGATTAGGGCTTGAGATTGATCAGCTAGATGCGGTGTCAGTTTTTCTCCAGGGAGACATTGATACTGATATTTGTATGAAACAACCAGACTTGTATGAACAAGGTTCACAGGTATGTAACCTTCATAAATCTATATATGGATTAAAGCAGGCAAGCAGATTGTGAACACTAAACTAAACAATGTGCTGCAAAGTATAGGATTACAACGGTCAAAGTCAGATCCATGTGCTTACTTCAATGTGGATAAAAAATAATTTTGTTTACTTCCCAAAAAGATGAAAAGGAGTTAGTGAAAAATAAATTAATGCAACATTTGGAAATGAAGGATCTTGGCAAAGCTTTTCAGTGTGTTGGTCTAAATATATTGAGAAAAGGAAACACCATTATGATAGACCAAAAAAATACATCAAGGATATACTTATCAGATTTGGAATGTATGACTGCAGAGCCGATTGAGGTTGGTCTGAAGTTCAATCAGGACATGGAAGAAGACACGAAAATAGACTACCCATACCAACAGGCTATTGGATGTCTACTATATGTGGCTCAGGGCACAAGACCAGACATTTCTTTTGCTGTTAATGCTCTAAGCAGATTTAATAAGGAGCCAAGAACTGAACACTGGACAGCAGTTAAAAGGGTGTTAAAAAACATACAGGGAACTAAAGACCTGAAACTCACTTATACCAAAGATGATGACTCAAGCATAAGCGGGTTCTGTGATGCTGATTGGGCCAGTGATAACCATGACCGGAAGTCCTGCACGGGCTATGTTTTTATTTTGCAGGGAGGTGCTATTTCCTGGTGTTCAAGAAAACAGCAAACGGTTGCTCTGTCGACAGCCGAGGCAGAGTACATGGCGATGTCATCGGCGGCGCAAGAGGCGTTGTGGCTGCGTCAACTACACGAAGAGTTAGGACAACCTATAGTCAGTCCTTTCTCCATATTCAGTGACAATCAAAGTGCTATAAAGTTGTCTACTAATGATTGCTATCTACCTCGTTCTAAACACATAGATATTATATATCATTTTTTGAAAGAACATGTTAATAATTCAAATATAAAGTTTTTGTATTGCAGAGGTGATAAAATGATAGCAGATATTTTGAGTAAATGTGTAACTGTACATAAAAATTTGTTTTGTATTGCAAAAATGGGTTTGCGTTCAGGGGTGGTTGTTGGAATAGAACGCAATCTAATATAGTTTGAAGTTTTGTTGCTAGAGGCGCTACAATTAATTCTCTGACGTTTTGTAAACTGCACTTGTGTTTTTAAAACAGTTTTCACTAATAAATTAATATTACACGAAATATATATTTCTCTGCTCATATTCCTTCACTTTTGCGAGACATGAGAGTCTCGTTTCTGGTCTCGTTCATACTTCCTCTTCAATCTTTGACTCTGACATGGACAGCCGTAATATTTTCTTGCATAAATTTGAACTGCTCGTTCTGGCCTCGGGCAAGATACATTTCATTATATATTTGGCGATATTTGATATTTGACGAGATGAGACGAGACGAGACGAGAGGAGACAAACGGTTACTAGTGCGAGAGACAAACGGTTCATAGAGCGAGAGCAAGACTGAGACGAGAGTAATTTTTTTCACAACTAACGAGAGCGAGACGAGATTTT
This sequence comes from Phosphuga atrata, assembly GCA_944588485.1. Lineage (NCBI taxonomy): Eukaryota > Metazoa > Arthropoda > Insecta > Coleoptera > Silphidae > Phosphuga > Phosphuga atrata. The sequence goes on from OX155902.1 coordinate 49,472,807, forward strand.
TGAAACTCTCGCCCTATCTCGTCTCGTGTGAAGCCCTACAGACTAACTAAACCGACTGTAATTTGCGAACTAGAATAGATAGAAGACTAAATCAAACTGTTTTGGATTCAGGAAGGACTGAACTATAATACGACTACTAAAACATTTAGTATACTTAAAGATTTACTCGAACTAATGACATAGATAAGGTAGATAGGAACAATTTTATAAAAAGTTTTAATTTGTTTTTATTTTTCATATTTTGTGATATATTTTTTTTTCAATATAAATCGTAAAGTGAAACGAAACATTAACAGAAAAGAACGAAGCGCCGCGGAAAATAATATATTTTCTTTCGATTGAAATAAAGTTAATGTTCCTTGATTAGGTATTTTCCACGTAATTCTTTAACGTTTAAGAATCCGTTATTGTTCTATACCTTGAGAAATAACCACCTCTACAAACAAACAAAAACTTCTGCAATATAAAAAACTGATTTCATATCATATTTCAAGTTGTTTTTATCGCATAGGAAATAACATATGAGCTGACATTAATACCCAATTATTCAAATAACACCTATTATATTGAAATTGTCCGTACGTACAGAATAAATTACTTTAATTATTTGTTGCTTTCAAATATGTGAAAAGTAAAATACTACAACTTGTTATTTATTTCACGAATCTGCTGATAATATGAAGCTTAGCGCAATACTAATAGGAATATTTATATTCCAAGTTAAAGCTTTAACGAAATTTGCGGAAAATGCAAACATAGACATTTTCAAGAATTTTTTAGCCAAGATTGTTTTATGCCCTGCGAACAATTTTGCAACTATTGGTATAATAGGCACTCATACAGCGATAGCTGAATGGTTTATAAGAGAACGGACAAATTTGCAATGTGCTGTGATGCTTTGGCACAACCAACATGCCAACATAAGCTCAGTTACTTATCGCATCAAAGACCTTTACGGTTTTATAGAAGATTTGAACGATTTCGACAACTATGTGGACTATGTAAACGAATGTCCTTTTTTGCATCGCCGAGGACGATTCACTATAATTATCAGTCGAGAATTTAGTGATACCGAATGGTTGGAGGATGTTATGAAAAAGATTTGGTTCAAAAATATATTAAACTTTAATGTTATATTTAATTTATTGGGAGAGATAAAAATTGCTGGTTATAATCCTTTCAATGAGACTATTTATTATTTAGAGGAAACCGATGAAATGTTGCCGAACAAATTAGCCAACGTCTATCAGTATCCAATTAAAGTAGCGATGGTTAAAGATATTCCCCAAAACGTGATGGATGTTATTGTATTAAAGGAAATTTTAAAAGAAATGAACGCGTCATTGAATATTAAGATAGAGAATGACATGATGAACCTTATGAAGATGGTATCGAACGAATCTGTTGATGCTTCCTCTAACAGATTCCCAATATTTGTAAGAATCATCGCAGCTACCACTTACCCTCACAATAGAGACAATCTAGTTGTGCTAGTACCAAAAGGCAAACTAATTCCTTTGTATATGTACATTTTATATACGTTCGATTTGGAATCATGGATATATATTGCAATTACCTTAACAACGTTTCCGATCCTTGACAAATTCTTATCTCTAGTAAATATCAACTTTAGCAAGAAAATTATAAATATTTGCTTTATATGTTTTATTGGAATTATATTAACTATATTTCAATGTTCATTAACTGGAGCACTAACGAAACCGAAATACGAAAAGGACATAAATGAGATTGGAAAATTGATGGAGAGTAATTTAGAAATTGCGGTTTCAAGTAATATGTTTGTAACAATTTCCAATGTTTTACCAGAGTTTAGAAACAAATTTAGAAAAACCAGTCCATATGAAAAGCTGAAGAGTATTCGAAGAGGTGATGGAGACAAAGCTTATATGTACCCGTACAGTATGGCCAAGGGTTTTGTAGACCTAAGAGATTTAGATGGGAAATGCTTATATCACATTGTTTCTGAATCTATAATGCCCGCATGCATGGCATATTATTTCCCATTCAGATCTCCATATTTAGATTTCTTTAATGAGAAACTGATGTTATTCGAACAACATGGGATAGTTGCCATGTTGGAAAATTTCGAATTGAAACAATTTAAACAAGATGATGCGATAGGAAATACTGAAACATCTCCCATATTGAAGATTGCTCATTTACAATCGGCATTTCTGATTTTGATAATCGGTAACATTGTTGGCTTTTTAATTTTTCTTTTGGAAATTTTGAAACATTTTTATATCAAATATAAATAGTTAATTATTCTATTAATATTCTATTAATAAATTAATAGTTATTATTCTATTAACACAGCAATAATAATAGTTTATGATGCAAGTGTGTGAAGAAGGGCTTTTGTGCATGAGTTGCGAAGTTTAAACCACTCGCCTTCGGCTGGTGCTTTAAACTTCACAACTCATGCACAAAAGCCTTTCACGCACGTGTTCCATACATTATTTTATCTACGCAGCATGATAAAATACTGTTGACTCTACAAAAAAATAATTGTTTCTTAGCGAAATTATTGTAAAAATTGTAATTTTGACAGACAACATACTTCAAATCTCTGACACAATAAAATTAGAAAAAAGCCAAAAATGAGGAAACTGGATGTGGGAAATCGGAGACGGAATTCGAAAACGGAAATCGAAACCGGAAATTGAAGTCGAGACCAGACCTCACACCCACCCTGGTGTTACATAGACCTTACTCGTGGAACTTCATAAACCTTACACCTACCGTGGGGTTACATAGACATACATACATACATAGACATACATACATACATAGACATACATACATACATAGACATACATACAGATACATACAGCCATACAGACATACATATTCGCACATGGGGCCACATAGACCTCACACCCTCATCTGTGAAAAGCCGGTAGTGGAAAACCGGAAACGGCAGTCGAAACCAGAAACGGGAGTCGAAACCGGAATTCGGAACCGGAGGACGGAACCGGAAGTGTTAAAGTCAATGGAGATGGAGGAAGGAACCATAGAGAACCTAGAAGGAACCATCTTTCCCTACTTCGATGTAATCTAGGCTAGGTTATGTTATATTAGAGCCATATAAATCCAGACTGAGAGGCCGAGACTTCTTGATTGAAAAAAGAAGAATTAATTCAATTTTGATATACGCCACAAAATTTATTTTCACTACGTCTATGTTTTTTGTTTAGTGACGCCAATTGTTGCCATAGTAACAACAAACAGAAATGGTTTAATAATGAAACTTCATTTGATTTACATTGTACTTTCACGCAAGATTTGTATACTTTTACACACGATTATAATAATGCCATCCTTCACATACAATAATGTATTTATTAATGTGTTCATTTAAGTGGGTGAGTAGATAATAATAGTTGATACAAGTGTGTGAAGAATATGTGCACCCATTGCGATTAAAGTAAAGATTGAAGTTTAAATTCTCGCAACTCATGCACAAAAGCCTTTTACACGCATGTGTCATACATTATTTTATCCACGAGGCAAGTAACGGGAACACTAATTGCTCGTTGTCGATGAATAGGGAAAGATGGTTATTGCTAGACCGTCCACCTCCACTGACCTTGACACTTCCGGTTTCGACTTTAGGTTTCGATTTTTAATTTTCCTGCCTGCGACGAATTTTGAATTTTCCTGCGCACAGTGCAGGAACCAGAAATGGCGCGGCCTGATGTGGGAAACCGGACGTGGTAAACCGGAAACGGAAGTCGAAACCATAATTCACACCCAGCCTGGGGTTACATAGAACTCGTACGTGGGGCTACATAAACCTCACACTCTCATCTTTGGAAAACCGGGAGTGGGTAACCGGAAACGGAAGTCGAAGCCGGAAACGGAAGTGGAAACGGAAATTGAAACCTTAAGTCGAAACCGGAAGTGTCAAGGTCATTGGAGGTGGAGAGCCTAGAAGGAACCATCTTTCCCTACTTCGATGTAATCTAGGTTAACCTAGATTTAATCTAGATTAGATTATGGCTAGGTTATGTTATATTAGAACCAGATAAATCCAATCTCAAAGGCCGAGACATCTTGATTCAAAATAAGAAAAATTAATTCAATTTTAATATGCGTCAGAAAATTTATTTTTACAACGTCTATGTTTTTTGTTTAGCGACGTGAGTTGTCGCCATAGTAACAACAAACAGAAATCGTTTAATAATGAAACTCCATTTGATTTACATTGGACTTTTACGCACGATTTGGATACTTTTACATACGATTATAATAATGGAATCCTTCACATGCAATAACGTATTTATTAATGTGTTCATTTTGGTGTGTGAGTAGATAAAACATGTTATTATATTGAATTTATCACGTTTCTCTCTAGATACAATACATTATTTTACACCTAACCACCTGACATACGTCTCTCAGACCCAAAGTAGCAGTAATTTTCTCACCTGAGACGTATGACAGGTGGTTAAGGGTTAATGTAGGATATATAATTGTATAATTGTATATTTCTTAATAAAAAATAAAAAGGTTTAGCTAATAGTTATTGTTACTATATACATCTGTCACTGTACAAGACATCTAAGACACACATCTAAGAAGTAGACTAATTCCTCTATACTACTAAATTTATGCTTTATTTGTGACAGTGACAATTTATTGAAATAGTTTTAATTATAGAATCTTATAGTCCAGTCTTTCCTGAATCCAAAACAGTTTGCTTTAGTCTTCTGGATAGTCTAGTTCGCAAGTTACAGTCGATTTAGTTCTTTCGTTCTGAAGTGAGTTTGGTTCTGTTTCGATGAACACCTTGGCAAGAAAGGGAACAAAACCTGATTCGTTCTTTCTTTCTTTCTCAATGAAAACCTTGACAAAGATGGCTACCAAACTTGATTCTGTTTCGTTCATAAAAACACCTTTGCAAGGAAAGTTACCAAACCTGGTTCTTACCACAACCACTTTTGGTTACTCAAACCAAATCTCGTTCTTCCTCGATGAAGACCTTGACAAGAAAGAGAACTAAACCTGGTTCTTCCTTTCCTTCTTTCTTGATGAAAATCTTGACAAGCCACCACATCTCGTTCTTCCTCGATGAAGACCTTGACAAGAGAGATAACTAAACCTGTTTGTTCCTTTCCTTCGTTTTTGATGAAAACCTTGACAAGGATAATAACAAGGATAACTGATTGACAACTGATTCTGTTTCGTGCATAAAAACACCTTTGGAAGGAATGTCATCAATCCTGGTTTTTACCTTTCTTCTTCCTCTAAAAGATAAACTAAACCTTGTTTTGCATTTCCTTCTTTCTTGTTGAAAACCTTGACGAACGCCTATCTTGATCTCAAAAGAATCGCAGATTTCCTCCTTGAACTTTACCTTAGATGTTTTGTCTGTCAGTGTTTGATCAGTTGCAGTGTCTTCGTGTGCTGTGTCGTCCAAACCTTATTCGTGTAGGATATTGAACAATGACTAGCGGTGGACGGAGTCATACCTTCTTGAAGTCAGCGAAGGTGCATATGACTGAAGTGTTCCTGAGGACTTTGATTTTCAGAGTAGTCTTCAGACTCAAGATTTGTTCTGCACATAAACGACTAGGGTGGAAGCCTGCCTAGTATCCGCCGATCTTGTGCTCTAGCTGGGCTTCTGTCCTTTGGAGTTTGCACGCTGAGAATATCCTCTATGTAACTTTTATTAGTGAGATGTCCCTTTAATTGTTTACATCTGTGGGATCGCCCTTTTTATGCAGAGGGCGAATCAGTGCACATTTCCAGTCGTATGGTAACTTGTCTGATGTCCATATGTCTGTGATGATCTGGTGAGTTCTCCTAGTGAGTTCGGTCCGAAATGTTTCAGTAGTTCGGCCACTATTCCGTCTTTGCCAAATGTCCTGTTGTTTTTGAGTCTGAGGATGTGCCTGTGAACTTCCTCTTGTGTCGGGGGTGGTGAGTCTGTATGTCTATCTGTAGGTTCTTCGTCTGGGAATCTTTCTGTGGATTTTGGGAAGTTCTGAAAAATATTGTGCCAGCACCTTGCAGTTCTCCTTATTCGTCAATGCTAATTTTCCATCACTTTTTCTGAAGCAGAGTTTTGGTAGTATGTATCCTCGGATGCGCCCTGCATAGGTCCTGTAGAAATCTCTTGCGTTGTAGTTGCGGAAGTTGTCCTCTATAGAGTCCAGCTGTTCCTTCAGGTATTTCCTCTTGGATTGTCTGATAATTTTTGCCTTTGTCTTTCGTGTGCGTTGATCAGTGTATATTTTTTGTTGGCGCACTGAACGAGCATGGTCATCAGTCGTTTGTTTAATGGTGTGACTTCCCTGATGGATTCGAGTATGGTCTTATGGCCCATGAAGGCCGGCCCCAACAGTTGTGCGACTTTGGCAACTCGCCTATCAGTTTTGCTCTTAAAGATGCGGTACTGGCCGTAGTCTGTGATTACTTCGTCTGTGATATGTGTCTCTTGCATTGCGAGGATTAGTATCTTCTGCCTATCGAGTTCTGTCACTAGGTTGTGCTGCTTTCCAGGCTGTATGAGAGTGTTGATGTTGAATGTTGTCGACTAACCTAACCTATGTACATTAGCGTCTTGTGTGGGAGTTTGCCAGAGAACTCCGACTTTCTTTGTAGTTGTGCAAGGGCGTGGTGGTCGCTCAGATAGCTAAGCACTTGGCCTTTGAGTCAGACAGCTGAGGTTCAATTCCCCACAGAACCAAAGCAGCAAAAATTAGAAACTAATGGCTGAGAAAGCTCATTACTCTCAATTCCCCAATTCGGGTTAAGCAACCGTGGGGTCTCAACTGCCTAACACCTTCTCTGGAAATTTTGTCGTTCGAATTCGACGTTAAACTGTAGGTCCCCCATAATCAAATCTTAGTGCTGAGGTTGGATATCTGGCAGAAAAGAGGCCGGTGCCCAGCAGTGGGACATAAAGGCTGATGATGATGATGATGAGTGGAAGTCCGGGTCCCCCAGAATCCGAGTGCACGGTTGCCGCTTGTTGACGGGTTGATTGGTTACCTAACCTGAGGTATTGCTGTTATTACTTGCACGAGTCATGATTGCTTGTAAGCATTGGTGTCCTGTGGTCACCCACTGAGTTGTTAGAATCAGGGATTGTCAGTTCCTGAAGCATGTGTTACAGCCGTACTCACTGAGTGAACAGACGCTGGCGATTGGTCGCCGGTGGCTACCACTGCAGACGCGACTTGGATTTGATACACTCCATTTTCAATCATTATTATTATTTCTATTCATTCCAAATGAATAGAAATAATAAAAATAATTGATTATATAATACATACACGTAAGTATGGATTACCACGTAGTAACGGTCGCAACCATCCTATTGATTATATAATATGATAATCTCTTGAGCAAAAGGACCCCGTAGTCGCTAGTCCTTGGTGTACCAAGTTTGCAATAAATATATTTCCTTTCTCTAATACTATGTTACAGGCAATGTTCCCTGTAAGCTGCGCGGGTGCGCGGATGCGCAGTATTTTTCGTGACATTTTAAAATTTGCGCAGATAAATTTATTTTCCGCGCACTTAAATTACGAGAAGTTGATTTCGAAATTGGGAATATTAGATTAATTATTATTAATTATTAATTATATTAGATATTATTGTAACCAGCAACATATTACTATGATCAACAAACAGACCTGTAGCGCCATACAACGCCGAGCTGGGTGGGTTCTATCGGGCATCCCTTTGGACATGCCGATGTACATGCGACTCTTAAGAGAAAGAAATGCACACCTAGGTGATCTAATGAGAATATAATTACATTAATTTATCAATCGGAAAAACAATTAACACCGAAGAAGTTTATAAAGAGTGGGTTAGTCCAAGAAGCTAAAAAATAAAGTTTCATTGGAAACATCCAAAACTATTCTTTTGCTATTTGATATTATCTTCTTCTTCTTAGAGTGCCCTATCATTTGCGGATGTTGGCGATTAGCATGGACATCTTGGCTTTATCAACTGCTTGATAGTTGAATTGGTGAGTGAACAGTTGAATTGGTGAAAGGTCGAACCACTGGCGTAAGTTCTTAAGCCAGGAGTTACGTCGTCTGCTGGTTCTCTTCTCCCATCTACTCTTCCTTGCATGACTAATTATAATATGAGATATTTGTCATTTCGCATTATATGCCCTAAGTATTGCAGCTTTCTTACTTTGACGATGTTGAGCAGTTCTTTATTTTTACCGATTTATTGGAATACTTCTTCATTTGTGATATGATGGATCCATGATATGCGCAAGATGTGTCAATATATCTAAAACTCGAAAGACCCTAGAATATTTTGCGTCGCCTCTGTCAATATCCAGGCCTCCACGCCATATAGGAGAACAGGCATTATATAGCACCTTACCATTCCGATTTTAAGGGGAAGTGACAAGCCGCTGGAGAAGAACATTTTCTTTAGTTTGTGGAAAGAAGATCTGGCCTGTTCTATTCTTGCACAAATTTCTTTGGAGTGATCCCAGTCATCATTTATGAACGTACCAAGGTAGACATATTTCTCTACTCTCTCAAAGTGTTCATTGCCGAGTATTAGTGTATCTTGGTGTGGGCCCTCGTTTTTAGATATCACCATGTATTTTGTCTTTGAGGTATATAATCTAAGTCCATACCGTTCGCTTGTTGTTTAGACCTTGTTTATTATACTCTGTAGACTCTCCAAGGTGTTTGATACTATGATGGTATGTATCATCAGCGTATCGTATGTTATTGATGTTTTCGCCATTCATTTTAATACCTTCGTTTGCGTTTAATGCTTCTTGGAAAATTTTCTCAGAGTATATCTTGAACAAGATTGGAGATAGTACAGAACACTGCCTTGATACGAATCAATGTATCATGTTGTACAGTATCAAACGCTTTGGCAAAGTCAATGAAACAAACGTGTACATCTCGTGCCATATCTCTACACCTCTGTATCATGATTTGGAGTGTCAAGATGGCTTCTCTCGATCCGAGCGCATTCCGAAAGCCTAACTGCGTCTCTCCCACATGTTCCTTACACCTATGATCATACATGCCAGGATAGATCCTGGCATGTATGATCTTCAAAAATATCTTGACAATGTAGTTCATTGAGATGATCAGACTATATTCGTCGCATCTCTTCGCAGATGGCTTATTGGGGTTTGTAACAAACATAGAGTTCATCCAGTCTGCTGGCATTTGTCCCGTATTGTTGCTTTGGTTAAATAAGTCAGTGATGATGTTCAGTAATTCTGGGTGCGAGTTGCAACATAAATGAATAATTTCGGAGTGGATGTTATATGCGTCGGCTGCTTTCGCATTCTTCATTTATGTTATGGCTTTTTGAACTTCGTCTTTTATAATGGCCGCTCCGTCGTTATTAGCGTTTAGCGTGTCCTTTAAGTTCGATTAACTGAAGAATTTCCTTCGTCATCCATTCTTTCTTTGTTGTTTTTTGCTGCTTCAAGTACTTTTGGCTCTTATTTTGGATACGGCGTTTTAAGACGTTTTTTCCACTTTTTTTCTGTTTGTGTTACTAATGTGGTGTTATTTATACCATCGCTTAAAGATTGGAATACCTGTTCATTAATCTTTGAGTCCTTCAACCTTCTCATGTCCAGTATCGGAGCGCGAGCTTTTCGTGCTACTTTGATATTATGGTTTGAATATAAAGTATAAAAAAAAGTATAAAACAATTGCGCAATTTGTTTTTAATTTTAATTTTTCTGCACACCCTAGATTTTGGACCGCGCAGCACTAATAAAAATTAGAGGGAACACTGGTTACAGGTACTCCTCACTTAACGACTGAGTTTCGTACCTATGACTAGGTTGTTAAGCGAATTGGTCGTTAAGTGAAAATCCTTCATTTATTTTTAATTGTAATGTTCAAAACAGAACACAAGAATTGTAAGCTGATTACTGAATCAACCTGAATTACAAAGTGAATATTGCATATTTTTGCATATTGCAATATTACAAAGTGATATTTATGCTTGACTTTATTCTTAAACGTTTATGAAGAGATTGCTACAGAAATTTTGTCCAGAGAGTTGATTGTAAGTCTGAGCAGATGTTTAGTAGGTAGGTCGTTAAATGAGGAATATATAACACAAATTATAAATAATTTCATTTTGCAAACTTAATACAGTCGGAACACAGCCTGAATATATAAATATATTCAACGTTTCCGGAGCTCTATAACAGTAACATGTGAGAATTGTAATCAAATTGTTGATACTCAAATAGAAACAATTAAATCAAGAAAATTACTTATTTTATTTTTCTTCAAAATAACAAAGAAAACATAAACTGGTCCACATTGTAGCCGGAGTTTCGGACATTTGTCTCTTTTATCCTCTGGTAGATCTAGTTTGCATTATCGTGTAAGTTGTTTTGGGTCTTTGGGTTAGTATCAATCGGGCGAGATGAGGCCGCGAAATTGCCGTCGGCGAGGTCGCCCAGGACGCAACTTTCGGCAGAAGAAAGACGACTCGCTGGAGCCACAGAATTTACCTATAAATAATTTATTTCCGACACGAAAAGAAAAGCAAATATTTACTACAATAAATACTACAATAAATGATAAAGGTTTTGTCTTCTTACCCAATTCTAATTCTAAATCTAAAATTAACTTTTTTCTATTTTGCGTCTATGATGAAGTCATTAAAGCAGTCATATGGTTACATACTCATATTCGTTATGCTCATATACTCATATTCGTTAATGGCTCGCTGAGTGCGATACAATTTTCACAAGATTTATCGGCGATTTTTTTATTGAGAAATGGCATAAAAGAGTCTAAAATAAAAAAAATAGTATAAAAAACTCGTTTATAAAGCGTTTTTCGCATTTGTTCCTTAGAAAACTCTTCGCTACGCTCGTCGTTTTCTAAACATGGACGCGTACTGAAAAACCACGCTTATTGAACTCGTTCTATAATATACTATTAACGCTTCTCTCACAGAATCGGGCCGATAGTCAGTTGATACACTTTGCCTGGCAAACGTTTACATTTGCCCAATACTCCAGTAAAAGTAGATTGTTGGCAGTTTTAGATTAGATATGCTGGAGCCGCAGAATGAATTGAAATAATGAATTGCGACCATTACTACGTGGTAATCCATAGCTAAACTGAATTGAAATACATTATTTCCAACTTGAAAATTATTTCAACGACAAGCAAATATTTATTGCAATCAAAGATTTTATTCTAATTCTAATCTAATCTACTCTTATTTTTGGTTGAAAACAAATAGATTAGACAGGATACTGTTAATTGAAAAGATAATTAGTCCAGTGTGACCTTGAGTGAAGCTGAGATTACCCGAAGCTAATTATGATAATAATAATGCAAACGTTCCAATTATGAAACACAGTTTTAATGTAAACGCGGCGACGGCGAACGAACGTGGAAAGTCGCTTTACAAAACTCGCTTTGTTATTAATCGACTAAACAGCCGCACCTACCGCTCGATCTCAACCTGCGACTACCTGGCTCGCAGGACGCGCAGAACACGATACGACAAGTCCGTGCAGGATTCGAAAAACTCGGACAAACGACCTGATGACTAATCGAACGAATGCTAAACAACTATAGGAATAAACTCAGTTATTCCGTTTGGAGAGTGAATTAAGTCACTTCATCTTAACTGAAGTAGGTAGATATTATTAGACAGACAAGACTAAATAGGTAAGACTAGATAACCAAGAGAAGACAGACAGGACTAGACAGACAAGACTACACAAACAGGATTAGAGAGACAAGGCTAGACAGACAAGACTAGACAGACAAGGCTAGGCAGACAAGACTAGACAGACAAGACTAGACAGACAAGACTAGACAGACAAGACTAGACAGACAAGACTAGACAGACAAGACTAGACAGAGAAGACTAGACAGACAAGACTAGACAGACAAGACTAGACAGACAAGACTAGACAGACAAGACTAGACAGACAAGACTAGACAGACAAGACTAGACAGACAAGACTAGACAGACAAGACTAGACAGACAAGACTAGACAGACAAGACTAGACAGACAAGACTAGACAGACAAGACTAGACAGACAAGACTAGACAGACAAGACTAGACAGACAAGACTAGACAGACAAGACTAGACAGACAAGACTAGACAGACAAGACTAGACAGACAAGACTAGACAGACAAGACTAGACAGACAAGACTAGACAGACAAGACTAGACAGACAAGACTAGACAGACAAGACTAGACAGACAAGACTAGACAGACAAGACTAGACAGACAAGACTAGACAGACAAGACTAGACAGACAAGACTAGACAGACAAGACTAGACAGACAAGACTAGACAGACAAGACTAGACAGACAAGACTAGACAGACAAGACTAGACAGACAAGACTAGACAGACAAGACTAGACAGACAGGACTAGAGAGACAAGACTAGACAGACAAGACTAGACAGACAAGACTAGACAGAGAAGACTAGACAGACAAGGCTAGACAGACAAGGCTAGACAGACAAGACTAGACATACAAGACTAGACAGACAAGACTAGACAGACAAGACTAGACAGACAAGACTAGACGGACAAGACTTGACAGACAAGACTAGACAGACAAGACTAGACAGACAAGACTAGACAGACAAGACTAGACAGACAAGACTAGACAGACAAGACTAGACAGACAAGACTAGACAGACAAGACTAGACAGACAAGACTAGACAGACAAGACTAGACAGACAAGACTAGACAGACAAGACTAGACAGACAAGACTAGACAGACAAGACTAGACAGACAAGACTAGACAGACAAGACTAGACAGACAAGACTAGACAGACAAGACTAGACAGACAAGACTAGACAGACAAGACTAGACAGACAAGACTAGACATGCAAGACTAGACAGACAAGACTAGACAGACAAGATTAGACAGACAAGATTAGACAGACGAGACTAGACAGACAAGACTAGACAGACAAGACTAGACAGACAAGACTAGACAGACAAGACTAGACAGACAAGACTAGACAGACAAGACTAGACAGACAAGACTAGACAGACAAGACTAGACAGACAAGACTAGACAGACAAGACTAGACAGACAAGACTAGACAGACAAGACTAGACAGACAAGACTAGACAGACAAGACTAGACAGACAAGACTAGACAGACAAGACTAGACAGACAAGACTAGACAGACAAGACTAGACAGACAAGACTAGACAGACAAGACTAGACAGACAAGACTAGACAGACAAGACTAGACAGACAAGACTAGACAGACAAGACTAGACAGACAAGACTAGACAGACAAGATTAGACAGACAACAGACTAGACTAGTCTTTTTTGTCTAGTCTTGACTGTCTAGTCTTGTCTGTCTAGTCTTGTCTGTCTAGTCTTGTGTAGGATTAACCATAATACAGGTATGATTACAGGAAATATGATTACAGGAAAAAGAAATCCATATCGAGCAGGTGTTAGTGCTGGTGGATGTTGCAAAATAGTTTGCATTTAATTACCGAAAGGATTTAATAAGCACAGACTTTATCGCAATTATCCGAAAGCTATTTCGGATCAAACTGCGTTTCAGCGATAATGAAAATTGCGTAATTATTTGAAAATGCAAGATAAAAGTTTTCTATCTGAGAAATTAGGAAAAAATGTAATATTAAAGTTTCCTTTGCTTCATATAATTACACATCCTAAATTTTCCTTTGTTTCATAAAATTACAGATCTAGAAATTGTTTATTGGAAATTTGTTAGAAATCAAATAAATAGTTTTCTTGCAAATTTAACAGTTTCGAACGAAATAAAAACTTAACCGTTTTAAGATTGCGCTTAAATCCTTGCTGGAATTCGATATCGTCGATTGAAATCCTCTTATAGGAATTAAATTAATCCGTAATCAGTTGAATTGTAAACATCGCCGCTTTATACCCAGAGAAGTAGAAAAGTGTTCAGCAAATGAGATTAATATTAAGCTGATGAACTAAGTAATTGCAATTAATATCCAAGAAATTCTAAATAAACACGAAAAATGTATTTTGAAAGTAGTTTTTGAAATCTTTTTGAAAAAATAAATACGAGAATTTGCTTACGGGAGGAAGTTATCGGTCGTTTAAAATTGCTTCTTGCTTTAATATCCCACTTAAATTCCTTACAGTTTAGGAAAGTAAATATTTAATTATAAACAACTCCAAATAGAAAGAAAAAAGATGACAAGAAAAATCAAATTGATTTTAAATTTAAAATTAGTTAAAAATTAACATTTAAATGTTTAATTTTCTTTCACAAATGAGACAAAATTTCAGATTTCAATTATTCAGCAAAGGCGTGTTTACAAAACTATTATATTGAACATTGGGAATTATCTTTATTTAAAGTTTCGACGTAATCCGTTTGTGCGTTCAGCTGCAATCGCAATAAGCGCTCCAGAAAGTTCAAATTTCAAATATTTCTAAAAACTGTATTAATATAATTACAGCATCTAACCTTGGCACATTTATACTGAATCTAAAGCAGCTTAGTTTTCTTAAGTTCCAAACTAATCTGTCCATTCATTCGGCTTTAATCGTAATATGGGCTCCAAAATATTCAAATTTCAAATATTTATAAGAACAGTATTTAAAAAGGTACAGTATCTAAACTTGGCACGTTTATGGCGAATCTAAAGAATCTTATTTTTGTTAAGTTTCATACAAATCCATCTATTCGTTCGGCTGTAATTGCAGAAAGCGCACCAAAATGTTCAAATATTCATAAAAACTGTATTTGCATAGGTAATATCTAAACTTGTCACATTTATAGGGAATCTACAGCATCTTATGTTTGTTAAGTTACAAATAAATTCGTCTATTCATTCGGCTGTAATCGCACCAAAGTGCGCACCAATATGTTCAAATTCCAAATATTCTTAAAAACTGTATTTGCAAAGGTACAGTGACTAACCTTGGCACATTTATAGGGAATCTACAGCATATTATGTTTGTTAAGTTTCATATTCGTTCGCCTGTAATCGCAAAAAGCGCACCAAAATGTTCAAACAAAGATTCATAAAAACTGTATTTGCAAAGCTTTTTTTTTCTACGACTATCGCCGCCTCTCCGCCCCCAGTTTCCATATTCTAATATCAAGAGATTGTTCCTCGGTTAGGTTTCTTGTTCCCATCGCTTCATCTATTCCATCCCTCCAGCTTCCTCTAGGTCCTTCCTCTCTTTTTCCTCTCCGGCGGTATCCATTCCAACACTTTCCTAGGCCATTTATTCTCATCCATTCTTTTCGTGTGACCGAACCAAGTCGTTGTTTTTTCTCAATTCCGTCTGAAATATTCTTTTCTCTGCCCATTCTATTTCGGATCTCCTCGTTTCTCACTCTATCCCTCCATGACACTCCATAGCTCCTTCTTAAAAAATCCATTGCAGTTGCAAGTAGTTTCCTCTTCAGTGTTTCTGTTATATCCCCTACTTCTGCTCCATACGTTATCACACTTTGGACAATACTTTCATATAGTCGCTTTTTTGTTGTTCTTCTTATATTCTTTTCCCAAAGGATTGAATTTAGCCCCCCTATGATTTCTCTACCTTTATTATTCCTTTCTGTTATTCCATCCCTGCTATTGCCCTCTTTGGTAAATACAGCTCCTAGGTATTTGGATTTTTCTACTCCTTTTATGAATTCGTTTTCCTAGAGAAAATTATTCTGGTTTAGGGCTTGACACGAGAACGATATTTTTCTCGTCTCGTCTCGTATCGTAAAAGCGAGTCGAGAACGAGACCGCATGTGGTCTCACTCTCGCGAGAGCGAGAACGTATGTGGTCTCGCTCTCGCGAGAGCGAGGAGGTATGTGGTCTCGTTCTCGCGAGACACGAGAGTCTCGTTTCTGATCCCGGTCATACTTCTTCTTCAATCTTTGATTCTAATACGGGCAGCCGTAATATTTTCTTGCATAAATTTGAACTGCGGGCTCGGGCAAGTTATATTTCATTATATAACAATTAAAAAAGTAGATTTCGTATTATGAAATAAATGTCGTAGACAATTTCAAATTATGTTCATTTTTATTATTAATTTCAAATCGTCAACAAAATAGAAGGTTTATATAAACAGACATTTATGGTGTGTTATCGCTACATTTTCATGTGGATGGATCAAAGCGAAATTAGAATATATTAATAGTAACCAAATTAGACCAAATTAGAAAATTTATGTAAAGAGACAGTGATTAGTTTACAATAAAATGAATGATTACCTCGTTTTGGACTATCTTTACAATAAGTTCTAGTAAGAACGATATTTGGCGAGATTAGACGAGACGAGACAAACGGTAACGACAGCGAGACTAGTCAAACGGTTACCAGAGCGAGAGCGAGACGAGACTAACGGTTACGAGAGCGAGACGAGACTAACGGTTCAGGGGGAGCGTGAGCGAGACAGACGAGAGTAATTTTTTACACAACAAACGAGAGCGAGATTTTTGAAACTCTCGCCCTATCTCGTCTCATGTGAAGCCCTATTCTGGTTGTTTGTGCCTATTGCCAGGTATTCGCATTTACTCATGTTCATCGATAGACCTGCTTTTTCGTATCACTCTTTCAGTTCTGATCATATGACCCTTAACCTTACTCTGACCATATACCCTAAATCGTCGTCATCCTCTGCTATCACAACCTGATCGTTAGCAAAGTATAAACTATAGATCGTGTCATCTCCCACTCTCAATTCAAATTGTGCACTCTTTCTTGTCCACCCTCTAAGGCAGAGGTACTTAAACTGGGTGCCGCGGCACCCTGGGGTGCCGCAACAATAATCAACCCATATATAATAAACCCCATACTATTGTCGAGACACTGATTAAACCTTTCGTCAAGGATGTTGTAAGTTGCATTTTAGGTCCATTTAGGGACATGGCCAAGAAGATGGATACTGTGCAGCTGTCAAATAGCATTATATGCAAGCGAATTTTCACAATTTCAGAGTCTGTGGAGCTAATGAGAAGGTTAAAAATTGGTATTTTTTTAAGTTTACAGCTTGATGAAAGTACCGACATTGTGGGACTTGTGTTTTGTGACTGCTTTTTTTCTTGTGTTTGTAAGGTATCCATTCGAAATGCATTTTGATGAGTGGATTGCTTGAAACTTACACTACTGGCGAGGAAATATTAAAAGTTATCGACAAATATGTACAGCAAAATGATTTGAAATGGAGCAAGTGTGTTGATATTTGCAGCGATAGAGCGGCTGCAATGGCTGTAAAAGTAAAGGTAGCCGTTTCTAGAATGAAACAAGTAGTAGCCAATGCCACCAGCAGTCACTGCGTCATCAGCAGTCACTGCGTCAAAACCATCGACATTTTCTGGCAACTAGAAAGATGCCTCAAGATTTAAAAGTCGTATTGGATGGTGCTGTGAATAAATAATCATGTTAAGAGCCGCCCGTTTCAAGCACGTCTTTTAAGACTTACCGCAAAAGATCTGGGTATGGATCACTTCCACCTCTTTTCTGAGCCAGACAGTTTGAACTAAAAGATGCACTAGTAGTTACTATATATATAGTTACATTTACAGAAGAGCCTTTTATCCAACAATTGACATCGATTGGCTGCTTAAATTGAAATATCTTTCCGACAATTTCGAAAAACCAAATGAAACCTGGAATTCTCAACATACGATTACATTAAAAACAGGTACACGAGAAAACTATCTGCATCAAGTGTTTTAAGGGTGAAATTAACCAAACTTCCGATAAGCTTAAAGGAAATAATAAAAAAAATCTTCCAAACAATTTATTCATCTTTAAAGACAATTGACCATTAAATTTGTATTGTTTTTTATTTTCTTAAGTTTTCAAACTGTTTTTAGGATAGCTGTGGCGCGAAATTTTTGTAGCCCGACAAGGGTGCCGCAAGATGCTTTTAGCTCGATAAGGGTGCCGCAGCAAAAAAAGTTTGAGAACCACTGCTCTAAGGGATCGGTCAAGGTGAATTTTAAAAAGATTAGGGGATAGACAGCACTATACCTGGCTTCACTCTTGCATAATTGTTCCTATGGTAGTTTTTAGTGGCATGTAGTAGAGTCGGTCTGAACTCTAGTTCCTCCAATTCTTTCCCTTAGTTATGATATCGGGACACTATCATTAGCTTTTTCTAGATCAATAAGGGCTATATGTGTTTCTCTGCCTCTTTGCATACGCTTCACTAACAATAAGTCTTTTTTAAGGGTGAAAAGGTTGTCGATTGTTGAGCGACTCGCTCGAAATCCAGCCTGTTCTTCAGGTTGTTTATCTTTAATTTGGTCTTCTATTGGCGTCTTCAGTAGAGAATATATTCCGTCTTTTGTGGGAATGACAGCGATTCCCCGGAAATTATGTGGGTCATTTCGTGACCCCTTCTTATGTATAGCTGTGATATATGACGTTCGACTTTCGGAATATTTCCACCATTTAGACACCGCTCAAATAAATAAAGTTTTTGCAAAACTAATTATCTAAACCTGGCACATTTATGGAGGATCTACAGCATCTTATGTTTGTTAAGTTACAAAGAAATTCGTCTATTTGTTCGCCTATAATCGCAAAATGCGCACTAAAATGTCCAAATTTCAAATCTTCATAAAAACTGTGTTTACGAAGCAAAAGTATCTAAACTTAACATATTTATGGGGAAACTACAACATCTTATGTTTGTTAACTTTCAAACATATTCGTCTATTCATTCGCCTGTAATCGCATTATGCGCACCAAAATGTTCATATTTCAAATATTCATAAAAACTGTATTTGCAAAGGTACAGTTTCTAAACTTTGAACACTTATGGCGAATCTACAGCATCTTATAGTTGTTAAGTTTCAAACAAATTCGTCTATTCGTTTAGCTGCAATTGCAAAAAGCGCACCAAAATGTTCAAATTTCTAAAACTCATAAAATCTGTATTTACAAAGCGGAAGTATCTAAACTTGACGCATTTATGGAGAATCTACAGCATCTTATGTCTGTTAAGTTTCAAACAAATTTGTCTATTCGTTTGGCTGCAATCACAAAAAGGGCACCAAAATGTACAAATTTCAAATAATCATAAAAACTGTATTTACAAAGCCACTGTATCTAAACTTGGTACTTTGATGGCGAATCTACAACAACTTATGTTTGTTAAGTTTCAAACAAATTCGTCTATTTGTTCGCCTGTAATCGCAAAAAGCGCATCAAAAAGTTCAAATTTCAAATAATCATAAAAACTATATTTATAAAGCCACTGTATCTAAACTTGGCACATTTATGGCGAATCTACAATAACTTATGTTTGTCAAGTTTCAAACAAATTCGTCTATTCGTTTGGCTGCAATCACAAAAAGCGCATCAAAATGTTCAAATTTCAAATAATCATAAAAACTGTATTTACAAAGCCACAGTATCTAAACTTGGTGCGTTGATGGCGAATCTACAACAACTTATGTTTGTTAAGCTTCAAACAAATTCGTCTATTCGTTTAGCTGCAATTGCAAAAAGCGCACCAAAATGTTAAAATTTCTAATACTCATAAAATCTGTATTTACAAAGCGGAAGTATCTAAACTTGACGCATTTATGGAGAATCTATAGCATCTTATGTCTGTTAAGTTTCAAACAAAATCGTCTATTCGTTTGGCTGCAATCACAAAAAGCGCACCAAAATGTACAAAAATTCAATTAATCATAAAAGCTTTATTTACAAAGCCACAGTATCTAAATTTGGTACTTTGATGGCGAATCTACAACAACTTGTGTTTGTTAAGTTTCAAACAAATTCGTCTATTTGTTCGCCTGTAATCGCGAAAAGCGCACCAAAAAGTTCAAATTTCAAATAATCATAAAAACTGTATTTATAAAGCCACTGTATCTAAACATGGCACGTTTATGGCGAATCTGCAACAACCTATGTTTTTTAAGTTTGAAACAAATTTGTCTATTCGTTCGGCTGCAATCACATAAAGCGCACCAAAATGCACAAATTTCAAATAGTCATAAAAACTATATTTACAAAGCCACAGTATGTAAACTTGACACGTTGATGGTGAATCTATAACAACTTATATTTGTTAAGTTTCAAACAAGTTCGTCTATTTGTTCGCCTGTAATCGCAAAAAAGCGCATCAAAAAGTTCAAATTTCAAATAATCATAAAAACTGTATTTATAAATCCACTGTATCTAAACTTGGCACGTTTATGGCGAATCCACAATAACTTATGTTTGTCAAGTTTCAAACAGATTCGTGTATTCGTTTGGCTGCAACTGCAGAAAGCGCACCAAAATGTTCAAATTTCAAATATTCATAAAAACTCTATTCCGTAGAGCCTCGATAATCCGAACCCCCGATAATCCGAACGCCTCTATAATCCGAACGACCCCCCTTGCGCGTGCAAGTCGATCTCTCGCACAATATCGCAGTGCCACGTAGGGCTGTCTCATTCACTTTAGGAGAATCAATCGTCGAAACACCTATTGCCCATCAGTATAACGTTGGAAAATCGACTGTTTTTGATATCAAAAGCAAGGAAGACAAAATACGATCGTTTGTGATAAATACAGAAAAGGGTCCAGGCGCTAGAAAAACTTTAAAGTTGCCTGAAAACCCCCAGCCTGAAGATGCCTTATTTATGTGGTTTTTAGACAAAGAAAAGCTGTCCCCTTGTCAGATGACATAGTGATGGAAAAAGCTAAATTTTTCCATGAAAGACTTGGAATAGGAGAATTTGTTGCTAGTAGAGGATGGTTAGACAAATTCAAGGAAAGACATGTAATACGCCAACTCAAACTTAGTGGTGAAAAACTGTCGAATAATAAAGAAGCTGTGAAACCATTCCAGGAAAAATTCATAGACATAATTAGGAAGAAAGACTTAACTGCCGATCAAATCTATAACGTGGATGAATCGGGCTTGTATTAGAAATTGTTACCAGATAAAACTTTGGCTTCTGGGTCAGAGAGTAGTGCATCAAGTTTAAAGATGTCGAAAGAAAGGATCACATTTATGCCATGTGCGAACTCAACCGGTACACACAAACTGCCCTTGCTGGTTGTTGGTAAAGTACAAAGACCACGTGCATTTGCGTCAATTAAAACATTGCCAGTTCATTACTCAGGTCAAAGAAGTGCTTGGGTTACAAAAGCAATATTTTTAGACTGGCTGAAGGTGCATTTTATTCCTGAAATAAAGAAATATTTATCGAAAAAGAACCTACCGCTAAAGGCTTCTTGATAATGCACCAGCATATCCACAAGATGAAGATCTTCAGTCGATTGACGAAAGTTTCGCTGTTCTATACATGCCCCCTAACTGTACAGCCTTAATTCAACCCATGAATCAAAACGTAATCCAGAGCATTAAAGCAACATACAACAAAACACTCCTATTACAAGTTTTTGGTCAGCAAGAAGTTGATTCAGAATGCACATTATCTGAAATCCTTAAAAATAACTAGATTTAGAACTATATTTTCTCTGGCTCAATGTTGGCAGCAAGTATCCTCAAATCTGATCGAAAAATCTTGGAAGCCTCTGTGGCTCTCGTTATTCAAACCAGTGGAAACTTCTGGCCAAGATCTGGATAACTTTGACCATGAAGATGATCTTCCATGGAACTTTTTCTTCCATGGAAATTTTCTGTAACAGAGGCTTTTCAGAAGAGGAGATTAACAATTTCTTATCAAGTAATGACAACATTGATGGTCAGGAGCCCTTAACTGATGAAGACATAGTAAGCCAAATACTAAATGAGACTGATAGCGAAAACGAAGAAGTATTAGAGGAATCGGAAGCAATTGAAAGGATTCCACATACTCGAGTTTTGTCTGCATTAAATGAATGTTTGGAGTGAGCGGATCAAGTAGATATTTCAATTTCAGAAAAAATGTTATTGCGTAAGTTGAGGGATAAAAGCATTTACTTTGTCATTAAACACCACTCGTCAAAGTACTATTCTAGATTTTTTTTAAAGTGTAATTAATACATATGTACTTGATGATTAAAATTTGTATTTACTTTCAATTATAAAAATCTTTGTTTCATTTCAAAAAATACCTTTCAAAATATCTACATACTATAATCTGAACGCCTCATTAATTCGAACAGGGTATAAATTTTGGGTGTTCGGATTATCGAGGCCCTACTGTTTATACAGCCACCGTATCTAAACTTGGTATATTTATGGCGAATCCACAGTAACTTATGCTTCTTATGTTTCAAATTAATTCGTCTGTTCGTTCGGCTGCAATCACAAAAAGCGCACCAAGATGTACAAATTTCAAATAATCATAAAAACTGTATTTACAAAGCCACAGTATCTAAACTTGGTACGTAAATGGTGAATCTACAACAACTTATGTTCGTTAAGTTTCAAACAAATTCGTCTATTTGTTCACCTGTAATTGCAAAAAGCGCACCAAAAAGTTCAAATTTCAAATAATCATAAAAACTGTATTTACAAAGCTACAGTATCTAAACTTTTCCCGTTGATGGCGAATCTACAGCAACTTATGTTTGTAAAGTTTCAAATAAATTTGTCTATTTGTTCGCCTGTAATCGCAAAAAGCGCATCAAAAAGTTCAAATTTGAAATAATCATGAAAACTGTATTTATAAAGCCACTGTATCTAAACTTGGCACGTTTATGGCGAATCTACAACGACTTATGTTTGTTAAGTTTCAAACAAATTCGACTATTCGTTCGGCTGCAATCACAAAAAGCGCACCAGAATGTTCAAATTTCAAATATTCATAAAAATTGTATTTATACAGCCACAGTATCTAAACTTTGGATATTTATGGCGAATCTACAGTAACTCATGCTTGTTAAGTGTCAAACAAATTCGTCTATTCGTTCGGCTGCAATCACAAAAAGCGCACCAAAATGTACAAATTTTAAATAATCATAAAAACTGTATTTACAAAGCCGCAGTATCTAAACTTGGCACGTTGATGGCAAATTTACTACAACTTATGTTTGTTAAGTTTCAAACAAATCCGTCTATTCGTTTAGCTGCAATTAACGAAAGTATCTCAACTTGGCACGTTTGTGGCGAATCTACAACAACTTATGTTTGTTAAGTGTTTCAAACAAATTCTTCAATTCGTTTGGCTGCAATGCAAAAAGCGCACCAAAATGTTTTAATTTCAAATATTCATAAAAACTGTATTTATACAGTCACAGTATCTAAACTTTGCACATTTATCGCAAATCTACAGTAAATCATGCTTGTTAAGTTTCAAATAAATTCTTCTATTCGTACGGCTACAATCACAAAAAGCGCATGAAATTGTACAAATTTCAAATAATCATAGAAACTGTATTTTCAAAGCCAAAGTATCTAACCTTGGCTCCTTGATGGCGAATCTACAACAACTTATGTTTGTTAAGTTTCAAACAAATTCGTCTATTTGTTCGCCTGTTATCGCAAAAAGCGCACCAAAAAGTTCAAATTTCAAATAATCATAAAAACTGTATTTACAAAGCTACAGTATCTAAACTTGGTAAGTTGATGGCGAATCTACAGCAACTTATGTTTGTAAAGTTTCAAATAAATTTGTCTATTTGTTCGCCTGTAATCGCAAAAAGCGCATCAAAAAGTTCAAATTTGAAATAATCATGAAAACTGTATTTATAAAGCCACTGTATCTAAACTTGGCACTTTTATGGCGAATCTACAACGACTTATGTTTGTTAAGTTTCAAACAAATTCGTCTATTCGTTCGGCTGCAATCACAAAAAGCGCACCAGAATGTTCAAATTTCAAATATTCATAAAAACTGTATTTATACAGCCACAGTATCTAAACTTTGGACATTTATTACGAATCTACAGTAACTCATGCTTGTTAAGTGTCAAACAAATTCGTCTATTCGTTCGGCTGCAATCACAAAAAGCGCACCAAAATGTACAAATTTCAAATAATCATAAAAACTGTATTTACAAAGCCGCAGTATCTAAACTTGGCACGTTGATGGAAAATTTACTACAACTTATGTTTGTTAAGTTTCAAACAAATCCGTCTATTCGTTTAGCTGCAATTGCAAAAAGCGCACCAAAATGTTCAAATTTCTAATACTCATAAAATCTGTATTTACAAAGCGAAAGTATCTAAACTTGGCACGTTTGTGGCGAATCTACAACAACTTATGTTTGTTAAGTGTTTCAAACAAATTCTTCAATTCGTTTGGCTGCAATTGCAAAAAGCGCACCAAAATGTTCAAATTTCAAATATTCATAAAAACTGTATTTATACAGTCACAGTATCTAAACTTTGCACATTTATCGCAAATCTACAGTAAATCATGCTTGTTAAGTTTCAAATAAATTCATCTATTCGTTCGGCTGCAATCACGAAAAGCGCATCAAATTGTTCAAATTTCAAATAATCATAGAAACTGTATTTTCAAAGCCACAGTATCTAAACTTGGTACGTTGATGGCGAATCTACAGCAACTTATGTTTGTAAAGTTTCAAATAAATTTGTGTATTTGTTCGCCTGTAATCGCAAAAGCGCATTAAAATGTTCAAATTTTAAATAATCATGAAAACTGTATTTATAAAGCCACTGTATCTAAACTTGGCACGTTTATGGCGAATCTACAACGACTTATGTTTGTTAAGTTTCAAACAAATTCGTCTATTCGTTCGGCTGCAATCACAAAAAGCGCACCAGAATGTTCAAATTTCAAATATTCATAAAAACTGTATTTATACAGCCACAGTATCTAAACTTCGGACATTTATTGCGAATCTACAGTAACTGATGCTTGTTAGGTTTCAAACAAATTCTTCTATTCGTTCGGCTGCAATCACAAAAAGCGCACTAAAATGTACAAATTTCAAATAATCATAAAAACTGTATATACAAAGCCACAGTATCTAAACTTGGCACGTTGATGGCGAATCTATAACAACTTATGCTTGTTAAGTTTCAAACAAATTCGTCTATTTGTTCGCCTGTATTCGCAAAAAGCTCATCGAAAAGTTCAAATTTAAAATAATCATAAAAACTATATTTATAAAGCCACGATATCTAAACTTGGCACGTTTATGGCGAATCTACAATAACTTATGTTTGTCAAGGTTCAAACAAATTCGTCTATTCGTTTGGCTGCAATTGCAAAAAGCGCACCAAAATGTTCAAATTTCAAATATTCATAAAAACCCGTGTTTGCAAAGTTACAGTTTCTAAACTTGGCGCATTTATCGCGAATCGCGAATTCGTCTATTCGTTCGGCTGCAATCACAAAAAGCGCATCAAAATGTACAAAATTCAAGTAATCATAAAGACTGTATTTACAAAGCCACAGTATCTAAACTTGGCACGTTAATGGTGAATCTACAACAACTTATGTTTATTAAGTTTCAAAGAAATTCGACTATTTGTTCGCCTGTAATCGCAAAAAGTGCACCAAAAAGTTCAAATTTCAAATAATCATAAAAACTGTTTTTATAAAGCCACTGCATCTAAACTTGGCACTTTTATGGCGAATATACAACAACTTGTGTTTGTTAACTTTCAAACAAATTCGTCTATTCATTCGTCTGTAATAACAAAAAGCGCACCAAAATGTTATTAGAAAATTAAATAAAATAAATTAGATATTCATCAAAACCGTATTTGCAAAAATACAGTTTCTAAACTTGGCGCATGTATGTCGAATCTACAGCATCTTACGTTTGTTGAGTTATCAACAAATTCGTCTATTCATTCGGCTGCAATCACAAAGAGCGCAGCAAAATGTACAAATTTCAAAGGCGCACAAAAAAATGCTAAATAAAAACTATGAAAAGGTCTATTGCAGCAATCGCTCCAGAATCTTCAAATTTAAATGCACAATTACAAAGCTTCAGTATTAAAACTTGGCAAATTTATAGTAATCCAAAAGGGCGTGATTCTTCTTATGCCAATCAGTCTGTTCGTTCGGCTGTAATAGCAAAAATTGTTTTAGATTTTTTGAACGAAGTTCCTTTAGGGAGGTCTCGGTAGGAGCGATTCGGCAGAAAACGTTACGTTACGTACGTGGTCCTCGTTAGCTGTCCTCGTACGGTGTCCGTTACGCGCCCTTTCTTCTTTTTCTCAATGTATATTGCCATACCAGGCGCTCTCTCTTTCTTTCTTTCTTCTCTTTCTTTCAGTATATATTTCTATATTGCTCTCTCTTTCTTTCGCAGAGTGACAGACAAGCGTGGTCTGTTTATAACCTTAAAACTATACAAGAAGAAGAAATAAAAATTGTTCAAACGTATTTTTCTTTTTTGTTGTTTTAATTCATAAGAGAGTTATATTGTTTATGTTATACTCAATATTTTAATTAGATTTTGAGAAATGGAAAGTGAAGAAAGGATACAAAATACTGAAAAAAAAGTAAGTTTATAAAAATAAAACTGTACAATTTGAAGCAATTGCTAACTGTTTACACATGTTTATCGTACATGTAATTTGAGTGATTGATATTTAGTAGTCTTATAGTGAAATGAGTCAGATTGTTTTGAACTGAGCCATTGCATGATGTCTATTGGCAGTTCGAGCAGTTCATCTAATTCGTGTAGCTCATGAAATCTCATGCAAGCTCAGCTCGTGAAACTTTATGAGGAACTAGTTTAACTGGTCATATTATAACATTGTCATATTAATGGGAGATTTCAATGCACAGCTAGGAAGCAACAACGTTGGTCTAGAAAATATAATGGGAACACATGGAATCGGAAACTGTTCGGACAATTTACAAAAGTTCATTGACTTCTGCAGCCAACAGAATTTGGTAGTAGGTGGAACGCTCTTCCCGCATAAACGATGCCACAAGGTCACATGGATATCCCTCGACGGCCAGATCGACCATATTGCCATTAGTCGAACATGGCGAGGCTCGCTTCTTCAAGTAAGGAACAAGCGAGGAGCCGACATTGACAGCGACCGCCACCTATTGCTGAGGGAAATAAGACTTAAAGTTGCAGTCCTTCCCAAACAATTAAACAGCACCAACAAAAGGTACAACGTTAAAAAGCTAAAAGACCCAGAGATTAGAGCCCAATACACCGAGGAGCTAAGAACGATAACAGCTAATTCAAATTTGCAAAATCTGGGAATAGAAGAGACATGGCACCAGATAAAGACCAACTTTACTGAAACCAACAACACTGTACTAGAAAGGCATGAAGGACTGGATGTCGCCAGAAACATGGAAGCTAATCGCCAACAGAAAGCTGTTAAAAAAGAGTATCTTACAAACCCATTGCTCATTGGATAAAGTTCTACTAAAAGAATTATATAAGCAGGCTCCACTTAACATCAAGCGGAGTGTAAGATCGGATAAAAGAACGTGGGTGGACAATATTGCAGAAACTGCTCAACGTGCCGCTAACCAAAATAACCTGAGAGAATTGTATTAATCCACCAAGCTGCTGTCGAACAAGAAAACTACAAAAACAAAGCCAATAAAATCAAAAGATGGGAAGCTACTGGTTACAACAGAAGAACAACTCAATAGATGGCAGGAACATTTCCAGGAGATACTCAAAGGAATAACTCAAGAACAAAACAACAACGCAAACCATCATGCAACACGGGCGCAACTAAACATAGACACAAAACCTCCAACCAGAGCAGAGATAAGCAATGCCATTAAGGAACTAAAGGACGAGAAAAGTCCAGGCATCGACAACATCACATCTTAAATGATGAAAGCTAACTGCATAACCACTACCGAAATGCTGGCACCTCTAATAAATCAAATCTGGGAATCGGAAACACTACCGAAAGAATGGAACAATGGCTTTCTGATAAAGCTTCCCAAAAAAGAGACCTGAGCAATTGCAACAACTGCAGAGGCATAACACTATTAACAACTGCATCGAAAATACTCTGCAAAATAATATTCACCCGAATGAGCAAAGCAATTGAACCTACGTTGAGAGAAGAACAGGCTGGTTTCAGGCCGGGAAGATCCTGCGTAGACCATATCAATACGTTGCGGATTATAACAGAGCAAGCAGTAGAATGGCAAACCACGGACTTTCCAAAAGCTTTTGATACTATTAAATGGGAAAGCATTTGGGCGGCTTTAGACCGGAGAGGCGTCCCACCCAAAATAGTAAACATCATAAAAGCATTGTATGCGGACTACTCTTGCAACGTGGTACACGAAGGGAATCTCTCAAAAGCGGTGTCCGCTGGTGTCCGACAGGGTTGCTTGTTGTCCCCGCTTTTATTCTTAATAGTACTAGACGAGATCATGACGAGCGTTACAATACAGCCTCGAGGAATACGCTGGGGACTATCAAGCAGGCTAGAAGATCTCGACTACGCCGATGATATGCCTCGTGTCCCATACACTCACCGACATGATGGACAAAACAGCTAAGCTACAACAAGAAGCTGAAGAGATAGGCCTGCACATAAACACCAAAAAAACAGAGGATATGCGGATTGGCGCTACCACAAGCAGGGACATACAAGTAAACGGCGTAACAGTAAAAAGATGCGAACTGTTCTGATACTTGGGCAGCATCATAGCAGTGGATGGAGGGGCCGACCTAGACATCGCCAGAAGAATCAACAAAGCGAAGTGAGCGTTCGCCCAACTGAATAACGTTTGGAACTCTTCAATACTTTCCCGTAAAACGAAACTCAAACTATATAATGGTAACGTCAAATCCATCCTGTTCTACGACAGTGAGACGTGGAAAGTAACTAAAAGCAGCACAAACAAACTGCAAGTTTTCGCAAACTGGTGTTTGAGACGGATACTTAGAATCCGATGGCCTGAAGTGATATCGAACCACGATCTGCTTCGTTCTACAAACCAACTTCCTGTAGACGTTGA
This sequence comes from Phosphuga atrata, assembly GCA_944588485.1. NCBI lineage: Eukaryota > Metazoa > Arthropoda > Insecta > Coleoptera > Silphidae > Phosphuga > Phosphuga atrata. Next base: position 49,501,617 of record OX155902.1, read on the forward strand.
AATAAAGAGAAGAAAGTGGAACTGGATTGGACACACCCTACGGCGCAATCCACAAAATATTGCAAAACAAACATTGGAATGGCATCCCCAAGGCAGTAAGCGAAAGAGAGGAAGGCCAAAAACAACATGGCGACGCACAATTGAAGCCGAAATCACCTCCACCGGCAAATCGTGGAATGAGTTGAAGGTCGTGGCTCGAAATAGAATCAGATGGCGACAATTGGTAGAAGCCCTATGCCCCACTGGGGGAAACAGGAACTAAGAGAGAGAGAGAGTTTAACTGGGATTTACACTATCATTCTTACCGATTCGACGTTTCCAGAAATGCCTAAGTGCTATCATCTGGTAGTATAAAGCTACGTGTCATAATTATCAGACCTATTAATAAAGAGATAAATAAAGAAACATTCAATTTAAGATGGTTTCACGAACTAACTAGTCGTATTAAGTATTTCAAATAGAATACACGAACTGTCGGCAGATCATGCAATAACTCGGTTTTACACAATCTAACATATTTCAGCGCTTAGCGTCAAAAAGGGTATCGACAGAGAAAAAAGGAAATAGAAATAAAAGGACTTATACAAAATACAGATTTAGAAAAGTAGGTTACAATTTTATAATTTGATGCAATTGCTTAGTGTTTACATGGGTTTATCGTACATGTGATTGAAGTGTTAGCTAACTTTTTTTACTATATTTATATACATTTTAGAGAGTGACATCACAAGCACAGCGCCAAAAAGAGTATCGACAGAGAAACAAGAAATTTTACAAACTATAGATTTAGAACATGTTGAAGGCGTTCAAATATACAAAGATTTTAAATGAAAGAAGAAATGTGTTGAACCTGAATCATTACAATCATCGAAAGATGATTCATTGCCGACTATTTTAATCGAAAATAATGAAGAAACTGAAAACGCAATATTTAGTCACTTTCTGAATAATTAAATTCAATCATCAGGTAATAATGAAGCTCAGCAAGTAATTAGTCCAAATTCTCAATCATTCCATGCCCCATACGAGGAACATGATGAATGTTCAATGCCAAATGTCTTATTGCATCATGACACAAACATTATTGGCGACGGTAATTGCCATACATCTCTTATAAGAATTTTACAACGTCAAATATCAGCATCGTTTCTTCGACAGCAACTTTATAATTCACTTTACATGTCATGTGAAAATGCATGTCAAAATCCAACTAGTGCAAGATAAATACTTTGTAGTGGGTTTGAATATGGAGGTTTAGATTGTTTATTCATATTTTCCAGAACATACAATCAAAATATGTTTGTGCACTTTCATTATTTTATTAATAATTCAAAAAGAGAAGTTCTGTTCTGTTGAATGCACACTGGAACGTTTACTACGACGGTGTCCTTAAAATAAAAATGCCAAAAGAGGTAACCATCATAGGATACGCAGATGATATAGCATTAGTCGTTAGCGGTATGACGGCCGAAAAAAATTAGACAAACAACGGTAGCGGCGATCAGCAGAATACAACAATGGATTGATATGAAAAAACTGAAACTGGCTCCAGAAAAAAACGGAGGCCGTAATGATAGTGGGAAGACGGAAAGTGCGGCACTTGACGATAACAGCGGGAAATAATGACATAGAGACGATTCCTGCGACAAAATATCTTGGGGTATACTTCGACACTAACCTTAGAATGACAAGACAAATTATAGAAACTGTCAAGAAAACTGAAGGTACGGTCAAAAAACTAAACATGATCCTGCCCAACATAAGAGGACCAAAAGAGGAGAAAAGGAAAGTACTGACGTCAATTGTGTATTCCACACTACTATTCGGAGCACCGATCTGGCAAAAGGCGATCAAATTTTAAGAATATAAAAACATAATAACAAGAGTTCAACGCAACCCAGTCAGCGTTGAATGTTGCATGAATGTTGCAGCAATGTTACTTTCGCAACGTTAAACATTGCTGCAACATTCCAACAACATTCCTATGTCCGCCTCTCTGCAACGTTCAGAAATGTTGTGGGAACGTTGCACGGAACATTGCAGGAACGTAGCGGGAATGTTGCGAACATTGCAGGAACGTTGCTGGAACATTACGAACGTTGCGGGAACATTACGAACATTGCAGGAACGTTGCGGGAACATTGCAGGAACGTTGCGGGAACATTACGAACGTTGCGGGAACATTGCATGAATGTTGCAGGAATATTGCGAATATTGCAGGAATGTTATAGAAATATATTGAATATTGAAAAATAGAAAATTATATTTTCGAGTGTTTTATTCTCTTTTATTCTTCTCTTTTATTTATAAATTTTACTTTTAATATTTTTTTTTTAATTCATGTACTGTTATTGTTATTCTCATCGGAGGAAACTTCTGCATTTGCTTTTTTTGGCTCTTGTTGGAGTTTGAATAAGTCATTTATATCTTCTATATCTTTTTCCGACCATTTCTCTCCGCCAAGTCTCTGTAAAATTGTGGGACAATATAAAATATAAGTAAAAATATCTGGCTAAAATATAAAAATGTTCACTTTTAAAGAAATAAACTTACTGCAGAGTAATTTCGCCATCATCAATTGGCTAAAACATCGTTTCTTATTCGAACGACCTTGCCAATTAAATTTTAAGGCAACTTGTTTGTTGTACAAGTAGGTTATGTAAACGCGTTTAGGAGGGACTCAGCATTCATACACTTCCTTTTCCTAACATGGGGTTTCAGGAATTGCAATATTTGCAATAAGGGCCATTCTAGACGAGTCGATGCCGCTGCCCCTGACCCATCCCATCAAGCTCAACAATCCACTTCTCTTTGACAAACCTCTCACGAAACGTTTGCCACCTGGAGCTACATCCTTTCACTGTTGCTGAAATAAAGATAGATAGGATATAGAAAAGTATGAACTGTAAATTTCGAATAAAAAGATGCAACATAACCTACCATTCATTGTTTCGGCCACATTCTTCCATGCAGAGTCTTTTTTTGAAACCTGCATGCCCCTTATCATATATTTGGGGATACGCCCGTACACACTCAACTGACAAAACGTCATTAATCGACATTTTTTAACCCTTAATTTAAACAACTTTTCGAAGTGTAAACAAAGCGAATGTAACAACACAATGGAAAATGCCACTCTTGAATTCGAGTGCATGCGCGCAAGAATCGAGAGCGTTGATTGGCTGACACGACGTGAAACTTTGGATATTGGTAGATTTCACATTACGTTAAGTTCGGATACTTCACATTACCTCGATCGTAATGGGCCGCATATAAAACAATGCGTTTTAGGTTGTCATCACGTCTCATCTCGTCACGTTAAGTTCATCGTAATCCCGCCTTAATGCACTACATAAAAGTGGAAGAGAGGAGTACAGAAAGAAGAGAGAGCGTAGATAAATACAGCAACGTTTCATTGAGTATATACACGCATTGTGTATGCAAATTCCGATCGGGGGAAAATACACGCGCCGATCGGAAAAATAAGTTAAAATATAATACATTTTTGAGTATAAGAATAAAAAAAACTTCGTTCCTGACGGGGGTCCCATGACCGCATAGGTTTTTTTAAATTTACTTTTAGTTTTATTCATCTAAGCTACAATTTTGATACGTATTTAAAACATGCTTTAAGGCCAAGATCCTTTAAGGTGCACTACTATCGATCCTTTAAATATACTTTAAGGGGACCACGCTGGTGATGGTCTAGTCCAGCGGTTCCCAACGGGGTCCGTTGGAAACCACTGAACCAGACCGTCTTCTTATATTTAATAGATTCGTGTCGAAAAAAGTTATGCTTTAGTTTTGCTTCTATTAATTAGAGCGCGGATTTAATTACGCGGAAATTGTGCGTTGCATAAAAGTTACACACGACATCAACGTTCCACATAATAAACATTTACACAAAAAAAGCGCTTGGTATACAAAAAATTGGACAAATATGTTTTGTATAAGCAAAACGATAGAAATTTGGCCGCAACTTCATTTCGCAAAATATGTTATAACGCTCAATTATTGCAAACTTAAAATAAATTTTTTAGTTAAAATATTTTTTTGCCATGAAATATAGTAAAATTGAAAATTTAAATAACACCAAACACCAAATGACAATAACACCAAACTTCTTATCTAACTAGGTTAAATATTTAGATGTAGGTTTAATCTGTGTACTATATTTATTTTCAATTAAATTTCAAAACTAGTTGTCTGATCTTGTCTGGTCTTGTTTAGTCTTGCCTGGTTTTGCATGCTCTTGACTGGTCTTGTCCCGTCTTGTCTGGTCTTGTCCTGCTCTTGTCTGGTCTTGTCTGGTTTCGCTTGATTTCGTCTGGTCTTGTCTTGGTCTTCTCTGGTCTTGTCTAGTTTTGTCTGGTCTTGTCTGGTCTGGTCTTGTCTGGTCTTGCCTCGTCCTGTCTGTTCTTGTCTAGTCTAGTCTTGTCTGGTCTTGTCTTGTTTTGTTTGGTTTTGTCTGGTCTTGTCTGGTCTTGTCCGGTCTTGCCTGGTCTTGTTTGGTCTTATCCGATCTTGCCAGTTTTTGTCTTGTCTTGGCTTGTCAAGTCTGGTCTTGCCTTGTCAAGTTTGGTCTTGTCTGTTTTTGTCTGGTCAAGTCTGGTCTTGTCTGGTGTTGTCTGGTCTTATCTGATCTTGTCTGGTCTTCTCTGCTCGTGCATTCTCTTGTCTGCTCTCATATGCTATTGTCCGCTCTTATCTGATCTTGTCTAGTCTTATTTGGTCTTGTTTGTTGATATTTTCTCTCGCCTTGTTTGGTCTTGTGTCATCTTTTCATTCATATTTATAAGAATAAACAAAACTGCAAATAATTTATAATAACTTCCTTTGTAGTATGTAAGAATAAGGTTTGAAAACAAGTTTCTTGTTATGTGTTTTATGGAACGTCCATTTTTAAATATCCTGACAATTTTTCGTGGAAATGAAATAAAAATCGGTCGGAAGATAAAAGTTGTTTTGTTGATGGTTTAGGTAGCTCAGGGGAACAGACACAATGCAACGAGGGTAGTCAGCTGTTCGGGGCGAACGCCCCCACAGCGGGCGGTATGAAACTCGTTTTGTAACACGGGCCCGTCGATTATTTTTGTACTTAGTTTGTGCGGGGTGAAAAATGGAATTTTATTTTTGTCGGTGGAATGATTTAATATGTTGGAACGGATGTTGACACAAGATATTTAACTAATTGCAGATGTAATTTACAGTTTGGAATAATTAGAAACGACTAATATTTGTCTTACAATTTTCTTGCAAATTCATTCGTTAGAAATCGATTTTAAAAATTGTCCGTGACTAATCGTAGGCCTATCTACTACTACTACCTAAAAGGAAACGATATGAAATGTAAATACAGGAATCCTGCAATGTTTGCTATATTAGAATCTTATGAAGAAACTATTCAAAAATGAAAAATATTAATAACATCTACTTCGGGACAACTTCACTAATTAAAGAATTATGAATATTTGAAATTATAAAAGTAACTTGTGAAGAATATAATTTTTATTATTTTGTTGTAATTTATACAACACGCAATGCCGTTTGGTGTGATGCAATATTATTTAACTATAACAATATGCAATTCATTATCAAATATCAAGGCATTTTTTTTTAATTTTAAACATTTTAGAAAATTTTAATACGAATTTCAATATAATGTGACAAAAAAAAATACTTTTTTAGTAAAATTGGAATTCAAATTTTGAACATTTTAGAAATCTTGTATTTTAATTTGGATATTATGTGAAAATATAGATATTTTTATTTAAATTCCAATTCAAAATTTTAGATATTTTAGAAAATTTTAATGGGAATTTCAATATTATGCGAAAAATTTACATTTTTTTTTTTTGATTAATTGATTTTGTTACAGTGAAAATGAGAATGCAATAATAAATGGATGAAAAAGAAGAAATTTTATTTTCCAAAAGAATTAAAGTATGAAAACCATGATATCTATCCAAAATTAATTATTGAGCTAAATTAAAGAGCTTTATATTTTTAGTCAAAGTCTATGTCTTAATCTACAAAACTTTTCTGCTAAGTCTTTAATTCTAAAATCTTAGAAATTCCAAGAGTGTAATCTTATTTCCTGAAAATTTCTTGCGTATTTTTAGAAAATTTTGCTTAAAAAAAGCATCAAAAGTCACACAATTCAAACATTCAGGAAATAATCTGGAAAACTTTCCACAATAGACAATGCCATCCAAACAAATTCGACAAACATTTCTCGACCGAAAATAGAAATTTTACACAATGAACCTCTATTTTGCTCTATCACACACCGACTTATCAAAACCAAAACGGATTTCACAGAAGAAATTGCTTAATAAAATTGTGTACATGCTGATAACAATTCAATTCAAATAACTTTTTATAAACTACGTGTCAAAACTAAATATAAGTAGTCTTGCCTGTCCAGTCTTGTCTGTCCAATCTAGTCTGTCTAGTCTTGTCTGTGTAATCTTGTCTGTCTAGTCTTGCCTGTCTAGACTTGTCTCCCTAGTCTTGTCTGTCTAGTCTTGTCTGTCTAGCCTTGTCTGTCTAGTCTTGTCTGCCTAGTCTTGTCTGTGTAGTCTGGTCTCCCTAGTCTTGTCTCCCTAGTCTTGTCTCCCTAGTCTTGTCTCCCTAGTCTTGTCTGTCTAGACTTGTCTGTCTAGTCTTGTCTGTCTAGTCTTGTCTGTCTAGTCTTGTTTGTCTAGTATTGTCTGTCTAGTCTCGTCTGTCTAGTCATGTCTGTCTAGTCTTGTCTAGACAGAAAGTAAACAAGTATTATTGATACAGAGAAATGATCTCTAAGTAAATGATTCTATGTAATTTGTTTTTTGTGTAATTTGTTGAAAATTGAAATAAAGTTATACAAACGTTGACTAATAACGGCTAAGTCAAGTTAAAAGCGCTGCAATGGTAAATGATATTTGCTTAGGCGATTATCCGGCAGAATAATTGGAAAGTTTTTCTTCGCTTTATCGCATTCGCAGAAGCCCAATCGCACAACGCAAAGATAAACCACCGGAAATGCAAATTAAAGCTAACTGCTTGAAAGTAATGACCCTTTGGACCCCCGATCCTTGTCTGCGTCTCATAGCGATTCCTATCAATAACTCTTGAATTCCTCCAACGCCAATTATCTTTTTTTGTTTGCTGGAGAAAAGCGCCAGAACAGGCCGAAACTCGTCATATCTTGTCGTTGTTTACTCGCACCCCACTTCCACGGCAACAGCTGTTTCACCACTGCGGTGGGGGAAGAAGAAGAACTGAATGGGAGAAGAAACTCGTGAAGTGGTCAGTCGACGGTTTGAATTTGGTGCGTGTGCAGTGAAGCTCTTTGTATTATAAAGTTTTGAATTTGGTGAACGGTTTGAACTCGCGAGAACCGAATTGAATATGGTCAGGAGTTTCGCTTTGTGGACGAAGACGTTGAGCTTACCGGCGAGGATATCGCCGAACAAAACTAGCGCCAAGGAGAGCAGTATCAGTCCGACGGTGACGCCGACGCCGAGCACCACCTCCCTGGCGTCGCCGTCCGTCAAGAACAATAACGACATCAATGCGATCATGAACGAAAATGAGCACTACAGCAGTGTAAGTTTCTCAATTTGCCTTTGGAGATTACATGAACTGTTGCACAACGGTTTGAAATCTTTCCAAGGAAAGAAATAGTTGTCCGTAGCCTCACATCCGGTTGTTATACGAGTTTATTTTGAGAAAAATATCGGAATATTATTAAACCGGCAGGCAGAGGAGTTTATAATTTCTTAGAATACGCGTAACTCGTGACTGAATGAAATTGTAACGATACTCGACAGGATGGTGTACGGATATGTTGCAACTATTTAATTGCGAATATTTCTTGTTTTGTTCAGTTGAGATAATATTTGTTGAATGAAAATTATGGATCGAATTACTGGTTTAAATCGTACACCTAATTAGAATAATTGTCTGGTTTGCCTAGTATTGTCTGTCTAGTCTAGTCTGGTCTGTCTAGTCGTGTATGTCCAGTCTTGTCTGTCTAGTCTTGTCTGTCTACTCTTGTCTGTCTAGTCTAGTCTTGTCTGTATAGTCTTGTCTGTATAGTCTTGTCTGTCTAGTCTTGACCATCTAGTCTTGTCTGTCTAGTATTGTCTGTCTAGTCTTGTCTATCTAGTCTTGTCTGTCTAGTCTTGTCTGTCTAGTCTTGTCTGTCTAGTCTTGTCTGTCTAGTCTTGTCTGTCTAGTCTTGTCTGTCTAGTCTTGTCTGCCTAGTCTTGTCTGCCTAGTCTTTTCTGTCTAGTTTTGTCTGTCTAGTCTTGTCTGTCCAGTCTTGTCTGTCTAGTCTTGTCTGCCTAGTCTTTTCTGTCTAGTTTTGTCTAGTCTTGTCTGTCTAGTCTTGTCTGTCTAGTCTTGTCTGTCTAGTCTGTCTAGTCTTGTCTGTCTAGTCTTGTCTGTCTAGTCTTGTCTGTCTAGTCTTGTCTGTCTAGTCTTGTCTGTCTAGTCTTGTCTGTCTAGTCTTGTCTGTCTAGTCTTGTCTGTCTAGTCTTGTCTGTCTAGTCTTGTCTGTCTAGTCTTGTCTGTCTAGTCTTGTCTGTCTAGTCTTGTCTGCCTAGTCTTGTCTGTCTAGTCTTGTCTGTCTAGTCTTGTCTGTCTAGTCTTGTCTGTCTAGTCTTGTCTGTCTAGTCTTGTCTGTCTAGTCTTGTCTGTCTAGTCTTGTCTGTCTAGTCTTGTCTGTCTAGTCTTGTCTGTCTAGTCTTGTCTGTCTAGTCTTGTCTGCCTAGTCTTGTCTGTCTAGTCTTGTCTGTCTAGTCTTGTCTGTCTAGTCTTGTCTGTCTAGTCTTGTCTGTCTAGTCTTGTCTGTCTAGTCTAGTCTGTCTAGTCTTGTCTGTCTAGTCGTGTATGTCCAGTCTTGTCTGTCTAGTCTTGTCTGTCTACTCTTGTCTGTCTAGTCTAGTCGTGTCTGTATAGTCTTGTCTGTCTAGTCTTGACCATCTAGTCTTGTCTGTCTAGTCTTGTCGGTCTAGTCTTGTCTGTCTAGTCTTGTCTGTCTAGTCTTGTCTGTCTAGTCCTGTCTGTCTAGTCTTGTCTGTCTAGTCTTGTCTGTCTAGTCTTGTCTTTCGAGTCTTGTCTGTTTAGTCTTGTCTGTCTAGTCGTGTATGTCCAGTCTTGTCTGTCTACTCTTGTCTGTCTAGTCTTGTCTGCCTAGTCTGTCTAGTCTTGTCCGTCTACTCTTGTCGGTCTAGTCTTGTCCGTCTAGTCTTGTCCGTCTAGTCTTGTCTGTCTAGTCTTATCTGTCTAGTCTTGTCTGTCTAGTCTTGTCTGTCTAGTCTTGTCCGTCTAGTCTTGTCCGTCAAGTCTTGTCCGTCAAGTCTTGTCCGTGTAGTCTTGTCCGTCTAGTCTTGTCCGTCTTGTCTTGTCCCTCTAGTCTTGTCCCTCTAGTCTTGTCCCTCTAGTCTTGTCCGTCTAGTCTTGTCCGTCTAGTCTTATCTCTCTGCTCTTGTCTTTCTAATTTAGACTGTCAAATCTAGACTAGTTCAGTCTAGTTTGTTTAGCCTTGTCTCTTGTCTGTTTTTATTGAATATAATGCGTAATTCCGCGAGTACGTAATTACCTTACAACTCGAGTTATGTACTATACTTTATCTACGACCACACTAATTTGTTTCTGTTTAATAAGGAAAATATGTTTGATGTAACAAAGCCATTTCTTATTAAGTACATTATGTAACATTATAATAAACTAACAGTTGTATTTTCATATATAACTGTTACTAGACATTATTCAACTTGATAGAAATATATTCTTAATGGTTTCATACCTTATTATTTAGTACTTATTTAGGTTAAACTGTAGGTAGGATATAGGCAATGTACGCAATGTCATTTTGCGTTAGTTTGAATTGTGGCACGGGACTGAACGTATGAGCACGTAGTAGCAGCTCTCAACGAATCGTAAACCAAACGCACATGTGTTTTATCAATCATAACTTATCATTAATCGCGGACTGTTACATACGTGTGTGGTGTGATGTATTTACATAGTCGACGAACTGTACATTAATGGGCATTTACACTAATGGTCGTAGATAAAATAATTTATTCACACATCTACAAATTTTCCAAAATCTTGAAAATTATTTTAGGAACCATCTGTTTGGAATAATAATCAAAATGTTTATTGTATGAATCGATTTACAACTTGTTCCTTTCCTTGTATTCAAATAAGATATATAAGGTAAATAAGATATTATTTATAGAAATATGTATATTATTTTATTTTATTTTTGCTTTTGTGGGATGTGATTCGGTGACCTGGATTATTTTCTGCGAAAAGAAAATACATTTATATGGAATTCGTTATTCAATATTTTCTTTTTCTCGTTCCAAGAGGAAAATAATTTGTGCGACCTGAATTCTGCGGTGCATAGAATACAAAATGCAAACACGAATGCGAATCAAATTATATTTTCATTTGAAAAAACTTATATAAGAACAAATTTTCAAAAAAGAATATCAATAAAACTAACAGTTTATTAGCAAAAATAACAGTTGACATAAGGAAATGTTTTGAAATGTTAAACAACAAAATATTAAATTTACATAGATTTACACAATTTACTACACATTATATGTAGATATTACGATATTAGTTGTGAATCTCTAACACCTATCATCTTCAACTAAATTCAGTTCCCAAAACATCACAAACAATAAATTCAAGTTCAAATTTGATCTTTCTCTCATTGATTTCATGCGTAAAATTTGGGAATTCGTCAAAATTGCAATTAATATGCTTAAAGCTTAAATGTAATAAAAAATGCTTAAAGCTTAAATGAAAAAAATGCTTAAAGCTTTATAAATGCTTAAATATCGAGAAATAATTTAATTTGCACATTTATGCAAAATGTAGCTAGATATATAAAATTTGTGAAATCCACGACAAAATTAGTGCTTTTAATGACAGTTATTTATTTTATGGCATACATGCTATTAACAAGTTGGAAAACTGACTAGAGAAGTCTATAGACTGACTAGAGAAGTCTGACTATACTCTTACCGGAGGCTGAATGCATCTCGTCTCGAGTTTAGCATTGTTCTGAGTATAGATACCCCCACTTTATTTCAAGTGCGCGGTGTTGACCACGTTTGAAAAACTGATGCATATTTCTTAACTGAAACTAATCTGCGCGTACCTCGGCGCGCCCCTTGCCCCTCATACCTCGGCGCAGTACAGCTGCATTCTCTCGCCGGTCTCTGGATATCAGTATCTATACTCAGATACTGATATCCAAACCCAGAATTCACTCCAGCGCTGAGAGTTCAGGGCAGTATTTAAGAACTTAAGGCAATATTTAAAAAATATAATCCACAGCAAATATTTTAAATAACAACAAAATTTGAAAAAATATTATATGTCCAAAATATTTGGACAAACTTGGTATTCTAAAGACCAATTTTTGTATTCTAAAGACCAATTTTTGTATTCTAAAGACAACATTTTTATTCTAATGACAAAATTTGTATTCTAAAGACAACATTTAAATTCTAAAGACAAAACTTATATTCTAAAGACAAAAATTTTCTTCTAAAGACAAAATGTGTGTTCTAAAGACAACATTTGAATTCTAAAGACAAAACTTATATTCTAAAGACAAAATTTGTAATCTAAAGACAAATTGTGTATTCTAAAGACAATATTTAAATTCTAAAGACCAACACTTTTATTCTAAAGACAAAATTTTTCTTCTAAAGATAAACTGACTATAACGGTAAAATAAGCACAGCAATGTTAAATAAGGATGAAATATTTTGTGTAAATTATTTTCATCATTTAATAATAATAATTTTTTTTCACTTAAAACCAAATTATCATAAACTTTGAGGAAATCCGGCCGTCGAGAGAATTTCCCTAGAAAATTTGATTTGAAACACGATTCACACTAAATTTCTTAAATTGTTACTACAAAAATCTTTGTAATTGAATAAAATTGATGAATGCTTAAATCTTGAGAAATCATTTAATAATAGTAGTTTATGACACAAGTGTGTGATGAGCGCACAAAAGCCTTTCACACACGTGTGACATTGATTATTTGATCAACGAAGCTTGTTAAAATACTGTTATACAATAGTATATTTTGCAACTAGGGCGGTAAGTTGTCAATTGATCACGAGAGCGAAATTGGGCGCATAAAACTAACCTCACTTCGTTCGTGTGCACATTCGCTCGAGAGGGCAATTGACAATACCGCCCGTGTTGCAGATAATATTTTTTATTACTCATGCGAGGGGAGATATCTTAGAACTTGGGGATCCATGGGCCATACAAAAATAGAAAAAATAAAAAAATAAGAATTTGCTTTTTCGATTGTCTCCGGTGGTGTGGATTCGTCATAACAACTCTCATCAGTCTCCGGTATCATCATAGATAACTTACACTCATTTTAAAACGTTTTCTTTCATTTTAATTTTAATTTTGTAATGAAAAAAAAATCTGTCAATTTTATGTTATTGCTTTTTTTATGTAACTTATAGTTCTGTAACTTATATTGAATATTTGCGTGCGTTACCCAAGTTATGTGGTAATACAACCAAAAATGGCATTTGTCGCACTAAACAACGTGCGCCAAGATAGTACCTTTAACGCATGAGTAATAATTAAAAATTATTGTTTCTTACCGATAACATTGTAAAAATAATTTTGATAGACTATATACTTCAAATCAGTGACTTAATAAGGTTAGAACTCTCAGCGCTTAAAGACAAAACTTTTATTCTAAAGACAAAATTTGTATTTTAAAGACAAAATATGTATTCTAAAGATAAAATGTGTATTCTAAAGACAACATTTGAATTCTAAAGACAAAATTTATCTTCTAAAGACAAAATTTGAATTTTAAAGACAAAATTTGTATTCTGAAGACAAAATGTGTATTCTAAAGACAACATTTAAATTCTAAAGACAAAACTTTTCTTCTAAAGACAAATTTTGTACTTTAAGACAAAATTTGTATTCTAAAGACAACATTTAAATTGTAAAGACAAAATTTGTATTTTAATGACAAAAATTGTATTCTAAAGACAACATTTAAATTCTAAAGACAAAATTTGTCTTCTAAAGACAAATTTTGTACTTTAGGACAAAATTTGTATTCTAAAGACAACATTTAAATTCTAAAGACAAAATTTGTATTTTAAAGACAACATTTGTATTCTAAAGACAAAATTTGCTTTCTAAAGATAAAATGTGTATTCTAAAGATATCATTTTAATTCTAAAGACAACATTTATCTTCTAAAGATAATTTTGTATTTCAAGGACAAAATTTGTATTCTAAAGACAAAAGGACAACATTAAAGACTACATTTAAATTCTAAAGCCAACACTTTTATTCTAAAGACAAAATTTTTCTTCTAAAGACAAAATGACTAAAACGCTAAAATAAGCACATCAATGTAAAAGAACGATTAAATATTTTCTGTAAATTTTTTTCATCATTTAATGATAATAATATTTTTTGTTTTTACTTAAAACCAGATTATCATAAACTTTGAGGAAATCTGGTCGTCGAGAGAATTTCCCTAGAAAATTTGATTTGAAACACGATTCACACTAAATTTCTCAAATTGTTACTACAAAAAGCTTTGTCATTGAATAAAATTGATAAATGCTTAAATCTAGAGAAATCATTTCATAATAGTAGTTTATGATACAAGTGTGTGATGAATACACAAAAGCCTTTCACACACGTGTGACATAGTTTATTTTATCTACGGACATGTTAAAATACTGTTCTACAATAGTATATTTTGGGCGAAATACTGTTCTACAATAGTATATTTAGTATACTAGGGCGATAAGTTGTCAATTGGTCACGAGAGCGAAATTGAGCGCACTGACTTCGTTCGTGCGTACATTCGCTGGAGAGGGCAATTGACAATACCGCCTATGTTGCAAATAATATTTTTTATTACTCATGCGAGGGAACGTATCTTACATGTTTGGGATCCAGGGTCCACCCAAAAAAATAGAGCAAAAAATGAAGAATTTGCTTTTTCAATTGTCTCCGGTAGTGTGGATTCGTGATAAGAAATCCGGTATCACCATACAATCCGGTATCAGTCTCCGGTATCAGTCTCCGGTATCACCATTGAGTCTACACTCGTTTTAAAACGTTTTCTTTAATTTTAATTTTTATTTGGTAATTAAAAAAAATCTGTCACGTTTATTTATTTTTTTTTTTGTATGTAACTTATTGTTATATAGTTATATTGAATATTTGCGTGCGTTACCCAAGTTATGTTTTTTTTATGTAACTTATAGTTATATAATTATATTGAATATTTGCGTGCGTTACCCAAGTTATGTGGTAATACAACCAAAAATGGCATTTGCCGCACTAAAAAACGTGCGTCAAGATAGTACCTTTAACGCATAAGTAATAAAAATTGTTTCTTACCGATAATATTTTAAAAATAGTTTTGACGGACTACATACTTCAAATCAGTGACATAATAAGGTTAGAACGCTCAGCGCCTCCGTGGAAAAAAATGCTAACCAGTAAAAACGCACTGTGACGGGAACACTATTTGGTCGTTGTCGATTTAGATTTAATCTAGATTAGGTTAAGTTATATTAGAGCCAGAGATAAATCCAGACTGAGAGACTGAGACTTCTTGATTCAAAATAAGAAAAAATAATTTAATTTTAATATATGTCAAAAAATTTAATTTCAATACGTCTATGTTTTTTGTTTAGTGAAATAAGTGATTGCCATAGTAACAATAAACAGAAATCGTTTAATAATGAAACTCCATTTGATTTAAATTGGACTTTTACGCACGATTTGGATACTTTTACACACGAATATAATAATAGCATCCTTCACATAAAATAATGTATTTATTAATGTGTTCATGTTGGTGTGTGAGTAGATAAAATATATAAATAAATCTAAACAAATCCGATTTTTTTTTAAATTATTTTCAATATTATTATGCATCATGCTTTTATCTACTTTCTCCGCATTTTCTAATATTGTTTTCTTCAAAAATCCATGAAGCAAACTATTATAAAATCGAGAAATTCTCACACGCGTATTTTTCGTAATTATTTTTAGAAAAGCTCTAAAATGTATATAAAACCTTTTCTCTTTTTCAACATCTGTCCACTCATTTTTTTAAACTGAACAAACTAATTTTTATTATAAATATCGCTGTATCTTTCGCTAATCGCTAGACAATTAGACAGACTAAACAGATAAAACTAGACAGACAAGACTAGACAGACAAAACTAAACAGGCAAGACCAGACAGATCAGACAAGACAGATAAGACTAGACAGATAAGACTAGACAGATAAGACTAGACATATAAGACTCACCAAATCCCCTATTCCACCTTGGCTTTTTAGTATGCGCCACCCCGGTATCGCATATATTGCATTCATTCAGGGTGGGCAGCCCGGACGGTTAATGAAAACCGCCCTAGTTGTCGCCTCCCCGACCAGGATTCGAACCCGGGTCTCCCGCATTGAAAGGCGGGTATGTTGTCAACTACACCACCGAGGAGGACTAGACATATAAGACTAGACAGATAAGACTAGACAGACAGGACTAGACAGACAATACTAGACAGACAAGACTAGACAGACAAAACTAAACCGACAGGACCAGACAGACAAGACTATACAGACAAGACTAGACGGACAAGACTAGCCAGACAAGACTAGACAGATAAGACTAGACAGACAAGACTAGACAGACAAGACTAGACAGACAAGACTAGACAGACAAGACTAGACAGACAAGACTAGACAGACAAGACTAGATCGACAAGACTAGGCAGACAAGACTAGACAGACAAGACTAGGCACAGAAGATTAGACAGACAAGACTAGACAGATAAGACTAGGCAGACAAGAGTATAATAGACAGATAAAACTAGACAGACAAGACAGATTAGACTAAACAGACAAGACTACGCAGGCAAAGCAAGACTAGACAGAGAAGAATAGACTAACAAGACTTGACAGACAACACTAGATAGACATACAAGATTAGACTATAAACCGCGGCTTATAAAGAGTGATGTTTCAAATGAAAACTCTCTCTGATTTAGATTATTTTTAGAAACTAAAAATGTAAATTAGGTTTAAATAAAAGTATGTATGTGAAATGTTTAATTATAAAACAAATATGCTAATGTCTATTAACAAGTGTTAATATCTATTAATAAATTGCAAAATTCCGTTTGTTATTTGATCACGGAAAGAATGTGTTTATTGGGGGCAAAAGTGGTACTTGGAGCGCCCACGTTTTCCAGAGGCCCGTTGAAAGTCGAGAGAAAAAAGAAATAGAGAACCGTGGGTGAGTTTTCCATTAAATTTGCCAATTAAGATTCTTTAAAAAAATAATCTTGAAACGGTTACAAAAATCATTAAATTGATTGGGTATTTTGCCCACGAAAGAAACAACAATGTTTTTCCGTCCGAAACCGAAACCGACATCTGTTTTTACTCGACCTTCTTAGACATTCAAAATTGTTTTCGCCCAAAATCTAATGGTAATTGTATTGATTTGTAATCGAAACGTAATTATCTGTTTTAACTGAGCGGTTTTAAAAGTGTCACACCTTTGAAAATCATCAAAAATCAAAAATCTCACCATCAAAAATCTTAACAAAATCTTGCGTAAATATGAATAGATATTTAAAGTTATCTAAAATTCCGTGCATCAAATAGTTAATGTTTGCAAACATTTCATTCAAGTAGTTGTTGGTATTGGGAAAGCTTGGATGTTATTGATACTTGGAAGAAGTGCAACAACGGCTTTGAGTCCATCCGTTCGTCGCGTCATTTTCCGCGGTGGAAATCAGGCCGAATGGAAATCACATAACGGCGAGGGCGAATAACAGGAAACGCGACTCCTTTCACGTCCAATTTTTCCAAACACAAAACACAATTATAAATGAAGATATTTCTTACACGTTCTTTAGCCGTAACATCAAAATATATATTTCTTGAAATTAATAATTACTAGATTATATAATTCAATTTTATTTCGAATCATTTACTAATAAAGTTTCGAACAATAAATATAATTTCAGTGGTTATCAAACTGTAAAGTATTAACACATTGCCGCGCCTGATTTTATGACTTTCCTGTATCGCCGATTTAAAACAATTTACAAAATCGATAGTTATATTTATTTGGTATTTATTTTCTTTCTCTAATGGCCCCATAGAACTATTTTAGGTGATTTTCACGAAATGGGTCACCGGTGACCCAGTGGCGTGCTGGCCTGTAATATGAAAAAAAAAGTATGCAACACCCCCGGGTCACTGGTGTCACGGCAGCAGTGAATGTGTTCTCATTTTTATAAAGTTAAGACTTTGTTGATTAAATTTGTGTAAAATGGTATTCAAGGTTGATTATTACCAAATTGACGGACTAAAAGTCACTAGAAAATAAGGTTTCTCATAGAAAATTTAATTCTCTACAAGTTTTATTTGAAACATTTTTCAAAGTTTCGCTTAGTAACCGAGTTATTTGCGATTTTTTTAAGACTAGAAATTTATAAAACAAAAACGAGGTTTTTGCTTTGTTCAAGGTTTATTATTTCCATATTGATCGATAAGATAGACAAGACTAGACAGACAAGGGATGGTTCATTAAAAATCTTAACGAAGAACTGCTGGTTCATCGACTAGAGATGGAGCTAAACGGTACAAAAGTAAACAATGAAGACGAAATGATATCTGTGACCAACAAAACATGCAATGCAACTCTGCCAACCAGAAATAATCCTGCCAGAAAAAGACAGGTCTACTGGTGGAGTAAGGACATCGCTAAATTAAGGAGGATCTGTATCTCCGCTAGGCGACAGCTACAAAGAAATGGCGTAAATACTAACTTCTCACAAGAAAATCTCTGAGGCGCATTACTCTGGTCAAAAAAGCGCTGAGTAAAGCCATCAACTTGGCAAAAAGAGAGCATTTGAATATACTATGTAAGAAAATTGATAACGACAATTACGGCGAGGCTTATGCAATTGCAACCAGAGAGCTCAAAGTCAGACACCCAAACCTAAAAATACCTATGTAAAAGATCGAAGAAATACCATTTGATTCGCATTCGTGTTTGCATTATGTATTCTATGCACCGCAGAATTCAGGTCGCACAAATTATTTTCCTCTTGGGACGAAAAAAGAAAATATTGAATAACGAATTCCATATAAATGTATTTTCTTTTCACTGGAAATACACTTTGGGCAAAACCTGAAATTGTTACTATTCGAAATTTTTCTCGACGCGTTATACGGACTAGCGATCTACTGGTTATACGGGAGTTATGCGGACTAGCTTTCTACGATCGGGAGCAGAGACCGAAACAGCCTCGCTGCCAAGATCCCCTGGCTGGAAGTACCAAAAGACGAAATGGTATGCAAATACCACTTCGAGAAAAACTACACAGCAATGTGAAGTAGTAAAGCCGATTGGTGCGACGAATCCTCAGCATACCACATAGAGCAAAATGCCAAGTGGTATACAGATGGTTCGAAGACAAAGGAAGGCACTGGTACAGGAGTGTTTGGACCTCGTACCAGATACTTCGAATCCATGGGAACATCCCCAAGTATCTTCCAAGCAGAGGTACACGCAATCGAAAGATGTGCACAATTTAACCTCGACAGGAATTACCGCAAAAAACGAATTGCTATCCTGTCAGATAGCCAAGCAGCCATCAAGGCCATTAGCTCATACACCATCAAATCCAAACCGGTATGGGACTGTGTGGGGAAGCTGAACAAGCTTGGCAAGGATAATAAAGTAACGCTACACTAGGTACCAGGACACACTGGTATAGACGGAAACGAAGAAGCGGATCACCTATCAAACAAGGGATCCAGCAGCCACTTTATAGGTCCGGAACCCGTTTTCGGTATGAGTGTGAACACCATCCACAAAAGTTTAGATGAAGAAACAAGAGGAAAATGGATGAAAACCTGGAAAGAACTTCCAGGGCTAAGGCAATCCAAAGTGATGCTGAGATATTTTAACCAGAAGAGAACAAAAGCTTGACTGAAACTAAGCAGGAACAAGCTCAGAATTCTGACAGTAGCCCTGACGGGACACTGCAGACTTAGGAAACATCTCAAGGCCCTAGGCCTAGAGGAGGATGACGGATGCAGATTCTGTGGCTCAGCAGAGGAAACCCCCATACATCTGTTCAAAGACTGCGGAGAATTACTCCGCAAGAGACACAGATGCAGCTTGGGGCTCACTGCTTGAACACAGAGGAGCTGCAGGCCTTGAATCCCACCCAGATCCTGAAATTTCTAAAGGAATCAGGATTAGAGGAGGCGCTCTAAATGGGTAAGTACACCAACACTTGGAGGAGGAGTGTGGGGTACAATAGATCTATAAAGGTCGCAGTACAAGTCGTCACTACCATATCTACAATCTACATTCTACAGCGTTCTACGAGAGCGTTATAAGCAGCGTTATAAAGGTCGCAGTACAAGTCGTCACTACCATATCTACAATCTACATTCTACAGCGTTCTACGAGAGCGTTATAAGCGCGTTATACGGGAGCACGTTATAAGCGCGTTATAGGGGAGTCCATTTCCCCATCCACCAAACACCGATATGGGAAGAACCAGCAGAAATTGAGATACCTGAGTTTACACAAGCAGAATTCAAAGCGGCCTGTGACCGCCTCCGAAATGGCATTGGCCCCAGGGCCAGACGGCATTCCACCTGAAATAATTAAAATCATAGCCAGAAATGTTCCTGAGATAGTTTTATAGGTCATGAATAATCTTCTCCAAAAGGGGCATCTTTCCAGAGCGGTGGAAGAAGGTAAAACTGGTTCTCTTGAGGAAAGGTACCAAACCTCTCCAAGAAGTCACCTCATATAGGCCACTGTGTCTATTAGATGTCTTTGGAAAATTGGTCGAACATCTGTTGCTAGGTAGGTTAAAAACGTATCTGAGAGGAAAAACTGATCTTTCTGAAAGACAATGGCTTCGGAGTGGGAAAATCTTCTGTTGACGCCATCAGAAGGGTCCTCGAGGTAGCTGAGGAAGCCAAAGTGGGTACACGGAGGACCAGAAAGATCTGCGCCCTGTTAACCTTAGACGTAAGAAATGCATTTAACTCTGCAAGTTGGCAAAATATCCTAGATGAGTTGACGTCGCGGCTTTCCTCTTTCCGAGGCTTTCCACCATATCTACCTCGCATGATTCTCAGTTACCTACATAACCGCAAAATCATCATGGAATCAGACAATAAAATAGTTGAGCGTGATATCTATAGTGGGGTTCCGCAGGGTTCAGTTATGGGTCCCACATTGTGAGACCAATTACCAGTAGGTGTGGAAACCATCGCATTTTCAGATGATCTGGCGCTAGTGGTGTGCGGGAACACCGAAAATGGAGTAACCGCTAGAGCAATACATTGCAATGAAGTTAGTGGACGAATGGATGGAAAAAAGGCAAAAAACAAAATAACTAGGAGCAAGGAAAAAAAGCCGCCACTGCCAAAATTTTTGAGGAATGGCAACGCGACTGGGTATCAGGTAGCAAAGGACAGTTGACAAGAAATCTTATCAACGATGTAAAACGCTGGAGAGGCTAATTATTATCTCACCCAGGTACTTAGCACGCATGGGTGCTTTAAGGATTACCTGCACAGGATAGGAAAAGCTAGTGACACCTCTGCGATTATTGTGGGGAAGAAGATAGAGTTGCTCACACCACACCTATGGTTGGTGGGATGCAGAGAGACAACTTCTTGAAAGTAGGGTCGACGAAAGAACGATGGTGGACTACGTGCTTGTCTCTGAAAAACAATGGCACGAGATTAATAACGTGATTGTTAATGAAAGTGCTAGCTACGAGAAAAAAAGGACAGACAAGACTAGAGAGACAATCCTAGACGGAAAAGACTAAATAGACAAGACTAAAGAGACAAGACTAAATAGACAAGACTAGACAGACAAGTCTAGACAGACAAGACTAGACAGACAAGACTAGACAGACAAGACTATACCGACAAGACTAGACCGACAAGACTAGACAGACAATACTAGACAGACAAGACTAGATAGACAAGACTAGACAGACAAGACTATACAGACAAGACTAGACAGACAGGACTAGACAGACAAGACTAGACAGACAAGAATAGACCGACAAGACTAATCAGACAAGACTAGACAGACTAGACAGACTAGACAGACTAGACAGACTAGACAGACTAGACAGACTAGACAGACTAGACAGACTAGACAGACTAGACAGACTAGACAGACTAGACAGACTAGACAGACTAGACAGACTAGACAGACTAGACAGACTAGACAGACTAGACAGACTAGACAGACTAGACAGACTAGACAGACTAGACAGACTAGACAGACTGGACAGACTGGACAGACTGGACAGACTGGACAGACTGGACAGACTGGACAGACTAGACAGACAAGACTAGACAGACAAGAATAGACAGACAAGACTAGACAGACAAGACTAGACAGACAAGACTAGACGGACAAGACTAGACAGACAAGATTAGACAGACAAGACTATACAGACAAGACTTCACAGACAAGACTAGACAGGCTAGACAGACAAGACTAGACAGACATAACTAGACGGACAAGACTAGACAGACCAGACAAGACCTGACAAGGCGAGATAGGACCAGACAATAACAGACATGATAGGCAAGACCACACAGAACTAGTCAAGATCAGACAAGACCAGATAAGATCAAATAAGAACAGGCAACACCAGACAAGACTATACAGACAAGACTTCACAGACAAGACTGGGCAGACAAGACTAGACAGACAAGAATAGACAGACTAGACTAGACAGACAAGACTAGACAGACATGACTAGACAGACAAGACTAGACAGACCAGACAAGACCTGACAAGACCTGACAAGGCCAGATAGGACCAGACAATAACAGACATGATAGGCAAGACCACACAGAACTAGTCCAGATCAGATAAGACCAGATAAGATCAAATAAGAACAGGGAACACCAGACAAGACTAATTAAGACTAGAGAAAAAAAGAACGCTTAACAAACAGAAATTTATAAGAAATTTATGAACCAGAAACATTTTTATGCGAATTTCTCTATTTCAAATATATTGGTTGGATTGGTATAAAAGTTGTAAATTTTGTTGGCCGTTCTTTGTAAGTATTTGTTGTTGAACAGTTCTGGAATGATGTCACTGTTCAGCCTAACCTCGTTTTCTCAAGAAGAGAAACATTACAGGTGGCTGTCGAGAAACACATTCCAAAAGTTCTCGTGTCGCATTTAACTTTGCGAAAAAATATTCGAAATCGAAATTGTTTGCATCCAAAACAATTTGCAATTTGTATTGTATTGCATATTTATTATTAATTATTATCAGTTCCATTCATAAAACGAAAGACTAATATGGTTTTTCTATTTACATATTAAGATTCTTCTGAAATCTTTGTTTATCATAATCGAACGTATTTCAACAGTTTTAAAGAAAATGTAAATATTTGTACAGATTTCATGAATTGAAAAATTTTCATAATGTATTAAACAAATATTATCTTAATCATGAAATTTTCAAATCATGAGCATTTTTGCAACGTGATTTATTGAATTTTTGCAACAAATAATTGCCTTGGATAAATTAAAACCTAGTAAACAAGTTTCTACACTTTGCATTCAACCTAGTTCAACATTTAATTGACCGCTCGTTAATCGGAGCTTCAACCTGTGACCCAATCGTACGGAAAACTTGCATTTTCTCTCAATTAACTGTAATTTGCCAATTAAGACTTAATTTAATTTATTAAAAAAAGTCTGTAACGAAGTCAAAGTGTGAAGCCCGGCGAGTACGAAACGGCGGCGTTCAGTTCCGACGCGAATATCGCGTGAGATTGAAATAGATCACACATGTGGGATCCATCTGGTGGTTTCTCGGAAAGTAGCTATGTAAGATTTTTTTTTAAATAATATAATCAAAAACAGATTTTAGTGAGTGTGTGATTTGTAATTTTGTGAACAAAAAAATATCGTTTAGCCGAATTCGATGCGACTAAATTTATGGAAATCGGTCGAAAATATTTCGAGAAATCAATTGAAATCTAAGATTCCTTCAAAGGATTGATGGCTAGGTCGTTGCGATTTATTATATTTTAAGCTGTATAGGAAAGAGTTATATGAATTTAATTTGCAAGAGGACGAATATCATTTACAATAGGGCAAATTTAATTTGCAAAAGGATTAATTTATTTTGCCAAAGGATTAATTTATTTTCAAAAGGGTGAATTTCGTGTGAAAAACCTGTAAAACACAAATATATTGGGTGGGCAAGAAAGTACTTTCGGTTGTCATATATAGTGAGCATTATATTTTTTAACACCCGACAGAAAGAGGGGTATTATAAGTTTGATCTGTTTGTCTGTCAGTCTGTCCGTGTAAGTGGCTGTTTATGGAATCGTAGCTCCTAAACGAATGGATCGATTTTGATGTAGTTTTTTTTGTTTGAAATCTGACGCGATCGAGAAGGTTCTTAGCCATAATTTATGATAAAATTGTCAGCCGTTTGATTGCTCATGTTCTAGTTGACAAAATTAATCTGCAACCAATTTCACACAAATGTTTGTCTGGTTCCGGACATACAAACTTGTTATCCAAGTAAATGTGTGTACATGAATTGCATTCACATCAATTGAAATTGATGTTATCACATCAATTGAAAATAAATTCGCGCACGTGTAAGAATTGGTTTAAAATATTCCGTTCAGGAGATTTTTCACTCAAATATGACCAATCTTCTGGTCGACCTACTAGTTGATGTTGATGATCACCAAATCAATCTCATTATTAAAGAGGATTGTCATATAACTGATCGAGAGATTGCAGAGAGGTTAAAATGTATCACACACAATCTTTGAAAATCACGTAAAACGTCTTGGACTCGTTAAGAAGCTCGATATTTGGGTTCCGCATGAATGCAAAGATATTCACTTAACACAACGAATTCATATTTGCGATATGCATCTTAAGCGCAATGATAACGATCATTTCTTGAAAAGACTCATCACTGGTGATGAAAAATGGGTCACCTACACTAACATCAATCTCGGTCCAAGCATAATGAAGCAGTAGAAAACAAATCGAAAGCTAAATTACACCAAGAAAAGAGCATGCTGCCGATTTGGTGAGATTATAGAAGTGTTGTGCATTTTGAGCAGCTTCCAAGGAACCAGACAATTAATTTAGATGTTTACTCTCAACATCTGATGCAGCAATTAAAGAAAAACGGCCAGAATTGTTAAATCGTAAAGGAATTGTGTTCCACCATGATAATACAAGACCTCACACATCTCTGGTAACTCGTGGGAAATTATTGGAACTTGGTTGTGAAGTGATGTCGCATCCCCCATACAGCCCTGAGCTGGCACCATCTGAATACCATTTATTTCGAAGTTTGTAGAACTCCTTCGATAGTAAAAATTTCACAAATGACGTTGACGTTAAATCACGTTTAGTTCAGTTTTTTCTGATAAAGACCAGAAATTCTATGAGCGGGGAATCATAAGCTGCAAGAAAGATGGCAAAAGGTCCTTTGAACCTTTGTCCTTGAACAAAATGGCATAAATACAATTGTTTAAAGTTTATTCGTTGTATTAAAAAATTTTGTTTTTTTCATACCACAAAACCGAAATTACTTTCTTGCCAACACAACCCAATAGATTTGATAGTCAAACTAATTGCGTTACAGTATTGTTCGATGGTCTTTATTGTTCGACCAAAGAATTTGCAATAGACCTTTTAATAGTTGAAACTTTTTGTGCGCATGCGTCAATTTCAGCCATATTTCCGGGCACTTTTTTGACGTATAACCAGTGAAAATAACAAAATGTGCCCGAAACTTTCAGACTCCCGCCTTTTAAACAAGTCGGACGCGCATGCGCTTAACTAACCATAAAAAGGTTGTAAGGTGTTGGACGCGCATGCGCTTAACTAACCGTAAAAAGGTAGTAAGGTGTAAAAATTGTTGTTAGTACCAATTTATCTATTTTTGTCGAAAATTGATTTCAACGAGTTTATTAGCGACAAGTTTTCAACGATTTTCTCCTGTTCATGCTTAACTTTATCTCAACTTTAGAAACAAACATTGTGTTTGTTTGTTTATTTAGATTCTAAACAAACTGTTTATTACAAATATAATGAGAATAACATATTTTTTGTTCTGAAATTTTTCTGAAATTGGTGTCAAGACCGCAATGAGTTGTACATTAGGTGAGTCAGATTTTTTCTTGTTAGCTCCGTACGAGCCAAACAATTAAGGCTGTGAGAAACAATATTAAAAACGACTAGAGTCATTGCAGCTGCATTTATCACACATATGGACTGAACTAATCAATTGAAACTAGTTTAGTTGAATCATGAAAAAATAACTCAATTGCCGTTCGTTTCTTACATTCCAAACACGGAAACACCACACTCATACCTCAACGACGATATTTTTGTATTGTCTTTCAAATATTATAAACATTTGTCAACAAATTTCTCTAATTATTGTGAAAGCAAAGGCAATCTCTTCATCGAAGGAATATTAGTTTTATTAAGTTTTTAGTTTGTATATATTTTTTAATAACATACTATTTACAATGGACTTTCGTATAACGCGCTACCGTATAACGTGCTCCCGTATAACGCGCTTAAAACGCGCTCACGTATAACGCGCTTATAACGCGCTCCCGTATAACGCGCTTATAACGCGGTCGCTTTTAACGCGCTATAACGCTCTCGTAGAACGCTAGACAGAAACGCTAGTAGAAATTTCTCAAATTATTGTGAAAACAAACTCTTCATCAAGGAAATATTGGTTTTATTAAGTTTTAGTTTACATACTTTTTTTAATAACATACTATTTGCAATGGACTTTCGTATAACGCGCTCCCGTATAACGCGCTTACAACGCGCTCCCGTATAACGCGCTTACAACGCGCTCCCGTATAACGCGCTTATAACGAGCTCCCGTATAACGCGCTTATAACGCTCTCGTAGAACGCTAGTCCGCATAACTTCGGTATAACGCGTTCCAGTAGATCGCTAGTCCGTATAATGCGTCGAGAAAAAGTTTGAGTAGTACTCATATAGCGCAGCGTTTCTCAACCTTTTTTGGCCCACGGACCAGTAAAATTTAAAAAAAAAATTCGCCGACCAGTGGTATTTTTTTAACAAAATTTTACTAGGTATTAAACTACTACTACATAATTTGGTTAAATCCTAATATCAACCCGACTGGTACAAGTGGCGCTGGTGCTGTTTTTTTAAATTTCCTACATGCGCATTACAATTTCGGACATGCGCATTACAATGGGAGACAGAGGCGTAGTGAAAATAAGTTGAATATATTTTGTGACGAGTAATAAAATATATTTTATATATTAAAGGGGGTAAGGTAATCGCGTAATTCGAGGCAGCGCGAATTCTCGATCCAATATAGAACAATGTGGCAAGCACCATTGGTTTAACCCCGGTTAGATTAGGTTGCCCGCCGCGAAGCGGACAGATAAATCAAGACAACATACGCGCGGTAGCGCGAATTCTCGATCAAATATAGAACAATGTGGCAAGGACCGTTGGTCTAATGATAAATTACTACATTCAAACCAACCACCCTTCCTTACACTCCTTTGTGCAATCCTTTTAATCCTTTTGTGCGTACCCACTTTCGCCTTGCTTTTATCGCACCGCCATACCCACCCATCCTTTAGACTTTTTGCTTTCACCAATTTCATATCATCTCCATACTCAATACAAACATACCTTTTCGCTAACAATACCAGATCCATCAACCATTCAATCATTCTGCCACTCTCTTGCATCTCCCTTAATTTAACAATACAAAATTCCATTTTAAACGTATTAAAAATGTCTCTATCTAATTCAACTTATGAAAAATAAGGAATTTTCTAATAAATAGTTAAACTTGGGGAGGTATTCTATAATGTGTTCCCGCGCAACGCCACTGAGCTGCCACATTAGTTGCATTTTCTGCCACGTACCAGTCGGGTTGATTTTAGGAATTAACCCATAATTTAATTGTAACATTTTTATTATAATTTACTTACAATAATATTTAAATGTAAAGATATATAATTATTTTCCTTTTTTTTTCTTTCTTCAGTGCCGTACTAATCATAAATTACATAGAATTGAAATTAGTAAATTTTTTTTCTCGGATAGAAAAAATTGTCTGCGGAGCAGTAAAATTTCTCCGCGGACCACTGGTGGTCCGCCGGACCACCGGTTGAGAATAGCTGATATAGCGTATAGCGTATAGTACTCATATAACACTCGTATAACGCGTAAGATCAATTTAACATTTTCAAATATTTTCTGATTGTTTGTTGAAGAAAAGCAAATGTATACAATTACGTGTTGTTTATACCGGGTGGTCCATTTAAGTGAAGACATAGAAATAACTCAGAAATAACCCAGATGAAAAGTTAATATTTCACAGGGGGCCATTCACTGATAATAATTTTACCCTACCTTCCCACCCTACTCCTTCTAAGAGAGACTGGTGGTAACTTTGAAATTTTAAATGGAAACCCCATATTTTGATTGCAGATTCAGATTCTTCGACAAAAAAACATGAAAGTTTTGTTCTAAACATTTTTCTAGAATTTCTGTAGATAGCGGTCCAAATTGCTCAAATTAGTTACGTTTAGATTTTCAAAAAAAACCTAGGTGTTTATCAAGGCGGCTTCTGCCACCATCTTTTTTCTTTTTGTTTCCCGCAATAATTGTTGTTATAAAACCAAAACAGTGTTCGACTTAAGAGCAGAAAAATGTTTCTTGTTTCTATAGAAGAAAAAGTTGAAATGATTTACATTTATGGCGAGTGTAGAAGAAATATAGACGATGCTGTTGCCTTATATGCTGTGCGTTTTCCAAATAATGTTCGGTCGCGGTCATGTTTTTACAATGTTGTTAAAGCCTTTACTACCCATGGAAGTGTGCAATCTAAAAAAAAAACGCGTAGAAGAATTGTTACTGGAGAAGCTAATGAGGTAGCTGTGCTAGCTGCTGTTGCCCAAAACGCACTCGAGATTTAGCTCGCGATTCTGGAATTCCTCGAACTAGTATTCTCAGAATACTGCATCGACATAAGTTTCATCCGTATCATATTTCACTGCACCAAGAACTTCATGGGGATGATTTTTATAATCGAGTAAGATTTTGTGAATGGGCAAGTGAGCAGATAAGAAGGTACCAATTTTTTTTCCGTGAAGTACTATTTTCCGATGAGGCTAACTTCACAAACCATGTTGACATTAATCGACACAATATGCATTACTGGAGTGTAGAAAACCCACACTGGTTGAAACAAGTTGAGCATCAACGTCCTTGGTCGGTTAACGAATGGTGTGGAATCATAGGCGATAAGCTCATTGGTCCCTATTTTGTTGAAGGCACTTTAAATGAACAAAAATATCAATTTTTTTTGTAACACCAACTACCAACATTACTTGAGGACATTAGTTTAAACATTCGGTTAACCATGTGGTATCAGCATGACGGTTGTCCAGCTCACTACTCACGACTAGCACGAGAGATATTAGACCGCAATTTCAATGGTCGTTGGATCGGGAGTGGTGGCCCGGTAAATTGGCCTGCCAGGTCGCCCGATTTGACATCACCAGATTTTTTCTTGTGGGGGTTTCTAAAAAACAAGGTTTATCAAAGAGTGCCAACAACTCGTGAAGAAATGATACAGCGAATCAAGAATGCTTGCGCTCAAATTCCAGCAGAGACACTTTTAAGCTGTACACAAGCATTTGAAGAGCGAATCAATAAATGCATCGAAGTTGAAGGTCAAATTTTTGAACATTTACTTTAATTGAAAAGCAGGAGGTAAGGCGAATCGCCAATGAACAAGCACCCCAACTCTAAATAAATCGTTTTCTATTGTTTTCTATTATATATATATATATATATATATATATATATATATATATATATATATATATATGGATTCTGGACTCCTAGGTGGAGCATAGAGCCTCCTTAAGCACCCTCCAGCGGACCCTATTCTGGGCCATTGCTTTGGCTTCACTCCAAGAGGTTTTCTGGGCTTTTAGTTCATCTAATACTGTTCTCCTCCATGTTTGAGCCGGTCTTCCTCGTCGTCTCGTTCCTTGGGGATTCCAGTCTAGTGCTGCCCTTGCAATGTCGTCTGGTTTTCTTCTTAGAATGTGGCCGATCCATACCCATTTTCTTTTCTTAATATCGTGCTCTATTGTTTCTTCTCCGCATCGTTTAAGAAGTTGCTCATTAGTAATTTTCTGTGGCCAGAAGATTCTGAGGATGATTCGTAGACATTTGTTGGCGAAAACCTGAAGTTTATGTTTTGTGGCATTAGTGTTTTTCCAGGTCTCACATCCATATAAGAGGATTGCTTTGACGTTTGTTCTATATAAACGCAGCTTGCTCTTTGTTTTTATGATGTTGGACCTCCATATTGTGTTTAGTTGCCTGAATGCCATCTGTGCTTTTTGAATTCTGTTTAGAATGTCTAGGTCTGTTGTCCGACCGTCTCGTTGAGAATGCTTCCTAGATACTGAAACTTTTCTACATTCTCAATTGGTTGGTCGTTTATCTGAAACGGTGCGTCGTTATTTGTGTGCATTCGCATCGCTTTTGTTTTTGAGACATTTATTTTCAACCCTATCTTCTGTGCCATGTCTGATAGTAGGGTGAGTTGCCTTTGCATACTTTCATAGGTATGCGAAAAAAGGCAAATGTCGTCTGCGTATTCGAGATCTTTGAGATTAGAGTAAAGAGACCATCGAATACCATCGTTTGGTCTGCAAGACTTTTCCAGGATATAGTGAAGAGCAATGTTAAAAAGCAAGGGAGAGAGCACACATCCTTGCTTCACTCCTGATCTCACCGGAAAAAGGTTGCTATGTGCTCCGCTATGCAGGATACTACATGATACGTCATGGTACAGTTCTCTAATCGTGTCGATGATTTTTGTTGGCACGCCTCTTGTCCGTAGTATCTTCCATATAGCAGAGTGGGATAGGCTGTCAAAAGCACGTTCAAAGTCGATGAAAACAAGATATAGTGGCGATCGCCATTCAACGGATTGTTCTATAATTATTCTTGTTGAATTTATGTGGTCTATGCATGAGCGGTTTGGGCGGAAGCCTGCTTGGTTTGGACGCAGTATGGGTTCGAATGCTTCTGCCAGCCTATGTTGGATTACACTTGCAATAATTTTGTTTATGGTGTTTAACAGCGTTATTCCTCTCCAATTTTTGCATTGCGTTAGGTCTCCTTTCTTTGGCAGTTTGATAATGAGACCATGTTTCATTTCTGCTGGAATTTCTTGGTTTGTCCAGATCCCTTTTATTATTTTTGCAAGTAGAGGTGCAATCCATTTAGGGTCTACCTTGATTAGTTCGGCAGGTATGTTGTCTACCCCTGCCGCTTTGTTGTTTTTCAGCTGCTTGATGTTATTTAGTATTTCTGTTTTTGAAGGCGCGTCTATTTTTATATTCAGCTGTTCATTTGCATTGTCTTCTGGAGCTATCTCAAGTTCGTCTTCCGTGGGTGAGCTGAGCATATCAGCAAAGTATTCCTTCCACCTATCGAGCTGAGTTTCTGGGGTGGTCAGTGGGCGGTTGTCTTTGCTTCTAACTATATTTGTGGTCTTTGTGTGCTTTTTGGAGAGCTTGTTTGTCAGTGTGTAACGAGTCCTCGAGTTGTTATTTTTGGCTGCTTCTTCTGCTTGCTCACATATCAGGTCAATCCATATTCGCTTGTCTTTTTTGGCAGATGCTTTAATTTGTTTGCATAGTTGTGTATATCTCCAGATTGCATCATTTTTTGTCATCGAAGTTTTGCACTGGAGTACCAGTTTCTTCGCATCCTTTCTGTCTTGTATAAGTTGCCATGTTTGGTCTGAGATCCAGTCTTTTCGATTTCTTTCCTTTGTGCCAAGGGTTGTTTTGGCCGATTCGAGTAGTGTCTTGGCTAAGCCATCCCAAGATGTTATGGGATTTTGGTCTGCATTTTCATGCAGGTTTGTTAGGAAAACTTTTTTGCAGTTTGGTTGGCGCAGTTTGTGTCTCTTATTGTTTTCTATTACTTTGTAATAAATCACATGAAATGGGTTTCTATGAAAAATGAAACGTAACCAATTTTAACGTTTTACATCGCCATTTATAAAGATTAAAAATAAATGTTTCGAATAAAGTCTTCTTATTTTTGTCATAAAATCTGAATCTGCAAGAAAAAAATGGGGTTTCCATTTAAGATTTCAGAGTTACCCCCCGCCCCTGCAGAAGAGGTGGAGGAGGAGTTCTTTAGCACCAGTGCATAACCCCCTTTCAAATATATAAGTTTTCATTTGGGAAATTTTTTCGTACAATGTTTATTTTTCGAGATATTTCAATGTCTTCACTTAAATGGACCACCCGGTATATGAACAATGATTTAAATACATGCTTGAACTCGCATAAATAGGTCTGATAATATATGTCTCGTATAACGCGATTTGTTATTATGTATTATTTGTTATTTATATTATGTAAACGTATCTTCTGCGTTTTACGGGAGTCTAGAGTAGGCCTGGGCAAATGGCGGCCCGCGAGCCAAATGTGGCCCGTGTCGACCTTTGATGCGGCCCGTCAAGCATTTAAAAAACAACTTTAATTACAAAAAATCTAGGTATAATATAAACAAAAATAATAAGTTGGTTTTGTGATAATGTCCTACCAAAATATTACTTCACTGAGAAAGCAATTACTAATGTATCTATAAATACATGGCACCCACAATGAATGATTTTCTTTATTATCTATTTCACTATTTTATACGGGAGCATTTACGGGCGTTCTCTGAAAATATTTCGTTTTACAATCAGTATATATTGTCCACTATGATTAAACTCAAGAAAGTGTTGTATCTAGGCGAGTATATATAGAATGGTCGTGGTACAAATAACTATTAGAATTAAAAAAAATTCATGCGACCCGCAGTCATTTTTTCAGACGTAATGTGACCCGACAGCCAAAAGATTTGCCCACCCCTTGGTCTAGAGCAGGGGTTACCAAAGTGCGGCCCGCGGGCCAAATGCGGCCCGCAAAGCCAGTGAATTTGGCCCGCGATGTCAATACGATATATATTTTTTTAATAAATAAGTAAATAGTATAATAAATAATAAATATTACAAATAAGAGACACATAAGCGTTTGTATTAATAAAATATTGTTTAATTTATATTTAAAAAAATATTTTAGTATATATAGTCAAGTTATTACACGTTTGTATAGGAATATACTATAGTAAGATATGCAATTTGAATTGATAGAATTACAGAAAAATATCGATGCTAACGATGGATATGAAGAGATAGGCTATGAATAGAGTTGAGTGGAGGAGGCATAATGGAACCTGCACATAGCAGAACACAAATGATGATGATCGATGCTTAGAATTCTTATCGGAACAATTCCTTAATTGATCCTTAATTGTTTCCTATAAAGGATTATTATGGGTGAATTAACCGAAAATACGAAAACATGCTCAACAACTGTTTTCATTATTTGGGAGCACATATATTTGCGAAAAAATCTTTTTGAATTAGGAGTATAAATTAGTCAAAATTAAGATAAAAATTGAGTGATAATCAGTATTAAGAATACATTCGATGTACATACAAGCAAAGTTTAATGACATCATTAAAATAAAACAACTACACAATTTGCACAATACATATGAATAAATTTATTACAGTGTATTAAGTTTTTATATTCACATTATTTTTGTTGTATGTTAAGTGTTAATTAATAGTACTAGTTTGTAAAAAAAAAAATATCGTGGTTATTGTTTAGATTTTATTCCGTTTTTTTTTGGCCCGC
This sequence comes from Phosphuga atrata, assembly GCA_944588485.1. Taxonomy (NCBI): domain Eukaryota; kingdom Metazoa; phylum Arthropoda; class Insecta; order Coleoptera; family Silphidae; genus Phosphuga; species Phosphuga atrata. The sequence continues at coordinate 49,534,552 of OX155902.1, forward strand.
CAAAAAATTCGGTAATATTAAATCGGCCCGCCTAAGAAAATAAGATTTATTAAGTAAAATAATTTTGAGCAACAGATCATCTCGGTCTAACTTCTTCCAAATTTATTTATTAAATCCTTAAATGTATTTACTACCACCAAGGTTTATATAAATGCTAGTATCTGTTGTCCAATTGTACAATATTCACATTTCTGTTTTCAATTTGCATTTTAATTTGTAATTATAAACTATTACTCAAATAACACCTGTCTACTGTCAGATCTGTAAATAATAATATAATCATTATATAGAGACAAGATAAGACTAGACAAGACTATTCAAAACTAGAGCAAATACAACTAAATAAAACTAGATAAGAGTAGACTATTGTTATGTCTATACATGCTCTTCATATCTAGCCTAGCCAAGTCTTAAATAGTCTAGTCTTGTCCAACTTGTCTAGTCTTGTCTGTCTAGTTTTGTCTGTCTAGTTTTGTCTGCCTAGTTTTGTCTGTCTGGTCTTGTCTGTCTTTTAAAAAGTGGTTCGGGGGAAGCTCTCACTAAACCCCCTTTTCCACCATGGCTTTTAGTATGCGCCACCCCGGTATCGCATATTTTGCATTCGTTCAGGGTGGGCAGCCCGGACGGTTAGTGAAAACCGCCCTAGTTGTTGTCTCCCCGACCAGGATTCGACATCTCTACCCGGGCCTCCCGCATTGAAAAGGTATCTTGTTAACTACACCACCGAGGAGGACGGTCTTGTCTGTCTAGTCTTCTTTGTCTAGTCTTGTCTGTCCAGTCTTGTCTGTTTAGTTTTGTCCGTCTAGTTTGTCTGTCTAGTCTTGTCTGTCTAGTCTTGTCTGTCTAGTCTTGTCTGTCTAGTCTTGTCTCTCTAGTCTTGTCTGTCTAGTCTTGTCTGTCTAGTCTTGTCTGTCTAGTCTTGTCTGTCTAGTCCTGTCTGTCTAGTCTTGTCTGTCTAGTCTTGTCTGTCTAGTCTTGTCTGTCTAGTCTTGTCTGTCTAGTCTTGTCTGTCTAGTCTTGTCTGTCTAGTCTTGTCTGTCTAGTCTTGTCTGTCTAGTCTTGTCTGTCTAGTCTTGTCTGTCTAGTCTTGTCTGTCTAGTCTTGTCTGTCTAGTCTTGTCTGTCTAGTCTTGTCTGTCTAGTCTTGTCTGTCTAGTCTTGTCTGTCTAGTCTTGTCTGTCTAGTCTTGTCTGTCTAGTCTTGTCTGTCTAGTCTTGTCTGTCTAGTCTTGTCTGTCTAGTCTTGTCTGTCTAGTCTTGTCTGTCTAGTCTTGTCTGTCTAGTCTTGTCTGTCTAGTCTTGTCTGTCTAGTCTTGTCTGTCTAGTCTTGTCTGTCTAGTCTTGTCTGTCTAGTCTTGTCTGTCTAGTCTTGTCTGTCTAGTCTTGTCTGTCTAGTCTTGTCTGTCTAGTCTTGTCTGTCTAGTCTTGTCTGTCTAGTCTTGTCTGTCTAGTCTTGTCTGTCTAGTCTTGTCTGTCTAGTCTTGTCTGTCTAGTCTTGTCTGTCTAGTCTTGTCTGTCTAGTCTTGTCTGTCTAGTCTTGTCTGTCTAGTCTTGTCTGTCTAGTCTTGTCTGTCTAGTCTTGTCTGTCTAGTCTTGTCTGTCTAGTCTTGTCTGTCTAGTCTTGTCTGTCTAGTCTTGTCTGTCTAGTCTTGTCTGTCTAGTCTTGTCTGTCTAGTCTTGACTGTCTAGTCTTGTGCGTCTAGTTTTGTCTGTCTAGTCTTGTGTGTCTAGTCTTGTGTGTCTAGTCTTGTCTGTCTAGTCATGTCTGTCTATAGTTTTGTCTGTCTATAGTTTTGTCTGTCTAGTCTTGTCGTCTAGTCTTGTCTGTCTAGTCTTGTCTGTCTAGTCTTGTCTGTCTAGTCTTGTCTGTCTAGTCTTGTCTGTCTAGTCTTGTCTGTCTAGTCTTGTCTGTCTAGTCTTGTCTGTCTAGTCTTGTCTGTCTAGTCTTGTCTGTCTAGTCTTGTCTGTCTAGTCTTGTCTGTCTAGTCTTGTCTGTCTAGTCTTGTCTGTCTAGTCTTGTCTGTCTAGTCTTGTCTGTCTAGTCTTGTCTGTCTAGTCTTGTCTGTCTAGTCTTGTCTGTCTAGTCTTGTCTGTCTAGTCTTGTCTGTCTAGTCTTGTCTGTCTAGTCTTGTCTGTCTAGTCTTGTCTGTCTAGTCTTGTCTGTCTAGTCTTGTCTGTCTAGTCTTGTCTGTCTAGTCTTGTCTGTCTAGTCTTGTCTGTCTAGTCTTGTCTGTCTAGTCTTGTCTGTCTAGTCTTGTCTGTCTAGTCTTGTCTGTCTAGTCTTGTCTGTCTAGTCTTGTCTGTCTAGTCTTGTCTGTCTAGTCTTGTCTGTCTAGTCTTGTCTGTCTAGTCTTGTCTGTCTAGTCTTGTCTGTCTAGTCTTGTCTGTCTAGTCTGTCTGTCTAGTCTTGTCTGTCTAGTCTTGTCTGTCTAGTCTTGTCTGTCTAGTCTTGTCTGTCTAGTCTTGTCTGTCTAGTCTTGTCTGTCTAGTCTTGTCTGTCTAGTCTTGTCTGTCTAGTCTTGTCTGTCTAGTCTTGTCTGTCTAGTCTTGTCTGTCTAGTCTTGTCTGTCTAGTCTTGTCTGTCTAGTCTTGTCTGTCTAGTCTTGTCTGTCTAGTCTTGTCTGTCTAGTCTTGTCTGTCTAGTCTTGTCTGTCTAGTCTTGTCTGTCTAGTCTTGTCTGTCTAGTCTTGTCTGTCTAGTCTTGTCTGTCTAGTCTTGTCTGTCTAGTCTTGTCTGTCTAGTCTTGTCTGTCTAGCCTTGTCTGTCTAGTCTTGTCTGTCTAGTCTTGTCTGTCTAGTCTTGTCTGTCTAGTCTTGTCTGTCTAGTCTTGTCTGTCTAGTCTTGTCTGTCTAGTCTTGTCTGTCTAGTCTTGTCTGTCTAGTCTTGTCTGTCTAGTCTTGTCTGTCTAGTCTTGTCTGTGTCTGTCTAGTCTCGTCTGTCTAGTCTCGTCTGTCTAGTCTCGTCTGTCTAGTCTCGTCTGTCTAGTCTTGTCTGTCTAGTCTTGTCTGTCTAGTCTTGTCTGTCTAGTCTTGTCTGTCTAGTCTGGTCTGTCTAGTCTTGTCTGTCTAGTCTTGTCTGTCTAGTCTTGTCTGTCTAGTCTTGTCTGTCTAGTCTTGTCTGTCTAGTCTTGTCTGTCTAGTCTTGTCTGTCTAGTCTTGTCTGTCTAGTCTTGTCTGTCTAGTCTTGTCTGTCTAGTCTTGTCTGTCTAGTCTTGTCTGTCTAGTCTTGTCTGTCTAGTCTTGTCTGTCTAGTCTTGTCTGTCTAGTCTTGTCTGTCTAGTCTTGTCTGTCTAGTCTTGTCTGTCTAGTCTTGTCTGTCTAGTCTTGTCTGTCTAGTCTTGTCTGTCTAGTCTTGTCTGTCTAGTCTTGTCTGTCTAGTCTTGTCTGTCTAGTCTTGTCTGTCTAGTCTTGTCTGTCTAGTCTTGTCTGTCTAGTCTTGTCTGTCTAGTCTTGTCTGTCTAGTCTTGTCTGTCTTAGTCTTGTCTGTCTAGTCTTGTCTGTCTAGTCTTGTCTGTCTAGTCTTGTCTGTCTAGTCTTGTCTGTCTAGTCTTGTCTGTCTAGTCTTGTCTGTCTAGTCTTGTCTGTCTAGTCTTGTCTGTCTAGTCTTGTCTGTCTAGTCTTGTCTGTCTAGTCTTGTCTGTCTAGTCTTGTCTGTCTAGTCTTGTCTGTCTAGTCTTGTCTGTCTAGTCTTGTCTGTCTAGTCTTGTCTGTCTAGTCTTGTCTGTCTAGTCTTGTCTGTCTAGTCTTGTCTGTCTAGTCTTGTCTGTCTAGTCTTGTCTGTCTAGTCTTGTCTGTCTAGTCTTGTCTGTCTAGTCTTGTCTGTCTAGTCTTGTCTGTCTAGTCTTGTCTGTCTAGTCTTGTCTGTCTAGTCTTGTCTGTCTAGTCTTGTCTGTCTAGTCTTGTCTGTCTAGTCTTGTCTGTCTAGTCTTGTCTGTCTAGTCTTGTCTGTCTAGTCTTGTCTGTCTAGTCTTGTCTGTCTAGTCTTGTCTGTCTAGTCTTGTCTGTCTAGTCTTGTCTGTCTATCTTGTCTGTCTAGTCTTGTCTGTCTAGTCTTGTCTGTCTAGTCTTGTCTGTCTAGTCTTGTCTGTCTAGTCTTGTCTGTCTAGTCTTGTCTGTCTAGTCTTGTCTGTCTAGTCTTGTCTGTCTAGTCTTGTCTGTCTAGTCTTGTCTGCTAGTCTTGTCTGTCTAGTCTTGTCTGTCTAGTCTTGTCTGTCTAGTCTTGTCTGTCTAGTCTTGTCTGTCTAGTCTTGTCTGTCTAGTCTTGTCTGTCTAGTCTTGTCTGTCTAGTCTTGTCTGTCTAGTCTTGTCTGTCTAGTCTTGTCTGTCTAGTCTTGTCTGTCTAGTCTTGTCTGTCTAGTCTTGTCTGTCTAGTCTTGTCTGTCTAGTCTGTCTGTCTAGTCTTGTCTGTCTAGTCTTGTCTGTCTAGTCTTGTCTGTCTAGTCTTGTCTGTCTAGTCTTGTCTGTCTAGTCTTGTCTGTCTAGTCTTGTCTGTCTAGTCTTGTCTGTCTAGTCTTGTCTGTCTAGTCTTGTCTGTCTAGTCTTGTCTGTCTAGTCTTGTCTGTCTAGTCTTGTCTGTCTAGTCTTGTCTGTCTAGTCTTGTCTGTCTAGTCTTGTCTGTCTAGTCTTGTCTGTCTAGTCTTGTCTGTCTAGTCTTGTCTGTCTAGTCTTGTCTGTCTAGTCTTGTCTGTCTAGTCTTGTCTGTCTAGTCTTGTCTGTCTAGTCTTGTCTGTCTAGTCTTGTCTGTCTAGTCTTGTCTGTCTAGTCTTGTCTGTCTAGTCTTGTCTGTCTAGTCTTGTCTGTCTAGTCTTGTCTGTCTAGTCTTGTCTGTCTAGTCTTGTCTGTCTAGTCTTGTCTGTCTAGTCTTGTCTGTCTAGTCTTGTCTGTCTAGTCTTGTCTGTCTAGTCTTGTCTGTCTAGTCTTGTCTGTCTAGTCTTGTCTGTCTAGTCTTGTCTGTCTAGTCTTGTCTGTCTAGTCTTGTCTGTCTAGTCTTGTCTGTCTAGTCTTGTCTGTCTAGTCTTGTCTGTCTAGTCTTGTCTGTCTAGTCTTGTCTGTCTAGTCTTGTCTGTCTAGTCTTGTCTGTCTAGTCTTGTCTGTCTAGTCTTGTCTGTCTAGTCTTGTCTGTCTAGTCTTGTCTGTCTAGTCTTGTCTGTCTAGTCTTGTCTGTCTAGTCTTGTCTGTCTAGTCTTGTCTGTCTAGTCTTGTCTGTCTAGTCTTGTCTGTCTAGTCTTGTCTGTCTAGTCTTGTCTGTCTAGTCTTGTCTGTCTAGTCTTGTCTGTCTAGTCTTGTCTGTCTAGTCTTGTCTGTCTAGTCTTGTCTGTCTAGTCTTGTCTGTCTAGTCTTGTCTGTCTAGTCTTGTCTGTCTAGTCTTGTCTGTCTAGTCTTGTCTGTCTAGTCTTGTCTGTCTAGTCTTGTCTGTCTAGTCTTGTCTGTCTAGTCTTGTCTGTCTAGTCTTGTCTGTCTAGTCTTGTCTGTCTAGTCTTGTCTGTCTAGTCTTGTCTGTCTAGTCTTGTCTGTCTAGTCTTGTCTGTCTAGTCTTGTCTGTCTAGTCTTGTCTGTCTAGTCTTGTCTGTCTAGTCTTGTCTGTCTAGTCTTGTCTGTCTAGTCTTGTCTGTCTAGTCTTGTCTGTCTAGTCTTGTCTGTCTAGTCTTGTCTGTCTAGTCTTGTCTGTCTAGTCTTGTCTGTCTAGTCTTGTCTGTCTAGTCTTGTCTGTCTAGTCTTGTCTGTCTAGTCTTGTCTGTCTAGTCTTGTCTGTCTAGTCTTGTCTGTCTAGTCTTGTCTGTCTAGTCTTGTCTGTCTAGTCTTGTCTGTCTAGTCTTGTCTGTCTAGTCTTGTCTGTCTAGTCTTGTCTGTCTAGTCTTGTCTGTCTAGTCTTGTCTGTCTAGTCTTGTCTGTCTAGTCTTGTCTGTTTAATCTTGTCTGTCTAGTTTTTTCTGTTTAGACCGTCTAGTCTTGTCTCTCTAGACTTGTCCGTCTAGTCTTGTCTGTTTAGTCTTGTCTGTCTAGTCTTGTCTGTCTAGTTTTGTCTGTTTCGTCTTGTCTGTCTAGTCTGTTTAATCTAACTGTTTGTCTTTGCAATCTTCCATATCTAAAGTTCTCACTACAGTATCACTTAGCCTAGATAATCTAGATTATATATCTAGATAACGCTATCACTACTTATCTTATCTTGAAATATGAATAATAGAACATTGAGCCAGATTATACAGATTGACAAAATTTATCTATGTATAGTATTTGTTACTATATTTCACCTAATATCACAAATTATAGAAACAGAAACATAAGTACATAACACACACAAAGATATCAATTACCTATATAAACTTAATAAGAATCCCTACCCTATTCAGGTATAAATTCTAAATTTGGCTTCGAATTCAGCAAACTGATATTTTTTTCAAATTTCATGTTAAATTTCAGGTTCGGGATTTTTTGTCGAAATAACATTTGTTGTACTAAATATAACTAAAAAATGTTAAAAGTAAAAAAGCGAATCTAATATTATATATTATAATATTTGTTACTATTTGTTACTAAAAATGGATTAAATTACCATATTATAACTATTTTATTTTTTGTTTTGTAGATTTATCCGGATCCGGATTCGGAGAAGGCCATCATGAGTTCGGTGGTGTACTGCATCCACCACAAGGAGGGTTGCAAGTGGTCGGACGAGCTGCGAAAACTGAAGGTGAGTTTTCTTTGTTAGTGGTGGGAAAATGGGAGATAATAGAGGGAATAAGAATACAAGTAAGTGCGTGTGTGGAACGTACACTTAACTCGTATTTTCCCGGCGCAACGGCCGGAACAGTTACATCAACCAAGCGTAGAAAAAAATGCGCTATTTAGTCTTCAGTATGTAACATAACTCATAGACGAAAGCATTCGCTGTATTATATTACCTCCTTTTGTAACCACAAAAGGATAAAATGTTTGCAATACAGGTTTTTTCTCAATTCCAATTGTTTTTTTTATTTTTGCTAAGAAGTTTCTGTTTTAAGGCTCATTTGAACACGTGCAAACACGATGCCATCCCTTGCACAAGCAAATGCGGAGCTCAAATACCCCGCGTCTTGATGGAAGACCATTTGAAGTACACTTGTCCACAGCGTAGAGCAAGATGCGAATTTTGCAACAAAGAATTCACCGGACACACATTAGAAGTAAGTCACAAACCGATTTGAAACCCCGCTCGATTTTAATTGCCGGATCTTCTGTTTCCCAGAATCACATTGGTAGTTGTAGTTACGAGCCGATGTACTGTGAGAACAAGTGCGGTGCCAAAGTTCAACGCCGGCACCTAGGTCAACACAAGACGACGGACTGCGCCAAGCGTCTGCTGCCCTGCAGATATTGCTCCAAGGAATTCGTCGCCGACACTCTACCCTCCCATCATGCGAAGTGCGGTAGGGTTCCGATCACGTGCCCTAACCGTTGCGATGCCAATTTGCTGGCTCGCGAAGATCTGGAATCGCATCTTAAAGAACATTGCACCATCACTGTCATGAATTGTAACTTTAAGGAAGCCGGTTGCAGATTTAAGGTAAGAAACGATATCTATTTCTTATACGATGATATACGATATCTATATCTAGATTGTAGACTTCGGTGGTGACTTGTTCTGCGACATTCATAGATATATTGTAGTTGTAGTGTACCCCACCCGGTTCCTCTAATCGTTGGAATACTTACGCATTTAGAACGCCTCATCTAGTCCTGATTCCTTTAGGAATTTCAAGGTCTGGGTGGGATTTAGGACCGCAACTACTCTGCGTTTAAGCAGTGGACCCCAAGATACATTTGTCTCTTGCGGAGCAGTGCTCCGTAGTCTTCGAACAGATGTATGGGGTTTCCTCTGCTGAGTCGAAAAATTTGCATCTTTCATCTTCCTCTAGGCCTAGAGCTGTTTTCTGAACTCCTGGTAGAATTCTAAGCTTCTTCCAGTTTAATTTCAGACAAGCGTTTGTTCTTTTCTGGTTAAAAGATCCCAAAATTACATTGGATTGTCTTAGCCTTTAAATTCTTTCCAGGTTTTCATCCATTGTTCTCTTATTTCTTCGTCTAAACTTTTGTGGAAGGTATTCATACTCATTCAGCAAAAGGGTTCCGGACCTATAAAGGGATTACTGGATCCGTTGTTTGCTAGGTGATGGGTTTCTTCGTTTCCATCTATACCAGTGTGTTCTGGTACCCAGTATAGCGTTACTTTATTTTCTCTGCCAAGCTTGTTTAGCTTTCCCCACACAGTCCCATACCAGTTTGGATCTGATGGTGTATGAGCTAATGTCCGTGATGGCTTGTTGGCTATATGACAGGATAGCAATTTGCTTTTTGCGATAGTTACTGTCCAAGTTAAATTGTGCACATCTCTCTATTAGACGTACCTCTGCTTGGAAGGTACTTCGGTAGATTCCTATGGATTCAAAGTATTTGGTACGAGGTCCAAATACTTCTGCACCAGTACCTTCCTCAAGTACCGTCTTCGAACCATCCGTACACCACTTGATAGCACTTTGCTCTATGTGGTATTGCGAGGATTCGTCGCTTCAATCGGCTTTACTACTACACATTGCTGTGTAGTTTTTCTCGAAATGGTATTTGCATACCATTTCGTAAACGGTACTTCCAGCCAGGGGATCTTGACCGCGAGGATGTTCCGGTCTCTGTTCCCGATTATTTTACCTCTGTCTATTTCTTCCTTGCTGAACCTAACAATCGCCGATCTGGCGGCCCTCTCCACGGGATGGTGCAACGGACTCGGATCCAGCGGCAACGGAGTTGCTGCTGTCGGTCATGACCCCATCGCCCTCGTGATACAAACACACGCCAGGCATTGAATTTTCTCAAGTTGCTTCATTGTAGAGACCAGCTTGGTTCTACCTGGATGGTATCCATCGCAGGATTGTAGCGTTACAACCCCACGTTTTCCCTGCCAGATTTCTTCCTTCTTTTTCTTCTACCACTTCTTCAGCGTTCCTGTTCCATAGGAGTTTACTATCTAGTGCTATACCCACATACTTTATATCCTGTTTGTATTCCACTACCCTCCCATGTAACAGTTTGGGCAGTTTAACCTTCTTTTCCTAGTAAATGGTATCATCATGGTTTTGCTAGAGTTGAGTTTCAGTCCCACTGTTTGACACCACCTATTGGTTACTTGGAGGCCTCTCTGTACGATTTCACCGAGCGTTCCCTCAAACTTCCCTCTGGCTATTATGACTATGTCATTGGGGTAACCTTGACATTTAATGTCTCGGTCGTTAAGCCTAGCCAGTAGTTCGTCAACTACCAGGCTCCACATCAGTGGTGATAACACACCTCTCTGTGGGAACCTCGAGTTGTAGGGATCTTTATGATGTCTTTTCCCACTTATAGTACTCAGCATTTCTCCCATCCACTTTGAGGTAATGCTTTCGATATTCCGCCTTTCAAGAGCCGATTTGACAGCCTCGTGCGAGGTGTTGTCAAAGGCTGGTTCAATGTCTAAGAAGGCTTTCAGCGGCCAAGCAAGGAGCCGGATTCGCTGGGAGTCGGGTTCCCGCGGTTCGTGTCCCATTGTATCGCTACTACTTGTGTGTCCAGTGCTGCTTCTGTTTTATTTGTCAGTTGATACCGGGCAGTCTCTGTAGATTTCCTGCTCTGTGTGCATGCTGACAGTTGTTTAGTTGTGGACCTACCAGCACTGTTATCCTAAGATATGTGTCAATTACCTTCTACATTGTCTTTAACATGGAAGATGTTAGACTAATGGGTGTAAATGACTTCGGTTGAGTGGTGTCTCTTTTCCCCACCTTTGTATGAATACCACCTTAGTCCTTCTCCATAGCTCCGGTATGTATCCGAGCGCTAAACTAGTTCTAAAGATATTTAAAAGATACCGCGTTAATTCTCTCCTTCGCATTTGTAAGAAGGCGGGAACTAATCCGTCCACACCCGGGGCCTTGAATGACTGGCTAGTGCCGATAGCCCATCTGATTCGATTTTTTCTTCTAACAGAAAATGAAGATATTAAGTCATTGCTTGGTGATTGTAGGTTTCGGTGACTTGTACTGCGATTATTACAGATCTATTGTACCCCATCCTCTTCCTCTAATCGTTGGTATACTTACCCATTTAGAGCGCCTCCTCTAGTTCTGATTCCTTTAGGAATATTAGACGAAAACATGGGCGAAGCAAGCACTTTTGTTAACTTGTGTAAGAGGTACACCCCCCCCCCCCCCAATTTTGCGGTATGGGTATAATCTATTGTACCCCATCCTCTTCCTTTAATCACTGGTATCACCCATTTAGAGCACCTCCTCTAGTTCTGATTCCTTTAGGAATGTCAGGATCTGGGTGGGATTCAAGGATTGGAACTCCTCTTCGTTTAGGCATACTGTCTTCTACGGAGCAGTGCACAGCAGTCATTGAGCAGATGTTTGAGGGTTTCCTTTTATGAGCTGCAGAACCTGCAATTCTCATCTTTCTTTATGCCTAGGGTCTTGCGGTGTTTTCTAAAAAGGTAATGGCCCGTTAGGGCCCCTGTCGGAATTCTTAGCCTGTTCCTGTTTAGTTTCAAGCAAGCTTTTGTTCTCTTATTTTTAAGAGGTCACCGCATTTCTTTGAATTGTCTTAGACCTGGACGGTTTTCATCCATTTTTTCTTGATTTCTTCATCTAAGCTTATGTGGATGGTGTTCATACTTGTACCACAAAAGGGTTTCCGACCTATAAAGGGATTACCAGATCTCTTCTTTGCTGATCGGTGATCGGCTTCTTCATTTCCACCTATACCATTGTGTCCTGGTACCCAGTATAGTGTTACTTTATAGTCTCTGCTTTCCTACACAGTCCCATACCAGTTTGGATCTGATGGTGTATCTGATGGTATATGATAAGATAATTCGTTTTTTCCATTGTTACTGTCGAGGATAAATGGTGCAAATCTTTCAATTGCATGTACCTCTGCTTGGAAGATACTTGGGTAGATTCCCATGGATTATAAGTAATTGGTACGGGGTCTCTCCTGCACCAGTAAATACTCCTGCACCAGTAACGTCGTTCGTCTTCAAAACTTTTTTTTTTGGGAGAGGGGTCAAAGCAAGCACTTTTGTTAACTGTAGCAAGAGGTCCCCCTGGAAGAAAAAAGAACTGACACATCACGGAACTGCTCTTCGCATAACATCAGGATGGTGCCGTCACATTATAGTGTTTCTGTAATTATATTGCCATACATCCCCCTTCCACACAGGGTGATTCGTGAGGAGTTCAGGAGATTCTCTTGGTATGTCTGTATCATCCGTTCGTCTTCTTCCTTTGTTTTTAACATGGCCCTTGTCATGGTATCTGTTGCCCACCAAGCTTCTTGAGACGTTACCATTTCTTGGACTAGGGTTTTCGCTTCTAGTTTAGTGTGTAGCTGACCATTTGTCTCTCTCTGGGGCCCATCTATCACATTAGAACATTGTGTATGACACTGTCCACCGCGGTATTCGCACGGGGGCTCTGATAATGCTCTTCAAATAGTCACGGAAGCATCCGTGCCCAGTGAGCGCTTAGGTGAGGTGGTGAGCTGGTAGTGAGCGCTTGGGTGAGGTGGTGAGGTAGTAGTGAGGTGCATGGGTGAGGTGTTGCCTGCCCGTGCTTCAGCGTCACTCATAGTTCAAGTTCTGGTACACAGTTCTATAACAGCTTTCTCCACTGTCCCTTGTCTGAGGCACTCCAGTGACTTTGCCACTTGTAGTAGAGCTTGGCACGGACTTGATTCCTTCTCTCTTTGCTTTTTTTTCTTCAAACCATCTGTATACTTGATGGGCCCACCATATGTATACTTGATGGGTATACTTGATGGGACTTAGCTAGTACTTACTGCTACACTTTGCTGTGCAGTTTTCCTTGAAATGGTATTTGCATATTTATTTGCATTCCAGAACACAAGTCTTTTTGAAGCGCTTTGATTCCGGTTTCTTCCTTTCGCTTTTTCATATAAATTATAAAAATTTATTGAATTTTCGAAAATCTAGCCCAAAGTTAAAATATTTCATTTTTTTTCAGGGACCCAGGTACTCCATGGAGAAACACTTGGAAGAGAACTGCCAGGAACATTTGTCGATGATGTGCAACGTCGTCACCAAGCAGCAGCATCAAATCACGTCGCTCAAGAGCGCCATGTCTCGCCTCTCCTTGAACTATTCGGGAACGCTAATTTGGAAAATTAGCGACTTCTCCGCCAAAATGGCAGAAGCCAAAAACAAAGAAGGAATGGAACTTGTCTCTCCCCCTTTCTACACTAGTCAATATGGATACAAATTACAGGTACATTTTTTCACAAAATATAGCAAAAACTATCTATACTCTGTCCGGCGAGAGAATGCATCCCGTCTCGACGAGTTTAGCATTCTTCTGCGCATAGCCCCCACCTTATTTCGAGTGCGCGGTGTTTAGTTATCCGTATTTTAAAAATTGACGCAATTTTTTTAATTCAAACTAATCTGCGCGTACCTCGGCGCTACCAGGGGGCTACCTATATCTCGGCGCATCCTAGCCCCCTATATCTCGGAGCAATACAGTTGAATTATCTCGCCGGGCAGAGTACAGTCTAGTCTAATCTAATTTCTCTACTCTTCCCAATCTTATTTGATTTAAAGTTTAGATTTGCAACAACTAACAATATTGTAAATTTTCTTTCTAGGCATCATTATTTCCAAATGGAAATGGTGCAGGTGAGGATTCGCACATCAGTGTCTATATAAAGATCCTTCCAGGCGAGTACGATGCGTTGTTGCGTTGGCCTTTCGCGCATTCCGTGTCGTTCACGATCTTCGACCAGTCGACTTGTCCGGAAAAGGCGTGCAATATCGTGGAGAGTTTCATCCCGGACCCGACGTGGAAGAACTTCCAGCGGCCAAGCAAGGAGCCGGATTCGCTGGGGTTCGGGTTCCCGCGGTTCGTGTCGCACGAGATGTTGCGCAAGCGGCATTTCATGAAGGACGACACGCTGTTTATAAGGGTGAAAGTCGACCCGAGCAAAATCGTCGCCGTTTGAAAGTGTACCTATAGTTTATGTTTTTGATCTCCTGTAAATATTTGTATTTTTTTTTTTATTTATGTAAAGACTGTATATTGATTTCTGAATAGAAACTGAAAACGCACACGCATTTAAAACATGTAAATATCATTTTGTTGTAAATATAAATTTAGGACTTTTGGTTAGGAAGCTCAGGAGGATTTTTTTAGTGTAGAGGTTGTAGGTTTATTAAAGAAAGTTTTGTTTTTGTTTGTGATAGCTGGAAAGAACCAAAGGTTTTGTTTCATATTTGCTAAATATTGTTTACGCCTGTACATAAGTGCCTTTATTATATGTTTCTTAGAGATTTAGTATTAAGGATTATTGAGTCATAGAGTTTAAGTCTATTTTTTTACTGTTTGCAACAGTAGTTTATAGGATATACAAATAAAGTTCTTCTTGAAAACAAAAATAGTATATTTTCCACCAAGAAATTGAATATTTGCTTGTGTTACCCAAGTTATGTGGTAATACAATTAAAAATGGCATTTGCCGCACTAGAAAACGTGCGCCAAAATAGTAATGCATGAGCAGGAGTAATAAAAAATAATGAAAATCCGATTTTAATTATTTTTGTTTCAGATTCAAGGACATTACAAATGTAAAACCTTGATTGTAGTTGTAATTTCATTACAAAAATGCTTTTGTTTTTTTTAATTTATAACTAAAATTGTAGAATCCAAATCTACTTTACTCCCAGTTAATTAGTGTTCGTAACAAACCAGTTTTCCTAAATAACGTTTTTAACATTAACTTTCTTTACACCAAATCTTATTTCTGAGACAAAATAACAAGACAAAAGAAGTATAAATAAGTATAGAAGTAGTGCAGATTCATCATCATCATCAGTAGTGCTACAGCCTTAAGGGCACCATACACTAGCAACGTAGTCATCAACCTTGTCGTCAACAATATTTAGGTTCTTGTCCACACACTAGACAACCAAATTGAAAACATTAGTATCAGTTGCACGTTGCTTTTGTTCGATTTATTCATTGGTGTAGAGTTTCTACGAAGGATTTAAAAATAAATTTAAATAAGAAGGAGTGAAGATTTGATGATGTATACAGTTTTGAACGAGTTGTGTGAGGACGATATGGGTCGTTTGAAGAAGAGAAAAGTGTAATTCCCACAGGTTTCGATTCTAGGTCCCATCTTGTGGGACGTGCTGTAGACGGAGAACTTATAATGAGACTGCCTTTGGGGGCCACCGTAAATGGTTTCGCAGAGGATATCGCTCTAGTTGTCACAGCAAGAACAGAAAAAAGGTTGATGCGAACGGAAAATCAAGCAACAGAAATGGTCAACACGTGAATGAAATAGAAGAACCTGAGTTCAGCTCTAGAAAAAATTGAAGCGGTCCTCCTCACAGGCCAAACGGAACTTAAAGTGTAACATTTAAAGTGGAAGAGGCAATAATAACACCGAAAGAAAATCTCAAATAATATTTAGCAAAGTACCTGAAATATCGCAAAACTTTTCAAACAGAACTTGTAGATAATTTAATAGTCTTCACGAAACCTGCGAAATATTTTGGCAATTTTCTTCAGTTTCTGCCAAAATTTGCTTAAATTGGCAAGACAAAACGCTCCGAAACTAATTCGTCTATTTGGCATTTGTTGAGTTTCTCTGTCTAAATATTCTAATATTCAGCAAACTAGCTAAGATTTCGTAAAATTTTTCAGACAAAAGTTGCAGATATTTTCGCATTCTTTTATAAACATGAGAAATATTTTGCAAATTTGGTTTAATTCTGCCTGAACTTAGCAAAAAGTTCATGAGGTAGAACGCGTGTAAATTAAATTGTTTGTTGAATTTGTCTGCCTAATATTTAGCCTGTCTAATAAAAAAACCTACCTGAAATATCCCGAAAATTTTCAAACAAAACGTGTAGATAATTTAATAGTTTACAAGAAACCTGCGAAATATTTTAGCGATTTTCTTTAGTTTCAGCTGAAATTGGCTTGAATTAGCAAGCCAAAACGCTCCGAAGCTTATTTGTCTATTTGCGCATTTGTTGAGATTATCTGTTTAATATTTAGTAAACTAGCCAAGGTTTTGCAAAAATTTTCAGACAAAAGTTGCAGATAATTGCGCATTCTCTGATAAACCCGCGAAATATTTTGCAAATTTTGTTCAATTCTGCCTTAAATTAGCAAAAAGTTGACGAGGTAGAACGCGTGAAAACTAAATTATTTGTTGAACTTGTCTGTCTAATATTTAGCAACCTACCTGAAATATCGAGAATATTTTCAAACAAAACTTGTAGATAATTTAATAGTCTACAAGAAACCTGCGAAATATTTTACCGGTTTTCTTCAATTTCAGCTGAAATTGGAATTGAATTAGCAAGCCTAAACGCTCCTAAACTTATTTGTCTATTTGAACATTTCGTGAGTTTGTTTGTCTAATATTTAGCAAACTAGCTAAGATTTCGCAAAAATTTTCAGACAAAAGTTGCAGATAATTTCGCATTCTTTTATAAACGTGCGAAAATTTTTGCAAATTTGGTCCAATTCTGCCTGAAATTAGCAAAAAGTTGCTGAGGTAGAACGCGTGGAAACTAAATTGTTTGTTGAATTTGTTTGTCTAATATTTAGCAAACTACCTGTTTGCTATATATTAATAATACCTGTTTGCTATATATTAATTAGCAAGCCGAAACGCTCCGAAGCTTATTTGTTAATTTGCGCATTTGTTGAGATTATCTGTTTAATATTTAGTAAACTAGCCAAGATTTCGCAAACATTTTCATACAAAAGTTGCAGATAATTTTGCATTCTCTTATAAACCCGCGAAATATTTTGCAAATTTTGTTCAATTCTGCCTGAAATTAGCAAAAAGTTGACGAGGTAGAACGCGCGAAAACTAAATTATTTGTTGAACTTGTCTGTCTAATATTTAAGCAACCTAAATAAAATAAACAAAACTTGTAAATAATTTAATAGTCTACAAGAAACCTGCGAAATATTTTAGCGATTTTCTTCAGTTTCAGCTGAAATTGGAATTGCATTAGCAAGCCGAAACGCTCCGAAACTTATTTGTCTATTTGAACATTGGTGAGTTTGTTTGTCTAATATTTAGCAAACTGGCTAAGATTTCGCATAAATTTTCAGATAAAAGTTGCAGATAATTCGCATTGTCTTATAAACGTGCGAAATATTTTGCAAATTTGGTTTAATTCTGCCTGAAATTAGCAAAAAGTTGATGAGGTAGAACGGTGGAAACTAAATTGTTTGTTGAATTTGTCTGTCTAATATTTAGCAAACTACCTGTTTGCTATATATTACATAGCGCGCATAACCGAAGCAGCAGGAAATGGAACGAGAACACTAGCAGGTATCCAGCAACTCATGCCAAACGTACGAGTAACAATTTTTCCATGGCAATCTTCTTGTTACGGTCTTTATAAACTTCAGACTTTAATTTCCACAACTCAGGCAGCTCTCGGAACGTTTCAAAAAATTCTATCCATACAGGAATATTTGGTGTATAGCCATAACTATATTAAGACGGACAATTCTAAATTACAAAAAACTGAAAAAATAAAAATCGCAAACATAAGTCACCTGCACAAACAGGAATTCTAAAACCTTCACAAGTTCACAACTGATGTATACAACCATGTCTTCGACCTACCCACACACTCCTCAACATTGTTACCAACATCCGACTCCGCCCACCAAAAATCCAAGTTACTTTGATTTTATTCAACTTTGTACTCAACCTGAAATGTTGTCTTCAATCAACCCATACACTACTAAACCTTGTCGTCAACATAGCAAGTTGACGACAAGGTTGTTGACTAGGTTGCTAGTGTATGGGGCTCTTTACAGGGCCTCGACTTTCTCCAGCCTCGTGCGCCATCCTTTCCGGTCTCTGGCACGGACCTTCCAGTCAGCTGCACCAATTTTTCTTGCATCCTCAGAAACGCCGTCTTTCCATCTCAGCCTTGTTCTCCCTCTCTCTCTACTGCCGGTTGGTATGGCCTCAAAGTTTCTTCGCGTTGGCACGTTGTTGTCATAGCGTGCTACATGTCCTGTCCATCTTAACCTGCCAATCTTGATTGTTGTTATTATGTCTCTGTTTCCTGACCCTCTGTATAACTTATAAAGCTCAGAATTATATCTTCTTCTCCAGACGTTATCCTCTTGGACAACACCATAAAGCTTTCTTAAGAATTTTCGTTCAAATATTGAGTAGTGCAGATAAGTCATTCAAATCTGTTATAAATAGCTTATCTGATATGCCCGTTCCCCACTATCGCGAAGTAACACGGAGTTGAACGAGGAAAGAGAGTGTAGTCAGGTTACTCGGTCCACGTTGTGCTTCCTCGCCTCGCCTTGGCTAACTTCGCTCCAGAAGCGGTTTTTCGTACCCGAGTCAAAGGAACACGAGGCGCGAGTACGAGGAAGGGAGAGTATCATGCCCGCTCCACACTCTCGCGGAGTAACTTCAGCGAGGATCCTCGCTGAAGTTGTTCGAGGCGAGGAACTAAACGGAGGAGGCATCTACACTCTCGCCTTACTTCGCGAGGACCTCAGTGCCATGACTGACACCGAACAGGTGTTAGCTGCTGCTGCAACTATTTGTGTGTTTATTATATAGGAAAGGACGAGTAAGCACGAGAGTGTGGACGTGATACTCTCCCTTCCTCGTACTCGCGCCTCGTGTCAGTGTCGTGTTCAGTTACAATTCCTTAAAGCTTTTCAAAGGGAACCAGTTATTTGGGATCAGTTATTGGGATAACATAATTATAACAATTAAAAGCACAAATAGGTGCAGCAGCAGCTACTACCTGTTCGGTATAAACTTTTGTAATTGGTTATAGTATTGGGATTTATATTTTCCTCACAAAAGTAAAATTTGGCAAAGCAAGCGAACTATAGAATTGTATATTTTTCTTAGACTATAACATAAACTTACAGATCTTTCCCTCCACTGTCTTCCTCTAATTGTTGGTATACTTACCCATTTAGAGCGCCTACCCTAGTCCTGAGTCTTTAAGAAATTTCAGGATCTGGGTGGGATTCAAGGACAGCTACTACTCTGCGTTCAAGCAGTGGACCCCAAGATACATATTTGTCACTAGTGGAGCAGTGCTCTGCAGTCTTTGAATAGATGCATGGGAGTTTCCTCCACTGAGCCGCAGAATCTGCATCTGTCATCTTCCTCTAGGCCTAAGTTTGCAGTGTCCCGTCAGGACTCCTGTCAGAATTCTAAGCTTGTTTCTGTTTAGCTTCAGCCAAGGTTTTGTTTTTTTCTGGTTAAAAGATTATTACTTTGTAATCATTACTTTGGATTGTCTTAGCCCTGGAAGTTCTTTCCAGGTTTTCATCCATTGTTCTTTTATTTTTTCATCTATGCTTTTGTGGACGGTGTTCATATTCATGCTGCGAAAGGGTTCCGGACCTATAAAGAGATTACTAGATCCCTTGTTTGCTAGGCCATCGGCTTCTTCGTTTTCATCTATACCAGTGTGTCCTGGTAACCAGAATTATTGGCACCCAATAATACTACTATTCCAGTCTACTAGTCCAGGAAAACTGGGATATTAGGCAACCTTACGTGACTTGAAAAATCTATTTAATTTTGAATAAACGCATAATTTCGAAAAAAAGCTCGACTAGTTTTGTTTAATAAGGCACTCGGTCTAGTATTGCCAGCTTTGTTCTCGTACTTATAACGTATCTAATACTATCTAATCCTGTCTACTAGCCCAGGAAAACTGGGAAGATAGGCAACCCAACTTGTCTTTAGAAACCCATTTAATTTATGGACTAGTTATATTATGTTTCTAGACTAATCTGTATTATATTGACTGGACTAGTCTGTAATATATTGACTACATTCGCCTTGATCCCT